>CP126892.1:26335000-26935000 GCA_030440675.1 Furcifer pardalis
TAAATTTTTTAAAAGTTTTTCTTTGTCTTTGTGTGAAGTGCCAATTGACACCATGCCTATGGGCAGTTTCATGATCAGCATGACACAAAAGCAAAGCAAAAATAATGTAAGTGAGTCAGTGCATCAGCAATGGTCTAGCACAGGCAAAAATAGCATTTTCACTTCTACCATTTCCTTGTAGAAGAGCAGGGGAAGTATTCAACTGACAGTGGAAAAATCCAGAGGGTCACTTTAGGTCATTATATCATTTGTATACCAGGATTGTGCTAAATACCACATCGCTCATCTCCCTGGCCATGATTGACCATATTTCAACCATACCAAATTGCATCAAAAGGAAAGCATCTCCATATAACTTTTTTTCTAAAAGACTCTTCCATGGGTTTATTACTATTTTTATGGCTGATTTTAATGTCAGGGAAGTACCTGATTGATCGAGTACTGGTTAATCACCACAGATTATTTGGTTAAGCAGAAAAAATCCTTAGCAAAGGCTATCCTTGTAAAGTGGCAGCTAAGAGACTTATTTTGGCAAGGAAGGACTCCCCAGGTCTAGGTAGCATGCTAAGAAGGGTGTAATAGAATAAAAGCATCTAGTTTGATGCTTTGGAGAAAGAAGTTCAGAGGAGAAGATCAAGATGGACTGAAGACAGATAAAGGATGAGAGTCATACTGCTGTACCATGTAAGAAAGGGGCTGTGGTGGCTCAGTGGTTAAGAAGCTTGCCTTTTTACCTGGAAGGCTGGCAATTCGGCAGCTCAAGACCCAGGTACTGCATGACAGATTGAGCGCCCAGCTCTGTCCCAGCTCCTGCCAACCTAGCAGATCAAAAGCAAGAAATTACAAGTAGACAAATAGGGACCACTTCGGTGGGAAAAGATCTTGGGGACATTTGAGGAGCCTCATTCGGGCGTCCCCTGAGCAGAGTTTCTCCAGCAAAAATCCTTTCAACCCAGAATAATTTCTGACATGAAATTATTATTATCATTTTTAAAAAATGATTATCGTTTTAAATGATTACAGTTTTAAAAAAATACCATCTTTTTTAAAAAAAACATGCTTATGTCTTTATTTATATTCATTTTAACATTTTCTTTGACTATTGTAATACTGTTATTTTGTTTCTGTTCAGTTTAATGCGTAAATAAAGTATAGTTTTAAAAGATTTCTGCATAGCTTTTGAAGAAGGAGAACTTTCATTGCAGTGGTATTAAAAATTCATAGTAAAACTTTTCAAGTGCTTAAGGCTGTAATCCTAAACATGTTTAAGTCTTACAAGAAAACAAAGGAACATACTTTGGGGATAAGCACATATTGGATTGTGCAGCATGTCCATCTGTATTCATAATGGCATTGTAACATGAGCTAAGTTTGAGCTCATGCTTAATTGTTGTCCCCAGGGATGTACTTTAGAATTAGGGCATGTTGTTAATTAACATACATCATTCTGGTTCTAAAATCTAGTTCAAGCAAATGATCATTTCAGACTCAATGTAAACATTGGGTGGTGTGTTGGTAGCATTTGTCTCAATGCCAGTTTGGAGGAAAAGAACAAAACATTTAAGAGCCAAAAATAATACTGCGATTAGGGATGACTAAAGCCTAGTGTTGCAATGTATTAAATTTCTGTGCAAATGTTGTCCTAAAGCTATAGGTGTACAGAAGATCATTTATGGGCAGTATTGTCATACAATTAAAATTAATATAAATACAGGGCATTAAGAGAATCTAAGTTAACGCAGTATAGTACCTGAAGGAGAAAGGCAATTTGACAATTGCACATGAACCAGAAGTCTGTCTATGTATATTTCAAATAGATCAGAATAAAAAAGCACAAAAAACATATATTCATACATCTTTTCCTGTTTAGGGATCTTGTTCTGTTTCTCATCTATTTGGAATTAAAGAGAGCAACACAGTTTTCTAGAATTCAGCATGAGCCTTGGATATTCACCAAACTTCTTTACCCCCCCCCCTAAATTTATTATGAAAGAAAGAAAGAACGAACGAACGAAAGAAAGAAAGAGCTTTCTCTCTAATATGCCTACATAAATAATATAGCATGGGACTCATGATTTTGAAATACATGTTATTTAAAGCTGCTAGTGGTTCTGATAAAAGCACAGAAAATAATAATGTGTTGTTTTTTCTGAGGGAAAAAATCTCCTTACAAACTGTGACATAAAGAGCTGAAACAATCTGTGGGGGAAGCAGAAATTTTTCTGATTTATAAAATATCATTTTGATGGTATTTTAGGAGAAAGAGTTTGCTTTTGAATAGATTTTCAAAGCAGAATATTTTGCTGAAATGTTTACTTCTTAATTATGGAGATCTTGCATTTCGGTTACCAGTTGCCTTAAGAATCATACCTTTCATTTCTCAATGCCTTCACTCAACAATTTGCAGCTTCCTTGATATCTCAGAAACCTGGGAAACATGTCTTAAGGCAAACTCCTTACACACACGGCTCAGGCAGTTAGGAATGCTGCAAAAGAATGGAAACTGGTCTAACAGAAAGATGAAGAAAAGAAGCAATGTTGGCTATGTCACAATCATAAAGTAGCCTTTAAAAATCTTCACAGAAATAAAATAAGTTTTAACAGTTTGCAAAGGGAAAAAGTCCTAAAGAGCCCAGAGAATGCATGTCTCCCCACCTATGGAGGAAGGAGAGAAGAATACAGTAATACCTCGGTTAATGCTAAGACTTGGTTCCACAAGTCTTGGTGTTATCTGATTTTTAGTGTTATCAGATGCATGTTAAAATCCTATAGGATGGATCGAATAATGTTAAAACTCCATAGAAATACATTGTAACCTCACAGGCTTTAGCAGTTGTTACCCGATTCATCCCATAGGACCTTAACGTTATTCGATCCAATTCTCCTCCCCAGATTACTTAGCGTTATGCGATTTTAGCGTTAACCAAGGTAAACGTTATCTGAGGTATTACTGTACTTGTAAGAAATGTGTCTGTCATCTAAGAATGGAAGGGAGTAGAAATATCAGCCCTTCCCCCCCCTCAGCAACATCATTCTTTGCCTAATCTTTTTTTGCCTGTTAAATTGAAGTAGAAGTTAATCCCCTGACAAAGTCAACATCTGTGGACAGAGCATCATCTCCTCTGCATATTGTGTTTAGTTTACAACAGCCAATCTCATCATGCTTTGTGTTTGTTTTGTACACTAACAGGAAATGTGCAAGACCAGCAGTTAACAAGCATAGTTATTGGCTGTTTTCAATCTAAATAGCCAATGAGCAGGCTAAATGTTTCCTTCCTCCAAAAGTAACTATCTTTCCATTCTAAGCTCTCGTATGCTGTTCTTCGACTGCTACTGTTAGTTTAGGTTAGTCTGTCTGTCTGTCTGGTCCAGTTGTCTTTCTAACTCAAAATGTTAGTTTCAGAAAGTAAGAGACTCAGTACCAAGTCATTTCATAAACTAAGTAATTCTTTCAGACACCATTGGCTTGAGAGATAGTTCCTTCTGTACATTCTGCTGCAATGAAGCCTTGATGAAGGAAGGACTTTAGCCTCTCTGTCTGAAGAGACAGGAAGTAGTCTGGGATGCTCTAGCATTCTTTCTCTGAGGTTTGGGGTCAGGACAGGAGGTTTGTTTTATAGCCTGCCCTGCCCTGATGGAGCCTCTTTACCTGTTTGCAATGGAGCTGGCAGCATCAAGACTGACTTCAGGGGGTCACTTACATTTTTCTATTGATCCTTCATTGTCTTACTCATTTATTTCTTGTATTAAATTTCCTTATACTAAGTTATATTAAGTTTCAGTTTCTTACATTTTCATGTGGGGACCTGGGGGACACCATGGTCACAGACAACAGTTTGGGTGCCACAATTGCAGTGGCCATTTTGGGCTGTATTGTGCCAAAGAGATATAGATAACTTGTATGGAGGTGAAATCACAGGACTTTTTTTTTTGTCATGTGGTCTCCTACCAAAAGGTGTGAGAAGCAATTTCTGAGCAATCAAGAGAGTCTTATATATACAGACTGGTTATACATGAATGCATAGATGCCATATATTTGTTGACAGTAAACTGATTATCTCTCCTTCGTGACAGGGTTCTCATTGCTCTATTTACGTGTCAGAGGTAACTCACCCAAAACTCCACTAGAAGTTGATAACATTGCTGTTGTTGTTATTTAATTTAAGCATATGCACTACAAATATTTATCCTTTAATATTGAGGCTGTACATTGTTATTCTTGAATGGGAGAGTGGGCAGTAGTTAAAGTGATTTTTAGTCTTGTTTTGTGCTTCTTTTTAACAAAAAGAGAGAGGGAAGAGTGGGTTAGGGCTGCTTGTTCTTGGTTGACATAGCAGGTATGTTTTGCCTGGGGGCATAAGGGAAATTCAAGCATTACCACAGCAAAGAAAATCTTAAGGTGCATTATGGGTCCCAAGAAAAGCTTTGGTAAACCTGGGAACAAGAGGCCATCCAGGGCCCTCCTTACAGTGATATTTTTCTTCCTCAGAGGATGAGGGCTTACCTGATTTTGATGCTATCTTTGCCAGGCTTACTACACTTGACAGGCATCAGGTAATGGCAGCCAATTACAATGCTTCTCCACCAACTAAGCCCAGAGGTCAAAGAAGACTAAACATGTGGATATGGGTCAACACATTCTTTCTCACCTAGTTGCCCTGGAGGCAGGTGAGGTCTTTTCTGCAGAACCAGTTATACAAAGCCCTGAAGGCTTTGCAGGCTAGCCAGCAGCAGTGAGTTTGAAGACATTCCAGGAGGCTGCCTGAGGACCATTGGCTTCAGCCCATGTTCTCCAATTCCTTTTCTGCCTTTGGAGTCCAGTTCAAGTGAATACAATGCTATACACACAACACCTCCATTCAACACTGTAGGCACCTTGGGTTCCTTATCCTCCTGAGATTTTTCCTCTAGAAACACAGATGGGCGCACCATTGGGCAATCAGTCACACACATGCTCAGTTGCAGTGGCTGGATTTAGCCAGTCAGTTTAACCAACTACTTTTATGGTGTTTGCCTCAGCCTTCAGCATTGGGGATTAGTGCCCAATAAGGCATATTTTAACCATGGCACTGAGTACAGGTAGGGGAGGAAGACGTGTCCGTAGGTGATCATCTCACCATGGTGGTGAAAGAGAAGATTTTGTGGAGGGAGTACATAGACATATTTTCACTTTTTGAGGTAGAAAGACAAGGACCTTTTAGATAAAAAGGAAAAGGAAAAGATCGAAAAGTGCATGGTGGAAACGTTCAACCCCCAACCCAAGTGCCAATTGCACGCTGTGATCGCAGTGCCTGGGGAGGTCAGGGGAGGTTGGGAACAGCATGGATCGGGTCCCCCAACCTCCCGAGAGGTGGCAGGAGCCCCAAAGAGCCTGAAATGGGTGGGAAAAACGTCTTCTTTTCCCACCCATTTTGGGCTCCCCGCCACCTCTGCCAACTCCGGGGAGGTCAGGGGACTCGATCTGTGCTGTTCCTGATGTTCCCCGAGCTCCCCGACTACCAAAACACCAGGATTTGAATCCCGGTATTTTGGCTTACTGCAGTGGCTGGAGAGGTCAGGGAACTTCAGAAACAGCATGGATTGGTTCCCCTGACCTCCCTGGACATGGCAGGGGTGCTGGAGAGCCCAAAATGGGTGGAAATAACTTATATTTTTTCACTTATTTCAGACTCTCTGTCACCCTTGCCAACTCTGGGGAGGTCAGGGGACCCAATTTGCGCTATTCTCAATATTCCCCGACCTCCCTGGACAGTGCAGTAAATCAAAATGCCGGTATTCGAATCTCAGCATTTTGACTTACTGCACTGGCCGGGGAGGTCGGGGAACATCAAGAACAGTCTGGATAGGGTCCCCCAACCTCCCCAGAGCCAGCAGGGGTGCCGGAGAGCCTGAAATGAGTGGAAAAAACTTCCATTTTTTCACCCATTTTGGGCTCTCCGGCACCCCTGCCAGCTTTGGGGAGGTCAGGGGACCCAATCCACAGCTGCAGGGTGGCTGGGGAAGCTGACAGGGGAGCCCCCCATCAGTTTTCCAGTCCCACTGCCCCTGCTTCTGCAGCTGCTGGGGGTGGTGGTGGCTGGGAAGCTGAACAGGGAGCTTTTCAGCCACCTTGCTGCTACAAATGATTGCATTGGATAATGCTAAGAGATCGTTACCCAATGCAAAAAATCAGATGCAATCGTTATCCAAGGTATTACTGTATTCAGGTGGAGGGCAACAAAGAACCATAGGCTCTACTAGGACTGGATAGAAGGTTTTTTAGCCCATCTTCTGGATTGAGATGTGGAAGAAGGGTATGTTTTCACCTATCCAAAAGACAATTGAGGCTTTGGGCATGATCAGTTAAATAGGTCACATTTAGGTAGGTAGTGCTGTTTTAAGGTGGTAGTGATTAATATGTCAGGGCATCATTGGATGAGGTGAAATCTTGGTGCTTGGCATGGTGAATCAGTTGGTCACATAAGGGATGCCATGAGCTATCTCCACTGTACATACAACATCCGTTCATGTGAATAGATGAGGATACTTCCCTGATTTAGCCAGTGCGGGTAGCTGTCAAGATACAACACTGCACAGGGGCAATTGATTTGTCCATCTGGTCTGGAGAGGGGACAGGATGTCTCCTACTCCAGTATCAGGAATTGCAATACCAGCCTCTCTGCATGTCAGGAGATTCCATTTCTTTAATAAATGTGGCCCAAGTCTTATACCACAAATATGTATCTTGCTTCTTTATTTGTTGGGCATGTTAAGTTATTTGTGGCAGCAGCACAACAAAGCAGGACATGTTTTAGGCAATTCTATGTTTGAATGCAAGTCATGCAGTTCATTCCTTTTTAGCCCAGCTAATAAATATACCTGGACTAGAGACTTGTGAGAAAGAAAAATATCATTTATTCAAAAAATAAGGTCTGAAGATACATCCACTCATGAGTCTTGGTGAAGGAGTCTAGAAAGAAGTTCTTTCTTCCAGCCATGTGGCCTGGAAGATGGAGGAGCTCAAAAAGACATATTTCTTCTTTGAAAGGTAGAAAGCAAGATAGAGAAAGCCAAAGCCAAACAAAGGCCTTTGTTGGTACTGACTTTGAAATTCTACTATGCACTGGATTCTGTGGGAGCCAATACATTGTCTATCATCATTTGTTACATATCTTCATATGTTCATGATTCCATCTGGAAAAGGGCAATCAGCTAAGGGAAATTATGCCTTAGGTTACTGTGGTTCTGACCAAGATCTATACCTTCTAACACCTTTATGTAAAAATGTTCTGCTTTATTAAGTCTATTGCAATAGCTATTGTAAAGCATAATATCTCAGTTCTTCTAACATAAATAATGCTACTGAAGAAGAGCAGTACTGTATTGCAGTCAGATATTGAACAAAGAAGTGAAATAGTTTCTGCAAAGTCACAACCAACCATGTTGGGAGTAATAAGTTTCAAATAAAGTTATCTTCCTGATCTTGTTTCCAAAAATCATGTCTCCCTGAGCATTTCTCTTTCTTGGTTAAGATGTATGCTTACATGTTTTGTTTTCTCATAGTACCTCAACATTTTCCAATGTAAACAGTGCAGGGTAGCCACCTCATGAAAAACATGTACCTAATTAGCAAGGAGCATCACCACCACCAACAGCAGGATTCCTATTCATATCATTGTATAACTATGTAGCTGCCACTTGAAGGATGGGTGGGGAGATATGAGTGGAATTGAGGGAAAGGTAATCTAGAGATAGTACCATGCATTTGGGAAATGATGGTCAGAAAAATTAGATGGATCCTCTCCCAAGTCAAAATACTGTACTGCTATCCTGGGAGAATCAGTTTAACTCATGTGGAAGGAACACATGTGTTTTCCATGATATTGGAAATGCTTTTCTTCTTTGTTGTTGAAAAAGATCAGGAGAGAAACAAGGTGGGTCATAATGGGTTCCTCTATCACCGCTTCCTGATATACTATCTGTTGCTACTAGCCTTGAGATATATTTTAATGACAGTGTAGTACACATTTTTGTTATTTTATTTGCTGTGCAAGAGCGTCATGGAGTTCAGAATATAGCTGTAAGGCTTGTCCTTGTGGGGATCTTCTGAAGTTCATCTCAGCTTCAATGTACTTAAGTGTGGGAGCAAAAATGAAAACTTTGAACATTTCCATTGAGTATTTTCCATGATTCAAGTCATATGCATCCCCTGTTGTCATCCTCAACTAGTGTACAATTGCACAGAGTGTGTATGTTTTTGAAGATCATTTTAAAAAGCAAGCACTTTAGCAATTTAACGTGATGAATTTGAGAAGCAGTATGAAAACAATTTCTAGGTAATAGGTTATTTTCTCATAATGTACTAATTAGCAGTGATCAACTTCCACTGGGTCAGCAGCTGTAATTAGAAGAGACAGAATGCAGGCAAATTAGGTCCTGAAGGAGCACGAGCTTATGCTGGTAAGACATTGAGACTGATGACTCGGCAGGCAGGCATATAATAGAGCCCAAGAGAGAGAGTTAGTGAAAGCTGATATGAGGATGTGAGATCCTTTCAAGACTAGAAAAATGCCCCCAATGTAAGCTGTTTACCAGGACTGAAGGTGACTTTCATGGACAAACAACGAGGAAGACAAAGGAATGTTTATCTAGAGTCATAGGATGACATTCTTTGATATTTTATTAAAGTTACCCTTTAAGAGATAAAAAGTTGAAAGGGAGCTTTTGGAAAAGTAGGATTAAGTATCAAAACAGCACAATGATCATATATTTTCTTTTTGGTAGCAAATCTAAATTAAGTAATAACACAGAGAGAGATCAAGGGAAATGAAGGGTTGTACCTTATTTGAAAGGTCCTGTTTGACTAGGGCAGAAATAAGCATTATGAAATATAGTGGTTCTTCAACTTAGAGAGAGCAAATATCACATCTTGGATTCAGTATTAGGTGTTAAATATTATTTCTCCCTTTTCTTGGGTGTTAATAACTAGCTCACTCTGAGGAACAACTCTACCTAGACGTCAGATAAGATGAAGGCACTTAGGGGCAGCTTCTGATCTACAGACCAGATGTAGATCACCCTGAGCACCCAAATTTTTTCCATGGTCTGCACTGTTGAATTTTCCCGTATCTACACCTTGGTTAGCTGACTGGGTAGCTCAGTGAGTTAAGTATCTCTCTACAGAGCCTGGAGGTTGAGAGTCTGATTCCCCACTGTGCATCCCAGAAGAGTCAGTCTTTGTGGTCTTCAGCAAGGATCCCCAGAAAAGATAATGATAAACCACTTCTGAGTCCTCCTTACTTTGAAAGCTGAAAAGAGTCATCATCAGTCAGAATTGACTTGATGGTGTATGTGCAAATCCACACGTGGTTGGAGCCACCACCATCATTTTGCAGGAAAATGTCCTCAATGTCACAATTGTACTTTTGATATAGTCAGTAAAGTGATGCCAAGTTCAAGGACTTACAAAAATGCATTTCTCAAACTACAGTACCCATCCAATATAGTTAAAGAACAAATCAACCAGGCTAGATGAGTACCCAGGAGTGATCCACTACAAGACAGGCCAAGAAAAGAAAACAACTGAAAACTACTGGTTTTCACTTTCAGCCCTCAACTTAAACCCTTCACACGCATAATGAATGATCTCCAACCCATCTTGGACAAGAGTGCTTCGCTTTCCAAACCTCTTGCTAATAGACAATCCTCCAATCTCAAACAACTAGTGACACTCATCAGACTACACAAAAGTGAAATCTAATCTGAATAATCTATTGTTACTGATAGCTGTAGGAAGCTGTATTGTTATGCTTGCTTGTCTGTAATTCTGCTTGAGCAAACCCTTCTCCCTTTAACCCCTGCATTTGGTATATATATACTATGCCTGTAAGTTTTACTCCTTGTCTGAAGAAGTGGATTTGATCCACAAAAGCTAACAATAAAAATATAGCAGTTAGTCTTTAAAGTGCTCCAGTATTTTTGTTTTATTACTTTTTTGTTTTCTGATACACCTGAACGACAGGCTAACACGGCTACTATTCCAAAAAATTCAGTAAAGTCTGGTCTCATATCTGAATATAACTTTGACCCATTTTCATAGTTTACAGTTTACATATAAATCAGCTTACATGCACATTTCCCCAAAAGGCTGCTGATTGCATAAAGAATCTTTATGATCTAGAAGATTTCCTTTGGTACAAATAGAGATATACTTACTTGGTTGATCCATGTTTCACACATCAGGTTGATGTGGTGGATCAAAGCATCGTCTTTCACTGTTTCCGATCCTATGCCAGTCTCATCCAGGGCCTTGAGTGCTTTGCCCTGAACTATGCTTCCCATTTGGTTGCTGGCCTTCCTAGTGTTTGCTTTATGTCAAGTGGTATCCACTCTGTGATACCTTTCATCCGCTTGCCATCTTTGAAGTGGCACACATTTACAGGGTAGAGTTTTACAGACTTTCTGCTCCCCTAACAGTGTTTCTTGAAACTCCACTTTTTCTCTTAGCAAAATGTGTACTGATGGAAAAATAGCGTGTAAATATGAAACTGCTTAAAATGTTCAAGGCAGACATTCTTTTTGAATAATGCAATCCTCATTTGCAACCATAAACCACATGGGATTGTTGATTACAGGTGGATCAATGCACCGATGCAGATTTACACAGCTAATTAAAGGTGTAAATCTCTCCTGCACAGAAGGCCATTGCAAATCCTAATGCCTGCTTAATTCCACTTAAGTCCCACTTTAGACTATCACTTGTTTCCAGCCACATAAAATGTATTTTCAATTATAGTTGACATGCATGTGTTAGTCTTGAAGGGTGAGGAAACCACATCTTTTGAACTTCGTTTTCAAAGGCATACACAAATCAGAAGTTTAAAAGGTTTGTTTATGCATACACTTTTAAAAGCTCTATTTCTGAACTTACTTTGTTTTGTGTAAGCATTTGCATAAGAAGCCTTTTCTGGTTCAGTTAATAATCTCAGCTGGTGAAGGCTATGAGACTTGTAATACATTCCTTGGCCTTGAGAGGAATATTGCTGTTCCCCAACAAGATGCATAGTTTAGAGTACAGAAATGGGAGCTTGTTGACTTCCATCTTCTTAGTCCCATTGAACTCTGTAGGCTCTACTTCTGAGTAAGAATAGAATAGACTGGGCTATATGTTGTCTAAATTTGTCATCAGAGTCATGTATTTCCATTATTATGTGTCTTGTTTCAAAGCTTAATTTTAACTTTACTATTGCAATTTGGAAAACCCAGGGATGAAGCTGCTGATTTTCTCTTCACCATTATTCTAAATTCTGGATCAGTGGTGGTGAACCTATGGCACATACGCCAGAGAGGGCACTCACAGTCATGTATGCCGTTACCCCAGCACAGAGTTTGCCCTGCCCCTCTGCCCAGCTGCCCATTGGGAGCACTTCCTCCCTCCCCCTCACCCCTCTGTTTGGGCACTCGATCTCTAAAAGTTTTGCCATCAATGTTCTAGAAAGATCATGGTGTGCAAAAAACAAACAAACAAACAACTTTTCTCAATTTCTGATTGTCTCCTCTAGGGAGCATAAAGGGAAATCTGACATCATTTGAGGAGAGGGGGTTTGAGCATAATTAATTCTCCCTCCAGTTGTTCATTCTTTTCATTTTTTTAATTAGCAGGCACAAGGGAGTTTTTAAAAAATAAAAAAGGGAAAGGCTTGGATAGAGTAGGTGCCAGCCCCTGGGGTTCAAGGATGTTGATTGTTGGACTGATTGATTGATTTGGTTTGTTTCACAACCCAATTAGTATAAGACTGGGGTACACAGAAAGAGCCTCCTAGTCAATTGTGGTATTTTTGAACCACAATCAGATGTACCCTAGTAGTGGCAACCTTGTATTCCCTTCTAATCTTTCTCACACTAAGTCAGACAAAAGAAACTGCAGAAAGAAATCACCAAATGGTGCCTTCATTTTGCCAGTTTCACATCTGGCACAGACATGGAAGAAGGAGAAGTATAAGGTTTGCCTGATTGGGGTGGGATAATAAATCTAAATAAATAAATAAATAAATAAATAAATAAATAATTTTGTTCTGAAAATTGTTTGAATTTTTGTGTACATATTTCTTGTATTTTCTGTAATTATGGACAGTCATTAAAACTTTGCTAAAAACAAAGTTGGTAGTGACCTAAGACTTTTGCACAGTACTATATATCTAGACTTCTGTTTATGAATTAGACATGAAAGCTCTGGAATCAGACACAGCTTACAATGCCTTGCACACAGCCTGAAGACAATGCTTTATAATGCAGCCAGATCACACATTTGATGCCAATCAGCCTGGCTTATGACTGTATGTGAATTGCTATATATGTCTACAGCTCACTGTTCTGCTCTCAATAACTGACAGCTAAATGTCTGATCTAATTCTCCAGGAAACCATTGTGTGTGTGATGATGTGAGGTGACATTCAAGTTCTTCTCATTATGTTATACCGTATATGTGATGGCTGTGTCACATATGCATGGCAATCACTATTTGAAGTTATATTTATCTTGTGCTAAGCATGCATCTCCAAGTGCAATCCAATCATCAGGTTTTCCCTCACCATCAACTGACCCTTCGCTTACAGCAGTGATGGGACATAGTTAGCCTGCCTATCAATTCACATCCCCAGTTACAATATCTGCAGTTGTCCCTAATGAAAAGAGCAGCATTGCTGCTATCATTGACACATGCATAACATTTTGCCATTAATGATGGGTGGGGAAGAAGTTGAGAAGTACAGTAAAACCTCATATAACACTAAAACCTGGTTCCACAAGTCTTGGTGTTATATGATTTTTAGTGTTATCTGATGCATGTTAAAATCCTATGGGATCCATAGAGATACATTGTAACCACACAGGCTTTAGCGGTTGTTATCTGAAGCATCCCATAGGATCTTAATGTTATCTGATGCAATTCTTCCCCCCAGATTGCTTAATGTTATGCGATTTTAGTGTTATTCGATACTAATGTTATCTGAGGTATTACTGTACTCTGTTTGACAAACCTTTAGGGCTCTGTAGTGTTGGAGGGCTCTCTGGCACCCAAAATCTCTGTGACATCAGAAAATACTCTGGCACCAGGGCAGTAATGGGGCACAGGTTGCACTACAACCCCAGCCCACTGGCTAGTGTGCGCTCCCTCTCTCCCTCAACTTCTTTTTAATTTGAAGAGTCAGTTTTAAACTTTTTAAATCTGTTTATTAACCTGTCTATTTTAAATCTTTTAGAATTCTTGACTTAAATTTGTTGTTGATGTTTTTCTATGATATGTTAAACCACCCCGAGTTGCCCTGGTAAGGAGGGCAGAATATAAATTTGGGTAAATAAATAAATAAATAAAATATAAGGGGAGGTCACATTAAATATTTATCCCTTTAGCCTATGGAAACTGTTTTTTTCCTGATTTTTAAAAATATTGCAGATTTCCTGTATTTTCTGGATGGATTCTAATAAAGAGAATGAACAATAATTATATATGATCATTATACCATTCCTAAAACTACAAATCTAATGTTGACCTAAGACTTTTGCACAGTACTACATAACACATTCAAGTGTATCTCAGTGAAACAAAGAAGGATTATTATGCTGTGGAAAAATATCAGTCAATGGAAATGTCAAAATGGGACATTAGGTCAAGGTAGCAGCAAATAAAGTGAATGATAACTTTGAAATCTTCTTTGAGAAAGTGAATGATAGCCATAAAGAGTCAAAAGTGTCAGAAAGCTTTCAAATAGCATACCTAGAGTAGTTTATGTTCTTCAAGCAGTCCCTCTGTTATGTACCTTTTGTCTCTGCATATTACTTTTTAAAAATCACTTTTGGTGTGTGTTTGTGTGTTTGCCATTCCCCAGGAGCTATTTGTTACTTATTGTTTTGCTCCAAGTAACCGAGAAAGAAGCAAGGAAAGGCCTCCTTTTCTTTCTCCTGCTTAATATGGCTTGGCAGCTCATCTGTGTATTAGGTTCAGGTTGAAAGAAAGGGGAGAGAATCCATGATGGGTAAATGGGAAGAATAAGCCTTGTGCTTTTGGCAGCAGGTGTTAGCTACATGCAGTTCCTCTGTATTTTTCTCTTGTATCTTTCTCCATGGGAACACAGAACTTCATTTATTGGCAAGTCCCCAATCTCCAGTTGGCAGAAGGTGACAGATAGATATGATCTAAGAGATATTTTGCTTGTTTCTATCCCATCTCAAGGCCTTCTGTTGGATTGTCTGAGTCAGGACATTCCTGGGCTGAACAAGGACCAGCATTTTGGCATTTCAGATTGCTACCATACCAATGCACCTTTCTTCTCCTCTGTGATCTAGTTTTCAGTCTGCAACACCTTACTACTCCATTCATTCTTCAACAGAAATGTCTTCGGCAAAGGAAAAAAGACAGGAGCAGAGCTAAAGGGAAAGTGTAAGAAAGAAGGCAAGGTGAGCAGCTATGATGTTTAACATGACCTTTCCAATGTTTGTCTTCAATACTTGAGCAAATTGATTCATTTTTCTGTTATTTTTTCCTTATTCAAGTAAGTAGATTTTCATGTTACTCTCGAAAATTAAAATATGAAATTTTCCCACATACTGGTTTTGGAGACCATTGATTAAAGGTCACTTTTTACCAAACATGATTTAAGTGCGACCACGAACTACATGCAGCCTACATGAGCATTTTAAGGGGTCCTTAGGCTTCCATCGCTGTTTTTTGTAAGGACTTCTTTTTTCCTCAGAGTGCCTTCCTCTGCTAAGAGAAGTATCTAGGACCAGTGATTTTTGTGTTTGTGGTGTCATAGGGCCCATGTCCAATGCTCAACCATTTTAAATCAAGAATAGAGGTATAAATAATGTCACTTGATGAATTCTTCCACTTCAGTTTCTCAGTCTCCTGTGACACCCTCCCCCCCCACACACACACAGATAAAAACTTATCTAGCCCCAACCTCTGTTTTGCACTACTTCAGACCATACTTATTCAGATGCAGCTTGTATCTTAACACAGATAAACTATTCTATGTCTAGGATGAAGGAAGGCCAGCATAGGTCAGAGGAAGTGAAGGACAGTCCAGGAATCTGAGGAAATTCATCTCTGTCTATCTATGCCTCCTTATGCAAAGATATGCTAAATTGAACTCTGTTGCTTCCAACAATGGGTACTTTAGGGGACAGAGAAAATCCTTCAACATTGTGAAAACTTTTGTCCAATTTTGGGCATGTCTCTTTTCTTTGCCCATCCTATTCCAGCCTACACTGTTCCTGTTTAGAAGGTTATGTTCTCTAAAAATGGGTTTGCTGTGAAGAACCTGTGCAGAACTTTGCAGCCTTACTCCTTGTTTAACATAATTTCTTGCCGGAAAAAAAAAGATTTAGATGTGGAAATTAAATAAGACTGTATTTACATCAAAGAAATGCCTTATTACCATGCCAAATAGATTACCCAATAGGACTGATAAAAACATTCTTAATGCAATACCAGACACTTCTCAAAGCAAATCACTATCTCAGGATATCTGTTTAGTTAGGTGATATTTTATATGGCCCAAACCATTATTTTTTTCATGTCATATTTATAGAGACAAGGTAAAAAATAGACTCATTGACATACCATAATCTCAAAGTCCACATCATGGAATTTATTCACTTTGGCACAAAATAAAACTATTTATTTTGGGCACGTGAAAAGTGAAATCCAAAAGCTAAAATAAAGGGACCTGATCTTTCCCTTTGAAGTCACTCTAGCCCACATCTTTCAAATATCCATCAAACCTAGTTTCATACTTCAAATGAGAAACAACCAGCTTAGCAGCAGGAAAAAACGTAAAGGAACTAGCATGGAAATGGGGGGGGGGGGAGAGAGAGAGAGAGAGGTTACATCACATTGGAAATACACATTGCCTCCCAGTAACTACAGAAAAATGCATGATTCCTTTGGCAGCTGTTCAGGCTGCCAATGAAAAGTGGTAATCCAAGTAGATAAGGAGAAAGAAGTTCCCATGTGCTTGACAGATGCCATGAGGGGCAGAGGCAAAGGTAGAAAATGCTGTATGCCAGAGCTACAGGAATTTGATAGGCACTACTGTGGGAAGATTGTGTCTTTATCAAGTGCCTTTTACCCTGAAAGTGAAAAAAGTATCTCATATAAAGTATAAAATCCAAAATAAAAGAAGTGTGCATGGTTCATATAGTGTCTATTGTCTAAAGGGAGGCTTCTATGTTGATTTAAAACTAAACAGTATTCACACTTCGTATGCTTACTGTATATGCATTCAGTTTTTTACCAGCAATACATCTGCAGCAAGTAACTTTTCAGTGTCTTTATTCTAGGTTTTCGAGGGGCACAAGAACATGTTGACATTTAGTAGTAAATGGCAAAGTGTATTTCTGTTTTATGTATCTGCATGACTATGTACAAGCTGCTTGCTAGCAAAATGGCTACAATACTGTTTTCCCTGAATCTTGATATTTACTAGTGGAGAATAATATGCTTAACATTTTTCTATTTCTTGCTGCACTGAGATATTTATGTTTCATGGGGTTTTGCATCTGACACATGCTCTACCTTTTTTTATGTAGCATACAAATGGACAGTTTCAGAGCAAATACAAAGTCCTAAGGTTAAGAGGAGACCCAAATATTCCTGCCAAAAATACTCATTGGTACCAATTAATGCAGTTTATGATGTATGAATGTGCCGTTTAATGCAGTTCTATGGCAACATGATTTTCCTTCTTCAAGAGTGAGAGATAGATATAATTCCTGTCTTTATCAGTCATAATATAGTCATAACTAAAGACAGATTTGGAAATAAATTACAGTACAGTAATACCTGAGATAACATTTACCTTGGATAATGCTAAAATCGCATAACGTTAAGTAATCTGGGGAGGAGAATTGGATCGAATAACGTTAAGGTCCTATGGGATGGATCGGATAACAACCACTAAAGCCTGTGAGGTTACAATGTATCTCTATGGAGCTTTAACGTTATCCGATCCATCCCATAGGATTTTAACATGCATCAGATAACGCTAAAAATCGGATAACACCAAGACTTGTGGAACCAAGTCTTAGCATTATACGAGGTATTACTGTACTTGTTTGCAGTTACCATGGAAAAGGGAGAAAATGAACCTCTTTTTGAATTCCACTCAGATCATTCTTGAGCTTTTGTTCTTCAACACTTGGAAAATTTTGCAGACTGTTTTCAAAAGTAGTGTGTTCAGTGGCCAGTAAAATGATCACAGTTTTATGTTGGCAAATTTAAGAAACTTTTTATGCAAAGAAGAAACATGACAGTGAGGTCCATGACCATAATAAATAATCAGGATCAGTAACAAAACTGATCCTGATTGTATCCCACCCTACTCGATTTTTACCAAGCAGGGCGGCAAACAAATCAAAATATAATAATAATAATAATAATAATAATAATAATAATAATAATAATAATAATAATAATAATAATAATAATAATAATAATAATAATAATAATAATAATAATAATGCTTGGTGCTGTAATTAGTGTACAAATAATGCCCATGGTTGCAGATACAGGGCTTATGTTTCTAACATGTTATAGTGATTAAGCTTAGGTTGTGGTTAGATGACTAGGGAAACCTATTGTTCAAATTTATTTATAGTCACATTGAACACAGCTATACAAAAAAAAATTTCCTGGCATGAGCTTTTGCAGTTGTTTTATACTAATTTCAGGCTGCTGATTACAAATATTATCTCAGATTTGCTCTATCACATCACATTTTTATGCTATTGGCCAACCCAAATGTCATTCCTGACTGCATGTTGGTGTGAGTCAGTTATAGAATTATAGTGATAAAATTAGTGACTGGTGAACACAATTTTTTTTGGCATGAATGATTCTAAGGTAATCTTGAGGTGCTGATTCTGAATCTGGCATCTGTTTTTTCTAGCACATCAGGTTTTTGAGATCTCAAATATTGCAATATACCTACAAACAGCAAATTTATCATCATATTTGCCAAGCTAAACAGACATACGAACCTAATAAAATAGCATCCAATATGCAATACTTTATTGAACAAACATATATCATTATGAACTGAAGCACAAAGTTGAAAGTGAAAGTATATTAACATGTAAGAATTGAAACGTTAAGATATGAAAATATGTACAAAAAGGTAAATTGACAATATCAACCTTACATCGCCATGAACGACCTTTTCTTGGACGCTCTGCAATGTTCAACGTGTGTAAAATCTCTCATCAAGGACCAACAGTAATTTTCCATCATGTTGGTGTTCCATTGGCCTTGGTAACGTTCTTCCATTACTTTAATGTCTTGATGAATACGTTCACCGTGCTCTTCGCTCACATCACCCAAGTTCTCTGGAAAGTTGGCCAAGTGACTATGTAAATAGTGAATCTTGATGCTCATTCTACATCAAAGTGTTCTTGCATTTGCAAGATATTATCAGTTTACCTTTTGGTACATATTTTATTAGGTCCGTATGTCTGTTTAGCTCGACAAATATGATGATAAATTTGCTGTTTGTAGGTATATTGCAATATTTGAGATCTCAAAAACCTGATGTGCTAGGAAAAAAAACAGATGCCAGATTCAGAATCAGCACCTCAAAATAACCTTAGAATTCTTCATGCCAGAAAAATTGTGTTCACCAGTCACTGATTTTATCACTATAATTCTATAACTGACTCGCACCAACATGCAGTCAGGAATGACAATTGGGTTGGCCAATAGCATAAAAATGTGATGTGATAGAGCAAATCTGAGATCATATTTGTAATCAGCAGCCTGAAATTAGTATAAAACAACTGCAAAAGCTCATGCCAGGAAAAAAAATTTTTGTATAGCTGTGTATGATGATAACTTTGCTGTTCATAGGTATACTGCAATATTTCAGATGTCAAAAACCTGATGTGCTAGAAAAAAAACGGATGCCAGATTCAGAATCAGCACCTCAAAATTACCTTAGAATCGTTAGAGTACCTCATGCCAGAAAATTTGTGTTGACCAGTGATATGAATCAATGTTCGCATCCTTGACGAAGTATTGTAAACTGTTTTATTTTTGTAACTGTATACTGATTCTTGTAACCCCACAGCTCTGCAAATAATTTCTTTTCAAATAGATTCTGAATGTGTTATGCTTTTGGTTCTTGTATTTTTCTTGTAGTAAGAAGCAGTGTTAAAGGTAACAGGACATATTCATGCATGCCCCCTGGTGTTGAAACATGAACTTGTTCCCTGATTAATGAATTTTGAAGTGGGAATATAAACTGATTAACCTGGGCATATAAAATAAAATCAGTATAATTTCAAACAACACAAAAACCAGTTTAAAATAAACAACCACCTCAAGACAGTTTGAGATAACCTATATTAAAGGCATATAATATGAGATTACATGTGCATCATGTAAATGACTAAATTTGAAAATGTGTTATTTTTAAAATGTGTAACTTCACCCTCTAAGAACCAATTTACAAAATAATTTACTCACAACTCACTTCTTTTTTCAGCAAATATAAAGTTTCATCAAAACTATAACTTAAAAGGTACAGTCATTTTTATGAAGTAATTCTTTATTTTATAGCTATGGGGGGCAGATGTCTTCTGCTGTGCCATGTGTTCTTTAGATGCTTATAGATATAGATGCTTATAGATATATCAGTGATATTGACAGTTTTATGCCACAGGATAGTGGCTTCAAGCATTTAGATCTTTGGAAAACTTAATTAAAAGGAACTTTTAGTTCATCTTCAGAAGTAGGTGAATGAAGTGGTAATGTGTAACAATCTCAAATTAACTCCAGCTAATATTGAGAGAACCTTGGAATTATAATTGTAACTAATTCCTTTAACTTAATTTTCCATGCCTTTTCCTCAAAATGACTTTCTTTCCTTTTTTTTACACTAGTACCCCGGATAACATTATGACTTGGTTCCACAAGTCTCTTCGTTATCTGATTTTTAACGTTGTGCGATACATTGATCACACAATGTTAAAAAAAAGCCCTGTTTCCCTGGAGGCTGCAGCAAGCCAGAACGTCGGGATTTGAATCCTGACATTTTGGCTTGCTGCAGCCTCCAGGGAGGTGGGGAAACTTTGGAAACAGCTTGGATCGGGTCTCCCCACCTCCCTGGACCCAGCGGGGGGGGGGGGTCAGAGCCCCCAAATTTTTTTAAAAAAACTCAATTTGTTTACCAATTTTGGGGGCTCTGACCCCCCCCCCCGCTGGGTCCAGGGAGGTGGGGAGACCCGATCAAAGAGGGTGGGAGAACTTCAAAATTAGCGTGCATCGGGTCTCCCGACCTCCCTAGAGGCGATGTGCGCTATTTTTGAAGTTCCCCCACCCTCTTTGAGGCTGCAGCAAGCCAGAATGTCAGGATTCGAACCCTGACGTTTTGGCTTGTTGCACTGTCTGAGGACGTCGGGGAAGCCCAGAAACAGCTTGGTTCGTGTCCCCTGCCTGCTCCAGAGAGATCAGAGGACCCGATCTACAGCTGCAGGGTGGCTGGGGAAGCTGACGGGGACTCCCTGTCAGCTTCCCTAGCCACCCGCCCTTGCCTCCGCAGCTGTGGGGTGGCTGGGGAAGCCGACGGGGGAGCCCCCCGTCAGCTTTCCAGCCACCCTAACCCTGCCTCCGTAGCTGCAGGGTGGCTGGGAAGCTGAACGGAGAACCCCGTTCAGCTTTCCAGCCACCCTGCTGCTAAGAACGACTGCATCGGATAACGTTAAAAATCGCATTATTCGATACAAGATTTTTCCAAAAATGTTATAACGTTAGGTGGTTTTCACCCTATACGGTACTCGCGTTATCCGGGGTATTACTGTATTTTCTTTTTCATTTTAATGTGGCAGTTCATAGTTCTGAATATGAATCCACATATCCTAAGCCACCTTTTCCAGTACACAGGTCTGGGATATGTAGAATACAGGCCATAGGAATGAATTTATCTATCTCAAAAAGAGCCCTGGGTTTACATGAGAACTCTAGATTATATTCCTATTCAGACTCAGACTGTAGCTTCAGATATTACAGCTCAGCAAAGGTAGTACCATATCCATTTGCTGATAATGCTTCTCAACTTAGACAGTTTCATTTCAACAGATTTTAAGAAGAAGAAAGGAAAATGAGGGGGGGGAGTAGCAAAGTTATTACTATTTTTTTTAAAAAAAAAATAATCCTGTTCCAATTTGCAAAATGTTAAAAATGACAGAAGGAGTCTATACTTGATCTTAGCCAAAATGCCAAGAAACATTATAATTAATTGCACCCATAATGATACCAGCCAAGCACAAGACAGAATCTCTCCAAATATTTGGGTACATCATTTCCATACCCTGTACAGCTATTTGGTTGCAAACACCTAAGTGTTGGACTTCTCTTCATCCTCACTCCCGCAGTGGACCCCAGTCACATGCAAGGAAGTTAAAAAATATTATAAATCAACTTAAGCGCGGTAAAGTCCCTGGAAGTGATTACATTTCCCAGAGTTAATTAAATCAAACTCAAATTGGTGGGCCCCTGTAGTAGCCTCACTTTTTTCATATACAGTAAAACCTCATATAACACTAAAACCTGGTTCCACAAGTCTTCGTGTTATATGATTTTTAGTGTTATCTGATCCTCTATGGGATCCATAGAGATACATTGTAACCACACAGGCTTTCGCGGTTGTTATCTGAAGCATCCCATAGGATCTTAATGTTATCTGATGCAATTCTTCCCCCCAGATTCCTTAATGTTATGCGATTTTCGTGTTATTCGATACTAATGTTATATGAGGTATTACTGTATTAAATATGCAGCTGTAATTCTGGAAGATGGGGGGGGGGGAGAGCTATAATTGTTCCCCTGTATAAAAAGGGGAATAGGAACAACATAGATATCTACAGGACTATTACTTTATTAAAAAACCATTAGTAAATTATATCCCAGATATCTGTTTTCTAAATTGCAAAACTGGGTATTAGACAAGGGTGTAATTGACCCTGAGCAAGTGGGGTTCCAGCTGGGATGTTCCACTATAGACCATTGCTTGGTGCTCCAACGTCTGGCAGACAAATATACCAACCATTTAGGTATGAATTTATACTCAGACTTTATTGATTTTAAGGCAGCTTTTGATAGTATATCAAGGGTCAAACTTTGGGACATCCTGCTCAGATCCTCCATTGATAAAAGACTTCTACTCCTAATCTACAAGTTATATGATAAAACTGGCCTCTGAGTGAGATGCAACCAGGGAGGGGATCTTTCTGATTTCATACAAACAGCAAAGCGGGGGAAACAAGGAAGTATTCCGGCTCCATTGCTTTTTAATACTGACATCAATTTCTCTGATTAAAACCTTTCAGAGAGTTGATGTTTATATCCCCAAACTGGTTGATAGACTCCTCCCAATCCTCCTTTATGCAGATGATGCAGTTCTCCTCTTCCTGTCTCCAAGAGGAATGAAGGTGGGCATTAAGAACCGTGGCCTCCTACTGTAATGAAGAGCAATTAATAATCAAATATGACAAATCTAAAGTCTTAGTCTTCTCTAATAAAAGACAAAAGTATAAATGGACAATTGACTCCCATGAAATAGAACAAGTCAAATGTTTTAAACACCTGGGCATACTATTTCAGGTAAACAGCCCAGGTAAACCATGCCACCTCTAATGCCCAGAAAAGTTTGCATGCAATAATAAAATTTTACATTTAGCAGGGGGCATATTATATCCCAGCTGCATTTAAACTGTTTATGGCAAAACCAGGCCCATACTCAAAATTAAGGGCTTATGAAATTATCCAATCAATTTTCCTAAGGGTTCTGTTTGGCACCCCCAAATGCACTTCCATTGTGGTTTTGAGGCTGGAAGCAGTTGTGCCAAGTATTAAGGTCCAGGCCTGGACCAGAATCTTAATTTCAGGACTTAATACCATGTTTGACCCTTCAGGTCTGGTGCCCTTGCTGCTGTCAGACACCAATCGTGTTGGCACTGTACCTGTGTCTTAGCTTTTCTCCTGAATATTTGGGCCAATTAACTTGTGAAGGTGAAATCATTAGTAAAAGCAAGAATAAGGGACAATGATCACCAAAATGATATTGCCAACGTTTCAGAGTTCTATCATCAACATTTAGACAGCCGTAAACTCACCATAGCAGGATATCTTTATAATCCCTCTATAAGTAAATACAGATGGGCCTTTTCTAGAACTCATTTTGATGCCCTCCCCTCAGCACTTTTGGCAGGAAGATTTAAAGGGACTCATTTTCCACAGAGACATTGTCCCTATAAATCCAGGGAGTTTGAAACTGTGGCCCAAGTCCTATTACAATGCCCTTTTTATGATGTCCCAAGAGACACTTTAATTGCCCCAATTATTTCTAAATTTGTGTGCCATAATGATAGATTTTATGTTCATTTTCTTTTAAAGGAAGGGCGCGGATTCTACACTTATGCAACAGGTAGCCAAATATGTTTATCAAGCCACTCAATTATGTAAAACTTTTAACTAAAGGATATGCTATACTGCTTTACTGCTTATTCTTATTGTTAACAAAGTGTGAAACCTTTTTATATTGTTAACAAAGTGTGAAATCTTTTTCTATCGTAGATTCACCAAAGACCGTAATAAAGTGTGTGTGTGTGTGTTTTGTGAGTGTGTGTGAGTTTGAGTTTGAGTGTGAGTGAGTGAGTGTGAATGAGTGAGTGAATGATTATACAATCAAACCTTGCTTAAAGAGTGCTTTGCTTAAAGAGTAACTCGCTTAAAGAGCAGAATTTACTCTGAATGTTCACTTCGCTTAACAAATAAAACCAATCAAAAATTTGCTTAAAAAATAAATCAGGGTTTGCAATCCCCCCCCCCAAAAAAAAATTCATGTTTCGCTTAAAGAGCAAACTTGCTTATAGAGCAGTCCTGTGGAACACATTATGCTCTTTAAGCAAGGTACAACTGTAATGTGAAAATGGGTGCTTCTTAATATGATGGATATATTTTAAAAAAAAATTATAGCATTTATTTACTTACCTTTCACAGTTTTTCACTGGTTTGCCCCCACATGCACACACATGGATGGGTGCATGCACACATGCACATGTACAAGCACACAGTCCTTCTTGAAAATTAAATTATAAAAGATGAGGAAAATTCTAAATATTGTAAAAGTGATGATCAACGTACATTTAGTATATTACGATAAGATCAAAATGCTTTATGAATGACTGTTTAACAGCCATTCTGAAACCATTTACCAGGCAACGGGTCATAAAAGCAATTCATAAAATGGAATCTGGAAAACTGGAAAAAGCAAAGAAAAAGTTAATCAAAATGATAAGGGAGATAGAGCAACTTTAGTTCAGAATAAAGGCAAGTAAGGCTATGGTACAGAATTAGTTATTGGGGATGGGGAGAAGGCAAACAGACAGAGGTTCCTTTCTTTTTCTTACATAATAACACAGAATCATTCCCTGATACAGCTAGATAGCTGGGGGAATAAAAAAGGAAGAGCTTTATTGAACACTATATGATTAAATGGTAAAATTTACTATCATGTCACATGGTAGTTGCCACTTAATGGATGTCTATACACAATTCACAGAAAATAACACTCAATTGCTGTAATTCTGCGGGTAAAATGCTATCTCCCAGTTTAGATGAAATATGCCTTGGAATACTAGTTTCTACAGAGGCAGGCCTTTTTCTCATGTGTCCTGTTTTTGGGTGGGCTTTCAATAAACATCTGTTTGGCCCTTGAGAAAAGTTAATTTGTCTCAATAAGTAC
The DNA here is from genome assembly GCA_030440675.1 of Furcifer pardalis. Taxonomy (NCBI): domain Eukaryota; kingdom Metazoa; phylum Chordata; class Lepidosauria; order Squamata; family Chamaeleonidae; genus Furcifer; species Furcifer pardalis. Next base: position 26,359,777 of record CP126892.1, read on the forward strand.
TTGGTCTCAACCTGCAGGTTTCTTCCTCATCGTAATAATGTTAGCTCTCTGTTGTGCATAGCTATTATACTCCTATCAAGTCACTTTGCACTTATGGTGACAATAATAATTTCCAAGGTATGTGAGACTGTAATGGAATGATTTGTTATTGTCACATACGCTTAAGTTTCCATGATTAGGCACGAGTTTGTACTCATGTCTCCTGAACCCTTTTTATCACTCTACTCACTACAACACACTGGCCCTTTGCTGTGCATAGTTTTGGTTGAAAATCTGATATATAATGTACAGATATAAATGTGATCCTGTACAGTAGGATCAAGTGCTTAAGACCAGTGGTGGGCATCAGCAAGTTTCCACCTCTTGCCAGACCTGGTAGCAGAAATTCTGGCTGGCCCCATCCCCATCCAAGTTTTGAAATTAATTAGTCCTAATTCAGATACAATGCAGGGCTTTCCACTGCCCACGCCCACCATATCACGCCCACCGAGTAGGTAGTAAAAATTTTTGAATTCCACCATCAGGCAGGCATGGCTATATTTCCCACCCAGTCATTAGGACACACCCACAAAGTAGGGCACACCCACAGTTTGGTAGTAATTTTTTTTTTTGAGCCCATCACTGGTAAGGCACTGACTGGAAGTGACAGGTCAGCAGTTTGATATCCGAGTACTGCATGATGGAATGAGCTTCCATCTTTGTCCCAGATCCTGCCAACCTAGCAGTTCAAAAGGAAGAAATTGCAAGTAGATAAATAGGGACCACTTTGGTGGGAAGGTAAACAGTATTCCATGCACTCCAGTGTCTGGGCATGCCTGTCATATGTCCACGGAAATGTCTGCAGACACAGACAGCACTGACTTTTCGGCTATAAACAGAGATGAGCACTGAACCCTAGAGTCAGATACAACTGGCTTTCAAGCAAGGTTGACCTTTACCTTACTGTAGGATTAGGCTGCATTTTGCCAGATGAACATTAGTCAGGACAATAAATGAAAAATGCTCACCCTGCCCCAAAATAAGTGTCTTGTTTCCAACCAAGATAATGTAATATCAGAATAAAGCGTATCATGCATCCATTAATTTACTTACAAACCAAGAGAAGCAATTATTGCCCTGTGAGCCAGGAAAAATAATTTTAGTAATTGTTTCCTAGAGCAAAATGACAACTATAATTGACATAGAAAGGAAATACACAAATCCTACCACCTTGAAAGACAGAGATTATTTTTCACAGATCCCTTGTCTTATACATTTGGAAGATATGGAAGCCTATATTCTATAAATATAAAATGGCAGGAACTTGAAAAGTTTAAAAAATGAAATAGGAGATAATTAAAGTGATGGATTTATTCTCAGCCTGCCAATGGAAAATGAGAAATCAGTTAGTAGTTAAAGATTGATTCTCCAAGGGAAATTATGCAGCAACACCAACAGGAGTAATCATGAAACTTAACTGCAACCAGGGGGCAGCCAGGATTTTAGATGTCGGTGGGCAAATATTTTTTCAGGATGGGCAACAATGTCATATACTTATATGCCCTATATATAAGCAGCTGGGAGTTTGAGGGTGGGCAAACTGCTAACTCAGGGTGGGTAATGCCTTAAGTGTAGACTTAACAAGTTCCACTAATTAAATAGGTCTAATCAACTTTTAGTTAGTTTTGATGTTGCTTTTAATTGTTGTTAGCCGCCTAGAGTCCTTGCCAAGTTGGGTAGCAATAGAAATTTGAAGAACGAATGAACAAACAAACAAACAAACTTGGGTCTAATAACTGGATTTTACTCTGAGTAACTACAATATAAGGAATGTAAGCTTAATTACTTAGGAATAAAAAAAAAATCCATGACCAAACCCCTTTTGCTTCCATTTTCCTTTAGATGGTAGTAGATAATAAAAGTGTTGTGATTTTATTACCTGAATGCTAGATTGACTTCAAATGCATGAATTTAAGTACCTAGCAGACAAAGCTAAAGGATACCATGACATAATATATGAAAATTGTCAGTTCAAAATGATTGACTTCTGCACTAAAATTAAAGGTTCTTGTTTTATAATGAGATTTCTGTGCAGCTTCAGAAAATGGTAAAATGAATCTATGGAGAGCATTTCCATCTCTGTGCCTATTTTCATAAACTGAATTTTATCTATGAGCACCATACAGCCAAAATTAAGTATTTAGAATAGTATATCAAACCACATATGAAAGTACTTCATTCATAGAATAGAACTGATCCCTTGAAAAACTTAGCTGAACCAGACCTAGAAGAAAATATAGCCTTTTTTTTATTTTTTGGGGAAGGGGGGGTTGGAATAAGGGGTTATAAATAAATAAATATATACATTCTATCTTCTCTCATGCAGTTTGGAGTTTAGAATAGTGTTATATTTAAATTTAATGAAATATACCAGAATACTAACATATATAATCCTTATATGCATAGATTAAGTTGATCAGTTAAGTACACTGTTTTTGCCTGGCATCAACAAGATGGTGGCATCAACTGCATTCTCCTTTCCATGGAGGCATTGTACAAATTCCTTATAGCCTACATATGATAAAAGATATCATGGGATTGCAGTCAGTATAATGTATGAAATCATATGCAGGTAGGAATGGAGATAGATATTCATTCAGGTTTTATCCCATTTAGTTAAGTGCCAACACTATAAATAATTTGAAATGGGCAACCAGTTAAGTTCTTCAAGTATCTGTGAAAATACACACACCAGTTAGTATTCTGGCAGCCAGATATTTGTGAACTGAAAGTCATTGGCATGGACAAAGTCATGTGTAATGCATTGTAGAAGCACAACAGAGAGATTTACAAACATCAAACTATGTAGCCAAACTATTCCACAAATATATCTAGAACTGTCAAAGTCTGTGAAATATATTCTATGGGTACTGGCCGCATTGTGATTGCTGATAATACTGGGCTTGAAAGTTCTCTCTGTTTGAGGAAACAGATTGAACACTGTCTAGACTGAACATCGTTTCCCCAGATATAGGAACTCTTTATGCCCTTCTTGTCAGGGTTCAATTTCATTTTATTGACTCTCAGAGCTCTACATGAGAAGTAAAAATGAGGGTTACTGTCAGCATGTTTGTTCGTCCGTCCGTCCGTCCGTCCGTCCGTCCGTCCCTCCCTCCCTCCCTCCCTCCCTCCCTTCCTTCCTTCCTTCCTTTGTTTATTATTGCATTTATATCCTTCCCACCTGAGATTTCCCCCCACTCTTCATGGAAATACATTTCATGTTTTTATGCAACTATTAAGATGACAACTGGAAGTAACCATTTCATCTAAAAATGTCTATGACAGGAATCAGGCCCTGCAGATTAAAGGTAGAATGCACTGCAATTTTACGATACTAATCGGAAAATGCATTATAAATTTAGATTTGAATGTTCTATCTATTTTTATTTCAAGTACAATTGATAGATTCAGGTTGCACCTAGAATGTTATGAAGAAATAACAATCACTAACCCTCCATTTTTAAAAAAATAGAACTGTCTCTATGCTTTTCCATATAAGTTAAGACAGTTAAAAATAATAATTTTAGATAATACAATATAAGTTTTTTTTTTAAGAAATCAATAAAAACCAAATTGGGTATATTTACTCAGGGGTTTGGGGATGTACTATCAAAGAATGCACTAAACAAAGAAAGCTTTGTTTAGTGTGAGAAAGATTAGCTGGCACAACAAGGCATTATGTTGTGCAGCAATATTGGGCCATTTCCTAGAGTTTTAAATCATGAATACAGAAGCACAATGTGCCACATTCCAACCAAAGGTATTTTAAGAAAATGAATCCTATACTATACCTTCAAGCCTCCAGTTAACTTTCCATCCTAGGTCTTCCAGTCTTTGGCCTGTTTCTTAGTGGATGGTGTTAGATTCTAAAAATGTTAGATCAGGTTTTATTCCATCTATGCTTTTTCATTTATGTTTTGCATGTGTGTGTCACAAGTATTCCAAGCTACTAGTCTCATATAAATTCTTCTAACTCATAAAGCTTGAACATATCAACTGTGAACTGACAGGAGATTTTTTTAAACTTTGAATCAATAGATTGACTACTATGACTAATTTCCCCATTTTCTATGCCAAGAGCTAGGTATAATTTGTCAACTTCTGCTGAATGGCAATAATTATAGTTGTAGCATTTACCAGCATCTAAGTGTGGCCCTGGCCTGGAGCAACTCAATATGTTTCCTATTTTTAGATATGTTCTTTGCATTTATTAAAAATATGACCACAGAAAAATTATGTATAAACATCTAATGCTGGAGAATAACTATAATGTGGAAAGTTTGACAAAGATAAAATAAAATGAAGAATTTGATCATTCACTTTTTTCTAATAAATAGGCTTTATATTTCATATATCTATGCATCTCACGCTGTGACTTATGTGATAGAATATTATGTTTATACAGGGTGCCTCAATAACTTTTTAGTAAAGATGTAACAGCTGTTGATGTAGTATACTTGGTGTATCTCTTTGGCATATGCCAAAACATCTCCCTAATATCCCCTTGAATGTCAAATCTCAGGTTTTTGTAAAGCCAGAAACATTATGTGTGTCAGCAGGGTGTAGTTTTTGCAAACTATATAAATAGTGCACACAAATTTCTGGTTATTTTTGATAACTATAATGGAAAGTCTGAGGCTTGAGGTAAGTATAAATCACTAAAAAAAGGAGGTTACAGCTCTTTTCCAGATATCAAACAAGTTCTAACCTAGTAGTTCTTGACTGTAATCTGTCAAAGGATAGACAAAGATCTACCAAAGGGATAATAGAGATACAATATTAGATGCAAAACTTCTCTCAGCTTTTTCATGAAGTTCTCAGAGGAAATAGTTTTGGGGAAAATGCAAATTTACTTGAGATAGGGATCTGTGAAAATCTACTTTGATGCCATAAAAGGGAAATATTGAACTATTAGTGGCAAGAGAATATTTGCACTTGAATCACACTTGCCATTCTCTATTATACTTTGTTCTTCAAGCAACCCCCTTCCAAAAGTATATATGCAGAGTATTAAAACCTAAATGGAAATAAAATATATTATGTACCTGCCGTACTTGATAACCAAAACATGCAAGGTTCAAAATTTGATGGAATTGAACACATCATATGCTATAATCAATAAAATGCTCAGAAACTGTGCAACAAAATAGTCTAATGAACAGTAAAACAGGTGATATATTGTCTTGGGAAAGTTGCACAATAATCTTCTCCAGTTATGAAGAGGTGTTCCAGACTTTATCTAAAGTCAACTTAGACAACATTGTTTATACAAGACATCTGTGGGAAAGTCAAGCAATCAACTTCAGTGAGACAAATATAAATTTGAAGATAGTTTTATGTATTTGAAAATTACAGAAGCCTGGATTTAGGCAAGGAAACTAGTACATGTTCTCCAGATTTTTTCAATATCTTAAAAGGTGTTGCAAAGCGTTTTCTATTTCTTTTTGTTTAAATTATACCTGTACGATAGTGCAGCTCAGCATATTAACAAACTGCAAGGTAATTCTAAAAATGTGAGCAACCCAAACAAACAATTTTGCCTCAAATGAAGAGTAGGACAAGAAATGGGAGTTAACTAGGGCTACATTTATTAATAATAAACTGTGAGACCCCAGAACAAATTATTCCCTGCAACTCCACAGGGGCCTGACATAGTACACCAAAGATGGTACCCAAGGATCAAACCATATCCCTGTCCATATGGGCCATGTGAGACTGCAGTCCTAAGGGATGGCACAACCCATCTACCACCCCTGGTTCACCTTCATAAAGATTGAAGCATCACCAATCCATCACACAGCCCTGGTTAAGCTGAAATCAATTGCCTCAAATCCATCTCTTCCAATGTGCTTAGTGACAGGATGCCTCAAAACTACATCAGTTGAAAAAATATACCCTCTTATTGTTATCACTCCACCTAAGTTCTGGAGAGAAGTAGCAGTGGATGCTGAGGGAACTAAGCAAGAGAATGACCCTCAACACCCTCTGAATGCCTATGAGCCTCAAGTCCACCAGATCAAGGAAGATTTTTATGGCAAGAACAAACTTTCTTTAGGATACACAAGCGCAAACCGAAATTAAAAGATGGAAGAAAGAGCTCACTGGGCAAGGAACTTCATTAAAGGAGGATATAGCTGATGAACTCAACCTCCTGTATGTCACATAGAGAACCCTGAACAGACTAAGAGTCGGAGTGCTTAAATGTAAGACCAACATGCTCAAGTGGGGGCTGCTAGCAGACAACAACATGCTGTGTGAATGTAGAGAGATACAGAATCTGGCTGATTTACTGGTCTGCTGATTACTACCATAAATATGCACTGAGGACTTAAGTTTAGCCAATGGCAAAGTCAAGAAAGTGGCTTCATTTTAGCAGTCCAGGGTTTGATTGGGACACAAAAGAACATATCATGCCAGCCCTGGGATTAAGCCCTAAATCAGCTTGGAGGAATGTCCAGCCCCCCTGGACTCATGAATAGTCCAATTACTCCACAGTATCCACCAAGGTGACCTAAAGAATGCTTCCCTCTCAAGCCAATTGCACAAAGCTCAAGTTGACAGTGTGAGACAGGAAAAGTCCTACACAACCGTGCAACTGCTACATGAGCCAAAAATGTCTGTCCAGACCCAAAGCAACTGAAGCACACTCTGCTTAAGGGTTGGCTGGATCAGTGATGAGATGTTACCGATTCAGACCGTTTCGCCTGAACCAGTAGCACCCCATCAGGAGGGGTCACCAGGGGGATGGTAAAACCCCAGGCAACCGGTTCGGTTGCTTCTGGCCCTCTCCAAAAAATGTTTTTTTCCGGGCAGCCAAAATGGCTGCCCAGAACTGCACATGCGTCAAACCTCCATTTGATGCATATGCAGTTCTATTTTTTAGTGTGCATGTGTCAAATAGCGGTTTGACACATGTGCACTAAAAAAGAACTGCACATGTGTCAAATGGAAGTTTGACGCATGCACAGACATTTTTAATTTTTTTTCTAAATTCTGCTCTGCCCACGACATCATCATGTAATGACGTCAGCTACACCCATGATGTCGATGACATCACATTGGGTAGCGAAGATTTTAACAACCCACCACGGGAAGGTAACTGCTTTCTTGCTAATGCAGGGGCTGGGAAGCTGTATTAAATACCAGGGTCACAAACCCCCACACCCTGTCATGGTACAATCCCTGATTGGCCCAAACAAGTGATCTGGCCTCCTTTGAAGCAAGAGTGTGTGGGTAAGGGCCCCCACCCTGTGCAATTGCTCATTTGGATCCCTGCCATAATGTTGGAAATGGGTTTTAACTGCAGGTAGTTAAAGTTAGTCAAATGGGTAAAAAGTTATTCATTTATAAGTAGAGACATAGCCCCATTCAGACAAAGGTGACCATCTTTGTCAGCAGATAAGAAATTTCTAAAAAACATTTTCAAATACCTAACTTTTATGTCTAAAAATAATAGTAAGGTACTATACAGTACTAATATAGTACTCTACAGTACTAATAGTACCTTAGCCTGTTTTATTTGCATGGAATCCATCCAGAAGTTATTTTAAAAAACTGATAACATAAAATAGCTTTTCCAAACAGGAAAACCAGCCATTTCATAACTGTTGAGCATGCTCAGTAGAAATATGTCAGAAAGAACAGATTGTGTGAACATCTCCTTGACCTTACTTTCTGCATAGTCCCTTACCAATTGAATGATGATGGCAGGAGAGACCTGCACAATGGTGACTTTTTACTCTTAAAAGGACAAGACACGTTTTAACAGTATTTTCTTTCCACTTTGAAGGCAAAATTTCAACCAGAAAAACATTGTTCTACATAGTAGGAAGACTGAATTTCCTTCCTTTCTCTTTTGGCTGGCTATTCTTTTCATCCCCATCCTGACAATCACACTTAGAAGTGTATACTTCTGGACTGTATGATGAGAAATAGAATTTTGACATGTTACAATTAATGATTCCATATTTCTAAATGGCCTTCCTCAAATGGAAATGAATATCGCTCATGGGGAAGGAGCTGTCTGAGCAAAGACTTCTAGTTCAAGCTATGAAATTAAATGAACTCTGGGGAGGCTCCTGCTCAACTATGGTGAAGGCACCTGAAAAAGGATAACATGTGGATAACTTTTCTCTGAGTTATTATTAAGAAGATCTGGTACAGATAAAATTGAAACCATGCTCCCAGATCATGTTTTATGTCTTCCTCATGGTCCTAGCCTTTGTTGCTGTTGACATATGAAATCAAGTCACCTCTGATTTATGGCAATACTATGAGATAATGACCTCCAAAGTCTTCTACCATCAACAGACATGCTCACTTCTTGTAAACTCAAGGTTGTGGTTTCCTTTATGGAGTCAATTCATCTCATATTTGGTCTCCCTTTTTTCCCCCTGCTGCCCCCAAATTTCCTAGTTTTACAGGGTTTTTTCTCTATTAAGCATTTTGTTTCTTAGGATGTCCTCAAAACATGTCATCCTCCAGAGACAATTAAGATTTGATTTAATCTAGAACCCACTTTTTTATCTTTTGGGCAATCCTGGGTATCCACAATGTTCTCCTTCAGCACTATATTTCAAATGAGTCCACCCACCCTCATCATCTTTCTGGTCATCAGGAACCACATTCGTACATAGTAACTGGAAATACTGTTGGTTAGATTATCTTTGTCTTGGATTTCTTTGCACATCCTTATATTTGATGATATTTTCAAGATAGGGATTTCCTGAATTGCTGCCCTTCTTAACCTCAATGTGGATTTTTTTTCTGATTTCTTGATAGTACTCTTAATTTGGATTGATGACTGACTCAAGATATATAAGGTCTTTAACAATTTCCAGTTCTTCACTGTCAACATTAATGTTGTGTGGTTCTGCAGATAGACCTCTTGTCCTCCTGATGTTCCTGGTTTTATCCTTTCTTCTTTCACTTTCATCAGGAGTCATTTTATTTCTACCAGTAAGATAATACCACCAGCATATCTTAAATTTTTAATTTTTTTTTCTCACAAATTTTCACTTTAGCCTTCATCTGCATCTAACCCAATTTCCTGCAGGATATTTCAAAATAGAGATTGAACAGCTAGGGAGATAAAATACATCTTTGTCTAACACATTTGCCAATGGGAAACTATTCTGCTTTTCCATATCTTGTCCACATTACAGGTTATACATCAGGACAATCAAGTGCTGAGGTGTGTTCTTTTCTTTAAGGAGAGTGCAAACTTCCCATTATAAGACAGTCAAAGGCTTTGCTGCAATCTGTAACATTTTCTTTTCACATCTTTTGGTCAGTTCCTGTAGCCAATGTAGATTTACAGTATGATCTCAAGTGCTCTTTCCCCTTTTATGAACATCATCTGAAAAGTGGATATTTCTTGCTAATATGTGGTAACATTCACAGGTGTACTGGCTATGCTAAAAGGGCACTGGACAGGGAGGGAGGGAACTGTGCCTTTGGGAGGTACTGCATGGCGTCATGGATTGTAGATGACAGGTGACATACTTCTGCCCACCTCTGGGGGGCGCCAGTCACTTCCTTGCTCTGTTAGTCTTTTAACCTTTTTATTCTTAAAATCAGTTTTTAATTTGTGATTTGCTGCCGTGTTTTTAATGATTTTAAAATTTTAAGATTTTTATAACTGTTTGGTTTTATGATATCGTAAACTGCCCTGGGTCACCCTGGCAAGGAGGGCGGTATACAGATGTGAGTAAATAAATAAATAAATCTCAGGAAGTGCGAGATTCCCCCCCCCCACTCCCCACTATGTGGTTTAATTAAAAGGAATTGGCAGGAATCCAACCTACCATTAACAGCTCTACTCAGATCATGAAAACAAACAGCAGTGGCTTTCCTTACAAAGTCTAATATCCGGCTAGTCTCTTTTCCTACTGCTGGGGTTCTCTTCCAAGCAATTGTGGTTATCCCCCCCCCCCCACGTTCTACTCAGATCTTCAGATTAATCAGATTGAGTCAATCTGTTCATATTAGGTCTTACTCTCTTCCTACAGCCCCCAACTATAACCAGTAATATTATATTTTCTAATTATTCCTGCATTCTAATTAGATCTGCATTGTAGGATAGCCTCTGTTTACTCATTTTTGCTGAAGTGAGAGTTCAGGCTTGATGTAACTGACCACATACTGATCTGTTTTTCTGGTGGTCAGTGGTACCTGTAAGACCCTTTTACAACACCATACTTCAAATGAGTTGATTTATTTCCTTGTTTTTCTTCACTGTTCATATTTTTCATAGTATGGATAATTTTGACCATTGTTCCTAGTTACAACTTTTGTTAACTTCCACCCCACCTTTCTTTTTTATTTAAAATGCAATGGGGCATCTTTTTTGAAAACATGCAGGCAACATGTTTCTACAGCTTTTGGGCCTATATGGCTTTTCTACCTCAAGTTGCTTGCATCAAGGGAAAAGTTTGGAAACTGGAAGATAGCTTTCCAGTTTACATAATGCAGACCAGGCACAGCCACGTTAGTTTACCTGAGAGGTTAAAGGGTATGTATATATCTCCATTTTATACATTGAAATCAGTCACACCTGCACTTCACTATTTCATTAAGCCCAAAGCAGCCCTTCAAAATATTTTCACATAGAAAAACTTCAGCCACATTCCAGGGGTTCTTAGTTGTTTCTCCCAGAAACTATAGTACAGTTCATGTGTTTATCTTTGGAATCCTCTACATGGCTGTTATTGCTTTTGGAATTTGTCTGTAATGTATGCATACTTAAAATTCCATTTTTAACATGGTAGAAAATACAATTCCTCAAAAAACAAACAAACAAAACCACCCTTCAGTTTATGAATATTGAATAATGTGCTTCTGTATCCATAATTCAAAATGTCAGGAAATAGCCCTATATTATTTCACAATATTGTGCCTGCATAGCCAGCAGGTAAAGTGATGCCAAAATTTCCCTAGAAAAGGACAGTCTGAATGCTGCCAACATCAATGGCAACAATCAAAATGATCTACAGGATACTCTTTTGTGCTCACTTCCATTCACAAACAGATACTAAACAAGGTAAAAATCCCAGAATCTGACCCTCCTCCCATCAGTTAACTTCATGCTGTCCCTGATTCATTTCTTTACAACATTTTTAACAGGGGTTCTTTGAGTGTCATGCACCTCAGTTTAAAATCTTAGCATTTTCCTGCAACTGGCAATTTTTTTGTGGATAGCTGATGAGTTATATTAGTGAGTTAGGCAACTGGCAAGAGACAGTCAAAGGCATAAAATATTCTTTAAACACCATACTAACTATATTTAGCATGGCCCTATGCAATTTGTAAGTGTTGCTTAGTACTAGGTGTATTATTGATTTTCCACCCTGCTGGTAAATCAATTCTAAAGCAAGAGAAGTGTTTTTATTGTAGCTGTTGCCAGCCATTTGAAATGTATGTCCTGCTAAATGTAATTCCTGTTACCTTTCCTTGTCTTTCTAATAATTTGTTTCAGTTAGCATTAGTGCTGAGATAAAATATTGCATTAGCAGCAGGCTAAATATACTGCCTTGACCCTACATGGGAATCTCCTTGACTGTGAATGCACTCATGCCGCAGAAACCTTAAATACATTTTTAAGGCAATATCTTCTCTGCATAGGTAGTTTTCCTCAGCCCTTGATGTGTGATCTTTTTCTGCCCAGTGAATTAAGAACACAATTCTAATTGTAGAGAATGTGTCCACTTTTTCCTGTGCTAACCATTCTTCTCCAAGGACTATGTCGTTGTTCAGTTGCACAGTTGAGTCTTTGAGACCCCATAGACCACAGCACACCAGGCTCCTCTGTCATCCACCATCCTCCAGCGTCTGCCAGGTCTACACCCACTGTATTAACTATGCTATCTAAGCTTCTCATCCTCTGCCACCCCCTTCTCCTTTTGCCATCAATCTTTCCTAGCATCAGGGTTTTCTCCAGTGAGTCCTCTCTTCTCTTCTGGTAGCCAAAGTACTCCTTCAGCACTTTTTTCTTTGGTGTGAAAGGAGGAACCTGATTACAATTTATGCCCCTATGCAAGGTAGGTACAAATTACTCCCTGAAACTCACTTAAAAAAACAAGAATAGAACTGTATTTGCTATCAGTGGGAAAAAATGTGCAAAGTGTTTCCTTTGCCTTCATCACTGTGATGAAAACTTGTCTTGAAGCTGTAGAGGACTACAGGAACTAGTTAATGAAGTGGTTAATTTTAAACTGTACGGAAGATTTAAATTGCACACTCAGTGAGTGCAATACAAATTAATGTCCCACGTAAATTAAAATGTCTCGAGCCTGGAGGTGTCTGTATGGGTAGAAGGAATATAACAAAGACCTCCATTTCCATATGTGTTACATACTTTTATTTATAAAAAAGGAGATTCATATTTGCTTGATTCCCTTCACTCTCACTTCCCCACCCACCCCAATGAGAAATATACTAAAAATAAGGGATTTATTTCTAAGACTATATTGCAATTCCTGCAGAGAGGAAGATGTGCCATCTGGTAGTATCAACAGGGCTCAGCATGAATGAACAATAACAGACAAGTAAATGTAAACAGGCATTGCATAGCATTTTGCTTTCCTGGACATTTATAATAAATAGATTCGTAATGAGCTGGAACCTTTTGCTTAGGTTGGTATTTTGTAGTTGCTCCATAGAGGCTGCTACTTTGGGGAATATGACTCATTTATCTAACAGACTGGAAAGAAACGTCACCAGACCAAATGGAAATTTCAGTTCAGACAGTTTCTTATCAGATAGTTAACCCCAATGGCAAAAATACATAGGGGAGAGAAGCCAGATGGGAGTGATAATATTGTGAATCCAGGCAGGAAAAAATATTAAATACATTTACTACCTGTATATGGCTTTCCTTGGGATCTTCCCTAGGTGCACTATTTCATACCTAAAAGGATTTTTTGTAGCAACCTAGTAAAGTCAGCATTGATGCTAGGAAAGGTGGATGGCAAAAGAAGGGGGTGGCAGAAAATGAGATGGCTAGATGGTATTGTAGATGCAATGGGCACAGAGCTGGGCAGGTTGAGGAGGATGGTGGAGGACAGAGGTGCCTGGCAGGCAATGGTCCATGGGGTCACAAAGGGTCAGAATTGACTGTACGATTGAACAACAACAAAAGTAGAGTAAGTTTATTTTACATAAGATTGTTCCCTGACCACCTGCTCTTCAAGGCTTCATGCACAGACATTTATGTGACTAACTTAGAAACATGTCAGAGCATGTGACATTGTCAGCATCCATACACCCATCTTATAGTTCTGATAGAAATTGTGGCCTGTTTAAGGCACTTCTTCTCCTACTTAGATCCCTGGTATCCATTATTCTTTGTCTATCTCTGTTTAGGATTAACTGATTGAGTGGACAGGGCAGATTTTCTCCCTCTTATCAGTTCTTACATTCACATAGTTGACAATCTCCCCCCCCCCCTTTACTCTGTACTGATGGTAAGAAGAAAGTGGGTACTCTGAAAATGCATGATTGGCAATTCTCAGACCAACTAGACAGAAATATGAGACCCTGGAGAAGGCAGTTTCCTGTGGGAATCCAGTCGTTGACAGTTTCCTGTATGCTTAAATTCTCTTATATAACAGTAGTAGTCCTGATGGGATGACTCTCAGCTTCTTTGCACTGACGTGGTATAAGTTATACGTTGTCTGCCTGGCTAATGGGAATACTATTAAGTTAAAATTCACCATACTTTGAGCAGAGATTTTATACAAGTTTGTGTCTGCCCATTTGTGAAGGTAGGTTTATTTTTAGTCTCTGATGAGCTAATTAATTTCCTATAAGAAGCCGTGTTACTAAGTTTCTCTGAAAAAATAATAATAAATATTACTGCAATCGCTTATGAAATTCAATGGGTAAAGTCTCCTATTGAATCTTACGTGTTTTGGAAACTATACTTATGTTAATGCAGTTTAAAACAGTGTTGGCTTTTTTTTTGGCAGCCACATTGCACTGTTGACTCATATTTAGATTGGGCTTTACAACAATTCCAAGATCCTTCTCGTTTGTAGTATTACTGAGCCAAGTATCCCCCATCTTGTAACTGTGCATCTGGTGATTTTTCCCTAGTTGTAAACCTTTGCATGTCTCCCTGTTAAATTTCATTCTGTTGATTTCAGCCCAGTGTTCAAGCCTAGGAGGATATTTTTGAATTCTGTTCCTACCTTCAGAAGTATTAGCTGTTCCACCCAGTTTTGTGTTATCTATAAATTTAATAAAGATTTCCTGCATTCCCTCATCCAACTCATTTATGAAAACAATGAAGAGAAGAGGGCCCAGGACCAAGACCTATGGTACTCCACCTGTTACTCCCTCCCAGCTTGAGAAGGAGCCATTAATAAGAACTCTCTGAATACAGTTCTGTAACCAACTGTATATCCACTTGGCACTTGTGGTATCCAGCCCACACTCAGCTAGTTTGCTAATCAGAACATCATGGAGCACTTTGTCGAAGGCTTGCTGAAGTTAAAAAAAATACTTCAATAGCAAATTACAAATGTTACATCTATAGCATACCCACTGTCTACCATGGAAGTTACTCGACCAAAAATGGTTTCATTTTTGACAAATCAATGTTGGCTTCTAGTTATTACTGCATTGTTTTGTAGTTGCTTGCAGAGTGACCACTTCTGCTCCAGAATATGCCCTGGGTTTGATGTCAAGCCAACTCACTTTGCACTTATCCCTGTTAAATTTCATTCTATTGGTTTCAGCGCCGTGTTCAAGTCTATCAAGATCATGAATTACAGCATTGTATAAGAATAAAATATGGAGAAATAGAATTATTTTCAATTGACAATCTATATGCAGAACATGTTATATGGGAAGTTCAGTTGATTCAGATGAAAGTAGTATGAAAATGGGTAGAAGAAATATCAATAATTTATTCTATAGACATGATACCACAACACTGGCAGAGAATAGGACTGAGTTGAAACAATAACTGAGGAAAGTGAGACAAGAAATTATAAACACAGGATTGCAGTGGAACTTGAAGAAGACAAAATCATGACAATATAGAAATTACATCATGCTGACAATAGTATAGGGCATTTGGAAAAAGAAGAGGATCAAACATGAAAATAATTAACTCAGTAAAGGAAGTCATGGCAAGATCTAAAAAGGATGTTAATAATGACTAGAATACGAATAGGTTAGACCAGCATAATGAAATAAGTGTAAATCAAGTAGTCATTGTAGGAATTTGCTATATTGACTTCTTAATCTGCTACAATGTATGCCATTTACATCATGCTAGAAGTCAAAATTGATAGGAATCTGGCCAACAGAACCTTCTGAAGTATACTAACTAATAGGATTGTCATAAATTATAATGACTTGGCAGTAAATAAAACAGTCTCATCTAAAAAGGATCCTAAGTGTTGTAGTGTAGTGATTCACATATGAATCAATTTTCATCACAACCCCTTTTGTTAGGTGGTGAATATACACAAATAAACAAAGTTGTGTGTCTAGGACAGAAAGAGTGAATGGCATAGAAAAAGGAACATTAGGTTTTTACATTATTCAAAGATAGTCGATAGTCCCAAAGTTACCACTTTCCTTATTGTAAACTAATCAAATATCTTCAGAACTATAACAACATTTCCTAATCTCATTGTGTATGTCTCTGTGGAAAGGAAGGTTCAGTATGTCAAAAGAATTTGAAAAAGCAGTACCAATTAGAACATTGATATTTTGCCTGAGAGACAAAAAGATAACAACATATTGCACAACTTAAAATGTAATCACTCATCTAATCTGTCACAAAAATTGCCTACTTGCTCCCTTAATTGATTACACAACTTTGTGTGACCTGTGTTAGGAATATATTTCTCCAAGAATCTGCCTGGAATAATCTTTTTTTTTTAATCTCAATGGGTTACAAGTAGAAAATATGTAGCAATCTAGCAGAATATGTACTGTGTTCTCTGATTTATTTCTTTTTTAAATACAGTAAAACTTCACATAAAGAGCGCCTTGCTTAGAGACTAACTCGCTTAAAAAGCAGAATTTTCTCTGAATGGTTGCCTCACTTAACAACTAAAACCAACAAAAAACTTGTTTAACAACTAAATCGGGGTTCGCAATCCCCCCCCCCGCCAGAAGTCACAATTGGTCACTTACAATGGTGTTTTGCTTAGTGGTGCCCAAACTAAGGCCCGGGGGCCACGTGTGGCCCCCGACACCAATTCATCTGGCCCGCGAAGCCCTCGTCGCTCCTGGAAGCGGAAGTAAAACGTGTTTCGTGGGCTGATGAATTGGTGTCAGGAGCCACACCCGGCCCCTGGGCTCCTTGAACCACATGATCGGCCCACGGCCCAAAAAGTGTGGGCACCCCTGCACTCACATTGTGCTCTTTAAGTGAGGTACCACTGTATCTTCTTGGACATAGACAATTTCTAGCATCACATTTATCCCACACTAGTTGCTGTTTTCTGACCACAGCAAGCTGCAAAAGAACAGGCACACCAGATCCTGCAGATTTTGGGCTGAAATTCCAATCACTCTTCAGAAGTCTAGTTCAACAGTGATAAATGATGTGATTTTCAGGTCAATAAATTCTAAAAGACCATATATTTCCCCTCTTATGTCTACAGTAAAGGTCCTTTTATTAACAAATTCCCAAGAACAAAGAAAGAAATTGGGGATCCACCCAGCAGTGAAATGGGACAAAAGTGTAAAGAAACTACCCTTCTAATCACCCACAATGATCTAGTGCAGGGGTCTGCAAACTTTATCAGCAGGATTGCTGACTTGGGCTTCTGGTAATTGAGGTCCAAAAGTATCTGGAGAACCAAGCTTTGCAGACCCCTGATCTAGTGTGTCTGACAATTTGGCCTTAAGCACATGCTATTTTTGTCTATGTTTTGTTTTAGGCTATTTATGAATTTTAAGACCTAAATCTTTTAAAAGACTTCTAACTTTCATAGGTTCAGTTCAGGGATATGAAAAGTTTGCCACTGACTTTGTTGCATTTCTCAACATTATTATTATTATTATTATTATTATTATTATTATTATTATTATTATTATTATTATTATTATTATTATTATTATTATTATTATTATTATTATTATTATTATTATTATTATTATTATTATTATTATTGCTGCTGCTGCTGCTGCTGCTGCTATTTTTGCTGTTGCTCTTGTTTTTATGTCCTATCAAGTTAGAACTAAATTATACCAAATTTAATGGGGTGTTCAAGGTAAATGAGATATTTAAGGAGTTTCACCTGTCCATACCCAAGGAATCTCCATGGTTGAGGACGAGGATTCAAATCCAGGCCTCCCAAGTCCCTTCCTCTATCCAGTAAAACACGCAGAATACCCTAATTTTGTGCATACTGGTTTGGAAGGATTTTTTCCCTTTCCTTTCGAAAATCATGCATGTTGTCTGTTCATTTTTCCCTGTGATGTAGACTGGAGCTGATGTAGACTGGGGCTGTGGTGGCTTAGTGGTTAAGAAGGTTCCCTTGCTAGCTGGAAGGCCAGCAAGTGGGCAGTTCAAGACCCAGGTACCACATGATGGATTGAACACCCACCTCTGTCCCAGCTCCTGCCAACCTAGCATATTGAAAGTAAGAAATTTCAAGTAGATAAATAGGGACGACTTTGGTGGTAAATGATCTTGGGAATATGAAAGAAGCCTCATTTGAGCATCCCCTGAATGGAGTTTCTCCAGCAACATTCTTTTCAACCCAGGATAATTTCTAACACAAAATTATTATGACGTATATATTTATAGCCTGTAATGTGTTGACTTGGGGCATTCTTCTCATTGACTGAAACATGTTCCTGTGTAATTTTAAAATGAACACCTTTTACTTACTTGCATTACTAAAATACACACATTATTTAGCATGTACAAAACATACTACAGACCTAAGAAATGAGTGACTTTCAGAAGAAGTGTATTATTTGTCTTATTGAAAGCCTTGTGGGTGCAAATTGATAATTTCAGCAGGAACCTCAAACCAGCTTGATTTTTTACATCCCTAGTTTGCTATGAACAGATCGCAACCTGCCTGAACATTCACAGTCCCAATTTTCCTTTATCTTACTAATACTTCTTGTATGTTAGGATTCTTCTTCTTCTGTGTCTAGGCCAGATGGGAAACTTCCAAAATGAAGGACTTTTTGGCAGTGGTGTAGCGTGAGTTTCAGCCGCCTGGGGCGTAGGCCAAATTTTTTCCCCACCGAGGGACAGTGAGGGGTGAAGAGGAGGAGGCCAAGGCTGAAGCGACAGCAGCCGTAGTACCGAGGCCAAGGAGCCAGCCCACTGCAGCTGCTCCTGCCACTATGCCCTGACTGAGGCTGCCTCCAAGCCTGGCCATAGTGCAGCCAAAGTGCAAGGCCCTTCCCCCGAAGAGCTCCAGTCCCTGGTGGCTGGGGAGGCACCTCTGGGTGGGCGGGTGGGTGGTTGAGCACTCTGCACATGCTTGCAGGCCCTGGGTGAGTCTCTGCCACGTAGGAGACAGGAGGAGGGGAAAGCCCCATACACTAGGATAAAATTTAACAGAGCAATAAGTACAGTAATCAGCATATAATAGATCAATACACACAATACATCAATACATGATAAGTCAATACACAATAGATCAACCCCTCATAACTATCAATATACATTAAACCCAAACCAACCAACCAACCCACAGTGTCCCCAACAGAGCCCAGGCTCAATGTCCATAGCGGAGCTTGGGCTCAACGTCTGAGGATGGGAACAATGACTGTGGTGGCACATGATTGAGCATGCTGGTCATGTGGTTCCTCCTACCAGAAGCAGAAGTCAAAACTGCATGTGCATAATACATGCACACATGTGCATAATGCTGCTGTAAATTACCCATGTCTGTCATAAACACATTTATGATAGCCACAGGTCATTTATGGCAGTGTTATTCAGATGCATGGGTACATTATGCACACACTCGTGTACATTTTTCTTCCACTTCTCTGAGTGTCACGGGCAGCGTGGGGCAGATTAATTGTCACTGTAGGCTGGATCTGGGCCATGGGCTGTAGTTTGGGCACATCTGCTATAGACCCTTCAAGTGTGGTTCAAAAGATGTGTGAATTTTCTTATTTCAGTGTGACATGCAGTGGGCTGATTTTAATTGCGTATTCCTGAACTGTGTGTAGTGTGGATTAGGGTTTTAAAAAATACTGACAGTATTTCTTATTATTGAATCAGGACTGGTTAGGAATTCCCTCCTCTTGTGAGACTTTCTTTTGTTGTAAGAGAAAACTATCTGGCCTTTCTTCTTCTTCCTTCTTTTGATTGATATGGGAGAGAAGTCGAAGCTGAGTATATGAAAGGCTTGTCTCAGGAAAGCTAGGGCAAAGAGAAAATAAACAGCTAAAGCATATCAAATGGCTTGCCCACCTTTCACTACTCTTCCTTGCCAGGAAGACCTGATGTCCCAATTAGCAAATGATTGTTACTTTATTAGATGTCATTTCCATTCCTTCCACTGTGCCAAAGGTAAAATATGTTGCCTTGTATCAATCTGAGTGTCAGTAATGGTAGTGATAAATGGGGGAAAGGTGCTTTACTTAAAGCCAATTTCCTGGACGCTTTCTACACAGACATGGTTGTTATGAAACAACTGGAAAATATGTTATTGCTGCATGAGATTGTCACAGTGATATTGTGCGGCAGAGCAAATCAACAGTCTACAAGACACTTCTAAAAATGGGGCAACCCAAACAAAAACTCACAACTTTTGAACTAGACTTTGTGCCTCTATCTTGTTGTTCTTTCCAGATGTATGTGGAATACCTCATTTATTCCACTCATCTTATCACTATGCAATTGTTCAGTAATTCAATGCTTAAAAAAAAATCTTCCAGTTATTATTATTTATTTCTTATTATTATTTTATTAAATTTATACCCCGCCTTGCTCAGGTGAACCTGACTCTAGGAGGCTTACACGGTACACGGTACACAAAACAACAGTATACAAACAACATAGTATAAAAAACAACACGGAGAGGCGCGGCGGCAGCGTTCTCGTGCATGGCAGCAGCGGCGTCCTTCTTCGAGCCTCCCTCGGCCAGAGAGGCTCCTTTTAACCTCCCGCCCGGTGACGGGGGCCGGGAGAGACGCGGCGGCGGCAGTGTTCTCGCACATGGCAGCGGCGGCGTCCTTCTTCGAGGCTCCCTCGGCCAGGGAGGCTCCTTTTAACCTCCCGGCTGGTGACGGGGGCCGGGAGAGGTACGGCGGTGGTGGCAGCGTTCTCGTGCATGGCAGCGACGGCGTCCTTCTTCGAGCCTGCCTCAGCCAGAGAGGCTCCTCCCACCCGGTGACGGGGGCCGGGAGAGGTGCGGCGGCGGCGGCAGCGTTCTCACATTGTGTCAAGTCACTTCTGATGAGTAATAAATATGAGTTAATGATTATCAAAACTTCATATTATTAGCAGATCTGCTCAGATCTTGCAAGCCAACACCACCTCAAGTTAGGTTATTTTCTTTTTCTTCCCTCATCCAAGCCTTGTTATCTTTTTTTCTTATTAAGTCAATATTTCTCATTTTGGGCCTTCTCTTCCTTCTATCACCTTCATTTACCCCAGTAATATCATCTTTTTCTGTCAGTTCTATATTCTCATTATTCATATTTTTCTCTATTGAGAGTTCCAGGTTGCCTCCACTGATCACCCACTGGTGGACCTTCTATTTTTAAGGCTGTACTCCAAAAACATATTTCAAAAGAACTTATTCCCTCCTCTTCCTTCCTTTTTTCCTTTTGCATAGTATGGATGGTTCTGAGCTCTGTTTCTAATAATGACCTTTGCAAATTCCCAACCCACCCTCCTTTTTATTTAACAGGTGAGAAGGAAGCATGAAGACAACATAGCCACAAAGCATTGGGGTCTATATAGATTTTCTTCCTCTGATAGCCTACTCCAAAGGAAAGGTTTCAAAATGGGAAGATAGCTTTCTAGTCTGCATTCTGTTGACTGGTCATGGTAACAAAAGTTAACCTGAGAAATTAAAGGATATGCATGTTTCTTAGAGAATAAACAAATCAAATCAAAACAAAAGACAAAAAAACTGTGTTTCTCAGAAGGCGACGTAATATCTAAATGGCAAAACAAACAAACAAACAACAACAATAACATGCAAATGGACTTAATTTCTCAGATCCAGTGGTGTGATTCAACAGGTTTGTCCCAGCTTGCCAGAACCAGTAGCAGAAATTCTGGCTTCTCCCACCCATCCAAGTTTTGAAATAAAGTAGTCTTAATTCAGGTGCAACGCAGGGCTTTCTCCCTGGCCACTCTCACCATACCATGTCCACAGAGCAGGTAGTAAAAATAATAATCCAACCCCTGCTCTGGTCCCTTTTCATGTGTGGAATGTTGTCATGGAGATGTCTACCAATTCACAGACACTTCACTGAACAACTCCTCCAAGGTTTCCTAGGTATGTGTTTTTCTCACTCACACAGGAAACAAGCCTAACTAGGTAGGTTGACTTTAAGATGGCTGGTCAGTCTTAGGCAGGCCGAAGTTATGTTGTATCCAACCCCCTCCCAGCTCAGGAGAGGAGAGTCTTTAGCCATCTTAAGAGGAAAATAGCACCAAAAAACCCCCATAAAACCTACAATCCAAACACAATCACCATGGAAACTGAGTTGATAGCTATCAATCAGCATGCAGCAGACCAAAAAAAAAAAAAAGAAAAGAAAAGAAAAGAAAAAAGGGGGGTGTTATATCCTATCCAAACCCACCACACTCATTCTTAATTTGGAGTTAGGATTGTGCCCTTAGTCATTTTATAAAATGGCTTTGACCATAGGATATGGTCAGGGTTATGTTTTTGCTACCAGTGCCTTATATTTTGCAAACTAAAAGATAATTAAAGTACTTTAAAAGTACTTTAAATTAGTGACCTCTACATTTTACCTAATATTTCATCCTATATGAGCATAGAATTGTAATTTTCATAGAATTTTCTAGAATTTTCTGTCAATTCTTATTTCACAAAACCACAATGACCAATTATTTATTTGAATGATTAAAGCACAGCAAAGTTACATTGCCACAACCTCAGTGTCTCAAATACAGGGCAGCTGCTTACACATGGCCCGAAGGTTATACAACACCCAATGGAGCATCCCCTAATATGGGGATGTTCCATCGCCAAAAGAAGAAATGAAAAGAAGTTACAAGTTTCCATAAAATTAGATATGCTGATTTATATGGAAAGACCAAAAAAATAGAAATTAGATTAATGATATAAGCAAAATTGCAGAGCATCTCATTGAGCCTAGTGGCCAGACTTACAGTTGAGGTTGTTGTCCAGAATTCTCTTATGCTTCTTTATCTTGAAAACAGAGCTGGACTAGACAATTGCTTCTCTCCAGGAAGGCCTTACAAATGTGGTTATGCTGGGAGTTGTGGGTACAACAAGTACCACAACCCAGCCCTGCTGGCTTAATAGGTCTGTCTCGGGTGCTTATTTACTCCTGCCCAGGTGTCCTTTTTTAAGGGGTTTGGGGAGGTTTTATGGATGTTTTTAGATAGTTTTATAGCATTTGGTTTTATTTGGTATTGAGTTGAGGGGATGGTGGAGTACAGGAGTGCCTGGCGGACAGTGGGTCGGAATCGACTGTGCAACTGAACAAAAAAAAGGGGGTTTTAGCTGATGTTGTGAGACGCCTTGGGTCGCTCAGGTGAAAAAGGTGGTTATATAAATCCAACAAATAAATAAATAAAAGTAAAATTGTTCACTTGGAGAACACTGTCAGCAGGAGTCTTGTCTTCAGGCAATCATTGAAAGAGTTAAAATGGCTACTCTACTCATGTATTCTCTACATCCTGCTCCTGAGGAGTTATTGTAGTAGATATTGCTTTTGCAGAGGAGAAGCAGAAAGGGATATGAAAACAGATTTATATGCACATAGGCCTCCCTGAGATCTGAATTTTGTGCGGTCAGAATTTCAGACCCAAAATAAGTCTAAGCATGGAAGTGTTTGCACCTAAAAGCTTTTCCTTTGCAAATGTTCATGTCGAATATGGGGTCATCATGACTGAGAAAGGCTGTGAGATGAGCCATCTGGGAAGTAACTCTTGAGAAGGGGTATCTGTGCAATATTCACTTGCAAAAGCATTTATATCTCAGTTTTTGTGTGCATTTTGTTAATATTGAGAAATATTAATTATTGGCTTTAATACTGCATGAGCATTAAACATTCACAGCAGTATAAATTGCTTTTAGGATTCATTTGCAACAAATGTTTATTAAAGTATAATCATTCACAACTTTTGCCATTCTTGAAATTGAGAAATAAATCTGTGATTGGGTTATGGTCTTCATAGATTAAAATGTAAGACAGATGACTAAATTTTAAAAGCCCAATACTTATTTCGTCATTCAATAACTCTACAAGGTCTTAACCAGTGTAGACTTTTTTTTTGTATCTCCCTCGACACCCAAAGGGATAAAGCAGTGTAGACTTTTAAACTTTGCTAAACAAGGAGTGTTTATATTCAAAAGATAAATGAAATGACAACCAGGTGGATGCCTTGTTTCTCTTTGGATTAATGATGCCTGTTTCAACCTACCCACCATCTTTCTGTAGAGGATATTGCTCCTGTGCTTCATTGGTGGAATTGTCCCAAAGGAATATTTTCATAGTTAAGAAGCTAGAAGGCCAGGAAATCAGCAGTTCAAGACCCGGGTACTGCATGATGGATTGAGTCCCTCTCCCTGTCCCAGCTCTTGGGGACATGAAATGAGCCACATTCGGGCATCCCTTGAGTGGAGTTTCTTCCACAAAATTCCTTTTAATCTGGAATAATTTCTGACATGAAATTATTATGTGTTTAAAGAAAGAAATAATCTCTCTTTCTGAGGGACAAGCAGAAGGAAGGAAGGAAGGAAGGAAGATCAGCACTGATCTCTGGAGAAGCTCTGCCTATTATGAAAATATTTCCAAGTTGGAATCTACAGATGATTCATGCTTGAATCAGAGGCCTCTCCACATATCAGAAGACAACAACTCTCGCTGATTTGTACAAACCAGAAAGAGAAACCAAGGCTTCCTGTTGCTTGCTTTTGTAAACTAATTTAATTCCAGGAGAAAATATTCCTAATATTTATGGCTAAAATGGTAAGTGGAACAAAGAACCTAAAGGTCATATAAGATTATTCATATAGCACTAAACCAGTGGTTCCCAACATTTTCCCACCAAGGGCCAGTTCCTGCTACTGCACTCAGCTGTGGTGGCTGGAGGCATGGCTGCACCCACTACTTATGTTTTCAATGTCATTGGCATCATAGGAAGTGGCGGTGGTGGCAGGACTCACACCATTTTAGCAGTTTTTGGGATAGGCTCCACTGCTTCCCAGGACAGTGGGAGGTTTTTTGGAGCATGTTTGCTCCAGTTTGGGATTTTTCTGACATTTCTCCACTGTGCTTCTACAGCTACAGCATAACCATGGGCAACTTCCTGGTTCCACGCTGAGATCCCAGACACTGACATAAGTTCCACTCAGCACCAGAAGTTGCCCACGGTCACACTGTAGCTGCTGAAGCACAGCGGTGAAATGTCGTAAAATTCCCAAACTGGAGCGAACATACTCTGAAAACCTCTTGCTGCCCTGGGAAATGGTGGAGCCTGTCCAAGAACTTGAAAAATGTCATGATTCCCATCACTGCTACCACCACCACTACTACCACTGCCACCGCCACCGCTGCTGCAGTAACAGATGTATCACAACTTCCAGGGACATGGGGCATGTTTGGAGGTGCCCAGGAAGTCACTGTGGGCTGGAATAATGATATGCATGGGCCAGATTAGGCCTGCAGGCTAGAAATTGGGAACCCCTGTGCTAAACAAATTTTAGTGCTACACTGAAAATGTATCCATGAAAAAGAATTAAATGCTTCCTGTACACCAGGAGGTTGGATGAGTTATCATTTCATCTCACTGTACCTTAGTGTCCTACATTTCCCACTATGATTATTATGATTATTTCAAATCTATATCCCGCCCTACTCAGGTGAACCTGACTCTAGGCGGCTTACAGATTATAATAAATAACAGCATAACACTCACAAATTCCACATTATCATAATCACAATAATCACAGTATCAGAAATATATATTAATATCACAATAAAATGCTACAAAAAAGTATTACAAAAAACAACAGCAAAAACAAAATTCATATTTACTGAATCCCGCATTGATTATAAGCAAAATCCTACAGAAGGTAGCCAGGAGAAGTCCAAGAGAAGTCCAAAAAAAGAAGGAATCCAGTCCCAGTGAGAGTTGTCTGCTGGGGTGGGGCGGGGCACCAGTGATGGAGCAGCCTTGGGACCCACAGCTGCAGTGGACTCTCCACCCGGTGGAGAGTCTGGAGGCAGGGTCAGAGAGGTCTTGCCATCCACCGCTGTGGCATCTTTTTGAGCCGGGTCGGGCAGGGTGCCGGTGATGGAGTGGCCCTGGCACCCATAGCTGTGGTGGCTTCTCTGTCCGGTGGAGAGTCTGGAGGCAGGAGTGGAGAGGTCCTGTTGTCTGTCGCCATGGCATTTTTTTGAGCTGGCCGAGGCAGGGCAGGGCACCGGCGATGGAGCGGCCCTGCTGCCCACAGCTGTGGTGGCCTCTCTGCCCAGTGGAGAGTCCAGATGCGAAGCGGAGCAGTCTATCTTATGGCTGGAGTAACTTGAAGTGTGTATCTCAAAACCTCCTTCTATTCTTCTTTGTACAAATGAGGAAAATAACAAGGCTTTTGAATCAGGACTCTGTGAAAGGCAGAGAGATCACAAGTAATTGAGTTTGTTTTGTAAATATATTTATATTAGATCTACTGGAGGTATAAATTCTCTGACAGATTTAAATGACTTTTCTTTTCTGCAGCCCACAGTGAAATTGTGTTTTGATTTTGATTTTTGTTCCCATAGGCATCTATTTCTGTATTTGTGTGAGATTTACCAGCTAGTATTGGCAAGGCACTGTAAAGGAAGTCAGAGAAAACAACAGTCATACTGATCCAAAATGGCTAATGGCTAAACAGCTGGTGTACATCAAATATTAGCCGGATACCAGAGAACTACAATGTTAATAGGCAATGTGCATGGTAAAATTTGGTATATTTCTTTCATTTTGTGTTTTTTCCATTGGGGTGGGGGGGTGTCCCTTTACTTTCATATTTTGCAGGTATCAGTCATTTTTCTCCCTAAGAGGAAAAGCTTATTTCAGTTTTGCCATTTGTGTTTCATCACCTGCATTTTATGGCCAAAAGCCACAAGGGACCTTCTAAGATAGTGATGGTGAACATTTTAGAGACCAAGTGCCCAACCAGAGGGGTGGGGTGAACTCTGTGCTGGGGGTGGGAAGAAGCACTTCCATTGGACTGCTGGGCAGAAGAGGTGAACTCTGTGTTGGGGGGAGGAAGGAAGCACTCCCATTGGGCTCCTGGGCAGATGGGGCAAATTCTGTGCTGGGGGAGGGAAGAAGCGCTCCTATTGGACTGCTGGGAAGAGAGACAGGGTGAACTCTGTGCTGGGGTGATGGCCCACAGGCCCACAGAGAGGGATGTGAGTGCCACCTCTGGCATACGTGACATAGGTTTACCGCTGCTGCTCTAAGAACTCTTAAAACTGTTCCAAAAAAGCAGAGCCAAAGCAACAGAGAGTCAGTCTACTCCAAAAAAGTACATAAGGAAGATAAAATATCATGAGACTACACAAGCGCTAGTTAATATTTTCACATTCAAAACAAAAGTATGAGTTCAGTGATTGGCTGGCTGGCTACTGACAGCTGTCACAATGCTACTGGATGGAAGTGAATTGACAGCCTAAGGAGAAAAGGGCACTAAACGGTTACATGAAAGAGGACACACACAAAAACACATTTTAATATCTCTCTTTCATTAACAAACCATTTGTTTTTAGAAGTCTCTCTTTCAGCCACCACCAAATGGATATGAAATATACAGGTGGGAAACCTGTTTCACGTAATGTGTGTTTCCTTCAGTCATGAAAGGTGAATTCCTAGTGTTATTTTGTCCATAAAAATTCCCATCTGTTTGTCCAACATAAGGATATATTTCACAAGCATTTCAATGTAATGTAAAACAAGACATAGACGCACAAGAGTTTGTCCATCCACTTTCTTCTTTTGAAGTGCTTTTTGGTTTGGTCAGGAGAGACTGTTGGTTAGTTAATTCATATCCTGCTTTTCCATAGTTACCCTGCTATATTAGTTCATAATCAGTGCTTATGAAAATATGTCACAATTGAAGGGAGGGGAAAAGAAGGAGATATCTTTGTAAAAATGTAGACATAGAATGAATTCAAATGAAACAAATTGGGTCAATTCAAAGAACAGAAAGGAAAAGCAAAATTAACATAATGACAACAATGAAGCAGTTAACTCTCACTGCCAGTACTAGTCATGCAGCTGGTTTAGGAGAATGGGAGGAAAAAACTCAACCTATTATATTCACAAGTGATAGCGTTATATAGCTCTCATTTGATTCCTAACCACTTGAATATATGTGCATGATTTTTTAATACATTGGCTTATGAATTCTTTGTTGCCCAAAAGCTTTTTGGTTTGTTCAGTGCCTAAAAAGAATCCTGTACTGTGTAAGACAGTGGTGAACATGCCATTTCAGATGAAACCTGATTTTTTTTTTAAAAAAATTGAGAAATATAAAATGACTGAGTGTGTTAAGAAATCCATAGATAAATTACTTTTCAAGTTTTGCTATTACCTTTCAAAAACCTGAATGAGGTTACATCTTAAAACATGTCAGGCTAAATGTAGCTAAGGTGGTAAGATTTGTTGGCAATGAGCTATTAGAAACAGAGACCTAAACTAGATATACTCTTTTGCTGGAAAAATACCAGCCAGTAACATTAAAGTTAACGTGAATCATTGTTACTTCAAGCCAGGTCTGTGTTGATTCCCCTACCCAGCCATTTTTTTAAAAAAATAGTACTGAAAAACTTGGAATAAAGATATGGTACACTTGTCATTGTGAAATACTCACAGTCTTTACTTCATTGAATTTATTTGAACCCCTACCTGCATGTATGTCCTGTCCTCTGAAACAGAATACAGTGGATCACAGATACTTCATGGTGAATACTTCCCATCACCCAGAGTGGGATAATATCCCAGATGGGTAGGGTATAAGTGTAATAAATAAATATAAATAATTAAATAAATTATGTAAGTTCTCCTTTATGTGGGACTAATGATTGGATTTGCTCATTCAATTTTAATTCTTCTTTCATGGCCAAGCATTTTCTTTTTTAAAAAAATCTTAAAAATATACAGTTCATATGCTTTTGAGATCAGCTTTGGTTTCAGAGAAAAGTCTCCAAATGAGGTGGCATTACACATTTGCTAATGAGTTTACTTTTCAGGCCTAGTATCTATTGACAATGATGTAAGATCTTCTTTTGTTCTGTGACATAGCCTGAGCCTGTGGATTAGAATTCTATTGAAGTAGGTTCTATGAAGGTGGTATAATATAACAACATATAACATACAGCATATAGAACAGCATACAACAACCTGTTAGTTGTGGTGTATCAAATTTAGTAATGTCCCAGAAACTCTTGACTAATATTAAAACATTTAAGATTAGTGTCCAGCATATGTATGTACTTTGTTTCTGCTGCCTCTCTCTTAATCCCTGTTTTGCAATTTTTCTGTTTGAGAGTGGCAACTTTCAAGTCTTGTGCACAATGTCCAGGTAGACTGAAATGCATGCTGTATGTTATTTGTTGCTATATTATATATATCACAGAAACTACTATATTATATATATCACAGAAACTACTAGGACAAAGGCAATTTTGGTTTTGGTTTAGAGGACTATTTTGCCTAAATAGTGGGCTTCTAGATTTAAAGTATAAATAATAATGAAATGGGGTGTCAAATCAATTCTGATTCATGGTGACCTTCCCCAGTGTTTTTTAGGTAGAGAATAAACACAAGTAGTTTGCCTTTCCTTTCTTCTGGGGTCATCCTGAGAATGTGCGGCTTGCACAAGTCCACACAGGCTGGCTCCTCTCCCAAGAGATACAGTTGCAAATTGAACACCTAGCACTGGCCCCAGAGTCAGACACCTCATTCAAACTGATCCTAAGATTTTTAAAACAATGGAAGAAAAGGCAATAGATGTTCTCTTTCTTCTTCACTTTGAGAAACAACAACTTGTTTTAGAGAACCACGGGGAAGTAGTATCAATTCTCAAAACCATAATCTTCTGTGGAACTTTTTTTTGTTTTGTAAATCTTTATAAAGATTTACAGTCTTCAAAAAGCATAGTAAAAGAAAGGCATGGCGTAAACCACCATAGTATTCTTGAGTTGTGTAAGACAAAGCTTTTTTTCTTTTGGTGGGGTGTTGAATCAGCCAATAGCTCAATTTGTTGAAATGTATATGCCCAGAGTACAGAGTTTATTTTCCATCAGTATACATGTTACAAACTTTACTGGTCTCTAATACAAATGACATGTGACAGCAAACTTTTCAGTATTTATACTATATCATGGTGGGACAGCATCAGTGGTGGGAATTAGCAGGTTCACACCAGTTTGCCAGAACCAGTAGCAGAAATCCTGGCTGGTTCTACCCATCCAAGTTTTGAAATAATGTAGTCCTAATTTGGGTGCAATGCAGGGGTTTTCCCCTGGCCACACCCACCATACCATGCCCACAGTGTGGTAATAAAATGTTTTTGAGTCCGCCACTGGTCAGTATGTAATATTGTTACTTGTGCTTGCACTAAATAAGCTGTTCTCTTACAAAGTTCGCTATGTCAGGTACTTTAAAAGATGCAGTTTGATCTACTGCTTCTAAAATTGTAGTCCAGACATAAGAAGAAATAAGAAAGAATCCTAAACACTTTGATGAAATTATTTTTCAGTGGAAAAAACCAATTGGTGACTTTGAAAGGAAAGAGACAGAGAATGACCTTGTCAAATAGGATGTGACAATATATCTGCTGAAAATTTCAGAGTACTATAAAGTAAACCTTTATTCCATACTCGGACCTCTGCATAACAAAACTGAACTATCCGTTTTCTAGGTAGAATATGCACATCACAAAACACCACCTTTTTTCAAGAAAGTGTGACAGTGCTAAGTCTCAATACTTTGCACATTTTATTTTCATTTCATTTTCATTTATTGGATTTGTATGCCGCCCACTCAGCTATGTGTCTCAGGGCGTCTAACAATAATCACAATAATCACCATACATATCATCATCATAGAGCACAAACAATATCATATGATCATAACATATCTTCACAAATCACAGTCTCAAAAAGTATCAATATAACAGTATCAAAGAGCATTACAAAAAGAGAGAAAAACCTCATTGAGAAGTCACAAAGCAACATGTTTGCAAAGTCCCACAGCCTTAAAAAATGTATGATGGGTTGGTAGAACATTTTTCAATGTTTGAAGCAGAATTGCTATTGTGCAAAATGAAAGGTGAATCCTTCCTGGGGGAAAAATAAGGGGCTTGGAGCTGTACTAGAAGCAACATAACATTGTGATTAACTTTTTAATCAAATCATATAAGAAAAAAAACAACACAAAGAAAACAACAAAGGTATAAACATTGGGGCATCTTAAAGACTTGTTGCTATATTTTAATGTTAACTTTCATAGATCAAGTCCACTCTCTGAAGAAGTGGACTTTATCCATGAAATCTCATATTAAAATATGGCAGTTGGTCTTTAAGATGCCACAACCTGCACATTTTTATCTTTTTAAAATTTCCTTTGTTTTTTTTATTTCCTGTCTGATATGCTTGCATAGACCAACATTGCTACTACTAAAAATAAATAAATTAAAATACTTGCAGTTTTTAGAATTGCTAGTTAGCTCTTCCAGTTTTAAACACAATGCCTGCACAAATACTTTCCTCATTGAAAAGGCTGAAGAGTCCCTATAATTCCAAAATAAACATTTCACTGGCAGGGTTCACCCTCCTTATGTTTCTCCAGGAGGGTTAATATCAAAGCCAATGACATGACCTTCCATTATGCAGTTCCACCTAATTTTATGGGGTTTTAAAAGTGAAAATAAATGAAACAATTTTACTTTTTAAAATAATATTGTAATGAATCACAATTTAAAATAAGATTGTAGACTGCATTAGTGATTTAATAAAGGTATTTATTTATTTATTTCCACTTGTATGTTTTTATACACAATGGTAATTTAAGTTTTGGTAACCTAAACCAGGTGCAAGACAAATCCCTTTTCCTTCCTGAACAATATATACAGCTGTGCTTCTAAGAGTTTGCTACAATTGCATGCATTGTTAATTCATCTTTTAGAAATGTATGTTTTGTGCATTTTATTTTATCTGAAATGTATCAGAACATGCAAGAGTGTGCATTTCAAAAGGGAATTTGCAGTTTGTCTCTCAGCCAGTGGCGTCGCCAGGGGGGGGCAGGGGGGGCCCCCGCCCCCAGCGGCACTTTCAAGGGGGCGGCATCCCCGGGGGAGACAGAGGAGGAGGAGGGCACAGGCATGTGTGAGTCTGCGCGTGCGTGTGTGTATGAGAGAGAGAGAGGCGCGATGCAGCCTTTTATGAAACCCTTTGACTAAGGGCGATCTCTCCTCTTCCCCCTCCCCTCCTCCCTCGCAGCAGAGAAGGAGGAGGGAGGTGGTGCTGGTAGTTCCTGTTCCCAACAGGGGGTTCACAGCCATGTGGACTTCAATTCCCAGAAGCCTCAGTCAGTACATTGGCTGATCAGTGCTTTGGGGAAATGACTTAGGATTCTGGGAATTGAAGTCCACAAACCAGCATTTGGGAAACACTGATTGGGCGAAAGGGAAGTTTCTGCTCGTCGTCACAGGGAGAAGGAGATGGGACCAAGAGGGATTCCTTCCCCCCCCCCACGTCTGCCTGCTGCTCAGATCGTCTGTTGCTATTACCAAGATTCTCCCTCAAGACACAGTAAGTTCTGCAAAAAGAAAACATAACTTATTTCCTCCTCCGTCCATCCACCTGCAACTCCTACTTTTTACTGAGGGAGCAATCTCCTGCCCCCAATTAGTCTCCTCCAACCAAACTCTCAAGGCCACCCCCCCACACACACACACACAAACACTTCCTATCCCGGGTTGGGGTGGGTGGGTTTGCAATTAATGGCTGGCTCATTTCCCTCCCCTCGCTGTTTAGTTTGATCTTGGCAACTATCAGCCGAAGCCATAAATTGGGGGAGGGGGGAGGTGCAATGTGGCAGGCACAACTAGACACTGGAAAGTAAAGGTAAAGGTCGCCCTTGCTCAAAAGCCTGTCATATCTGACTCTAGGGTTTGGTGCTCATATCTGTTTACATCCAAAGAGCCAGCACTGTCTGTGTCTGCAAATGTTTCTGTGGTCATGTGGCAGGCACGACTAGACACTAGAGTATACAGAACACTGTTTACCTTTACCACCAAAGGGATACCTATTTATCCACTTGCAAATTTCTTTCTTTTGAACTGCTAGGAGCTGGGAGAGATGCCAGGAGCTCACTCCATCAGTATTCAGGTCTTGAACTGCTGACCTTCCAGTTATCAAGTTCAGTATCTTAACTGCTAAACCACCAGTCTTTTTTGGTCACAATTGGGGGGGGGGAGGACTTTGATTTCCGTCATCCTTCCTTACTTCCTTTCCTGGCTCCTGGGCATGTGCAGAAATACTGGATATAAAACACCACCCCACCTCCATCTTTGCAAAGAAAATCTCAAACTGGGTCCCTTTGCTGCCCAACGCCTCTGCTACTTGGTGAGTGGGTAAGAACATGTGCAGAGTTCCAACCTGGCTCCTAGGCATGTGCAGAGTTCTTGTTTTACCCGGAAGTTCTATGTTTGATCTTTTCCTCCTCCTTCCTTACCTGTGCCTAGTCCCCAGCTTTCCCTTAGCTGGTCACAGGCTATTGAAGGAGGAGGAGGAGGAGGAAAGGATCCAGCATAAAACTTGGGGGATTTCTCTCTCTCTCTCTCTCTGCCTCATTTCCTAAGACCTGCAGATGGTGATTGCAGCCATGGAAATAAAAAAGCAACTGATTCTTGGGAGACAAGCTATGAGAAACCTGGGGAACATAGTGAAAAGTAGAGACATCACCTTGCAAGCCAAAATTCGCATAGTCAAAGCAATGGTATTCCCGGTGGTAATGAATGGTTGTGAAAACTGGACCATTAGGAAAGCTGAGCGCAGAAGAATAGATGCCTTTGAGATGTGGTGTTGGAGGAGAGTTTTGAGAGTACCCAGGATAGTGAGGAGAACAAATAGGTCAATCTTAGAAGAAATCAACCCTGACTGCTCCTTAGAAGGTCAAATAGTAAAGATGAAGCTAAAGTACTTTGGACATCAAATGAGAGGAGATGTTCCACTTGAGAAGGCCTTGATGCTGGGAAAAGTGGAGGGCAAAAGAAGAAGGGGCGGGCAAAATGAGATGGCTAGATGGTATTGTAGACGCAATGGGCACAGAACTGAGTTAGTTGAGGAAGATGGTGGAGGACAGAAGTGCCTGGCAAACAGTGGTCCATGGGATTGCAAAGGGTCTGAATCAACTGTGCGACTGAACAACAACAAAGACAGAAAACAAACAGCTGCTGCTTCTGGCTTTCACCCTTGCACCCCAAGGTCAAGCTCTCCTGCAATGCCTCTCCCCGCCGCTCTCTTCTCCCAAAACCTGAGTCTCCACAGTGAGCAGCTCCAGCGAGGTTCCCCTTTCAGATCCCAGCCTTGAAGATTGCTGTTCAGGTCTTGCCCCAAAAGGCTTTCTTGGCAGGTCAAAACCAGCCCTGGGTCTTCTTGGTGCTCAGAAGAATGTATGCTCGTTCCTAAACCTAACAAAATACCGGTAGGCTTCTCCCCTCCACACAGTTCATCACGAGGTCCCATAGACTTCCTCCCATACCTATCCACATTCATTCATAACCCTCTGGACTCTGGAGAGTAATTCATAGCCCACCTGGACCCCTTCAGAGAGGGCAAGA
This sequence comes from Furcifer pardalis, assembly GCA_030440675.1. Lineage (NCBI taxonomy): Eukaryota > Metazoa > Chordata > Lepidosauria > Squamata > Chamaeleonidae > Furcifer > Furcifer pardalis. The sequence continues at coordinate 26,393,832 of CP126892.1, forward strand.
AAGGTATGGGTGGTGGTGGTGGCAGCGGCAGCTGCAGCGGGCAGGGGAGGAATGGTGGTGGTGGTGTGCGCTTAGCAGCGCTTCCCTTCTGGCAGTCCTTTGGAGCCTCAAATCCCCCGCACAGGGGCAGACAGTCATGGGGCACCTCAGCCCCTAATGGATGCCCGCTCACCATTGTGTCCAGCTCCCGGGCCAGCTGTTTTGGTCTGCATAAGGTGGGGGGGCTCCAGCCCCCCACCTTGGAGGGGCTACAGGTGGCTTGCCCCTGGAGGTGGGGGCCTGGAGCTCCCACCCTCCGCAAACCAAAATGGCCAGCCTGGGGATTGGCCTGTCTGCCTCTGTGGAGGGGACTTCGAGACCCTGAAGGTCCGCCGCATGGGCAGCGCTCCTAAGTGTACCCCACCACCACCATTCCTCCCCCCCTGCTGCTGCCACCTGTACCTTTCTTGTCCTTGGATGCGTGCAGGAAAAGTGTTAAAGAGGTGCTCTTCCTCTGAGGGGGGCGGCAAATTTGGCCCCCGCCCCGGGCAGCTGAAACCCATGCTACGCCACTGCTCTCAGCCTTGGAAGTTTGGGGGGGAAATGATATTATTTCCCATCTGACATTACAACTTTTAAAACCACTCACAATAGCATTAACAAAGGGGATATTGACTGTGTAGGACTATCCTGTTTTTATAAAGGCACCAATTTGCAACCATTCTTGCATTGTGTTTTGCTATGAAGCAATGTGCTGTTTACTACCTCCACATTCAACCACACCCTTTTCAGATGTGGATTTTTTGTTCTTCAGTCGCACAGTGGATTCCGACCCTTTGCGACCCTATGGACCATTATGCTCCTCTACCATCCTCCTCAGCCTGCCCAGCTCTGTGCCCATTGCATCCACAATACCATATAGCCATCTCATTTTTGCCCCCTTCTTCTTTTTCCCTCCACCTTTCCCAGCATCAAGGCCTTCTCAAGTGAATCCTCTCTTCTCATTTGATGTGCAAAGTACTTTAGCTTCATCTTTATTATTTGACCTTCTAAGGAGCAGTCAGGGTTGATTTCTTCTAAGATTGACCTATTTGTTCTCCTCGCTGTCCATGGGACTCTCAAAACTCTCCTCCAACACAACATCTCAAAGGCATCTATTCTTCTGCGCTCAGCTTTCCTAATGGTCCAGCTCTCACAACCATACATTGCCACCAGGAATACCATTGCTTTGACTATACAAATTTCTGTTTGAAATGTGATGTCTCTACTTTTTACTATGTTCCCCATAGCTTGCCTCCCAAGAATCATACAGTACTTAACTTTTTATACACACAAAAGAGTCTGACAAGTTTCCATGTCTTGCTTAGCTGGGCTCACTTAAGTTATGTATCTAGCGAAGAAAACTTTGTTTCACAGTAACAACATAATTCTTCTAATTATCTGAATGCAGAAGGAAGAAACCATTTCTAAAAAAAAGAATGGGACCATCCTTTGCTTTCAAAGAAGACAAATGAAAGTTTTATGCCATAAAGAGAAAAAATAATAAAGAATGGGATGAAAGTAAAGAAATTTCCCCAGATTAGATGTGCCTGAAGGTCAGGAACTGCTACTTTAAAACCTCAATTTTATTATGGAAGGCAATTGTCGCTTCTAGGTCTTTGAAAAAACAGTAACAACTCATAGCCCACACTCATTCAGTAAGAGAATAATAACTTATTGTCCAGCTTGAAACATGTTCTTTTTGTCACTTCCTCTATGCTTCTCTTGAAGAAAGGGTAATGATGAGGTACTCCAGAGTTGTGGCACACTGCCTAAGTGGCTTTTACTTTCTAGAGCAAAGGCAGACAGCCCTGAACTGCCTCAGAAATGGCTAAACCTATTGTATAATCTGTCATTCAAGTTCCTTAGAGAGAAATATCTTTCAGTGCCCTTACATCATTAACTCCTGTAAGCTTTCCTTCATACCTGGATAACCTGAAAGCATTTTGGACACTCTCGTGATCAAACAAGTATGTATGTAGTTTTTTAGTATGTTGTTGTTGTTGTTGTTGTTGTTGTATTCTGCCCCACTCGCAATGTGATTCTTGATGGCTAACAAAAAAATAAAGCATCACAAATTACAATTACAAAGTATCACATCAACACAATATAAAAAACATTTCAAGAACAATACATATAAATGAAGGAGGTATCTTTTTATATTTACAGCACTGAAAAATTATAGATTTTGTTCCTGTTGCTTAATATATGTGACACACTTATGATACCTTGCGAGGGCCCCCCTTTTACCTGTAATATCTGAAATCCAAAGTCTGGAGCACCCACAATGAGTGGGTCCAAAAGCCCTGGAAACACATGTCAGTCAATTACCCAAAAAGAAAATACTCTGTTATCATTCAATTTACAGTTGTACCTTGCTTAAAGAGCATATTGCGTTCTACAGGATTGGTCTTTATGCTTTTGCTCTTTAAGCGAAATGCCATTGTAAGTGACCAATTGTGTGTGTGTGGGGGGGGGAGGATTGTGAACCCTGATTTATATGTTAAGTGAGTTTTTGGTTGGTTTTATTTGTTAAGCGAAGTGAACAGTCAAGAGAAAATTCTGCTCTTTAAGCGAGTTACTCTTTAAGCGAGGCACTGTTTATGTGAGGTTTGACTGTACAGTAATACATCGGATAACGTTTACTTCAGATAACGCTAAAATCGCATAATGTTAAGTAATCTGGGGAGGAGAATTGGATCGAATAACATTAAGGTCCTATGGGATGGCTCAGATAACAACCGCTAAAGCCTGTGCGGTTACAATGTATCTCTATGGAGCTTTAACGTTATCTGATCCATCCCATAGGATTTTAATATGCATTGGATAACACTAAAAATCGGATAACACCAAGACTTGTGGAACCAAGTCTTAGCATTATCCGAGGTATTACTGTACTTTAATTCAAAACCTTCCAGCCAAGATGAATTCATGATCAATAAGCAATGAAATATGTGGGAAAATGGAAAGGCAAGAAGACCTAGCCAGGGCCGTTACCTTCCTGGCTTCAGAGTCTTGGAGACACATTGTTGCCCCAGACCCCTACCTGCTCCAACTTGAGACACCAAGTCATCGGAGGACATTTACGCTAGCCCGCTGCCAGGCCCTCCCTTCTACAATTCTTGTTGGAAAGTTCCAAAGGACACCAATGACAGTGAGAAAATGCCCTTGTGACACTGGAGAAATTGAAACCACAGAACACTTTCTCTGTAGCTGCCCTTTTTATAGAGACACCCAGAATATGTTTGTGACAACACCAGCCTTACTTAATGCTACCTGAGCTGCAACTCAGAAGAACAATGGGGCCTACTCAAGGGAGTAGGCCCCATTGTTCTTCTGACTTGCAGCTCCCTGGCTGGACAACCCAGGCATCAGATTTGTGTAGATAATGTAACATTAAGCCAAATAACTACTCCAAGCTTCTTCAAGAAATATATTGAAAGCATAGTAATATGCAGGATACAGTCCAGCACAAGATCAGGAAGCATTTCAAAGCAGAAATAAAGCAAGCTATAGGTTCCAGGGAAAGCACACACTCCCTCCTTTCTCAAGCCACTACATTTTGGCAAGTTAAAAGCAGAGCATTCAAGAGAGAGAATGACCTGTGTGTGTGTGTGTGTGTGTGCCTCTAAGATATAGCTCCACCCCCAGGGTCCACCTTTGGCTCTCCCAATTAGGGATTCCAACCAATGATCTTACAGCAAGACATGTCTTTCACACAATAAGTTTCATTTAATCTATTCTATGAGGCTCATATTGTTTAAATTCTTCTCTCTCCCCCTGATTTGGAATCACCATTTTGAAAGTACTAAAACACATTTAGGTGGGTAAAAAGATAATGAAAAAAACACAATTTAAAATGGGGCTTATTTCATATCTCCATTGCTCGGCAAGTATTCAGGCTGGACAAACAGCACATACAACCACTGGCTGCTATCTGATGAAAGACCCACCTGCACCCCCAACACTGCCAGGTTCTATGCTGCAGCATGTAAGATCAAAAGGTCACATTGTTCCTCCCAACAGAAGCAGAAGTAAAATACACACCTGCATGTGCAGAATTCTGCCATAAATGCACCCACAGCTGTCATAAATGTGTAGCTGCGGGTGCATGTTTGGCAGTGTTCTGTGCATGTGTGTGTGTGTTTTATTTCCACTTCTGGGAGGGATGAGGGCAGCATGTGTCAGGGGACAATTTATGCATGGTTTTAGACTCATCCAAGATGGAGATTTCAATCCATGGGAGACCCCTTTCTCACATACTGAAGGCATCGGTTTGTGTAAATATGTTGGCATTGTGGGTTGGGAGGGCTGGAGTCTAATGTGTGATGGACAAGTTATGCTGTAATATCATTGGTTGGAATCCTTTAGGGGAATGGCAAGGAGGCATACCTTGAGGGAGGAGATAAAACCCAGAGGAGGTGGGGGTCAAGGAATACACTATCTTGGACCAATGCTTTGGGCTAGGGGAGAACTGCAATCATATAGATGTTTTAGCCAGAAAGGGGGGGGGGGGCACTGGGCTTTTCCAAATAATCAGCTTTCTTTATTTTGATATGCTTTCTGAACTTCTGATGAACTTTATTCTGTGACTTACTTTGATTTCAATATACCTTTAAAAGAACTGAGGTGACTAGAGTGATTACTTGGCTTGATGCTAACTTATTTACACTACCTTAGTATCCTGGGTTGCTTGGCCGGGAGGTGGCAGCTCAGAAACATTACTTACTCATGAGTAAAGTCATTTAATGACAGCGTGAGTCATACGAATTGGCTTTGGGGAGCCAGATCCAGCCAGTGACCTGTAGTTTGTGCACCCCTGATCTAGATGCTTAACTAGAAAAGCATAATGTGATGAATAGCAGGCAAGGTCAAAGAATTACATAATATCCCAAGAGGATACAATACACACAGGCTTTCCTGCTTAAATGAGTCAATGAAAGATGCAGATTCTGCTGGAATAATGTCAGGTAAAACATTCTGTTTTGTTTTAGGCTTTTGAGGACATTCTTCTTCAAACATTTCTCCTTGACCAGCTTGGGTGAAGATTGCCTTTTGTAACAGGGAGAGCCTTTTCCTTGTCTTTCTTTCCATTTACAGAGAAATGACTTCAACAATTCGTTTACCACAGGTAAAGCTGCTGTTGACTACTTTTCTATAGGATTTATTGTAATTAATGAATGTATTTATGTTTGTTATATCTAAGCAAGCAGAGAGTCTTTGAACCATGCACTTTATTTATATTGCCTATCTCCGGGTAATCATAAGTCCTTTAAACTAGAATATTAATGGAACAAAAATCTACAGATATAGTAAGTGCTTTTTTAAAACCACTTATATCCTAAATCTTCTCTTTTATATTGTTCTTGCTTACTATATTACTTTTTCTTTTTGAAGAAAGCTGCAGTAATTTTTCCTTATATGTAACAGGTATAGGTAAAATAAAGGTCACCCTTTCTTGAAAGCCAGTTGTATCTGACTCTAAGGTTCAGTGCTCATCTCTGTTTCAAAGCCGAAGAGCTATTGCTGTCTGCTTCTGCAGATGGTCAGGTGAAAAGCACACCAGAACACATGGAACTCTGTTTACCTTCCCACCGAAGTGGTCCCTATTTATTTACTTGCAATTTCTTGCTTTCGAACTGCTAAGTTGGTGGGAGCTGGGACAAAGACAGGAGCACATTCTATCCTGGCTATCAAACTGCTGACCTGCCACTTTCCAGTCAGCATCTTGGCCACTTGAGCCACTGTAGTCCATTGTAGCATTATCAGCTGCATGATCTTCATCAACATTTTTGTTTTGGCATCATCACCATCATTAGCATCATACTTCTTAAATAACAAATTATCTTACAAATTTAGTTCTAAGTGTACAGTATTACATTTCAACATTGATTTTTGTTTGAGCTGTACCTTGCTTTCAGTTGATTCAAAAATGAATTGTTGGCTAAATTCTCCCACTCCCTGCCCAGGCCTTTTCCCCCAGGGATCTTCCAAATGGAAAGAAAGCAGCAAAATGCAGAGGGAGAAAAAGGAAACAAAGGAAAGCTTCCTTCTTTCCCTCTTCCTCCATTTATTTCCTGTTCTGGAGTCACTCAAGCCCAATAAGGGCAACTGAAAAACAGAGCTCTAAAGCAAGGGTCACCAACCTTTTCTGCACCTCAGACTGATTTCATGCAAAACAGTTTTTCCATGGACCAATAGGTGGAGGTGGTGGGACTGGACGGGTGCAAGTGCATAATAAAATACAATAAAGTGCAAAATATAGAAACTGCAATGGCTCAAGTCACTAAGATGCTGACTGGGAGGCGGAAGGTCAGCAGTTCAATTCCCGAGTACTGCAGGACGGAATGAGCTCCCGTCTCTGTCCCAGCTCCTGCCAACCTAGCAGTTAGAAAGCAAGAAATTGCAAGTAGATAAATAGGGACCACGTCGGTGGGAAGGTAGCAGCATTCCATGCCTAGTCATTCCGTGTCTAGTCATACCTGCCACATGACCATGGAAACGTCTGCAGAAGCAGACAGCGCTGGCTCTTCGGCTTAGAAACAGAGATGAGCACTGACCCCTAGAGTCGGATATGACTGGCTTTCGAGCAAGGGAAACCTTTACCTTTACTATTACATATATAATTCTTTTTCAACCTAGATTACTATGTAATTGTGAAACTAAAATATTTTTAATATTTACTCACAGAGTATATATTTCAGTTTTGCTAAAATCTCTCTTTTTAAAAATTTTCTCCTGTCTGCCAGCCACAGCTTGAATATGGGCAGTGTGATACCTCACTGAGCACAGGTGGAGGGAGTAGCTCCACTGTAGCTCAAAAACAAGGAGGAGGGGCCCAGCTGCTTGCCAGCTACACTGTTTGGCTCAGGCAGTGAGGTATCACACTGCACACAGGTGGGGGCGGAGCCTCATTGTATTTAAGTAATGTGGAGGAGGGGGCCAGCCACCTGGCTATCTCCTGTGTCTGAAGGCCATTCTCTCCCTCAATTAAACAGACAGACCCAGCGGAGCATGCTAAGGGCATAAGGCTGCCAACAGGGCTCCTAATTCAACCCACCCCATGGCCCAGTGCTGGAACATGGCCAAGTGGTTGGTGACCCCTGCTCTAAATGATTAGATGGGAATCAAAGGGTGAAGCAGGAAAGAGATTTGGAGATAGGTCAGATGTAAGGAAGACAATTATTTTCTCATTCAGATTTAGGTGCTACTGAGTCTTATCTAATGTATAGCAATTATTCATCCTACTGTTTCTCTCTCTTTTTTTCTTCCAAACAGGATAAGGTACACATTAACTTTGGATAGAGATCCTCATTGTCTCTTGCCTTTAAACCATAGTCAATGACAAAAAATATGGTTCAGACCACATTGGAGTAAAATGTGTCTCACTCTGTTTTCAATATGTAAATTTTCACTTTTCCTTTTCTCATGTGTGAAAACAGATGACTTTCAAATATATTCTCTCTGCTGAGCAAGATTACAAGTGGATTTGTACTTTTTTTATTTTGTCATGAAATTTGACGGTTTTCACGCAAGATCTAAGGATTTTAGTTTGTGATTGATGTTACTAACAAAAGAAGAACATATCTTTTCACTCCCATGTACAAAAAAATATCTCATAAACATTTCCCATCTTCTCAAGGGGATGTTTCAATGTGCTGAGACACCTTTTTCTGATTAGGATGTGAAACTGATCAAGGACTCCTTGGCAAACTTTGTTTAGAAATCTGCTCAGCTAATTTCTGCCACTATTTATCCCACTCCTCACAACATGTTCTCTCGACTCTCATAATTTGCCTTCTTTCCAACTTTTCCAAAGATTCAATGAAAAGCCTCCAGTCACTAGATTGTGGCAAATCTCTCTCTTTATACTATTCTGTCCAACCATCCATACACCGTGAAAACCAAAACTCTTCACCAATATTACATTTTCTGCAATTTCTATTAACCTCCAAGCAAGATGAAACACTTTTACAATGAAAGCATTTGACAGAGGGGAGGGCTGTACAAGTTCTAAGGCCACTATCACTGAGGTCATGGATCACCCTCAGTTGCCAAGGGATGTCCAAGCCCAATGAAGCCACATCCCTGACCAAAGTGTCATATGCAAGATTGCTCCTATAACTCCAGTCTTGATTAAATCAGCTTCACCTTCCTCTTCATTTAACCTGTTGAGGAGGAAGTGATATGGGAAAAGCATTAAGGGGAATACTCAGTAATCAGAGGTATTTCTGGATCAGTCAAATCAATATTCCTTTAGCCATCTCTGATAAGAGGATTCAGTCCAAACAAAATATAACTTTTGAATAGGTTATTCAGTCAGGACCATATAAGGCAAGCAATTGTAGACATGTGAACTTAGTCTGTGCTAGGTTTAGATAAAATTGAGGAAGTACATTTAAATAGCTAATCTTTTTATTTAAAAACTCAATTCTAGTTGCAACTACCACTCCTGCCAACACTTTAGCAACCCTTTTAGTTAGCTCACTGTGATTTCAACAGTTATCTTTCAATTGATGACAACGGTTTCCTCCAATCATGAAATGATTTCTGCTGTAAGCTTTTCTTTATTTAAAAGTAACCCACCCAGTTCTTTAGAATAAACAGGACTTTAAAATACTTATTTTACACTTTAATCTCCCTGAAGTGAATAGACCTTATTTCTGGGCAGGATGGTCACTTAGGACTTCAGCTTTACCACAGAAATGAGTGCCTGTAAACAAATAAATACTCACAGGTTGGGGACAGAGAGAGAGAGAGGAGTATTGGAGATCAGAGAGGAGGAACAGGAGGAGGAGGGGGAGCAGGAGGGGGAGCAGGAGGGGGAAGAGGAAGAGGAAGAAGAAGAAGAAGAAGAAGAAGAAGAAGAAGAAGAAGAAGAAGAAGAAGAAGAAGAAGAAGAAGAAGAAGAAGAAGAAGAAGAAGAAGAAGAAGGAAATTTTTAGAAGGAAATTTTTTATTGATAAAATTCTTACTACAGAGCCATCTGTCGAGGTGAACTACATAAACTTGTCATCACTTTCAAATACTTAGCTCAGTAAACATAGTTACATACATAGTGATTGTGGAAGGAAATATACATTATATACAATACCAAAAGAACAATGATATTTACAATTATACTGTCATTTACATGAAACTTAACTTTTAACATTCTAAGTTATTCCCAAATTTCTTTCTGTCAACCACTGCCACCATTTGTATCTGTCGGGTTCCTTCTGTCTCACCATCATTATTTTAGCATATACTCTGAGCCTTCCCATCACACTGCCCACCGCTTGTTTGGGACCTGCCAGCTTTCCCGTCTTCCCTTCCTGTCCCCTTTGGAAAATCAGAGCGCTTAAGGCAAACAGATTGATTAATCGAACCAAGGACCAGGGCACTTTCCAGTCCTCCAGCTTCCCTTTCTTTCTCAGCCCCTTCCACCCCTTTCCTGGCTCTGTCCCCGATAGAATCGTCTCTGCTTTCTGTTCCTTTAAATAAGGCCAGTCCAATTTACTTGCCAGAGCTCCCCAAACTTCTTGCGATGAAGGACATTCTTTTGCAAAATGCGAACAGGTTTCTCTCGGGGGTCTCTGGCCTGTTATCCCACCTCTAACATTCTGGCATCTTATCCTCCTGCACTGCTGTTCCTCTTCCTTTTTCCATGGGTAGATCGCTCCTACATTAAGTACCTGATGATATGCCCTCCACCTCGTTTCCCACAGACAGAGGGGTATATTCCCATCTTTAAACACAGACAAGTCCTCCTCCCCTGGCTGCAGATATTCTGGCAGATTAGTCTTAGAAGCCCACTTCTCCCTGAATGGCCGAGCGATTCTTTCCTCTACGGCCTCAGTGTAAATAACCCGCTTTGACTCCCTCACTGTATCTGCAATCTTAAGTGTGTTTGCCCTCACCGCCCAACGATTGACTCCCTCTGCCATATCTCTAACGTACGGTCTCATTCCCATTTTCGAAGCACTGGTCAATCTGGGAGAACGGAGTTCCTCCTCCCACCACTGTTTCCCCCAACCTCTGCTTTGCCATAGGTCGCCTTGCACACCGATCAGTCGGGATTCTCCCTCATTAGTCTTCTGTTTCAAGTTATTGGCCAAAAAGGCACCCAGGAAAAGAGGGCCGAGAGCCAGCAACCCTAACCCTCCTTCTTTTACAGAGCGGTACGAGGAGGAGGAGGAGGAGGAGGAGGAGGAGGAGGAGGAGGAGGAGGAGGAGGAGAAGAAGAAGAAGAAGAAGAAGAAGAAGAAGAAGAAGAAGCAGCAGCAGCACCCCCCCCCCCAAGCTGGACACCAAATTTGAAAGTAGTGGTAGAAAGGGGATCGACAGTGACATTATGAGGGACGTGTTGAGATCATTCTCTCACTTCCTAATGAATTCATAGGTAGTTATGAATATAAAGTGGGAAACAAAGAGTTATAAAAACTGTTTTAAGTTCACTGGAGGAAATTAGGCATAAATGTAAATTTCAGAATACATAGTTTACTTCCCAGATTATTGCATTTAAGTAGATTTTCAAATCCAATTACACACATACAGCATAGGCTCAGATAGGTCTATACAACAGCAGTCTTGGACTCAGGAGACTTCAAATTCTTGCTTTACCACTGAAATCTGCTGGGCTGACAATGGTAAATCACTCCTTGAATCTCAGATCACTTGAAAGCCCTATTGTGATAACCAGTGTGGTGTACAAAATAAAGTGTTATACTAGTAGACATGGGTTCATGTTCCTGCTTGCTTGGCTATGAAACCTTTCAGAAGGGGGGATATCAAGGGGGAAATGCTCCTCAAATATTTCAAACTATAAGAACCCTAATTAGGATCTCCTTAAACTGAAACAGCCTTGACAGCATGTAAAAACAAGCCAATGCTAAGATGGTATTTTCATTTGTGTTTTGGAACATTTCCCTCTTAAGCAGAGGATCAGGTGGTCTGAATCTTGTGTTCTATAACTTTTGTGGAGTAAGGGCTGGGTTTAATATTATGACATGTGCTGTCATTATCCATTATTTAAGCAAATGATGATACCACCCCCTTCCCTTAGCCACACATCCCAGTTTTAATCTCACCGAGATGTGAATGATACATAAATGCAAGAGAGAGATGAATTAGGCAGAAACAGCAGGAAAGCTGTCAGATTCTGATTGTTTTCCCCAATAATTTGCAATGTGATGGTAAACTTTTTGATCTGCCTTGCAAGGATTGTGATAAGGCCTGCTGAAACCATATAGCTGGTCAAGTGCTTAAGAGAATTGGGGAATGTCAAAATGTCAGAAAGTAGAATGGAGGTGGGAAAGCTCTCCTTGTCAGGAGAAGGAAAACATATTCTTCTCCTTTTCCTTTTCTTACTGTTTTACTTACCTCCTCATCTCTTGGCTTTTCATCCACCTGCCTCTGCTTTCTCCCACTTCCAAAGGATTGCAAGATATGCTGGTCTTCATTTTGTGAGTGTGTGTTTTATTTTATTTTTACTTTCTTCTTTCCTTTACCTGCCTCCCCCCCCCCCCAATACTGCAGAGGAGGAGGATATCAAACCCCCACTGCCATTCTGAAGCACCTTCTCCATCACAACTCTCCAACTGAATATGCAGTTTGCATTTGGGAAGATTTTTCAAGGTTCCTTTCAAGTTCTGCCTTGACCTTTCAGGGAAGAAAGACTCAAAAGCCAATATCTCATTCAGTCTCATAATCCAATCAATGTCATACTGGCAGAAGTAAGGGCAAATGAATGCTTAAGAATCCATCGTACTTCCTGGCAAACTTTTACTGAACCTGTTCAAGAGTTATAAGGGTTTGTTATTGATTTTTAAAAATGTCATCTTAACAGACAGAAGACAGAATGGCTCCAAGAAAGAAAAGTGCTTATGGGAAACAATACTGTTTTGGGTATTTAAATTATTTTAGGAATTTGCTGCCAGTTGCACTTTAATGTTTGCTTAATATGTGAAAGAGGGGAATTAAAAAACAACTTCAAACTGGTTACCTAAGTTCTCAAAATCTGACACAGAGCAATACTGTAGTAAATTTATCTGAACCCTGGTGTTAATAAATAACTTTTTGTTTGGGCCACCCCAACTTTTAGTTGTAGAATACAGATTATTGTCTGAGTCAGATACACAAATGTATTTGGAAACATTATACCTGAGGTGAAAAGACATTTGGTTTTCTGCTTTGAACATGCAGCTCTTTAAACTATTTTGGCACAGCAAAGTCTCAGTTGTTACTGATTTCGTGTTTTCCATTCCAGCAATCATAGTACAGACCATGTGTTGAACCTATAGGAAGCTAACTTCTTATAATGTACATAACTTTCATTTTTTAAAGCCAGGAAATCAAATCCTCATGAATGGAGGATTTTCCTTCTGTATCCATGATTCAAAACACCAGGAAATGACCTTTACGTTGCCTTGCAATATTCTACTCACATTGTCACCAGAAAATGGATCCCAAGATTTGCAATGCAAAGCTAATCTTGTATGTTGTCAGCACCAGAATCACTAGCTAAGATGCTCTTCAGGATCCCTTCTTGTCCTTACTACTATGCAAAAACAGACAGCAAGCAAGGAAAATACACAGTACCTTCCAGCTGTCCAAAAATGTTTTGAATAACTCTGTTGATCTGAATGACAGATTTCTTGTAGGCATTTGAATTGTTTTGTGCTCCAAACAATAGATACCTTGGGAACATAGCCCTGACAATTGATTTGTGTTTAGGTGACAAGTGGTTAACTGATGGAGAAAAGGAGCCAGATTCTAGGATTTTCCCTTGCTTGGTGTCTCTTTGAGATTGATAGTGAATACAAGAGGGGATCCTTTTACTGCTGACATTGGTGTTATCAAAATTAACTCTGATCTTTGCGGTGTCAAATTTGTCATCCTTCATTTTCCTGCTGGCAACATGGGTAAGATATTTAGGGAAATGATGGGTCATTTCTTTTTGTTTTGAAACATGGGTACAGAAGAACAATCCCATATTTATAATCTGGATAATTTTGGAATAATTGAAATAAAGATTTTTGTTGGTGATGTAGATCCTGCAGCTATTTCCAATCAGCGATTTTAAAATAACAGTGAAATTTCTCTCTGTGTTGGTTGATCAACAGAGAAAAATGTAAACGGGTGAGAGTTTTCAGGGACTAGATTCCAGGATACCTCCACAGGTCAGATGGGGGAGGTTTGCACTCTATTGTGCCCAAAGGATAAAGATTTCCTTCTGCAATGTGAAAGATTCACGAGGCTTTGACAATTAGTTTGGACTGGAAAAATTCATGCAGTTCACTTTTGATTTTCAATCCAACAGACATGAACTTCTGCTCCTAATATGCATGCCCATAAATTGGATTGGGATGTTGACATTCCTTAATTTTTAAAAGACTTTTTTGATTTATTTTATTCCCATGAGATTGTACTATACTTGCATTGGTTTTTAAAATTGTTGCTTGATTTATTTGTTGCTTTTTTGCATCAGTTTATGAGTTTTAACATGTTTGTTAAATAATTGTACAGTATATGTTTCACTCTATGTTTTTGTACTCCAATTTGTGTGTCACCTTCAGCATGTTCAGGAAGACCACTGATCAATATAATGAATGAATGAACGAACGAACGAATGAATGAATGGTGAAATCTGATTTAGGAACTGTCAACCAATTAAGGAAGAGATCCGTAGTTGATTCATCACCCACCGTTCATTTTCTTTTTAATCAGCTAACCAACTGCATAATGTTAAGTATATCTTCAAATTACCAAACCTCACCATAATCGTCTGTCTGAAACACTAAAGTAAATACATCAGTAAACAAAAATAATTTCTATACAGCCAACAGTACATGTGGAAATTGCTATTCTTATCACATAACATAAAGGATAGATGTAAGGATGCTAGAAGAATTCATTCCTTCTGAATTATTTATACATGAAACAAGGTTGATAAGAAATCTCATTAGATTTTCTTTATGCTTGAGAGAGGCTGTCTCAAAAGGATGAGACAAGTCTGTGCAGTATTTTCTAACTGCCGCAAGACTTTTTCCCACCAGTGTGAGAATAGGAAACAAATATTTTTCTCGGTAGTGATTTGGACAATTTGCACAAGATGATTTTTTCACTCCTCCTTCTGAAGCTACAAAAGTACAAACTGATTTCTCAAGAATATGTGAGTAATCCAAATGATGCTTCAACTTTTTAAAGTCAGTGACAAGACAGATTTTTATCACTTTTTCAATTTGTGTTCTTTGCTAAATGTTGTTAACAAAATATAAGATCCTGATTTTGCACAGCTAGAATAAAAAAACTTTGCACTATTGCAACAATTTCAGTGTTCAGGAATTGGGCATGTTATGGCTTATGCACTTAGTTATAAAAGCACTGCTTTCCACATCTTGAGCTTAAAATGTGAATTATTGGCATTTGGATTTCTCAGTTCTTCAAATGGTATGGTGCAATTAGCAATAAGTTCATACATATCAAACTATATATTTGAACAACAACATATATTTTCCATTAAGTCCACGTCATGGGCAGAGCCAACATCATGATGTCATTACATTGTGAGTGGGACCAAAAATAAAATATAAAATAAATAAAAATAAATAAAATTAAGTTAAAATAAACACACACGCGCGCACACGCAAACACCCCTCAACCCACCCACCCAACCTGACAGCCCCAACAGAACCCGTAAATAACTTAAATAAATAAAATAAATAAAGAAATAAAATAAAAATTAAATAAAAATACACCCAGCCACGCACCCCAAATACAAAACCCTCACTTACTTACCTTCCTTGGGGCCGATGAGCCCCCATGGCCCGGGGCTGCCTGACAAGGCGCTTCACCCCCAACTGCGGCCTCCTCCTCCTCTAAAGGCCATGGCTGCCAGGGCTGGCACTTACCACTGGCTGCTGCAGCCGCAGGAGCCACAGCCTACTGCCGCCAGCCACAGCCACCGGCAGAGCCAAAGCAGCTGCCACTTTCCGCTGCCACTGTCGCCAGAGCCGCCGCCGGAGCCGCCGCCAGAGCCAAAGCGGCCACTGCTTGCCACCGTTGCCAGAGCCAGATCTGCCACCAGATGCCACCAGAACCACTTGCCATCACCGCTGGCTGCCACCGCCGCCGCCAGAGCCACTTGCCGCTGCTGTTGGCTGCTGCCGCCGCCGCCGGAGCCACTGCCGGAGCTGAAGCAGCTGCTGCCGCCACCGCCACCGGAGCCGCCACTCCCTGCCACCGGAGCCACTCTGAAAAGGTTGAGCTCTGGAGGCAATAGGCAGCAAATGGCTGCTTTAGTGTGCATGCACAGAAACTGAATCTGATGCATGCGCGATTCAAAATTGCAGTGCACATGCATCAGATTCAGTTTCTGCACATGCGCACTAAATTGGAGCCATTTTGGCTCCAATTTTTTACAAAAATTCTTTTTTTGAGGCGTCAGAACCGGACGCCTCAAAAAAAAGTCTACCCTCCTGGAAAACCCTCCGGGATTGTTCCTACCGGTTCTATGGAACTGGTCAGAACCCGTAACATCCCATCACTGACCCTGTTTGTCAAGTCTAATCCCTTAAATCTATTCTTCACCTCCACTGTATATTCATGAGGGATGTTATATAGATCATACCTGAGTAGCCTAATTGTTTCCCCTAATTTCTTTATTCTAAGGCTGAATTCAGCAATCAGTAGCTCATGATCTGAGCCACAGTCCACTCCAGAGCTTGTCTTTGATGACTATGTACAGTTTCTCCATCTTTGGCTGAAAAGTATGTAATCAATCTGATTTTGGTGTTGGCCATCTGGTGATGTCCATGTGTAGAGTTGTTTCTTAGGCTGCTGGAAGAGGGTGTTTGCTATGACCAATACATTCTCTTGGCAAAACCCTATTAACCTTTGCCCTGCTTCATTTTGTACTCCAAGACCAAATGTGACTGTTATTTCAGTTATCTTTTGACTTCCTACTTTGGCATTCAAGTCTCCTATGATGATAAAGACATCATTGTGTGTGTGTGTCAGTTCTAGAAGGTGTTGTATTTCTTCACAGAACTGGTTGACAATGGCATCTTCTGCACCAGTGGTTGGGGCATAGAACTGGATTACTGTGATGTTGAATGGTTTGCCTTGAATTCGGATTGAGATCATTCTCATTTTTAAGATTGCATCCTATTACTGCCTCCCTCACTCTTTTATTGACTATAAAGGCCACTCCATTTCTTCTAAGGGATTCTTGCCCACAATTGTAGATATAACGGTGCCCTGAGTTAAATTTGCCCATCTTTGTCTACTTTAGTTCACTGATTCCCAGAATATCAATGCTCATTCTTTCCATTTCATTTTTGATGATGTCCAACTTGCCTTGATTCATAGATCTTACATTCCAGATTCCTATACAATATTGAGAGTTTTGAGAGTCCCCTGGGCAGCGAGGAGAACAAATAGGTCAATCTTAGAAGAAATCAATCCTGGCTGCTCCCTTGAAGGTCAATTAGTAAAGACAAAGCTAAAGTAGGAAAGTCCGATGCTGTAAAGAACAATACTGTATTTTTTGTTGTTGTTCAGTTGCACAGTCGATTTCGACCCTTTGCGACCCTATGGACCACTGTTCACCAGGCACTTCTGTCCTTTACCATCCTCCTCAACTCACTCAGCTCTGTGCCTATTGTGTCTACAATACCATTTAGCCATCTCATTTTTGGCCGCCCCCTTTTTCTTTTGCCCTCCGCCTTTCCCAGCATCAAGGCTTTCTCAAGTGAATCCTCTCTTCTCATTTGATGAGATGATTCAAGACATTCTCAAGTTCAGGTGCAGGCAGAACTGGGCTGGGCATAGGAAGTGTCTCCTGATTCAGGTCATCTTCAGAGTCTGATGAGGGCTGGATCTCAACACTCATTTACGGCAGCAGTCTGCACATGTGCGGGCTTGTTCTGCACCCATGCATGCACATTTTACTTCCACTTCTGGGAGCAGTAAGGGCAGCAAGGGCTGGATTAATTGGCACTGCAGGCTGGAACTGGCCCATGGGCCATAGTTTGGGCATCCCTGCACTAGCATCTCATTCACTGCTATGACAGTGAAACAAAATAATTTTGGCACTGTTTTTGAAATATACAGAGGCCTGGTGGTGCAGGGGTAAACTGCTGTACTGCAACCAAAAGGTTGTCAATTCAATCCTGACCAGGGCTTATGGTGGACTCAGCCTTCCATCCTTCTGAGATTGATAAAACGAGTACCCAGTATGTTGGTGCAAAATCTTATTTAACTTGTGAACCACCCAGAGTGCACTAAGTGTTATGAGGCAGTATATACATGCGATTGCTATATGTGAGATCACTGTATGGCAGTGATGGCAAACCTTGGCACTCCAGCTGTTCTTGAACTTCATTTCCCAGAAGCCCTGATCAGCACGAGTGCTGACTTGGGCTTCCGCTAATTTGGATCCAAAGTCTGAAAAAATATATTATTATGTCCTTATTTTTGAACTTCAACTATGAGAAAGACACATTTGTTGGAATCAACTATAAAATGCTAAAGACACCACAGCACTAGTCTAAACTGCATGTTTTAATAGAATTGCAATATGTCTCTTTATTATAGTTTCATGTTGCTGGAAGTAAGCTGCAATGTAACAACTATTTTCTCCATTAATTAAAATAACTAATGTAGAGATGTTTGCAAATGTCAAATTATTTTTCACTCAGGAGATTGTTGTTGTTTTTAGTTGGGTGAGATAGAGTATAAGACTATAGAAATCTTTTAATAGACTTTTCACCTTTCTGTGGCCTTTGTAATATTAAAACTTTGAATACAGAAAGCCTGTACAAAAAAAAAAAACCATAAAAAACCCAACCACCCAACAAATACTGTGATGCACAACATAATGAGACAGGAATCATTGAGCTGTTATCCATAGCAGAATTCTCATGCACTGAGTGAAAAGCCTCACAGGAATGTTAAATCAATGCTACAGAAAACACATAATAAAAAATAGAATATGCCACAATATTTCGGCAACTAGTAATATTTATTAGAGCAGATTGCAGCCAACACTGATAATATTCTAGTAAAACAGACAAATTGCTGCAATTTGTGTGTCCTCTTACAAATATGAGGTACAGTGATGGCAGAGAACATTTGTAATGTTGTGTTTTCTTGATTTAGAATAGCTGGTACAATCACAATTGCTATGAAAAATAATGGAGTTGATGACCTCTCTCATAAGGCAGACATGGATCCAAATGCACTGCTGAATTACTTTGATGTTTCAATCACAAAATTATGTTTCTGACTGAATTTGTATTTATTTTTATTTTTTTATTTTTATTTTTTTATATGAATAGAACAGCACAACATGCAAGAATAAATTACAGGCAACTTCCAGATCTTCTTTTGTAGCTTTCTTAATGTCAGTTGAACTAAGAACTATGTGGTTACTGGGTTAATAGGGGTAAAATGACTGTTTCATTTTTGTCTATCTGGTTTGATCTCTCTTTGATATCTACGAATCTTCAGATATTCTTATAAATAACTTCTTTCTTTCTCCTCCCAGCTCTTTCCAAAGTATGTAGTCAGTCTGTTGCAGCATCCTAAATAATTTTCCAGTTTTAGACAGAATTCACAGTAACCTTATCATTGTACTTTCATCAGGTCAGTGAACCTATCTTTGAACACCTCTTTAGATGATCTCTTTTCCTATGCAGTGATAGAGGCACCTTTTCCACATATCTATTGTCACTAAAATTCCTACCATTTCCTTCTCCCACCAGTATGTAAAGTCCATACTCTTTAGAGTAGGGTTGACCAAACTTTTTGTGCCGGAGCCTCACCACGCCCCCGGAACAACTGAGTGGGCCTGACCACACCCCTGGAAGTGGGTGCATTTGCACATGTGCATACAGAACCACTTTCAGGAGTGGCATTGATGTCTTTATGCAAGCGCAAGTGTGTCTGTGCCATTCATGGAAGTGGTTCCAGACATCCTGGAAATGGTTCTCAACATCCCAGAAGTGGTTCCGGAAATCCCCGCACATGCACAAATGCATCCATACTATGCCCCAAAGTGGTTCTGGACATTCCCTCACATGCACAAATGCTCCGTGCTATACCCGGAAGTGATTCTGGACATCCCTGCACATGCACAAATGTGTCCGCAGCACTCCTGGAAGTGATCCCAGACATCCCCATATATGCACAAATGCATCATGCCACTACCAGAAGTGGTTCCGGATGTGCATGCACATTGGCGGGTGTGTCCTCCATCCACTTCTGGGAGCAGTGAAGTTGTCACGGGCTGGATGCATTGGCATCAGGAGCCAGATCTGGCCCACAGGCCATAGTTTGGGGTCTCCTGCTTTAGGATTCCAAGTTCTATACTAGTACAGTATATCTTTGTTGATAGCAACCAAGAAGCACATGTAATTATAAAGAGAGTTATGAAGAAAGCACACATTGGTTACAATTGGTCATCTTGGAATGGGGAACAGCTTCATAAGATTCTTCAAATACCCCAGGAGATTTGAGCTGCAGTGCAAGACTCATGCCTATCATTGTGTTGCTGTTTTTCTGTTCACTGTGGTTTTATAATTTGCACCTAACTTATTTTCATTATTTCATTGTTTATTTATTATTTACATTTATACCCCACCCTATTGGTGCAAGCACCACTCAGGGTGGCTAAAAAGTCGGTGTCTCACAAAATGTCTGTCTTTTCTCTCCATGAAACAGTTCACATACATAGAAAATACAACAGGACAAGTTGAGTAATTATAAAGATACGGATAACCCAAACTATTGCTTTTATTAGCTCTTGCAACTAAGCAACAACAATTACATTTTCAATGCTGCACATTTTACAGGAATATAGAAAAACAGAATTGTGGAAATGCACCAATTTTCTTTTGGACCAACCCACTTCTGTAGTATGTCACATTGCAATGCCTCCTGTTAAGAATTTTCTTTTAAATTGTCTTGTTTCTTGCATGGGAATGTGTCAAGTCAGGACTTGCATCCCTAGTTCTAAACAAGTTAAAATTATTAACTACAAAGGTTATAATCCATTTTATTTTTAATTACTACCTTATGACTCTCCAGCATGTTCACATTTCAAACATTCATAATTACTGACCTTGATATTAAATATATCAATGTGCTTTCTCCTCACACGTACAGTTTCTCTGTTTCATTGCACAATTTCCATCTATTCCCCATAAATCCCAGTCCCTGATTCTCTCATTTTTACTCAACTCACACCCTTCTGAACAGCTACCTTCTCATTTTCTTTGCCAGAATCCATCCATATGAAAATGCACACAATTCCACACATTGTAAACCTCTCAATCATTCTACACATGTACTCATATCAGTACTGGCTTTTCTATGCTGCACAGAAACAACTTCAGTGGTAACTTCTTTATTAAATTCTATGAAAACACCTTTACAGGACATTTATTATAATGTGTTCCCATAATACTTTTTATGGTGAAAACTGATTTACCATTCTTATTTCATTTACAGTGAAAACCCTGTAGATACCAACAAACCACAGGTTTGGATGAGGAGTAAGTCGAGCTTTGACAGAGGGAGATTAGCCTAAAGTTCATATAGTCTCCCAGCCAGCATGGCTGCTCAATTGTACTTCAAAAAGTAACTTTCCAACATAAAGTATGTGAATATGGTAGCCAAGATATGTCATGCTCACATTGGTGCACTTGGCCAAGGCTCCAAAGCTCAGCTGAACCAAAAGGACATTCAGCTGTGGATGGATCTGATGGTGAAAGGAAAGTCCAATGCTGTAAAGAACAATACTGTCTTTTTTGTCGCCTCTTTCCCAAGCCGCCTCTTTCCCAAGCTATGAGGCTGGGGAGACCCTGCGGAGAGGCGCCTCTCCTCTCCTGATGTTCCGAAAGGGTAAGGATCCTTACCCTTTCAGAACATCGGATGGCTTGCAGGCGTGCGCACGTCGGTGGGGGTTAGGGCAGGATACGGAGGTCTCCCCCGTATCCTGCGCTAACTGTCACCGACGCGCACCACTCGCCCAAATTTTCAAAAGGGTAAGGATCCCCGTACCCTTTTCAAACATCGTTGGGGCGGGCGCTGGGGGGGTTGGATTGGGTAGATGTTCTACCCAATCCAACTCCCCCACACACATACTCTTGTTCTGGATAACGTTAAAAATCACGCTATTTGATACAAGATTTTTCCGAAAATCTTGTAACGTTATGTGGTTTTCGTGCTATACGGTACTCACGTTATCCGGAGTATTACTGTATTTGGATTTTCTTTGAATAGACTGCAGCGAGGACTTTCTGTGTAGCACAATGACCTGTGGCTGTTGTAAACGTGTTTGGCTACTGAAAAGTTTGAGCACCCCTGTGCTAGAGAGTACATTGAAAAGTTATTTTGTTAAGAACAATAACAGAGAGAATCTCAAAGATAGCACAGCCTGAAGGAATTATAGGAGTTGTAGTTGTTTTCAAACTTCTCAATAAATGAATGTGTCTCAGTTTCCTATACAAATATACTTGGTATAAGATCCATTTAACTTATTGCAACATGTATGTGGGTAAGCAGTTCAAAGGGCTGCACTATACTTCCAAGTAAAAGCAAGATCAGTCTTTCCAAAAGGAAGCTACCATTTTTCTACCATTATTTGAAGACATTGGGTGACATTGAGCCACTCACTATTTTCTACCATTATTTCCAGAAAATTAAGATTCACAGTAAGCATCAGCTGAATATGTTTTTTTTCTATCTCCTATTTTGATCCTACTTTGCAGTGATATTTTTGTTTTGTTGTTTAGCCCTCCCGTATTTGTTTTCCTAGGATTTAATTGCTTTCTATATGTGTAAGCAACCCTAAAAAATAAGCCAGAATGTTTCACCAAACTGCAACATTTACCAAGAAATTGGGAGAGGCATATAATTAGCAGAACACACAGAAATGTTTCTTTGAATAATTAAGGGAAACTGTAGCTGAGTATTTCATCTTCTGTCTATTGTTCAGCAATACAATAGAGATTTACTAGGGCTAAATATTTACCTTTTTTTTTCTTAAATAAAAGTTTAGAATGTGGGTCCAGGGATGGTCCAAGAAAGGCATAAATAGAATCTGAGCAAAAAAATTTAAAACAAATAGCACGACAACTTTTGCCAAAGTGTCAATTTATGGCTGACGTCCATCGGTCAGACATTGACAGCTTCTTCCACGTCTAGGCCAGATGTGAAACTGTCAAAATGAAGGCACCTTTTGTTGAGTTCATTCTCCAGTTCCCTTTACCTGACCTAGTGTGAGAAAGATTAACCAGAAACACAAATTTGCCGTTACCAGGGTATGTCCAATTGTGGTTCGAAAATACCACAGCCTTGGAGGAGGCTCTTTTCTGTGTACCCTACTGACAGATTTAAGACAATGCTTAACTCAGTGAGAACATAACTTCAGGAATGCCATGTTACACCATTATTGGCTAAAAATGGACCTATGAAGGATGCAGCTATTGTACATTTTAAAGTATGAGTGACCAATCAAGCATCTTGAATATTTTTAACTACATAATTTCCTTTCTGTTTATACTATTCAGATTATTTTCAAACATATTTTTCAAAGACAAAGTGGTAGTGCTATGTGAAAGGAGCATGGCATTGTTGGTTGCTATTTAAATACAGTTACATTGAGTATAATAATAATTTTGTGTCAGAAATTATTGAGTTATATGTCTGTTTCTGAATCAACTTCAGAATGCCAACATGTAGCAAAGATGCCAAACCAAAACATAAGGAACAAGTATTTTTGAAAGGTTGCAGGTTGGTGTATTTTCTCGTCATATTATGGGTGAAGCAGCCTGAAATGGCATCAGTCGTAAACTGATTTTTAATTAACATGTTCTTGACGTCAATGTATTTATAAGGCTTACCTTTTAAGTCATTCATCAGTTGCACAATAGCATAAGCGTACATGACACCCAATTATAATTGTATAATAAGCTGCAGAATATGGTGGATGGATGGAAAATTGAAAATGATAAATTAAATAATACTGAGGCTTGGATCTGAAGTACCATTCAAGTAGTTCAACCTTAAACCTATATTTCTCAAAATTAGACTACAGGTTATGTTAAATACATAGTCCAAACTTTAGCCCCTCTTGCCTTTTTGCTTCCTGTTTACTGTGTTCCCCCCAAGGAAGCAAAGAAGACAGGGCTTTCTCAGTGGTTGTTCCCTCTCTTTGTAATGTCTCCTCTATAGATATATGACTAGTTGAGATCAATGAAATGAATTGTTTCAGGGAAGCTTTTGAGGATTTGCTTTCAGAATAAATTTTATTTTTGTGTTTTAGCCATAAGTATTACTGTATTTAGTTTTATTCTGTGATTGTTTTATTCTGATGCTCATTGACACAATTTTTGAGAGTAATTTAATTTAATATTATTATTTTTGAAATAAACTACAAACTTCCGTAGATTTTAATTTCTGCAGAAGTAGATTAAGGACAATTAATACAGAATATAGCTAACTATGAGCAAGTGGTATAATGTGCAACAAGAAATTATATCTTAGAAGACTTACTTTTTTTGGACTACATCTATAACATGGCCATTGAGGGTTCAAATCCTGTAATGCATATATCTACATTATTTAATTATTTTTATTAGTCTTTCTTTCCTATTTCTCTCAGAGGGAAACCAGGTCAGTATTCTGCTATGTACACTATCAAAACATTAAACTTTCCAAATTTCAGACAGATCAGATAAATGGCTCCTGTTATATAGGCAAATTTTAAAAACTTCACTGGCTCAGTGTCTGTCCAAAGGCTTTCTTAGAAACCATAGTTTGTATACTATGTAGCTCTACTGATCAACCTCCCTTTCTGTTCAGAAAGCTGAGCTTAAGAAACATGGCACTACCACAGAGAGAGAGAGAGAGAGAGAGAGGCAGGCAGGATGATGCGAGAAGCTTCTACATTTTAGGACATACATCAAACAAAAACCTTGTATCATTGAAAAGATTGTGAGGTGCTTTGATAGGAGCATATTCAAGTTCCCTCTGAACCATAAAAGTCATTGGGTGACATTGAGCCACTCACTATTAGACTAACCCACCTCATGTGGTTATTATGGGAAGAAAATTGGGAGAAATATATATGTTCCCACAAGCCCACTGGAGGAGAGGCTGGATGAAAAGGAAACAAAGATAGAAATCTCATATAGCACCCCAGCCAGGACTCTTGCTCTCTGTGTGAACATGGAATGAGAACACAGTCAACATCTTTTATAAACACCATGTAGGCAGAGATGTATAACTGGAGAGAAAATGTATTTCAGGATAGGTTGCAACTTATTGAGAAACCTTTTACTAGCTTCTGAGCAGAACTTAAATCATTTTGCTTTTGGAATGCATGTCACCATATGTCCCAGCCAATAGGACTGTAGAGAGTTTAGTTTTCCAAACAATTTCCCCCCCCCCCATTTCAGCTTCTAAGAAACATAGGTCTAATAATTATTTTGAAAATTTTTGAGAACAAGCAAGAAAGAAGATATACATAACTTAATGACAGTGGTTCCCAACATGGGGCCTACACCCCACAAGGGGACTTCAGTTCCTAGAAGCCTAAGTCAGTACATTGGCTTATCAGTGTTTTGGGGAATTGACTTAGGCTTCTGGGAACTGAAATCCAAAAACCAAAGGTTGGGAAATACTGTCTTAGGTGCTCTTTCATGATCAGTGATATAATCATAATTTGTTGCCACCTAGTGGCTGAAAGACTGCAATGGTTTAGCAAACTCAGACTTTGATCCGGATTTCCAAAGAAGACATTAGAATGAGCTTTATCGCTTCTTGACCTTTTGGCTAAGATCAAGTGTAGAATGTTTTTTCCTAGAGCTCAGCTTGAAACCAAAGCATCATTGACTGATTCAGATTTCTGGTTGTGTCTCCATATTTCAAATTAGTATTTAGTTAATCAGCCATAAAAAGAGATACTATCCTTATCCTTCCCTGCAAATCTTTTAAAACAATAATACAGAAAGAAGCCAAAGAAAGGAACTGTAGAATGTCTTGTTCTTGCAAAGCAGACAGTATCTCATAATACCAAGAGAGTTCTAGTCTGTTGAAGCTACTTTCTACCTACCCAATTTTCCCATTTCTTTTTATCAGAATAAAAGAACACGATCCCCTCCAGCTCATTTCATTTGATCCCAGAATACCACTGGGCAAACACTAAAATCAAGATGCAAGCAAGTTTCTCCTTCTCTGTGTATTATTTTTAATTGAAGCTGTTGAGAAGCTTTACTGCCTCTGGTGAACAAATACTGTTCTCAAATACAAAGCAAGCCAACTATCTTCTGAGACACTGTCAAATAGCAACAGAGAAAGCCCTGTCTGTCCTTCTGGAAAAGTCTCTCCCAGACAATGTGGAATGTAAGACGATCTTGGCTCTTCTGTCCTCTGTCCCACCCATCAATCGTAGAAGCTTTCTTTAAAAAAGCTCTTTTTTAAAAGGATGCTACAATTATGATGAAGCAAATCAGATCTGGGTCTGGCTAGGGACCAAATGGAAGATTGCCCGAGAAGCACTCGAGTTCCATAATGGAGGGAAGACACAATATAGATGAAATAACTAAAGTATATCTCCACTGGCCAAAGTTTACTACCCACAATGTGTTGTTTCCAGAGTTATATCTGGCTGCATTGTCAAAAAGAACAGGTAACACATTTTGAGGAATTTTGTGTTTGTCCCTTTTCATTTGCTAGATTGGTGTACAAGAAAGAAAGATACTGCAGATCTTGTGCAGTGGCACGGAACCCTTGGAATCAACCAAAAGTGAATTTTGATGACTCCAAAGTTTTTCTTCTTGTTTACCTTGAGGTCATTGCATTGATCCTGGAAAAATACTGTAAATATTAAAGCCCCAGGTCAATAAGCTTAATACTAACTTTAAAAATATCAATAAGTTCTTACCATCTGTGAATCTGAAACAAAATCCTTATCTAAGATCTAGATATGCACATCTTTCTTAGAGCAGAAATGGCTGTATGAATATATGTGTGCCTTTTCAATAATGTTAAAATAAACATCTAAGGCTATGAAACCATGGAAAGTTTTTTATAGAAAGTTCCATAGAAATCAATGGAACTGGCATTTTCCAAAAAAGAAAAAAAGGGGCAAAGGAAGAGGGAGAGTAGTCATTACTAGGAATAATGAATGGATTTTATATTTTCTTTTGAAATATTTATCTAGAGTTCTAAAAGGGAAAAAATGATTTTCAGCTATGAAGAGAGCAATCCTATATGCATATATTTATAGCCGTAAGTAAAACTAGTGAGCTTTCCAAAAGGTCAGGTTCAAGTAAGCCTGATCCAGTCATGTCAATATCTTCACACGGTAATAATTTCCCTCACATCTGCTCCAGAACAAAGTGCCATACATTGAGCCTACTTCTAGATTGGTAAGGTCCATCAGTGAGCTTACCTGCTCAGAAGCGGGGACAGCTGAAGAAATCTAGCAGCTTGAGGTGGATCAATAAATAATGCCACCTCTCTGCCGCAAGTGAAAATGCACAGTACAATGACCAACCAACCCCAAATTAATCCATTTACTTTTGGACATGAGGTAGACCAGTGGTGAGGAACCTTTTAGAGACTGAGTGTCCAAACTCACCTTTGCCACAGACTCAACAGGCTGCTGTCCATGCCATACCCCCATGCTGCATGTAAGCTGCCTGCCGTACCCCAGATAGGGGAGGGAGGAAGTGTTCCTATTGGGCTGCTGGGCAGAGAGGCGGGTGAACTTTGGGCTGGGGGAGGGAGGAAGCGCTCCCATTGGACTGTTGGGCAGAGATGCAGGGCAAACTCTGTTCTGGGGTACAACATACATGCCCACAGAGAGGGCTCTAAGTGCCCCTTCTGGCATGTATGCCATAGATTCACAACCACTAAGGTAGACTATTGCATAAACATCTCTCCTCTTCTTTGGCAGCAGAAATATGTGACAATTTGCTTCGAAACATTAAAAAGCTGCTAACTAAGATTACTATGTCATTTTGCTCAGTGGTGGAAACCAGACTTCCTGCGTGCAGTAGCTGCCTGCCATCTTCATTTGTCACAATGTCCAAGCTAGCAATTAGAGTGATAGACATCTCCAATTCCCAGATGACAGCAACAATGGCATGCAGGTGATGTCACTTGTTGTTTCCTTTCACCTTTTATAACAATAATATTATCACTTGAAAATATCAGATCATTAGTGAGCAGTAAGACCTCAAAGAAACAAAGACAGAGAATGTAAGTAATGAACTGATCATGATGGAAAGAGCTAAAGCTGGTTAATTTTTTCTGTCATTCAGTATCACACACATACCACATTTAGAAATTGCACGTATGCAATTTGGACAGCCAATCAGTTTTGCTTGTTCAGTGTTACATGAGATAGAATTTAGCCACGATAGAAAATTTCATAAGATAACATCCCCATCCTGCAATAATAATACTTAATGTAATTTAATTGAAAGCTTCCTATTCCTATCCCCTTCAGATTCCAAGGCTCCTTACAGCTCCCTTTTGACCCAGAGAAGTTATTGGTAGCTTTGGGATGAAGGGGAAGCCTTTAATATCCAATAATTGCTACTGGATCACTGCTTGGAGTCTCAATCCCTGTGGCAGTGATCTACTGGCATATTTATATTTTTATTCAAGACTTCCCCCAGCTCTAAAGGGAGCCCATGGGAGGCAAATAACAAGAAAGTGCAGGAATGGAAAGCTTTCAATTTAATTAAATCATATATTACCATTATTACATGATGGTACTTCGATCTGCAATGTCAAAATATGTATGTTGACAAGTGAAACACGAATCAACCAAGCAACCAAGTAACATGATGATGTCATTGTTCTTGTGCAGCATGGAGTTACAAAAAAAGATTGTCAAGTGATGTTTCCTGTATGACTCAAGTCAGTATATTTTTTTCTACTTATATGAATATTATGAGGTAACAGAGATACAGTACTGTCAGTATTGTTTATATTACTGATAAGTGTTCATAAGTCAGGAAAGTGTTTCCTCTTTTTTTGGATGCATTAATTATTGCAGGAAATTCTGTGATTTACATACTTGTGTTTCATTGGTTTTCAGTGGGGAATTGGTACTGAGTACAAACTTGTTTGAATGCTCTCCTCTCTTACTAGTTATAATATATGAGGTTCCTCTCTTCCTAGCTCTTTTTTAATATTGTTGCAAAGGCAGACTTCCATTCTTTGAGTTGGTGCTGTACCCTACTGCTTTCAGGAACTCTGTTATATTTCAGAGGACACTGCTAGTTGGTGTTAGACAAAATGTTATCAGTCATCCTTCTCATTTTTAAATTTTTCTCTCTCTACATATTCCTTACTTTCCTTGATTACACCTTCATTGGTCACCATCACCTTTTTATGGAGAGGGCATGCATGTTCACCATCACAAAAAGAGATGTAGATTCCCAGACCAGTGTAAGGTTGAAAGGAAATTCTCCTTCAAATTAAATACTTTTCCAAATTTCAAAATTTTGTGGGAATTTAATCCAAGTCCAAAAATGTACTTTTCAAAATGTGTATTTTAAGACCAACTGCATTTAAAATGTGTACACTCCAAAGAAACATATTTATAAACATGCACTTTGTGAGAATATAGAATACAGTGGTATCTCGCTTAAAGAGCATAATGCATTCCATGGGATTGCTCTTTAAGTGAGTTTGCTCTTTAAGCGAAACATCATTGTAAGTGACCAATTGTGACTTCTGGCGGGGTGGTGGTGGTTGTGAACCCCAGTGTAGTTGTTAAGTGAGTTTTTGGTTGGTTTTAGTTGTTAAACAAAGCAGCCATTCAGAGAAAATTCTGCCCTTTAAGAGAGTTAGTCTCTAAACGAGGTGCTCTTTATGCGAGGTTTTACTGTACTAACTTCATATTTAAATAGATGTTGAAGTATACATAATGAAATCTTTAATTCTTTCTTCAATTCTTTCAATAAAAATAAAAATCAGGAACTTCTTACATTTAAGCATATGCACTTATGCAAGAAACGATTTTTCAAACATTTATAATTGCTAAAATATTGATTATTCTTTGACAAAGAAATTCATTCTTCTGGAGAATTCATAAAGCACAACTGATTTACCAACTTTAAACAATATTTCTTTATGTGTTGGTACCTTTCAGCACACTGGTACTTAGTTTAGTAAGGCAATACTGTTGTCTAAACAACCTTTTGTCATCAAGACATAAAGCATAAGAACATAATTCAGATGAAAATGAGGCCAGCTTCCCAAAAGCATAATTAACTGCAGGGAAACATCTGAAATGTTTAATACAATTGAGAGACAAAACATTTTATATATATATATAAATCTTCATTCTTTATACTGTTCAAATGCATTTTTCTATAAAATGGACCAAAGTGTGGGGGCCCTATATACATGACAAAATTTCTCCCCATGTCTCCTAGACAGTACAAGGTGACATTTTGAGAAAAGTTGTGTGTTTGAGAGAGTGTTTGTATGTTTTATCAGGGTATTCGGGAACTGGGTACCAGTGGTGTGACACTGAACCTTTGGGGTGGGCAGATACTCTCTGTGAGCTGCACTTTGCCTATTCCTGCTTTAGCTTTTGGGAGAATGCAGTGGCTGCAGTGGGCGCACCCACTCTTGGTTCTACTTGCCCTATGTGCTTCACCAGCAAATGTTTGTCGCTCTTGAACCCTACCCTCTCTTAGTAGTCTTGTATTCAAGATTCCTCTGACATCAGTCAGGTTCACAGTGAGGTACTGAGAGTTTTCTTCCAGCTTTCAGTCCTATTCCAATATAGGAAATATGTGACTGAAACAAAAATAAATCCTAAGAATAGATTTAAATTTCTAGGTGGGTAATATGAGGTCGATGAGACACAGCTTCTTTGGGAGCCACAGGATGCACTGCCATCTTCTGTTAATGGCCAATCTGCCCATATCCTTGTTACAGCAAAAATGCAAGGAAGATATTCAAGCGATAACATCAGATTTGGCATGGAAACCGTAGTGCTCAGGTTTCTAGTTTGAAAGCCCAAAGGATGCCAGAGAAACATTTCCAGTCCAAATGTATAGATGTCATGAGCTTGAAGAACATGAACCGGGCCTGGGGGGAGGGGGGAATTAATGAAATAAATGTGAATGAGCCATTTTCTGTTAATGGGTGCTTCCTTATAAACATTCAGTAAAACAAGAATGGTGTGCTGATGTAAATTCAATCAATGATTTCCATAATGAATAATTTATCTAGTGCTATTGATCATAAAGATGAACAATCTGTCTCCTGAGAATAAAGAGAGATGGGAAGAACTGAAGTCGGAAGAGTAATATTTGAAATATGTTCCACACAGCAGAAATGCTTCTTGCATTGTGTTGTCTCAGCACTGCTGTTTTCTTCTTTGTGTCCTGTAGCAATCAGAGCTGTGAACTGTTCTAAGATTCACTAGCAAGTTTCCTGAGATTTGTTACAATACTTTAAAATGTACCTATGTTTTCAGGGATTTCAGAGATCCCCCAAAGCTAGTTAACCTGTTTCTACTGTATTATTTTATATAGTTTTATAGTAAAAATGAGACAAGATATTATCCAGCCTTGTTATTTAGCTTCTAAGAACTTTCAAAACACTTTTAGCTTGCCTCTTAGCATTTTTCACACTGAGATGACAACTAATTAAATATGGCACAGTATTACATTTTAATGAAGAGAGAATCCATAAATATATATTTGCCACCTTCTAGGCATATCATGTGATTTTCATTGTATAGTTTTCCTTTCTTCAGTCCTGAAGACCAGAAACTCTTCCAGAAGATCCAAAAATCAAAGTGAACATTAAATCTAGATCAGGAATGCTGAAAGAGGAACAGGAGAACATACTCTCTGATTAGAATTTTTAAAGACAAGGTAGAAACAATATATAAAATTACTAAATATAAAAAAACAAGGATGACATATTCCTTTGAAGAAAAATCCTCTGTTCAAGAATGTAATTCTAGAAGTTGAAGTGGCAATCAGCAGGACTGCATGGTGAACCAGTAGACCTGTGTCAAGATAAAGAGAATGAATCTGTAAAAATTTAAAGAAAAATATGTAGCCGGAAATGTTCAATATACCTTCGTTTCCAAGAAAGAAGACAGAAATGGGTGTTGTAGCTAAAGGATTGTTGCATTGATTTCCCCTGCAAGTAAAGTGATTCTCAAGATCTTGCAACAAATACTTTTACCATAAATGGAAGGAGAAATGTCAAATGTTCAACTCAGTGTCAGAAATGGAAGAGGAAAAAGAGAACACATTGAAAATATACTTTAGCTACTGGAACATCCTGAACAGTTTCAGAAGATAATTCTGTGTTTTATAGATTATAACATAGATCATGTTTTGACTGCATAGATCGTGGTGAACTATGATTTTTTCTAAAATAAATGGTTATACAGTGGTACCTCACTTTACAAATACTTTAGTTAATGAAATTTTCGCTTACAATGAAAATCCATTGAAAATAATACCTTGCTTTATGATTTTTTAAAATGAATTAATTGGTTTTCAATGCATTCCTATGAGAAACCGCATTTCACTTTACATTTTTTCCAGAATATTTTCAATGCATTCCTATGGGAAACCACATTTCACTTTACAATTTTTTCATAATGCAAAACATCCCATGGAACACGTTAAATTCATAAAGCGAGATATCACTGTATCTTAATTTTCCTGATTTGTTACCTGTACTCTGGACAAAAGGGTACAATTAGAACAGGATATGGAAAAACAGAATGGTTCCCCATAGATAAATTCATGGATGTATTTTATCATTCTGTCTGTTTAATTTGTATGCAGAACATATCATGCATATCCATATGAAAGAAAAGTGAAAATTGGTGGGAGAAAAATCAATAATTCAAGATAGGAAGATGACACCATCTTGCTGGGAGAAAGAAAGAAAGAATTGAAAAGACTCCTGATCAAGAAGAAAAAAGGCAGTGCAAAAGTGATGCTGAAGCTGAATTAAGAAGCAAAAATAAATATGGAAAAACGATATAGACTTAAAGGTGATAAAGAAGAAATTGAAATTTTTGAAATATTTTGCACACTTTGGTTCCATTAACAATCTAAATGCAGACTACAACCAAAAATATCATAACATATAAGGATGTGTCATTCGAAATAAAGACAAAAATTAGCCACCCCATTGTACATTAAAAACTCACATAAAGAGTGTCTCATTTAACTAACTCGCTTAAAGAGCAGAATTTTCTCTGAATCGTCGCCTCACTTAACAACTAAAACCGAACAAAAACTCACTTAACAACTAAATCAGGGATCACAATTCTTCCCCCCCCCCCGCCAGAAGCCACAATTGGTCACTTACACTGGTGTTTTGCTTAAAGAGTAAACTCACTTAAAGAGCAATCCTGTGTAACGCATTATGCTCTTTAAGCAAGGTAACACTGTATTCCTAATCACCATAGATAAATGAGAAAGCTGGACAATACAGAAAACATATCAGGGGAAAATCAGTTCATCTGACTTGTAGTACTAAATGAGAGGTTTGCAGACTCAGTAGACTGCCAGAAAGATTAGTCCCTCTCTATATGCCACTAGCTGTAATACCTGCTAAATAACTGATTTGACAGTTGAGGTAAGAAGGAAAACAAATCAGTATTCAAGTAACTCATAAAAAGGGAATAATCTAAGTAAAAATATCCCCTCTTAACATGATGAGGAGGTTTGAGTATGTCAAAGATGCTAGGTACAATATTGTCAGGAAGCTAGACTCTATTTTGGGCCTGGACTCCTGGCATGGTCACCCAAGATGAAATGTTCACAGCTGAGGCACCAGACAAAGAGATATCCAAACTCTTCTGGAGGAATTACCACATCTGCTAAAGAAAATTGAGAATTCCAGTGGAGATGGTGCCAGAAAAAAACTTGTAGATGACAGCTATTGGACTGTCTATAAAGATTAACTGTTATATTTCAATGTGAGCTTTCATGGATCAAGTCCACTTCATCAGACATGTGAGTGAGGCTTCATGGCCTCAGTTTATACACACCAGGTACAAAGGTACAGAGTGACTGGTTATCATAACAGATAAGCATACAAGTCAATGTGGCTTCATACATTTGGTAATGGAATATGCTATCTGGTTGTTATTCAGATTAACTGTAAACCCCCTGTTTTTCAATTGCAAATAGTGTGAAGAGTGTGAAGATACTATTTCAATTGCAAATATTGAGAAGATACAAAACAAACACCTGGAACTGTACCTTTGCTAATGAGTTTAACCTTTCTGTTACTGTGTGAGCAGTACACATCCTTTGTTCTGTAAGACAGCCTATGTTGTGAAAGAGAATTTTACAGGAAAGTTTGTAAAGGTGGTATAATATAACAAAATATAATATGCAACATATATAGCAGCATATAACTATCTGTATATCAAATTTGATAATGTCCCAGAAACCCTTGGCTAATATTAAAAATTTTATGATGGGTGTCCAACAGATGGATGTATTATTATTTTCTGTTGTCTCTCTCTGGATCCTAGTCTTGTAATTTCTCTGTTCCAGAATCACAACTTTCAAGTCTTGGATAGTGTGTCCAGGTAAATTGAAATGGTTTGAAACGGGTGTCTCTGTGTTGCCATTTCAGATGACTAATTTATGTCCATTAACTTTTTTGCACCAAGATTGTCCTGTTTGTCCCATATAGAGCACATAAGGGCATTTTTGGTAAGAGATGGCATAAATCACATTGGCAGAAGAACAAGTAAAACTGTCCTTAATGTTCTGTGTGGTGCCATTGGGTCCAGTAATACTGTTTCCAGAGTGAATGTGGGGGCAAAGCTGACATCTGGGTTTGCAGCAGGGTTTAGTTCCCATCTCTGTTTCACTTCTGGGTAGTCCAGTGGTTCCCAACAAGGGGTACACAGCCCACTAGTGGACTTCAATTCCCAGAAGCCTCAGTCAGTACATTGGCTGATCAGTGCTTTGGGGAAATGACTTAGGCTTCTGGGAATTGAAGTCCAAAAACCAGCATATGGGAAACACTGTAGTCTATTGTGTGTCAATAGTTGTTTGAGATTGGAGGGTTGTCTATAAGCAAGTAAAGGTCTGTCACCAAGGGCTTTGGAGAGTGAAGTATTTTCCCCCAAGATGTGTTGGAGATATTTTATTATGTGTGTGCTGAAATTGACAACCAACAGTGTTCTATTGCTTTCTCTTCTGGGCCAATCTTCCAGTAGGTTACTTCTGAGTATTAATCTAGCCTGATTGATTTGTTCTTTAACCATATTGGATGGGTATTGTAGTTTGGGAAATGCATTTTGTATGTCCTTGAGCTTGCCGTCCCTGTCTTGTGGGTCTGAGAAGATGTGGTTGTACCTGAGGGTTCGGCTGAAGACAATGGATTTTGTTGTGTGTTCTGGATGGAAGCTGGAGGCATGCAGGTAGATGTATTTGTCCATGGATTTGCATGATAGTGTGGTACTGAGATGTCCATTTTGTAGTTTCACAGTGGTATCTAGGAAATTTACTTGTATAGTCTGGTCCAAGCTGAGTTTAATATAAAATCTATGATATTTCTAAATATCAACCAAGCACGTGAAAACAAAAAGTTATAATCATTTTGGTTATGTCATTGGGAGTATTAGTAATCCAGATTTACTAGTTTTACTTTGGATTTTGGTCCAGAATCGAACAGGAATAAAGCAGTCTGTTGAAGATGGATGCTCTATTGCTCATCAGAATGAGGTTCACTGTTCGTTGCTCATAGAGTTTTATTGCTGAAAAGATTGTGAACCAAGGAGTGTGAGAGTATTAGTTCATTATATTTCCTGAAGAATAGTAATACATCTTTCCAGTTGAAGCTCTGTTAATTTGTCCTGAAGGATGGATGTTTAGGACAAGTGGCCACAGTTTTAAAAGAATGTAATTTCCAAGTGAGATTTTACTTTTTGTTTGGTCTTCAATGGACAATCTCCCTTTTGCTCTGGTGCTTTTTTTCTTTTGCGACAACAACTATCATTAGTATTTTTCATTCAATTTTTTCCAAAGATCACTAATTTTGTTGGAGTTCCCTTACCAATCTAATCATAACTGTGGGCTTCTTAAACTACTTTGTATCTACTCCAGTGATGTACAAATATGCTCATTTCACCTTGTTTGAAAATGCACACCCCAGTGCGAAGGTGACATACACTTCATTGTGGATATAGCAGTGCTGCTGAAAAATTAATAACTGTGAGTCAGACCTAAGATTTATTTTTAAAAAATCCTACATAATGATTATCCAGTTTTCTGGAGAAGAGGATTAAGAAGGTGTGGTCCTTCACAGGACATTGGAATGCAATTCCTGTCCACTCTAGCTAGCACAGTTGATATTTATTTATTTATTTATTTATTTATTTATTTATTTATCACATTGATGGATCATAGGTAGTCCAATGACATCTAGATGGCCACATGCTTCCTATCCCTGACGTAGAGAAAGACTTAGAGGTTGCTTAGCCATTGGTGCAATATATAATACAGTTGTACCTCGCTTAAAGAGCATAATGTGTTCCACAGGTTTGCTCTTTAAGCGAGTTTGCTCTTTAAGTGAAACACCATTGTAAATGACCAATTGTGGGGGGGGGGGATTGTGAACCCCGGTTTATTTGTTAAGCGAGTTTTGGGTTGGTTTTATTTGTTAAGCAAAGCAAACATTCAGACATTTCTGCTCTTTAAGCGAGTTACTCTTTAAGCAAGGCACTCTTTATGTGAGGTTTGACTGCACTGAGAAGTCAGCTGAGTAAAACAGAATCTTAATTCCTGAGCAGTGCATATTTTAAGAATTTCTTCCAAAGTTTCCTTATTAAGAAAATCATAACTGATTCAGCCTGCAAGTTTGGATCAATTAGTACTATGCAAGTTTCCAAATGAATAAAGCAATTTGTTGAGTGGTAGATGGTATCTTTGTTTTCAGATTATGCACACGTGTAAACAGCAGGATTCACCTGGAGTGTAAGAGGAAGAATGTTTCTACTAAATTGGTATCTGATGCTTTTTTGTTGATAAGTGCTTGTATGAACAACTTGAGAAACATCTTCTCAGTTAATTGAACAGGTCACCTTATTAAATAATTCACTACCCTGATAGTCTACTCTTCCTCAGAGGACCTCAAGGCAGCATATATTGTTTTAGATGCACCTCTTGTTTTATTCTCACAACAATGCTCACAGTCAGTTAGAGCTGAGAGGTTTAAAACTGATATGGCCTAAGGTACCATGCATAGTAAGCCTCATAGATGATGCAGGGGTGGGTTGGATTTACTATTCTTAACCACTATATTGAACCGACTTATCAAATTAGTTTTAAAAACAAGCAAACTATTGAGGCTAAAATCATATCCTACAAACCTTCTTGGGAATAAATCTCCACAAAATCACAGGGCTTACTTCTGAGTAAACAAAGATAAGATTGTACTGTAAATCTAACCAATTTAAGTGTCACAAGGCCTGCATTTGCAGACTCCTTTTGCAGTCTGCTCAAGTAGGCTCTTGGGATTACCCAGAGGCTGTTGGATGAAGCTTATTGCTATAAAATACACAGGAAATCTCTGAAAAAGCTGGAGGCAATGGAACTCATTTAATACACCTGACAAATATGGATCAGTTTGTGAAATAAGCCACTTTCCACCCCTTCAAGAAGTGTGTTTAAAACCTAAATTATTAAAGATGGAATATATTTATTGTCTTCAAGGAAAAGAAATATCCAAAGCTTTTAAAAGTGCTCTCTTTAAGAGTCAGTACAGTGAAAGAATCAATAAACTAGGCTGTTACTCTGCTTTAAAAAGCTTATAATTGAACAGATGTTCTGATTTTTAAATCTGAAATGTGTACTGGATTATTTCCATAGGACAAGTCAATCAAACAAGATTACCAAAACATCTTTGGAGATATTAAGGTATATGCTGGGATGTGTGTATGTCATCCAGCATATGTCAGACACTGGGGTTCCTTATTAAGTTTTTCTAGCCATGCTGTGTGGTTCAGTTAAGCACTAATATAAAAAACAGTATTCAGATGATGCCCCTCCCACTTAAACTGGATTGAATTGATTCAATATTCTCTGTACTGTATGATATAACATGTCCAGATTTATTAATAGGGAACAGAAAAGGTAAAGGTAAAGGTTTCCCTTGCTTGAAAGCCATATCCGACTCTAGGGTTCAGTGCTTTTCTCTGTTTCAAAGTTGAAGAGCCAGCGCTGTCTGCTTCTGCAGATGTTTCTGTGGTCATGTGGCAGGCATGACTAGACACCGGACTGCACGGAATGCTGTTTACATTCCCACTGAAGTGGTCCTTATTTATCTACTTGCAATTTCTTGCTTTCAAACTGCTAGGTTGGCAGGTGCTGGGACAAAAACTGGAGTTCATTCCCTCCTGCAGTACTTGAGAATTGAACTGCTGGCCTCCTGCCTTCCAGTCAGCATCTTAGCCACTTGAGCCACTGCAGTCCATGTAATTTGTACACTTAAGTTAGCTCAGTATTCTGGTTAACATAGAAGAATATTTATTTCTGATGAAACTTTCTTATCTAACCAGGAATATTTTAAGAAATAAATGCACACAAAAGTGCACAAAGTAATTCACAATGGCACGTTAGCCTGTAGCAAAGAAACAACAGGAATTTGTGGCACCTTTAGTTTGCATTAAATTTCATAGACCAGAGCCCATTTCTTCTTCTTCTTCTTCTTCTTCTTCTTCTTCTTCTTCTTCTTCTTCTTCTTCTTCTTCTTCTTCTTCTTCTTCTTCTTCTTCTTCTTCTTCTTCTTCTTCTTCTTCTTCTTCTTCTTCTTCTTCTTCTTCTTCTTCTTCTTCTTCCCCATTGGGTATCAAGGGAGATGCAAGGTTCTTGCTGTGGCACTTCTAGCTGCTTCGACCTGTGTTATCTGGTGTTCTTGTAATATTTCTCTGATGCTATCTCTTCACCTTCCTCTGGGTCTTCCTCATGGTCTTCGTCCTTCCCCTCTTTCCACATATGCCTTGCAAGGTATGGGATTCCAAGACATTCTCCCCAATTCATCAAATGTAACAAATAGATATAGAGGACAAATAGTGAAAAACAGTAATGGATACATTGGAGCATTTTAAAAGCACAAAATTATTTAAATTGTAGACTCTGTGCCACTGTACATCGTAGCAGGAATAAAACCAGGCCATAAGACTGTGTTTGCTAGCATGCTAGTATCTGGAGGTTTTCAAGGATCCAGATTCCAAGTCTGTAGGGCCTACATGTTTCTTGGATTTCTTTGGTTTATGGAGGATCTCATTCATCCACACTGGCATATTCATCAAGTAGAGTCATGAAATAGTCATAGAATGAGGGTGTGAGAAATGTTTCTAAATGTCTTGCCTTCAAGAAGCCATATCCTTGCAACATTGAAAGGCAACCTATTGAGTGCTTGTTAAGCTGCACAAGCTGTATTGTGTATAGCACAAGACATTGAGCCCTGTTTGAATCAAGGTTTACAAATTCTGTATGGGAAGTATTATTGTCATTTCCAGAGAATCTTGCTTTCTCATTGTATGCTCAAAGTAAAAAAGTATCATTACCCCCCTACCCATCAAATAAAAAGGCAGGACACATATTTGTGGTTGGCTTGGGCCACATGTATTAAATAAATTAATTCCCCTGACCTGTGGAGGGGCTGGTAGTGTGATTTCTGAAACCTTGTCCCCTCTCCAGATATACTATACCCTCAACAGCTACTACCCATGCCAGCTAAATCAGGGAGTTATCCCTGCAGGTGTTTCCAACTCTATTTGCATGAATGGATGCTGGGCACAAGGTTCTCCCCAGTACCACATCTCAAACAGACCATTTCTTTCTTTGTTAGTTTTTTTTATAGTCCTGCTTTTACATCAGTACATAATGATCAGGAATACAAGGATGTGGGTTATCTTGGTCTTGCTCTCAAGTAATACATCCTTACATTTGATGGTATTTTTAAAATTCCTTCATTTCTGCCCTTCTGAATCTTCTGATTTCTTGGTTGCAGTCTCCATTTGGCTTGATAATTGAACCAAGATATATAAATTATTTCAGTTCCTTCAATTGTCAAGCTTACTCAACTAGAAACTCATATGAAAATAGAAGGACCATGTGTGTGTGTGTCAGTAATACACAAGATTATTTGCTGCATGTATTGGTGTTAATTGAGAAAAGTAGTCTGAGGAAAATAACAGGTGCAAGTTGGGGTGCCTAACCACACACAATAATA
Source organism: Furcifer pardalis (assembly GCA_030440675.1). NCBI lineage: Eukaryota > Metazoa > Chordata > Lepidosauria > Squamata > Chamaeleonidae > Furcifer > Furcifer pardalis. The sequence goes on from CP126892.1 coordinate 26,433,114, forward strand.
ACTTCTGTGCTAGCTTTCTGTTACTCTGCAGGAGAGTATGGTGTGGTGCAGATCAAAGCATGCAGGGCAGGTGGATGTGGCCCTTAATGAAACAGCAGGATTGGTCACAGGATGCCTAAAACCAACCCCAATACAAAAAGTGCACTACTTAGCTGGCATCTCTCCATCAAAATTCCACAGAGAAAGTGGTGCTCAGAAAAAAGTGGGTCAAAGTAAGTTTCTCGGAAGCTCACCTGCTATTTGATCACCAACCACCAAAGCAGAGGTTTAAATCAAGGCGTAGCTTCCTCACAACTTCTGCCCCTCCAAACAAACAGCTCCCACAGACCGCCTTAGAACTATGGAAAGTGAGCAATGAGCTAACAGCTAACTGGGCAGAACCACATGACTCTCTACCACCTGGCCAAGATCAAGGTAGAAAGATCAAAGGCTAAACTGAGAAAGTGGGGTTTTCCTGTAAATGACAGCCTGTGTGAATGCAGAGAAGTACAAACTATCTCCCATATGATACAATGCACACGATGCCCTGAGTCACTTCGGTGAGTGGAGCGGTATATAAATGTGAATAATAAATAAATAAATAAATAAACTTGCACAGAGGAGGACCTTATGTTGGCAAGAGGAAATGCTGTTGATGTGGCCTGATATTGGGCAGGTGTCATCTAGCCCTTTTAAATTCCATTTTGTTTTTAGATATGTTAAGTTTAGCTTTGTATGTTATTATGTGCTGGTGGTGCATCTGACACGAATAAAGAAAGAATGTGAGAATATGACAATAAGGAAATTTCTAGAATTATTAATCACAGGCAAATTATATTTAATGAGTTTATATGCCACTTGTGAACAGTGACACTCCTTCCTGGGCATCTAGCAATGGCTAAGAAATCTTTCAAATTGCTTCATTCCTCTTGACATTTCACTTCATTAAATTTAGAAAGACCTCTTTATTCCTAAAACCAGTTTCCAACAGAAATGTTGCTAGTTTGGAAGAAAAGAAAAGAAATAGTTAAACACAGGTGAAAAGTCAAGTTGTTCTCTCAAGGTGCTGGAAATTCAGTATTTTGACAGAACAAAGGACAGTATTTGCCATCATTTCATCTTCTCTTTAAAGGCTCAGGAAGTCTGGTTATCAGTTCTTCAAATGAAAAAAAAAAGTAGAAGGAATTTTTATTTTTCAAGCATCTAACAGTGTGGGAGGTTACTTTCAAAACATCCTAACGATTTTGCTTTATATTATGCAATGTATGCATACAGCTCCAACTACTGTCATTGGCTCTGTTCTACTAATGTCATAAAATATTGATTCACAGATATTCTAACTTAACCTTAGTGTGAAAATGTCACTTGTTAAGTGGGATGATAAACAGGTCTATTAAGGATGTCATAGAGCAGGTTGCCTGGCCAAGAGTCAGAATGATCTATGTTCTTTTGGCAAGAAGGAAAATAGCAATGGGAATCAGGGCAAGAAGACTAAACAATAACAAAGCATAAATGGAAGCATGAATTATGGGGTGAAAAATTTAGGGCCCTGAAAATATTGAGCAAAAAATATGTGGCTGGTTATAAAACAACCCAAAAAGAATTAGGTGTAAACATCACATAGAACCAAAACTCAGGGCTGTTATATGCACCCAAAGTTATCTTGCGGAAAGAGCAAGGACTGTGAAGGCAACTAACATCTCCAGGAAGGAGGCAGATTTTAACATGTTGAACTAAACAGCCAAAAAGTCAGATGCAGTATCTGACTTCTGTTTAAAATAATATTAATCTCCACTACCTAATAATGGAATATTTTGATGGCATATTGCTCATAGAATTAAAGTTGGATGGGAAGGATATTGAAAAAGTAAAGAAAGATTTGATTTTCCTAAAAAGGGAATATTTTGAATACGGCAATAAAAACTCCAAGTTATTGGCAAAAGCAGCAAGGGATTAAAAAAAATAAAGGACAAGTAGGTGTATTGGTAGATTTTAACAAGTTTGGTTGCCATGTTTGATTCCCTTATCAAGAAATAGGTATAGTGATTAGTTACCTGGCAGTGGAGATACCTCACCCTTGATTTTTATAATTTGAAGAAAATATCATTTTTTTCTGTTGAAGTCAACTGCTTTTTCCGTCTTTGTGAAGCTTAACATGTGCAGACACAGAAAGCATAACTCGATGGGTTAATTGATCATGATGTAATCAAACTCCTTTTATGTAAACCAGCACAAGCACTAAGGCATGTGTTTTTCTGCTGCTGTTGTTGTTTTTGGGGGGTATGCACCAATTTTCTCTGAAGCCTTATTTCAGTATATACCTACTTTAAAGCTTCTTTCTAGCTTGGGTCTGTGGTACTTGAAGGGATGGTGCTATTTGAAGGACCATTTCTCCTACATGTGTTTTCTCAAAACCTCCTTTAAAGGCCTTGAGTGCCTTCACCAGAGGAACCAGATTAGAAAAGGGTGAGCAATTGGAGTTGTGACATTGAGTCATGAATCTATCTTTAAGAACTTGACCTGGCATCATTTAAGTGGCCTTTTTTGGTACTAATGAAGACTTTTCCATTAACCCACACCTTCTTTGTAACTCATGTCTTTTAAATAACTCAAATCCCTTTTGGATTCTGGATGTTTAATTTGAAATGCTGTGAGATGTTGATGCATGTTATATTCCTTTGTAAGGTGCCAAGATAACTTTTTAATGAGATGTCATGCCAATATGAAAATGAAATAACTACCATGGATGTGGAATGTTCATTTTTAATTTCACCTCCAAAATCCCTTTTCAGTGTGGACACTGTAGATAGCCATCGTTCCCAACCAGGGTGGGGGTGGGGATTTGATTTTTAAGGGGGGGGGGCAATTTGAGAATGAGTTATTAACTTGTTTAACTTGTTTAGACTAAGTTAATAGCCTTTTAGGCTTCCTCAATGTGAATTTGTTGTTGTTGTTCAGTCGCACATTCGATTCTGACCCTTTGCGACCCTATGGACCATTGTCCGCCAGGCTTTGTACCCATTGCATCTACAATACCTTCTAGCCATCTCATCTTTGGCCACCCCCTTCTTCTTTTGCCCTCTACCCTTCCCAGCATCAAGGCTTTCTCAAGTGAATCCTCTCTTCTCATTTGATGTCCAAAGTACTTTAGCTTCATCTTTACTATTTGCCCTTCTAAGGAGCAGTCAGGGTTGATTTCTTCTAAGACTGACCTATTTGTTCTCCTCGCTGTCCAGGGGAATCTCAAAACTGTCCTCCAACACCAAATTTCAAAGGCATCTATTCTTCTGCGTTCAGCTTTCCTTATGGTCCAGATCTCACAACCATACACAATGTGAATAGGAGTTCACTTTTTGAATAATAATTATATGTCACTGGCGGATGAGTGGGATCAGGATTTTAGAGATGCTTATGTGGAGCATGGCCCAAAACAAAGGATGGGAACCACTGGTCTGTAGGATTCTAGGGGATTTCATCCAAAAGAGAAATCATTTTTCCCTGAACTAAAACATGTCTTTCCTCTTCTTTGTCAGCTCAGAGAGCCTTCTTATAATCTTGATTTGCCTGAGAGTGCCTGAAAACAGCTAGACACATATTTGAGAGGAATTGTGGAGATAAAAATAAGTGCAATTTCTAGGCTCTTCTGGGCTTTTTTTTAAAACGATAAACAATATTTAGCAGAAAACATTTACCATTAATATTCTTCCAGATGGCTGTGCACACTTAGAAAAAAAAGATGAATACTTACATTGGCAATAAATATGTGAATATAATTGTGTAATTTTATATGCTTTCCATTGTAATTGAAAGGTTTGGAAGGTATGATTGATGCCAGTAGAAATGCATCAGTAATGAACTACTTTAAATGGTTCACCCCTGGGTAATTAAATGGGAAGTAATCATGGCAAAACCAGTATTAGATATTTGCTAATCAAATGACTCCCTGAGTGTTTCAATTGGAAAGAGAGTTTTCCTATTTCTGACAGGCAATATTTTGTGCATCCTGCTGCCTTATTTAGTTGTACTATATTTCATTAAAAGGGTGTTGTTGACTACGTTCTTCCTCTCCTGGGTGCATTTTGACATTCCTAATGTTACATAATTCAATGAACATTATATTGTGCACATCTCAGAACTTCTTCAATGTCTGTTCTCTAAACTTTTCACTTTTGCTAGAACTGGAGCTGGCAGTGAACATAGCTCAGTGAAAGTGCCCACAGCACAGCAGCTGTTTTTTTTTTTTAAAAAAGGAGGATTTCCTTCCAAACACATTTAGAAAATAACTAAAAACATAGAACTGCCAATGTCATGTCATCTTTATGTCAATTCATGCTGTGGCCACATCTTGAATACTTTGTACAATTTTGATCACTGCACCTAAAACAGATATTGTAGATCTGGAAAAAGCATTAAAAAAGGTTTCTGAAATGGTCAAAGCATTGCAACAACCTCCCTAGGGGCAAAGCTTATAGTGTTTGGCACTATGTACCTCAGAAAAAAAGAATGTATAATGTGCCATGGCTGAGGTATATATGATTAAGCATGGTGTAGGGGTAGTCAGAAAGAATCTCCTAGAAGATTGTGGTATTTTTGAACCACAATTGGGAATACCCTGATAACGGCAACCTTGAGTTGCCGGCTAATCTTTCTCACACTAGTTTGAACAAAAGAGACTGCAGAATAAATGCACCAAAAGGTCCAAGAACACCTGGAGTGCCAAAGTTGCCCATCACTGTTCTAACCTGTTTGCATCTCATGTTGCTGAGTACACAGGTAGAAGACTCCATATAGCTGTGGACCCTGGTTTTAGCTGTGGTCCCAATGGCATGGAAGAGGCAGGTTACATTCAAGTCCACACGAGAAGTTCCCATCAGGACAGCACATGTGAATATCAATGCCTAATGAAACAGGCTGATACATGTACAGCTGTCTTTGTGTTCCTGCTTTTCCTCACTGGAGTTCCTGCAAAAGTCTACAATTATTATGGCAATATCAGCAAGGATCTACATGAGCCAAAGATGATGTTCTCAATTATTACACCACACTGCTGTTTTGTTTTTAGATCATGGCTTTCCTTCAATTTGCATGGTTTTTTTAGATTTGTTCCAAAAGAGAAAATCAAGTTTTTTTCATGTTGTAAATATTTCCTCAGAATCTTCAGAACTCTTGATGAAATTAATTCTTCCAAAATTCCTTGATGTTTTGATAAACAATATTGCATGTAATGCAAGTACAAGTACAAGTACAAACACAAACATAAATACAAACTAAAGCATAATATAGAAATACAGATTTCACATTTTGATCTGTCTATGCATGCCATTCCTCTATCAGAATATGTGTGTTCAGCAAGATTTATTTTATTCATTTCCTAAGCAGTAGGCACAATCTCATAATGGAAGGTGATACATATCAATAGTCATGTAGAAATATTCTCATCATGTGTTTGATTTGTGACCATTCACACCTTAATGTGAATATTTTCTTCACCAGTGCTTGTGCACATTCTCCATTTAACTTACTAAATATTTGGCTATTCATTGAACACTCAGCATACCTTATACATGAATGCTTTTACGTCTGTATTCCAACCAAAACTTCAAAATTCAACCATGATACATTTTGGGCCAACAAAACATGGCTTCCCTTGTGGGACTTTCTAGATTGGCTTTGCCAGCTCTGGAATCCATTCTAGAGTTTATTTCATTTGGTTTTGTGTGATAGCTGTTAACCAAAAGGAATCCACTGAGAACAATTTTTGCCCCCACAATATTTCTGCGAAGCCCTTATAAAGTGCACAAACGTCTGTCTTGTAAGTATTTTGGATACTGAGAACAAGAAGGAGCGCTGAATGCTTCATGTCATCTTTGTAGCACTAATTTCTCCAAGCTAAAGCAACTATGGATAATATACTGTCACCCACTTTATGCATTAATTCATTACAACTGGTATGTAAAGATAATCTGTGTGTGTTCATATACAGTATAAGGGATAAATTACAGTTGCCACTTCTTTTTGGTATGTGGGTGGTGTGGATGGGTTTGAGAGGAGGGTAAAGAGTGAAAAAGATTTCACCAAAACAGGTTACCTTTCAAAGAAAAAGGTATTAAATTCAACATGAGCACCAATTAGAGTAGGCAGATTAAAACAGTACTATATGCTCAACCAATTTCAATGCATTTACTAGAAATAACAAAAATATCCTTACTATTGTCTTTCTTTGTTTCCCTTCTCCACATGGCTCACTGACCTCTCAATGGTTACTGCAAATGTAGGCTAGACAGTGTTGCTTTTATACTTTTTCAGGCCTCTGGTAGTTTCACCAGGAGCTGATGAGCTGCAATTTGCATAATTCACAAACATCTTCATAGTGGGGGTGGAAAATATTTACAATTTTATAAAGTTAAAATGGGTGGAAACTGAAACTGACAGATATGGACACGTATTTCTTTCAGTTCATAACTCCTTGAATCTGTGTGTATTCATATACAGTATAAGAGATAAAGTATGGTTGCCACTTCTTTTGTAAAAAGAAAACCACTCTTTGTCTGAAGAAGTGGACTTGATCCACAAAAGCTAACAATAAAAATATAACAGTTAGTCTTTAAAGTGCTACAGTGTTTTTTATTTTATTTTGTTTATTTTGTTTTGTTTTCTGATATGCCTGAACCACAGACTAACACGGCTACTATTCCAAAAAATTCTTTTGTAAAGTTATCCATCCTTAATGTATGTTTGACAGCATGAGTCTCTCCACTCCAAGGATAACTACACCTGTTGAAAGAGACAGATTATATTTCACTTTTTAAATTCATTATTAGAACAAGAAGAAATTTAACTTTTATACCATTTGATCGCAGAAGGAAGTGAAACTGGCAGATTTTCCTGCCTATTCAAAATCAATTGCTGACTTTTAACCTTTGACTTCACCATGCTTAAAATTCTGTGATCTGATTATGGACACACTTTGATCTTCATCAATTCAACCTAATGTAGAAAACAAAATGTAATTCAGAACATTTATATACAAGTTGTGCAGGAATGAACAAAGTACAGTACTTGTAAGGTAATGGACCCTCCTTTTGGGGACCTTAACATGCGTTCCTGTTACCCCACACCATTTTACCTTCTTACCAGCAGTGTCTGCCCGTCCTGTTGGGGCAATTCCCCTTTCTGAGTTCCCCTTCGCTCTGCTTGGCCAGGCTAGTGAGAGTGCAGGGTATCTGAATTAGGTAGCTAGATGTGGCCACATACTTCAGAATCAGATTGGAATGTATGTACCGAACTCCCACACATAACCATTCTCCATTTTGAGGGGATAAGCACATGGTAAAACAGAGATCAGAGAAAAGCACATTTCAAATGGGAGTTTCTGTGACAGTACTTGATCCTCCTAAAGCTGTAATGGTGAACCTTGGCACTCCAGATGTTCTTGAACTTCAATTACCAGAAGCCCAAGTCAGTACTCCTGCTGATCAGGGCTTCTGGGAATTGAAGTTCAAGAACAGCTGGAGTGCCAAGGTTCACCATCACTATCCTAAAGCAGCTATAGAGAGATGTTTTAATTGTTTCTAGGTCCATTGAGAGTATCCTGGACAGCGAAGAGAACAAATAGGTCAATTTTAGAAGAAATCAACCCTGACTGCTCCTTAGAAGGACAAATAGTAAGTATGAAGCTAAAGTACTTTGGACATTAAATGAGAAGAGAGGATTCACTTGAGAAAGCCTTGATGCTAGGAAAGATGGGGGACAAAAGAAGAAGGGGGGAGCAGAGAATGGGATGGCTAGATGGTATTGTTGATGCAATGGGCACAAAGCTGGGCAGGCTGAGGAGGATGGTGGAGGATAGGGGTGCCTGGAGTCCATGGGGTCGTGAATGGTCAGAATCGACTGTGCGACTGAACAACAACAAGAAGTCCATTGTGAGAGTGTTATGAAGTGTGATTTTTTGTGTGCAATTTGATAAAAATTATTTTAGGAATTAAAAGGAAAGAAATAAAGAAACAATACATGTTATGGTACTTTGCAATGTTCAACAGTAATACATTCTAGCACAATACTATGAATAAAGTTAACTGTTTGGTTGATAAGACAATGACTGCACATTTTCAAAGTCTGAAAAGGGACATCTCAGCATTAATATATTAATACACATATTTTGCTGCCATGGTAACCAGAAGGTTAAAGAACCCCACTCACCTTGAATTTCATTTAGAGATAGAGAGCACTTGGAGGGTTAGTAATTTCCCTGGAATAATTGTGTTAAGCCCCCATTAAGACTAACATTTATCACTGACCTGGTTTATGGTGTATTTTAGCAATTTTAGATTTCTCTCCTATCACAGCATGTTTTAATTTTGAAGAAATGAAACCGATTAGAATATAAAGGAACAATAAGGAGCTTGAATATAAAATTGCAAATCATCACCTTGGCTACTTGAAATAAAAACTAAATCTTGTAAACTGCAGTTCACCTGCACCAGCAATATTAGGAAGAAATTGAAGAATGCAGTCTGGAACTGGGTAGGCATTGCCTCACTGGGCCACCTTTCATTCCGTTATCAAATCAATCTTGATTACAGTCCAAGATCAGCATAGTACAGCAAAAAGAAAATAGAAGTTAAGAAGAGGGTACTTAAAATATAATTTAAAAGTAGAGTATAACACAAACATAGCAAAAACACACTGGAAGCACCACAGAAGTGGGAAAAATGCACCAGAAGTGCCACAGATGTGGCAAAAACATGCCAGAAGTGCTGCAGATGAGGCAAAACCAGCAAAAATACAGCAAAAAAAATGCACCACCCTTGCTCCTGCCATCACCAGAATTTGCTGAAACATCATGAGGAGCCATGCCTCCGGCCTGCACATCTGTCTGAGGGGCTGTGGTCTAGCCCATGGCACAAAAAGGTTGGCCACCCCTGATCTATGTGGATCACACAGAAATGGCCATACAAGGTTCAAGTTTTGGTAAGGTAGCTGGGGAACCTACTGGAGCATTTGAAGAATTAGCTGTGGACACTGAAAGAACTAAACAAGAGAATGACCCTCAACATTCTTTGAATGGATATGAGCCCCAAGTCTGCCAGCTTAGATCCAGGAAGAGTTTTATGGCAAGAACAAACATTCTTGAGGGTACCGCTAGAGCAAAACCAAATTAGAAGAGGAAGGAAGGCACACACTGGACAAAGAATAACATTAATGGAGGATATAGAAGAAGAAGAAGAAGAAGAAGAAGAAGAAGAAGAAGAAGAAGAAGAAGAAGAAGAAGAAGAAGAAGAAGAAGAAGATGAAGATGAAGATGAAGATGAAGATGAAGATGAAGAAGCTTATTTTGAATAAGTCTATCATGTCACTTCTAGTCCATGGTGGTTGTGTAATATCATTAGGCAGCTGTACAACTCTGTATTGCTTAAGAATCACTACTCCTGCCCTCCTACCTCTTTCAGATGTGTTCCCCCCCCCCACCCATCATATACCTTGACCTATCAGGGATTCCTTACTGAATGGCATGACTTCACTTTCCTAAGTAGTCAATCACATTTCACCAAAGGAGGAAATCACTGAAGTCAACTGTCAACTGAGAGAATGAGCTGTTAAAAAGATTTTAAACAAAGAAATGAACTTTTTCACAAGTCATCCCACTGAATTGCTCTCCAAAAGCCAGACATTTCATTGGTGCTGGAAAATAAAGTTTTGATTCAGTCCTTGTTAGGGCGCCATTAACATTTGAAGTATACTCAGGAGAATGTAAAGGATATGCTTATTTTGAATAAGATGGATCTTCTGGGTCTTATTTTTAACAAACCACTAACCCCAAAGCCTATCATGTCACTTCTAGTCCATGGTGGTAGTGTAATTTCATTAGGCAGCTCTACAACTCTGTATTGCAGGTGAACAAAGGCGAAATTTTGATTGAAGACGGTGCTCTAATTTGCTCAGTGGGCAACCTTTTCTTCTGATTGATCTGGACAATGAACCCAATTTTACCACTGTGCTATAGAAGTGAATATTTCTGTAGCTTTTAATGATTGCTTAGAATAACCCTTAGTTATAGAGCACATCAATTAGCAGAATAAAAATGTAGAATGATTTAAACCATGGCTGCTGCACATCTGCAGGAGGAAATTAGATGTTATATTGTTTTGTTGAAAGAGGCAAATTAGTCTGTTTTTAACGGAACAAATATTTACCTGCTGTTGAAATGGTAGGTATAATAGTTTTGCCAATTATGACTTCAAGCCTTGATCTACTGTAAATATACTGTAACACTCCCAAAGGTGTGTAGCTATGTAGTCATTTACAAAATGTGAATTCATATTGCAGGCTGATATAAAAGGAGCTAATAGTTATAGGAATACTGGGAAGATTTTTTCTCAATTCACCGAATGTTCAAATTATATTTGAATTAGTAGGGGCAGTACAAGTACACTGGAGTATATTAATAGGGTTTCCGTAACATGTTTAAGCAGGGTCAGTCCATCCACTAGGATAAAGGAAATAGCTTCTCAGATGAAAGAATACCACCAATGGCAAATATACCGTACATTTACTCTCATAAGGGTTAGGATCCTGCCACCATTGCTCTGCAGATACTTATTCTCTAGACTGGCCAGGTCCCAAATGGTCCCATGTCTGTTTTAGGATGCTTGTGTTGATCTAGGTTTATGGAGGATATGCCACCTGGTTTGTGCATCTGTCATTGCCTTCCAGCAAGCCCACTTGCCCGATGGCATGGCATGGCATCAGATGAAGGTTCTGACTGTAAAAGATCTCTTCTTTGAGAGATTTCTTCTGTTACTCTGGCAGTGCTTGTGAAATGGTTGTGCCTCTGCATTCCATGGAGCTTTGTTATGAGAAGCATCAAAGTTAGAACATTGTAATTAAGCCTAACATGCAGAATTCTTCCCTTTCTAGAAGGCATGAAGCAGACTTGATAATGCCAAATGATTCTCACATTTCAGCACCAGTCTGTGAAGGAATTGAGTTGCAACAGCTTCTGTGTGAGGTCACAAGGAAGTGAAAAGAAATTATTTTCCGTGTTTCATTAAACAGATCCAAGAACCTGGTGGATCAATAGAGTCAAACTCCAGCAGGCAGACAAATTAGGAACAGAGATATGGATGCCATTTAATATAGTTATTCGGAAGTACATCTCGGATGGATACACCACCAGTGGTGCTTCTCTAAAATGTTACTAAATATAGAGAAAACTTGATAATAATTGTTTTGCTAATGGTGAACATTTAAACATATTTATTGCTGAGGAGAAAAAGACTATCTTGCAATGATCATTGTTATTTTCATGATCTGTTCAAGTTTCTATTTATTTCTCTTCCTCCTTTTGGACACTATCCAGCCAAAATAGATTACCTTTAGGTCTCTTTACTTTCAGTGGCAGAATTAATCAGTAAAACATTTCCCACTTTACTCTTTCCAATGGAATCAAGTATCACTTAAAAGGTTTTGTTTTGGAGCTGAACCTGCTTGATAGTTCACCAGGTTCTACCTATATAGGTGCAGTATTTGGACCATAATGGGATATACAGTACCTATAAGTGAATGTGGGCCACTGAAGTTGATTAGCTCGCCCATTCATTAATGACCTGACTCACATATGTGTGCTTATTACATGATGACTGCAGCAAAAAGTCATGGCTTATACATATGACTGGATAATCAAGCCTCTTGACACCCCGCTCAGCAATTAAGTTTTATGGTGCTGGGGTGCTAACTCAATCCTCAATCCTTTCTCATCCGGGCTTGGGACCAGCAATGGCGGAGCTGATGTTGCTTAAACCAGGGTGTATAAGACTCAAAATTATTTTCTATAAACTGCTTAGGCCTGTTCTAGGTATTTGCTATGCTGGTTGTGTTTGTTTGGTTTATCAAAAAAAAAAAATTGCCAGCATCAACCACATGGGCATTAAGGCCCAGGAAATGTGGTATGTAGAATAAGTAGAGTGAAAATGTATTTACAGTAACTGAGGTAGGTTGGTGTATGGTAGACCAATAAATATCCAGGGGGCTTGCCTGGTGTGCAATGGTCCATGGGGTCGCAGGTGGTCGGAACCGACTGTGCGACTGAACACTATCACCACCAGTCACCTCCTCCTTAGATCAATCCTCACTTCTTCAACAAAATAATTTTTTTTCTTTGTTTGTGAACTAACACCTGTGAGGGTCCTCTCACATTGTTCTTCAGCAGCGCTGCACGGACAGAAACCTGCTCTTTGGGTCTCAGTACTCAGTCTAGGTTTTATCCTGTATTTTTCCTTGAAAAATATGTATACTTTTTTAATGTTACCTTGACTCTTCTGAGTGATTATTCCTAATTCATAGCTGTAAACTCATCATACTAATTTGTTGCACTCTGCCAACATAGTTACTATAAATTTCTGAAGTATGGATGCTGAACAAAGCTTTGCCGTCACTATGAGTGGCTGATTTCTGTTTGTGTGTGTGTGTTTAAGTAAAAATATTTGGCACCTTGTCCATAGGAATGCCACATGTCAATTACAACTCCATACTTGGGGAAATCAACTATCCCTCAAAATAACCAATCTCCCACCTCCCATGCACACACTTGGGGGAGGAATGAGTGAGCCAGTAAAAATGAACATGGGGAATTTTGGCAGAGCTTTAGCTAAGACTCTTGAGAGAAAGTTCAGGAAGGAGATACACAACATTGTTCAGGATGTTTTCCTACACTTACATGACTAAAAGATTAGTGTGTTATATTGTCACTTGTACAGGCATGTTTGGGGATTTCTGTGACATTGAAGCAGTGTTTGTAAAAGGATTAGATGGCCACATGCAAGGTGTTGCTAATGACATTTTTCTCTGTCTCTCAGGAAAATTGATGCCAGCTTCCTGTTGTCACTGAAATGTCTCCAAAATGTTGTGCCCACTTTCCTACTTGCCTCTTTTTCTCAAATAAAGTCAAGGAGGCAGAAACTCTTTCTTAAGTGCATTTTTATTTGGCCAAGTAAAAGCTATGGGTGGAATGCCCACCAGCAAGGAAAGTCAACCACACAAGACAATTAATGGCTTCCAATTCTTATCATTTTCTTATCATTATAGCACAAGCTGCAACCCCCCTGGACCTCCTTCCAGTACCAGGCACCAAGACATTCCTGAAACATTCCTGATTCACCAATACATGACCAGCTTTCTTCTAACTCATGGCAGTTCCTGCAAGTTTATACAAAGACAATCTTTAAAATAAGTGGGGTTGTAACTGCCAAGAAGTTGCAGTTAGGACATGATATGGAGCAACTGATTGGTTTAGAATAAGAAAAGAAGTACAAAAAGGCTGTATATTGCCACCCTTCTTATTTAATTAATATGCAGATTACATCATGTGTAATGCAGGGCTGGAAGAAGCGCAAGTTGGAATTAAGATTTCTGGGAGAAATATCAACAACCTGAGATATGCAGATGACACTACCCTAATGGGAGAAAGTAAAGAAGATCTAAAGAGCCTTTTGATGAAGGTGAAAGAGGAGAATGCAAAAGATGGTCTGAAACTTAACATAAAAAACCCAAGATCATGGCATCCAGCCCCATCACAGACTTTACCTTTTTGGGAATCTAAGATCACTGCAGATGGTGACTGCAGCCATGGAATAAAAATATCCTTAGTTATTGGGAGGCAAGCTATGACAAACCTAGGCAGCATAATAAAAAGTAGAGACGTCACCCTGCAAACAAAAGTCTGCATAGTCAAAGCAATGGATGGTATTCCCAATAGTAATGTATGGCTGTGAGAGCTGGACCATAGGTAAGGCTGAGTGCAGAAGAATATACGCCTTTGAACTGTGGTGCTGGAGGAGTCTCTTGAGAGTCCCCTGGACTGAAAAGAGATCAAATCAGTCAATCCTAAAGGAAATAAATCCTGACTGCTCCTTGGAAGGACAAATACTGAAGCTAAAGCTGAAATACTTTGGCCACCAAATGATAAGTGAGGACTCACTGGAGAAGGCCCTGATGCTAGGAAAGATTGAAGACAAAAGGAGAAGGGGATGGCAGAGGATGAGATGGCTAGATGCCATCATTGACATGGTGGCAGGGCCTAGCCAGGGGATGACCAGTGTAGGCATTTCCCACCCTGCGTTAGCAGTTTCCCCACCCTCAAACTCCAGGCTCCTTATATATACAACATATATATAAAGTAAGCAGATGACAGAGAGGAGCCTGGTGTACGATGGTCCATGGGATCCAAAAAAGGTTGGATTTGACTGTGCAACTCAACAACAACAACAGCAACAGCAACAAAAACAGCAACAGCAACAACCACTTTGTACAGTAATACAAGCACCAGTACACAATTAATTACTATGCACACACTTTTTCATAAGGTATCCCCTTCAATTCAATGGCTATATAAACTGTTTTCTTAAGAAACCCAAGCACCTATTAAGCATTTCTTTGTGTCAGACTGAGAGTGAGAAAACAAAAGGAATCTATATCTGTTCCTGGGAAGTATGCAATGCATATGAAAAGAGACACAGATTGGGATGTTTATCTAATAGAGTTGTTAAGTGGGGATAATAACAGGAAACCTCTCTGAATGTGGAGGATGAATCTCCAGAGACTCTGCTTTCTGTAACATTTCTGTTAGTTTTAGGGAGATCTGCATATTTTCTCCTTCACACCCTTGTCCAGATCCAACAACCACCACATCTTTGCCATGTCTATGTTAAATCTGGCTGATCTGGACCCTTAAACTTGTTTAATAGTTATCTTTAAAAGGCTGCAATCAGTAAACAATCCCAATTATATCAGTGCCTTCCTTCATGTATTTAGGTGTAACTATTTGTGTAGACAGCATTTCTATCTGAAGTGTGTATGTTTGTACCATACTTAAACGTAAAATACATACGAGAACATACATTGATTGCAATAATGTGCTTTTAGCAGACTGCACACACTGTTCCCTGAAGGGTCCATTTTGCTTATTCAATTATCCTGATAATATACACAAAATGGTTGGATATGTGTTTAATGCCTGCTTTTCTGATAAACATCTCAGATAAACCATATTAATGTGAAAGCCTGGCCCCATTAAAATCAGTGGATATACTTCCATTAACCTCAATGGAGAAATGAACTCACTGATAAGAACGTGGAGCACACAGTTCCCTCTCAGGTTCACAGAGCTAAATATAACAAGCTATAATAAACAATAATGTACCAAAGTCTGAATCTTACTGTTCACCCACTCTAAAACAGAGCTGACAGTTCTAAGAATTTTTTTTCCTGAAAAACATCTCTGATGTTTCCCCCTCTACACTCCCCTAGAACAGAATGTCATTTTGCTAAATTTTCTCTGAATATTCTTCGCCATTTTGACAGCTTGGTTAGGGGGTGGGAAGTGGCTACTATTATCCTCCCAAATATACTAGAATGAAAGTACTGTAACTCTAAGAGATTGTGGAACAAATTGGGGTCAGACTTCTCCAGCTCCTATGGAAAAATGTTTTGCTTACTGCTCCTTACTAATAGTGACTCCTCATTGCAAGAAAATGAAAATTCATCCTTCAACTGGAGAAAACATTTATCACCTACCTAGACAAATGTGGTGGAATGCCCACTGCCCTGATATGTATGCAGGAAATTAAAAAAAACTTTTTTAACCTTTTAAACTTTTAAATCGTTGAGGGTTTTTTTTAAAATATATAGTTTAAATTTTTTTGAAGTTGATTTGTTTTCTGGGTGTGTGGGGTACTGGTTTGTAAGTGGGATTTTTTTTTCCTTTGGGAAAGTTCTGAAATGTTTTGTGCATTATGCTAATTTAATTGTAACTGTATATTTTGAATTCTTTTTGTTTCGTTGTTAGCCCTCCAGAGTCGCTTAGTAGGGTGGCATAAAAATCGAACAATTAAATTAAATTAAATTAAAACAACACAGTCTATAGTGGGAAGCCCCATGCATAGAGGTAGACAAAATTTTTATTGCTTCTCTGCAAAAATAGCAGACCAAAACAGACAGGTATGCTGCCAAAGCACATGCATGAAATCACACATATTCAGAGATGCACACATCTTTCAGTAAGCAAATTCAGATGTCTAAAGGGAATCTTTGGTTCAGGCTGAACTGTAAAGTTCTGCAGTATCTGAGCAGACAGTTTGCAGAGGTGCTACAAGGATATGAGTATTTCCCTAAAACACTCTCTTAGGTAAAGATAAAGGTCATCCTTGCTCAAGAACCAGTCATATCCAACTTTAGAACATGGTGCTAATCTTCATTTACAGTCAATACACTTTGAGAAGAGGGCAAAAGATCTGTCACAATCATTATAAAGTTTGTAATGCTGTCGCTAGTATCATCTCATATTGTATTCCCAGGAAACTTTTTTGGGTGCCTCTTTCCTCCCCCACCTCAATAACTTTGCTCTCATCTCCATCTTTTATATGTAGGGCAACCAATACCAGCTACAACTTGACTTGGATAACATCTAATCTGGCATTAGGATGAATGCTTTATCATAATCCATTGTCAGATTATATCTCACAAGGACTGTACCCCCCAAAACATCCCCTTTTCAGGAAAACCACCTACACAATACCCATGAAAACTGTATAGTTCACCATCCAGTTAGGAAAGGTCCTCATGGCCTCATCCTGCTTGGTGCACTTCCTCACCTGGACTCTGGTTTGGGGTACAGTATATGTATTTTATCACCCTCCACTGAATAAATCTATA
Organism: Furcifer pardalis; assembly: GCA_030440675.1. Lineage (NCBI taxonomy): Eukaryota > Metazoa > Chordata > Lepidosauria > Squamata > Chamaeleonidae > Furcifer > Furcifer pardalis. The sequence goes on from CP126892.1 coordinate 26,449,800, forward strand.
TAATAACCATCAAGAATACATTTTCTCACTTTTTGAGGATGATACAAACTGGGGAGGATTCATTAATCTCTGTGATTGGAACTAATGGCCATGTTTGGTCATGAAATCTTCAAATTGCTTTAAGCTTACACACAGAAAACACTGGAGTAGAAGATCCATTCATGAAGCTGTATATCCAGTCATCTCACACCCATCCCATGCAAAAAATTCACACTTTTATCCAAGGAGGAAAAATATCATTCATTCCTTGCCCAGCACAGGCAGAAATCTACTCCACAGTGTAACATACTCTCTTCACCTTTTTCCTGTGATAAAAGGATTCATCTATCAAGTCATTTAAAGATCACCTGCATCATCAAGTAATAAAAAGCTAGAATAAGATGTAGCATCACATTCTGGATTTGATCTGGAAAGACCAATGCAATGTGTGGATATCTGAATTGTAATTAAGTTCATTTTGTGGTATTATGCAAGATTATTTGTGAACACAAAACACCTCTTTTAAGAAAGGCACTCTCTCCTTGAAAAAGAAAGCAAGAAAAAATAGTAAGTTGAATGATATTTGTATTATAAGATGATTAACAAAAGACTGGAATGATTGGTTTAATTTTTTTGTCTTTATTTGCTCCATTTAGCAATGCAGAGTGTTATTTATAGGGGAATGCAAATATCCTGACATTAATTCACAAAACGTCTCAACAAACAATGTAAGGAATTGTTAAATGAATTGAAAATTGCAAGCCATTGAAAATGTGAAGTGATTGTGCTGGCTTTATGCAAAAGTGAATAACACTAGCTATAGTAAAACAATAATGATACCAATAAATAAGTCCTCATTTCAGTACTGCATAAAATTTCAACTTTTATCTCCAGAAAATTAAACAATATTTGCAATACACATTTTGCTCTGTATTTAGTATTATATAGTTCCTATGATAATAAGAAAAAGATAACCGGAGACTACTGATTAAACTGTTTAATAACTCAAACTTGCTTACCCTATGAATGTCTTCTTAAATTGCATGATCAGTGGTGGGATATCAAAAAATTTTACTACCCCACCGTGATGTCATCACAGTGTGGGCAAAGCTAACATCATGATGTCATGATGTTGTGGGCGCGGCCAAAGAAAAAAATAAATAAATAATAAAATAAAAATAAACACACACACACACACACACACACACACACCTCTCAACCCACCCATCCACAACACAAACCAGTAAATAAATTAAATAAATAAATAAATCTTGCATTAAAATACACCCAAACACCCACCCCAAACACAAACCCATCATTTACCTGTTAGTATGAGTGCCTGGGCAGCACCATGTTGCAAGATGGATATGGTCATCTCTAGGATAATATGCCTTAATGTAAATGTAAAACAGCTGTACCTCCTTAAGGGTTCTCTAATTGGAACAGCAATTGGAACAGCACAGGTGTAGCTTATTGATGAGGTAACTCCAAGACTTTGCTTAAAAACCCCAAGCCAGGCTGCTAGGCCTTTTTAGAAACTGCGGTAGTACATCAATATAGGTAAAGGTATTAAATACACATTAAAATACACACAGACACGCCACATCCAAAGGTGAGTCACTTACCCTGGGGAGCAGGCTATAGGGAGCTTCAGGCTAGCAGCTTCTCTTCCTCCTCCCTGCTTGGGAGGACAGCAAGGAGGCTGTGCATACGTGCCAAGCACTGTAGGCATGCATGCACACCAAGTGCTTGGCGCGCATGCGCAGTGGGAGAACCAGTGAAAAGGTAAGCCCCGAAGGTGGTTACCCCCAAAAGCTGCTACTAGTTCTCCAGGACACTGGGAAAAGTTACTACCCGTTCTGGCGAACTGGTGAGAACCTGTTACATCCCATCACTGTGCATGATGTTTAAATATCATTGCTATTCATAAAACTGGATTTGCTATTGTTACAGAAATATCACTAACGGTGCAGATCTGTAAGATTAACACAGCACATTATCCCACTCCAGGATCTATTCCACCTGACAAGAGACCTACACCCATTTAGGAAGCCAACATAGTTTTGCTACTTCAGAGTACATGAGATTCTGCCCCAGGGTAGGGAAATCTATGATAGGGGTCAATTCCTGGTTGTTTATGCTTACAAACCAACCAGATCAGGTTAGGGAGATTAGGTAGTGAATTGCAGATAAAGGTTCAAAAAAGTAACTGGAATATTCCCACTAGCTTATGCTTCAAATAAAAAGCCCAAAAAATCTTCTGTAAAAGGTCAAAGCTTTATTATATGAAGGAAAAATTAAAAAATCAGGAACACAAAACATTATAAAAATAAAAGGGAACATTTTCCCTTTTCCATTATTAAAACAAGAAAAAAATAACTACAGTATCTATCTTTATTTTCTGGCCTAACCAGCTAACGCAAAAAGGATTAAACTTTTATACTTTTATACTCCTAAGCAAGCCTCGGTAGACATCTCCCCCCCCTGCCTTTAATATGCTTAACCCAATGGTGATTTCATTCTAAGATAACCCAATGGCGATATCATTCTAAGATAACAAAAACCATATTTCATCCTTTGTACCACCTTTTTCTCTCCCTTACCCAATAAAACTCCATCTTTTCAAATGTCCATCAAACATTCCCATCAGTTCTCAGGGACCTAAGTTATTTTGACTACCGTATTTGCTGGTCTATAAGACGACTTTTTCACCCTGAAAAACATGCCTCCAAGGGGGGGGGGGTTCGTCTTATACACCGGGTGCACTTCAGCTGGGATAGACATAGCTGCCCATAGTGGCCTCCTGATGCTCGCCCACCTCATTCTACATACCATCCAAATGAAGAAAGAAGCTCTACATTACAATTGTGTCTCCCTTTCAAACTGGTGGGGAAAAAGAAAGGGTTTCATTTTCTGGTACCTTCTGCCCTTATCTCTGCTCTGCCCAAAATGGAGGAAAAAGCCATGCTTGCAGGGGAAGCAAGAGGCTAGGCTAGAGCAACACTCCCTGCCTCAGTGCAATTGACCTGCCCACCCACTTTACCTGCAGCACCACCACTGGTGGATGGTGCAAGTACAGTTCTAAAAAATCAATAAAATAATTAATATTACTGTATTTTAATTACTGAAACTCACTAGCAGTTGCTACATTTATACTCAGGTCAACCTATTTTCCTGGATTTCAAGGTCAAAATTAGGTACCTTGGGTTATATTCGGGTTGGCTTATATTCATGCATATATGGTAGATAAATAAGTACCACTTTGCACTTGCACTGTTTTATGTTTACTGCACATGTTTGATAACATACAGCCTTGTGACAGTTTTTCTGCATGTCATAAGCATTTGAATATAAATTAACATGTTGAAATCAAATCTGATGTTCTTTTACGTTTTATTTGGTGTGTGGAAAGTGTGCGGAAGAGGGGGTAGTTTTATACAGCGAGTATATAACAAACTCTATATTTTGAGTGGAAATGTTGGGGGGTCGTCTTATATGCCCAGTCATCTTATACTCCGGCAAATACGGTATCTTGAGAAGAAAACAATTTGCACCTGAGTCCAGGGCCAAATTTCAAGTTTCTGGTTTCTCACAAACTTCACCCTCTCTTAGGAAGGAAAACAAATACAGAATCCTTTTTAATTCACAAAATATAGTCTCCATTTCAACTTCATTACACGATCTAGTGTGCACACTGTAAAACTGGCTTTTGTAAATGCAACCAAAGATTGGAATTTTACTTTCAAATGTAATTAAATTTATACCCCAGTGCTTTCAAAATAATTACAGTGGTACCTCATCCAATGATTTTAATCTGTTCCACTGGCCTTGTTGTTGTACAAAACAATTGCTATATGATGCATGCATCGTATAGTGATTTTTCCTATAGGATGCATCGTAAAACGATTTTTTTTTTGCTAAGTGGTTTTTTCCATTGAAAAATTGTTGTACGGATTTTTTCCATAGGGAAATTTGTTATGCAGGATGCCATTTCCCCCAAAACATAATTGTTATGTGATTTCATTGCTATACAGGGTGATTGTCGTAAGTGGATCCACTACAAGTGTAACCCTTTACTTGCCTATTTCTGAAAACTAACTTTAAAAGTTACTTTTAAAAATAAAAGGCTGCTTGCAACCAGCCGCTGGCCTGTGACAGAAAACATATTTCTTCTCTGCCTTATTGTAAGCAGAAGACAGCAGCACAAGATACAGAAAAAGCCAAGCATATAATTTATGTGATAGCTTACTTCAAGAAGGCTGAACCCTCACTCAAGAAGTAAGATTATCCTTTGTAAATTTACATTTTGTATACAGTTACAGTAATACCTCAGATAACACTAAGACTTGGTTCCACAAGTCTTGGTGTTATCCGATTTTTAGTGTTATCCGATGCATATTAAAATCCTATGGGATGGATCGGATAACGTTAAAACTCCATAGAGATACATTGTAACCACACAGGCTTTAGCAGTTGTTATCCGATCCATCCCATAGGACCTTAACATTATTCGATCCAATTCTCCTCCCCAGATTACTTAACATTATGCGATTTTAGAGTTATCCGAGGTAAACGTTATCCGAGGTATTACTGTATATGTATTTTTGTATTAAAAACTGCTTGAAAATTAAATGTGGTGTATTGAACCCTTGAAAATCAGCCTAAAGACTGTAAGCTGGATAGAGATAAAATATAAACAAGAATGACTTACTAATTTTAGCTGTTGGCATGATCACACAGGGAAATAGATCACATCTGGACCACATCTGGAGTGACTCAGTACCATATATTTCCTAGAATCAAATTAGGTGTGGAAACTGCATTCCAAACTGATTGTACTCATTGCCGAAGCTAGAATTGTTTTAGCCAAGCTGTAGGGCTCTTACTTTTAAAGGTTGTCCTGGAGCAATTCCAAATAGAGAGGTCACTTTGAGGGAGATCCATCCTTGCAATACTATCTTTTCTATCACAATCAAACACATGGGTTTCCTTCTGTCTGATCACATCTTGTGGTCAGTGGTGGGCATCAGCAGGTTTGCACCAGTTCACCAGAACCAGTAGCAGAAATTCTGGCTGGCCCCACCCATCCAAGTTTTGAAATAAAGTTGTCCTAATTTGGGTGCAACACAGGGCTTTCCCCCTGGCCTCACCCACTACGCCCACAGTGTGGTAGTAATTTTTTTTTTTTAGTCCAACACTGCTTGTAGCTAACAAAAAAGACTATTTGAAGGTTGTGGTGTTTTTATTTTGTTTTTGAACTACAATCGGGCATACCACATGCAAAGGCCACCTTGTGCTGGCTGATCTTTTCACAGTAGGTCAGGCAAAAGGAACTACAGAACGATCTCAACACAGGTGGCTTCATTTTGGCAGTTTCACGTCAACTCCTTCATAAGTTTAATTGATTCAATAGTTATCTACACTTAGGAATACATTTGCACAGTTAAAGCTAGTGTACTAGCTCCACCCTTGAAATGTCTGATCTGGCCATGGTGATATATGCTTTAGCGATATCCACTTGGATTACTTGAGCACACTCTGTGTTGGGCTGTCTTTCAAAAGTGTTTTGAAACTTCAGCTGGTTCAAAATGCTACTGCCAGACTACTGACTGACACTGGTTACAGGGTGCATGTTTGAAGGATCATACCTTGGACCTTAAAATATTTTTGGAAGGACTTTCTCTCAATTTCACCCACTTCATGAAGCTCATTTGATAAAAATATGAAAGAGGGCCTTCTCAGTCATTACTCCCAGGCTGCCCCACGTTGGACCATTCCCTCTTGGTTTTTTTGTTATCAGACTATAACCTTTTGAGGCAGGAATTTAAGCTGTAAGGATCACCAGAATGTCCTTATTAAATCTGGCAGATTTTTTTGATATTTAAAAAAGATTTAAATTTGTTTTTAATCTTATTTATAATCTTGCCTTATGTTTAATTGCTTTTCCCCCAATTAATATTTATGTTGTTCTTTCGTCATTGCTGTCAGCTGCTACTCGTGTCCCCCCACCTCCCTGAAAATCCTTTTCACACTTCATGTATGTGATAAACGAGAGAAATGCCATTGGGCTGAATTTGTTTAAGGTGGATCCCAGCTTGCCATGAAGTGACTCACACACTATGGTCATGGAGCCATCTCCTGCAGCACATATGAAATGAGACGTGCAGGATTTGACACCAGGATTGCAATGGACTGCCACAGCTTGATGATATTGACAAGGTGCACATTCACAGTCCATCTGGCATAGCCTCTTCCGCCTCCATGACCATTGGAATCACAATAGTGAAGTGGTTCCTCCTTCACTCATTTTGCCATTGAGCCCAATATGATGGTTTCCAGTGGCATTTCCTATTAGCCCCTTTAGGGAATCAGGTTATTTACTGCCACCCAGCATTCAGAATTGAGTCACTGTCTGAATGGTCTACTCCATTATCATAGTGGGATGTCTGGCCAGACTGTAATGTTGTACTTTAAAAGTGTCATAACTATGTTTTCATTTTTTGAAGTACAGTAAAACCTCATATAACACTAAAACCTGGTTCCACAAGTCTTCGTGTTATATGATTTTTCGTGTTATCTGATCCTCTATGGGATCCATAGAGATACATTGTAACCACACAGGCTTTCGCGGTTGTTATCTGAAGCATCCCATAGGATCTTAATGTTATCTGATGCAATTCTTCCCCCCAGATTCCTTGATGTTATGCGATTTTCGTGTTATTTGATACTAATGTTATATGAGGTATTACTGTACAGTCAAACTAGCATAAACAGTGCCTCGCTTAAAGAAAAACTCGCTTAAAGAGCAGAATTTTCTCTGAATGTTCGCTTCGCTTAACAAATAAAACCAACCAAAAACTCGCTTAACAAATAAATCGGGGTTCGCAATCCCGCCCACAATTGGTCACTTACAATGGTGTTTCACTTAAAGAGCAAACTTGCTTAAAGAGCAATCCTATGGAACACATTATGCTCTTTAAGCGAGGTACAACTTTAATTGTGAACCACCTTAGGTCCCCTATGGGGAGAAGAGTGACATATGAACAATTTTTAAAAGAAAATAATAAATAAATATGACAAACAAGTAGTGGAGGCAAGTATATTTTGATGGTGTGAAGCTGAGATTGATTCACAGTAACTGAGAAACATATTTGTGTATTATGTAGTGGTAAATTAAAGTTAAATTAAACTTCTAAAGAAGGGAAAATCATGTCCTCTGGCTAATCTGGATCTACACTGCAAACATTTGCCTTAAATTTAGTTTCCTGCAAACTGAAAATTCACATCAGTAGGCGAACAACTTTTTGCTCTCCAGGCACCTAGCAACTTAGCAGAATCCAGTCTTTTCATGGTATTTTAATTGAAGAAAATGGGGAAAGCAGAAAAGCTCTTAGAAAGTGATCAACACTCAAGTTCTTTAATATCTCACAGGAAATGCTGAGTGACAGCTAAACCACTATCTTTTTATCCCTGGGCTGTTCTGTCATTCTGTCTCTTATTACCCACCTACACCCCATCTCATTTTTCTATTCTCTGGCATATGTCTTGCTGTGACTTGACTCTAAAAATGTTCATGAGTTATTCAGGTTGTGCGCACAGGCTGTACTATTAGTAGGTGTCAAATCTTTATTCATTAATTTCATTTAGTTTTCTGATTATTTATATAATACTTTAGCCTCCCGCAACTGATTATACAGCATTTGACTCCAGTTCACAGCCGCTGAAGATGATTTATAAAGCAACAGTAAATTAAAAGAACACCTGCAGCTAAAGACAAAAACAAAAAACAACAACCCAGAAAATAAACTTATTGAACAACAGGTTGATGTCATCATGCCTAGTTGGGCATACCCAAACTTACCCAATTTTGCAAGCTTAACAGTGTTAATATTTAGCACTTACATGGTCTGAGACCAATAGGGAAAAATGGGAATTATCCAGATGGCTAGGCAAGTGGCCTTCCTAAAACACAGGATAGTTATGGCCACTGGGAGGGTGTGATCACACAGGTGGGAAAATGTTATTTTCTCTGTTTCAGTTAAATGGTTTTCAAATGCTGGTTTCTGCAGGTAAACTCAGTGTAGACATTTAAAAATATACACAATCATGTTTCAGGAGTTGTAGGAGCAGAGGCTGAGGAAACTGTGAATGATTTTGTACAGAGCTGCAACAGTGGAAGCTGCCTCTAATCTGATGAAATCCTAACTGGTCATTTTCACTGAGACCTCCATTTCCCTTTCCTTCTGTTGAATTTTATCCCCCAAAATGACTTAGTGGCAAAACTGACATATATATCCAAATGCTCCCTCGGTCAGCCAGCCAGCCTGGAGGGAGCCAGCAGCAGCTGTGTGGATTGGGTGGCTGTAAAACCTTCATCGCAACTGCTGCTGCCTAGGCAGCTGACAACTGGACACCAGACACCCTCCTCCCAGCCCTCGTCACCGGCCAGAGTTGGAGGACTTTAAAGCCGCTGATATTGCAAAGCCCCAGGTCTTACTGAGGACGTTGGTGGCAAAGGACTTTTTGTTATTTAATTGCTATGTGCTATTTTAGTGTTAAATTATGTTTTATTATGTAAATTGTATCTTATGGTATATATTATTTCCCAACTCGGTTTTATATCACGCTATCATCAATTTAAAATTTGATTTTACCTGTGCCAAATCCAATACTATCTGTGGGGTTAATGCCAATGTAGTAATTCTCAGTAATGGATTTATGGCTTTCTTCTTCTTCCATGTCTAGGCCAGAAGTAAAACTGCTAAAATGAAGGCACCTTTTGGTGAGTTCATTCTGCAGCTCCTTTCACCTAACCTAGTGTGAGAAAGATTAACTGGCAACCCAAGGTGGCCATTACCTGTTTGTGATTCAAAAATACCACAATCCTCAAGGAGGGTCTGTCTGTGGCTTTATGAAAATACAGTTGTACCTCGCTTAAAGACCATAATGCGTTCCACAGGATTGCTCTTTAAGAGAGTTTGCTCTTTAAGCGAAACACCATTGTAAGTGACCATTTGTGGGGGGGGGGGGAATTGCGAACCCCGATTTATTTGTTAAGCGAGTTTTGATTGGTTTTATTTGTTAAGCAAAGCGACCATTCAGAGAAAATTCTGCTCTTTAAGCGAGTTACTCTTTAAGCGAAACACTCTTATGCAAAGTTTGACTGTAATAGTAATCTATTTCTTTTTTTAAAAAATGTTCTTCATTCCCACAAGAATTTCTTCTTTAAAAATACATGCTGAAATACAAAAATCAAAATAAAATATAGCAAGTTGTAACATGCTAAAATGGCAACACATTTAAAAGCTTGGCAAACTTGCTATTACACTGTTTGGAAATATTATTAACTATTTTAAAAGTTATTGCATTGAAAGTGCTATTTAAAGTAATGTTGTTGCTGTGAGATTATATGATTTGGATGTTTTCTTATGTTTTCTGACATTTTAACATTTATGTTTACTCTTAATGATATGTTATGTTTTAACTATTGGACGTTGTCTCTGGTGGCCTATTAAATAATCTGAAATAAATAAATAAATTGGTGAGTTCCTGAATAAACAAACTGATATGTTTTTGCCTGGTGCTCCATGATCATCTGGTAATTTTTGTCCTCCATCATCAGGAAGATATTATAGTGGCTCAAGTGGCTAAGATGCTGACTGGAAGGTGGGAGGTACTGAGTACTGCAGGACAGAATGAGCTCCTTTGTCCCAGCTGCTGCCAACCTAGCAGTTCGAAAGCAAGAAATTGCAAGTAGGTAAATAGGGACCACTTTGGTGGGAAGGTAAACAGCATTCCATCCACTCTGGTGTCTAGTCATGCCAGCCACTTGACCACAGAAACATCTACAGAAGTAGACAGTGCTGGCTCTTCAGCTTTGAAACAGAGATGAGCACTGAACCCTAGAGTCAGATATGACTGGCTTTCGAGCAAGGGAAACCTTTACCTTATCTTTATCTGCTGTGGTTTCAAGCTGACTCTTTTTAATTCTTCTTTGTCATAATATTGCTACTTGCACTCACCTTCTTTCTTCAGTTTTATTCATACAGAATGTCAAAACAATCTCCAGCTTTTAGTGACCACAGACTGCTGGGCATATTAGAGGAATGTTTTAATTACCAAAGTGACTGCTGTCAGATGATGTTACCAGTAGGGGGGTCAAATTTTGGTAATTAAAGAATTCCTCCTTTTGTTCAGTGGCTTCCCTGGCTTCCATGCACTGAAAGGGATTACACATCTTCAGAAAATCCAAGGAGGCAGAAGTAGGTTTAACTTTTTTTTAACCAAACCCTCCCCACCCCCCACCCCCTCCAATGACATTATTACTCTTATTGTAAGTTGCACAACAGGATTTCTGCAAATAAGCTAGGAGCACACTTTATTAGAAAATTTCAGTTAAAGTAAACATTTAAAGTTTGCATGTTATTTTACTGAAAACAAGGAAACCAGACTGAATACACAAATGCCCGACCATGATGCATTGTTTCTATTGTACCTCTTGAAGACATCTGTAAATATTGCATGATTGTGTCTATTTTTCTAGAACTACCCTAGGTCTAATACCATGAGGCTGAGAACTTGAAATTTGGCACAAACACTAAAGGAACTCTAATGGATGTACCCTTGGAGTTATGTTATTCTTAAAATACATTAATTAAAAATGTTTCCCTTTGGCACTCAGTGGCACACACCAGGAGTTCAGAACTCAGCAGACTCTGAGAACAGTATGTTCTCTTCAGCAGCATGAAACTGTTGATACAATTTATTCCAACATATGTTGAGGGTGGTAGAGGAGCAGCCTATTTAAAAGATTTATTCTCATTGCTGGACCAAGATAGGTCCCACTTTTGTGTACTGTAAGCCAGTTTTCTTATAAATATTTCCACATGGATACATGCATCTGTATGTATAGAGAGGAAAGAGATATATATTTTTTTAAAAAAAACAGCTGCCTGGTAAATTCAAAGAGGGGGAAAGTAATGTCTAAAGAGACAGTCAGCTGCAAGCAGAGGAACATAAAAAGCAAGAGGAGAAATGGAAAGAAGAGAAAGAAGTGAAGAAATGAGAACATTTAACATTTCCTGCAACTCAATCTGGAAGTACACCTTCAATATAGTTATTGGTAGACATTTGTAAAGATGTTTACTGTGGCCTACTTTCTTGAACATGTTGTACCTTGACTATGCTGTATGTCCAAGATAGCCACATTAATTGTAGGGAAGTAGAAAATTTCACTAGGCACTCTTTTATTTATTTTATTTATTTATTTATTTATTTCCTTCAACTTATTATCCCGCCCAATCGGGTAAAAAACCCAACTCTGGGCGGCTTACATACACAGTTTAAAAATACATAGCTAAACCACAACTCAATATAAAACCACAAATCAATCTACGATACCCTATTCACAGTTAAAATATAAATTAATACAATAATTAAAAGTTAAGCTAAAAGAAATTAAAACAGTTCCAAGTTATAAAATTATGTAATTATTAAAAAAACAGAACCAGGGTAGGAAGGTAAGAACAACGGGTGGCTGTCTCATCTGATAAGCCACCCAACATGAGATCCGGTATTTCCGGATCCCCAAACTTGTCCTGCCAGCCAGGTTTTAAGGCCTTTCCGGAAGGGCAGGAGCTCTGTTTGTTGACGTAGATCGATAGGCAGGAGGTTCCACAGGGCTGGGGCGGTCACGGAGAAGGCCCTCCTTCTGGTGCTAGAGAGGCGAGCCTCTCTAGCTGATGGAATTGCAAGGGAGCCTCTCTCTCTCTTTTACATTCACACACCTACAATTACCTCACTGATATCATCTAGTCAGTTTTTGCTTTATAGTTCTATACTTCTTCTGCTATAGCTTGCCTCAGTATTAGTGGTACAGTGTTTCTTCTAGGTTTGTTGATTCCATACTAGCACTAAATAGTTTTCTGATTGTAAGTGCCCTAAAGGTCACCCTTGCTCAAAAGCCAGTGGTATCCAACTCTAGGGTTCAATTTATTTATTTATTTATTAGTTCAAATAATCAATGCTCATCTCTGTTTCAAAGCCGAAGAGCCAGTGCTGTCTGCTTCTGCAGACGTTTCTGTGGTCATGTGGCAGGCATGACTAGACACGGAATCCTGTTTACCTTCCCACTGAAGTGGTCCCTATTTATCTACTTGCAATTTCTTGCTTTCAAACTGTTAGGTTGGCAGGAGCTGGGACAATGATGGGCGCTCATTCTGTCATGCAGTATTCAGATATCGAACTGCTGACCTGCTGCCCAATTTAGTTTGCACAAACCAACTATTACCATGTCTATACATTAAATTTAATGTTTTATAATTTCAAGCCTACCTACCTTGATTCATACCTCTCAGGGACAATCTTCTAATTATATGCATCGGGTATCTTTCACTTCCATTTTTCCACGTTACACATCAGCAACTAAATAGCCTTTCTTCTTCAGTTTAGTTGTTCCAGTAAGAAGGATGCTATTCGTTCCTTTAGCTCTTTTTGAATGGCTAGTATGGTATGAGTTCTCCAACATACAGAAATCAATCATCTTCTGTTGTTGCTGTGACTGCAGTTATTGTTTCCAAACTGTGTAAAAGTAATTCCACACTTGTGCCTCAGCACATTTCTCTACTCTTGACTTCCCCCCTTGATGCCATATCAGGGTCTTGATCTCATAGACCTTCTGTGTTATAGCTTAATGCAACTATAGTTGCTTTGCAGCCAATCCATAATAACCCAGAAATATCAGAAGTATGGATGTGAAACATTTCCCAATCTCAATGTTCTTCTATTTCTTTCCTCAATTCAGCCTGCATTTTCCCCCATCCTTTTTTGAATTTTTTATAAACTTAGTTGGGACTATAATGCTAATATATTTTTTCCTTATTGTGCCATTCAGTAAGTTGTACATTTTATCTACAGTTTACATTTACATATGCATTTTACCTAACATACTCATTTTCCTTATTGAATAAGTCAAGTTTTAGCATATTTTTCCGCTATACACATTTTAGCTGTTCTCATTTTTCAATTTTGTGCATAGCTTTCAATATATGTTATTTCTTTCAAAAAGATCTGTAAATCTTGTAAACGTGTGAGTTCGCAAGGCAAGGTTTTTCTGCTCTTTCCATGGTCTTGAAAGGTGCAAAAACATTTAAAATACCACACAAACTATAAAGTCCAACAGAATTATTTTCCACCTTAGATAGGAATGGAGATGGCAGGACTGTAGCATGTATCCATGGCTTCCTATACACCATTTCTGAGTGTGAGGGGAATGACATTTGCATCTGGCTAAAGAGATATAGTAAAGATGAAGCTAAAGTACTTTGGACACCAAATGAGAAGAGAGGGTTCACTTGAGAAAGCTGTGATGCTTGGAAGGGTCGAGGGCAAAAGAAGAAGGGGACGGCCCAAGATGAGATGGCTAGACACAATGGGCACAGAGCTGGTTAGGTTGAGGAGGATGGTGGAGGACAGAAGTGCCTGGAGGACAATGGTCCATAGGATCACAAAGGGTCGGAATCGACTGTGTGACTGAACAACAACAATAAAAGAGATATCAAATCTGAAGAGCAGGATTGTGCTTACCAAGTAAAGTGGTTAAGATTTGGCAGTCTTAAGTTTTCATTCTAACTTTTTTCACTGCTAAAATGTTATTATTCTTTTTAATACTTTTTTTCATTGGATGTTATCTTTGTCCACTATCTCCTATCACCCTGATAAAGTGTCATTCTTCTTTCCCCTTCTACCCCTTCCTTCCTAACCACTCATATAAAAACAGGACTACAGAAATTATTTGGAGCATATCTGGGAAAAGAACATGATTCATAGCTTAAAATATGCAATGAATGAATGAAACATTGATTCACAGTTGAGGTCTGGAATAAAATTAATAGTTTGAGCCCTAACCAAGGACCTAAGAACTTTTAAGGTATCATATGAGTACACGTGCAGTTCTTAGTTTAGTTGGCTTTTTTTCAGAGAGAGAGTTAGGATGTTCATGTCCAATAAGTCCAAATTTTCAAAATATCTAGCTGGTCCTTTAGATATTGCTCCAAGTGTTCTGATCACTTTGGGTACAACCACAGATTTCTTCCTTCATTGACGCTCAACTTCAATGTACATATTGTGACATTTTGTTATTTTCTCCAGCTGTTTGGCTTCAATCCGTGCATCTCCAGGCACAGCAATTTCAACAAGCCAGACCTTCTTCTTTTCCACAACTGTTATATCAGGTGTGCTGAGAGTCAGATGTCTATCTGTTTGAATTTTAAAGTCCCACAGGACCTTGATGCTCTCATTTTCCAAAATTTTCTCCACCTGATGTCCTCTGTGTCCACCCCAGCCCTATGGAACCTCCTGCCAATTGAGCTACGTCTCCAGTCGGAGTTGCTGCCCTTTAGGAAGGGGGTTAAGACTTGGCTGGTGGGACAGGTATGGGGAGTGGGCCAGACAGTTGCGTAGGCTTGTTGGCTCATCTGACCCCTCCCTCTCACAATGTATGAATTTTTAAAAATCTTTTAACTTAACTTTGGCCCTCCTCCTAGTACTAGAGAGGTGTGCCTCTCTAGTGAATTTTGAAGATGTGTAACAGTGGCTCAAGTCACTAAGACGCTGACTGGGAGGTGGAAGGTCAGCAGTTCAATTCCCAAGTACTGCAGGACGGAATGAGCTCCCGTCTCTGTCCCAGCTCCTGCCCACCTAGCAGTTCGAAAGTAAGAAATTGCAAGTAGATAAATAGGAACCACTTTGATGGGAAGGTAACAGCGTTCCATGCGCTCCGGTGTCTAGTCATGCCTGCCACATGACCATGGAAACGTCTGCAGAAGCAGACAACGTTGGCTCTTCAGCTTAGAAACAGAGATGAGCACGGACCCCTAGAGTCGGATACAACTGGCTTTCGAGAAAGGGAAACCTTTACCTTTATTTTAATAGCAATACCATGGAATAATAATTTTTACTCTAATCAAATCCAAACTTCTGACAAAGTTTCCAATGAATAACTTTTGCAACTCTGTCATGGCATTGCAAATAATAATACTAATTTTGAATTTTGAAGACTATTATTATTATTTTGGTTTCCTGTAAATATTAATTGTAAGTTTCTTTCATTATTATCCCCCCCCCCCCCACGTAATCAGAAGAGAATACATTCTGGAATGTTTCCCCTTCTGAAACACTTTCTTGCTCCTGTTTGTCTGTCTCCTGCCAAACCTGCTTTTGATTTACTTGATGTTTTCTGCTGTTCAGACTTGCTAAAGTGCTCTTGTCAACAGTTCAGTGGCTGAGTGAAGCAAAGTGTTAGTTAATAGTGTGAAAAGTCTGGTGTGCTGTCAGAAAAGGGCAGGCCATTAACGTGTGAAAATTCTGCTTCCAATCTTCAGCAGCAACAGTGCTAGTAAAATGAATCTCATTGGTGACATACTGTTAAAATTACAAGTGGCATTTGAATTTGTGCCACTTGATAATTAAGCATGAAGATGTTTCACTTCTGACAGCCTCTGCAGTAGGGTGGAATTTTGAAGATGTGTAATAGCAATACCATGGAAAAAATCAACAACATCTTCTAATCTAACTTAATGTCCATCCATGTTAGTTGCTTTAAATAATCCACACTTCTATATGTGGTAATGTGTTGTCTGTTTAAGTAACTGGGCAAATGTGTGTATGTTTTGCAATCTAAAGCAACATTTGTTAACTTAGAATTAAGTAGATCATAATATCTATTGGGTTTACTTCTACAATCAAGTATTTAAACCTCTGTGTCTTTTCCCCACAATAAACAATTCACAAATGTTGGTGAATTATTGTAACAAAGTGAAATGTTCAACTTCCATGTTAGCCAAATTAACAGTACAGCCATTTCCAGCATGGAGAAATCAAGACAGCAAAGGTACACCTGCCATACTGAAAATAAAATGCTTCTTAAATCTTTTTTTTAAAAAAAATACAGTAAAACCTCTACATATGGTTTTTTTCCCCTTTCCCACAAGGTTATTTGTATGTTGAAAATACATTACATTACCAAAAGAGACCACTAGATGTCACCGTATTTTTTTTATATGTCAAATTTTTCCTATTAAAAATTTGTACTGTATATACTTGAGTATGAGTCAGATTTTTAGCCCCCAAAATGAGGTCTAAAAATGGGACTCGACTTATACTCGGGTCAAAGTAAACACTAAAAAAACCCCACAAATGTCTAAATTAATTAATTTTACTGTATTTTCATGTATTTTAATTATTGAAACTCAGTAGCAGCTGCTGGAATTTTCTATCCCCGACTTATACTGAGGTCAATCTATTTTCCTAGTTTTAGAGGTCCAAATTAGGTACCTCAATTTATAGTCAGGATGACTTATAGTTGCGTATACATGGTATGTTGATTTTTTTTAGCCAGGATTTCTATTTGTATGTCAAATTTTGTGTAAGCTAAACCGTTTGTATGTTGCGGTTCCACTGTACAACAAATGATACCTAGACTTTTTAAAAAAGGACTTTAAATAGTTTGACTAAGTTTTTGCTTGTTCATCCCATTTTGAGTATCACCTCTTCATTTCCAGGGAGAATGGTGAAGAATTTATTTTCTGTTCATATGTTTATTTCTATCCTATCTCTATTACTATATGCCAGATTGATGAATTTGTAGGGATTTTTTTCCTCATTCAGTTTTGCAGGTTTTCTGAAGTATGGAAACCCTAAGAATTCCTTCCTACTCCAAGTATTCAGGATTTGGATGTGATTTGAATCCATCTCCATCATTCCACCCATACTAGTTGACTGTACTTTAGAAACTGATTGGATTGGTTTCACTTTGAAACTGTATCAGGAAGCTTTAGAAGTTATATTCTGCTCTGCACTGTCTAATCCTAACTGCTACAGCTGACATTTCTTTGAGTAGAACTGCAGTATTAGTCTTCATAGGTTCTTAAGAATCATTGGATAACAAAACAACAAGAACAAAATGGTATTAGAACAATGGAGTACAATTATTCATTATTAGAATCAAAAGTATAATTATAAGACCATAGATAAAAGTGTTAGATGTGATTTAACTAAGTAAAAGTTGATTAAATGAAAGAGGATTATATTAATTTAGATATTAGTTTGAAAATGAAATGTAATGAAATATAATATGCAACTTGTATTATAAATGCTATAACAAATGCAGTTAATTTGATGACAATGTATCATAATGGTCTTTTTAATCTTTGAATTTAAATGGATCTTTATTTTTAAAGTTTTTTGTTTATGAAAGTGAGATATAAGACAGATTTGTACTTCTTTTATGTTTTTATCCTTGTGGAACCTTTCTTTTACCCTTTGGCAAATTGTTTGAGGTTTTTTTCATCTGGCAGTGTACAAAAAGATGCTGTTAGCAACCAATTAGAACATCCAGGGAGAGAGAAAGGGGATTAATCTATAGAAGGACATAGAATCCAATAAAAACTGAGGAATGACCTTTGCTTCAGCAATTCTTTGTAGGACTATTGAGCTTCTGTGTTACTCCATCTTGAGTTGCTTTTGCTATCTGTCTGCCCGTGCCTCCAACTTTTCTTTTTCACCTTTTCTTTGTGTGTGTGAGAGAGAGTAAAGAGAGAAGGAGGGAGGCCTACAAGATATGCTAGAATTGACAAGCAACAAAAAGATGTCATTATCATCATAGGGGATTGGAATGCCAAAGTAGGAAGTTAAAATGTAACTGGAATAATGGGCATGTTTGGCCTCGGAATACAAAATGAAACAGGGCAAAAGCTAACAGAGTTTTCCCTTCCGGAAGGGCTTAAAAACCTGGCTGGCAGGACAAGTTTGGGGACCCGGGAACATGGGTTCCCATATTAAGTGGCTTATCTAATGGATTGTTAACCCTGGATCTGATTGTGGGAGGCGTGTGTTGATTTTGTATTGTTTTTAACTTTGATGATTTTTAACTTATTGTGGATTTTATTTTGAGATGGATTGTTCTGTGTTTTATTTCCTGTTTTGTTGTAAGCCGCTCAGAGTCGGGTTCTCCCGATTGGGGCGGGGTAACAAATGTAAATAATAATAACAACAACAACAACAACAACAACAACAACAACAACAACAACAACAACAACAACAACAACAACATACTTTTTGTATCAACACCATCTTCCAACAATCTAAGAGATTACTCTAGAACACATGGACATCACCAGATGGCCAACAACAAAATCAGATTATGTCGTTGGCAACCAAAGATGGGAAAGCTATATACAGTCAGTAAAAACAAGATGTGGAGCTGACTGTGGCTCAGATCATGAGCTACTGATTGCAAAATTTAGGTTTAGAATGAAGAAAGTAGAGAAAAGCATGTCACTCAAGTATTACCTAAATCATGCCCCTTATGAATATACAGTGGAAGAGAGTTATGTCTCCAGATGGAGTTGCTGCCCTTTAGGAAAGGACTGAAGACCTGGCTGGTAGGGCGTGGGGAGTGGGCCAGATGGCCAACTCAGTCGCCTGGCTCATTTAAATATCCCACCTCTCTCCTCAGTGTTTTAACTTGAATTTTAATTTTTATGTATGTTTTTAGTTGTAAAGCTGCCCTGAGTCTTCAGAGGAGGGTGGGGTACAAATTAAATAAATAAATAAATAAATTTAAGGGCTTAGTCTTGGTAGACAGAATACTTGAAGAACTATGGACAACGGTTCATAACATTGTACAGGAGGCAGCGGATAGAACCATTCCAAAGAAAAAGAAATGCAAACAAGTAAAGTGGCTGCCTTATGAAGTTTTACAAATAGATGAGGAAAGAAGGAAAACAAAAGACAAAGGTGAAAGAAAACATTTAGACAACTGAATGCAGGTTTTTCAGAGAACAGCAAGGAGAGATGAGCCAGCCTTCTTTACAGTCAAACCTCTCATAAAGAGCACCTCGCTTAAAGA
This sequence comes from Furcifer pardalis, assembly GCA_030440675.1. Lineage (NCBI taxonomy): Eukaryota > Metazoa > Chordata > Lepidosauria > Squamata > Chamaeleonidae > Furcifer > Furcifer pardalis. The sequence continues at coordinate 26,468,686 of CP126892.1, forward strand.
GTAACTTCCTTAAAGAGCAAAATTTTCTCTGAATGTTCACTTCACTTAACAAATAAAACCAACCAAAAACTCGCTTAACAAATAAATTGGGGTTTGCAATCCCCCCCCCCACCAGAAGTCACAATTGGTCATTTACAATGGTGTCTCGCTTAAAGAGCAAACTCGCTTAAAGAGCAATCCTGTGGAACACATTATGCTCTTTAAGTGAGGTACAACTGTAATTAACAATGCAAAGTAATAGAGGAAAACAACAGAATGGAAAGGACTAGAGACCTCTTCAAGAATTTTCCATGACTCTCAAACTGATACTAAAATTGTCAAATTTCAAGTTGACTTTCCTTAGGCTCAAGTGGCTACTGTCAGTGTTAGGCTGGGTTGCTTTCCAATCTCTTTAAGTGCCAGCTCGACTTGTGCTGACTTCAGAAATGATGTTGATCTTTGGCAGTCTGTGAAGAGCAACAATAGAAGTTCAGTTGGAGATAAACTGCCAAAAAAAAAAAAGAGTCTCAATGTCTGACAGGAAAATAAGTTGTAATGCAACAGAAAAAATATGCACTGGCATAGGGATCATGCTAGATAACAAGTACAATTTAGAAGCATTAATTACATGCTATCTTTTTCTGTCTTGTAAACAAGTATGACAGTGCAGGATCTGAAACCCTGAAAATTACAAGGCAATTGTTCTGAATGTTATTTAATAACTTCCAAATATTTGTGTCATGCTATCGCTTGTCACTAAACACTTGCCAATTGCAGAGCATTTCGGAGATTACATAAAAATCAGAAGCTCGTGAAAATTACCTGACATATGAATGAAAAGAATTACCCTGCATGCTTGCTGACCTTTTAACACCTACGTTATAATATATGTTAATTTACATATATTTTTGGGCAGACATGTTTTAGGGCACAATTGAGACAAATGCTAAGTTCCCACTGGCTTCCCAAAAAGTAATAGGAATGTATCAAAAACTGAAGTTCTTTCAAACCGTTCCAAGGTGCAAGTAGAGAAATAAAACCACCCGACTCTACCACTTGGTAGATGAGAAGGAACTTTCATGAAATAGAAGATCCTTGGACAGAGACTGAAAACACAAGGACTTGGGAAACAGAAATGAATGAATAGATGATGGTGGTGGTGGTGGTGGTGGTGGTGGTGGTGGTGGTGGTTGTTATTATGTGCCAGAAAATATTCTGGGTTGAAAAGATTTTTACGGAAGAAACTCCACTCAGGGAACGCCCAAATGAGGCTCAATCCGTCATACTGTACCTGGGTCTTGAACTTTAAACTTGCCAGCCTTCCAGCTAACAAGGTGAGTTTCTTAATCACTGAGTCACCACAGCCCCTAGCTAGAGATGATATTTAAATTCATCTATTGATTTATGAATTCATATTCTTTCACTACTCAAAAGCCTTCTGATAGATCTGCCTTAGAAGCATTAAAACATTGGTGCTAATCTTCTGGTGCATTTTCACAAACAATTCTCTCTTATTCACAAGCACATGAGCAAGAGCCCTGCTGTACCATGCTTTGGCAACTAAATCCCTCAGAGTCTAACTGGATTCCCATGGAAATCCCAAGGCAGAACATTAGACTTATAGAATCCTCCTGCTGTTGTTGCCCATACTACTTCTGACAATTGAGACAATACATAAATATCATTATTTATTTGTTCATGTAAAAAAAAAAACCACCACTACAGTACAATTAATAATTATAACAGATTATTTTTACCCAATGGTGGCAACATTAAGAACATTTGGGACATGTATCTAGCACATGTTGAGAAGCATATAATACATTAACATTGGTGTGAAGTAGCCTGTTTTTCTATGCAAAGGAGTGATGGTGCAAAAGTACATGTTGCTCATGTCTTAGTTCCCCCTTGTTTCTGCCTACTGCATTCCATAGCCTATTTAGTAACTTTCACATTCCCTGTGTGACTATGATCTAAACCAGGAGTCCGGAAACTTTCTGCCAATGTAAGTGCAAATAAGGCATATGGCATGCTGAAATTTATTCATTTATTGCTTTCAGGAAGATGGGAAAAGTGAATCAAAGGAAATATATTGTGTTATTCTTGCATTTATTTCTTGGTTTTTAAAAATACACATTTTCAAAAAGAACATTGAAATTTTATGCAATATTTCTGGGGGGAAAATCAAACATGCAGTCCATTGTTTTACTGGATTGTTTTCTTTGAGTTTGAGTTTTATAGAGTATAGATCACCATATAGACCAGGAGTTCTGAAACTTTTTAAAGCCAGGGGCCAGGTCATACTCCCTCAGGCAGCTTCAGGGGCAGGACAGCCATTTTGCCCTTCCTCCACCACATGGCACTTCCAGGTGTGGTGGAGGCGGTGGGGGACCACATGAAATGGTACCACGGGCTACAGCTGGCCCACGGGCCACAGGCTGAGCATCCATATATGTTTTTTTCCCCCAGGGATGAGTCCAAAGCTGTCCAGTGATCATGATTTCCAAGTGATGCCCTCATTCTTTTGCAGATGTGTCCAAAGCCTACAATGACATCAACCAGTGAGGTGAACACTCTGAAGGATCTGATTCTATTTAAATAAGTAGAAGTAATTGGACCAAAAGCATAGACCAGTGATGATGAACCTTTTAGAGACCGATGGCCCAAACTCAATAGGCTGCAGTCCATGCTGCAGAAGGGAGGAGCGAACTCTGTGCTAGGGGGGAGGTAGGAAGCACTCCCATTGGGCTGTTGGGAAGAGAGGGGGGTTAATTTTGTGCTGGGGCATGCCATAGGTTCACCACCACTGGCATAAAAACAGGGGGTTGATTTTGTTTTTACTATGACTTCTAGGTTGGATGAGGCACACTTGATCATTTCATGATTGAAGGCACAATTAATGCAATCTACAGTTTCAAAGGGGAGAGGGTTGTAACAGCTTTATTTCTTTCCACATTGTTAACTTTTCTTCTTCTTTTCACTTACTGTAGTGATCTTTATGGTTGTTAATAGTGGGATAAATTTGGAAGCATTCTATGATATAGAAACTTTACTGAAGTACAAAATAATGTTTCACTGTGTTAAGAGAATTGTTTCAGCTGTCAAGGCTTATATTGAACCTCCATTTTCTGTGTGAAAATTATATTTATATTTGAGAAGGCAAGTGTGCCTAAAAGCTCAATGTTCTGAAATGTTTGGATGATTGAAATATTTCCCATACCAAATTATTCCAATCATTTTAAAAATATTTAGAATATCCCTGCATCCAAGTCAGAGGACTTTGTAAAGTGCATCCCTCACAATCATGCCACATCCACCTCAGATGGAGCTGCAAGATTTCTATCTTACACAAATTAGGAACAGTTCTCATTTTAATTTCTATATATGTTCTTAAAAAAAATCACATTTGGAAACAGTGTATAGGAATATATCATAAGGACAAACATGGGACTCTCTAGTCAATGTTAGAAAACAGCTTTCTCACAAATCCAGACTTATGTGGCTTTCATACAGTGATGGGATGTAACAGGCTTGCACCAGTTCACCAGAACCAGTAGTAACTTTTCCCAGTGTCCTGGAGAACCAGTAGCAGCTTTTGGGGGGAACCACCTTCGGGGCTTACCTTTTCACTGTGCATGAGCACCAAGCACTTGGTGTGCATGCACGCCTACAGTGCTTGGCGCATATGCACAGCCTCCTTGCTTTCTTCCCAAGCGGGGAGGAGAAAGAGAAGCTGCTAGCCTGAAGCTCCCTATAGCCTGCTCCAGTGATGGGATGACACCGGTTCTGACCGGATCCACAGAACCGTTTTAAGGATTTCCGGAGGGCTCTCCGTGGGGGTAAAACCGTTTTTGAGGCGTCCGGATTGGACGCCTCACCAGGAGGAAAATTAAAAAAAAATTTGGAGCAAAAATGGCTCCAATTTAGTGCGCATGCGCAGAAACTCAATCTGACACATGCGCACTAAATTGGAGCCATTTTTTTCTCCGATTTAAAAAAAATTGGATCCGGCCGCCCCTGACTGGAGCCTCCTGTGGAGCCGCTTGCCGCCGTTTGCTGCTGCCTGGTGCTCTCACCACTGCCACCTCCTGCCATCGCTGCTGCCGTTGCCGTCCCCATCGCCGCCGGAACCGAGGAGGAGGCGGGGCGCTCCATGTCCATGTTGGCTCCAATTTTTAAAAAAACCGGACCCGGAGCCACTGCCTGCTGCTACTGTCGCCGCTGCTGCCGCCTCCCGCCATCGCCATCGCCGCCGTTGCCGCCGTCGCCACAGGCCAGCGGAGCGCGCCTCCTCCTCCTCCGGTTCCAGCAGCGGCGGCGGCAACGAAGAAGACGGGATGGGAGCCGATCAACGGGCAAGGCGGGGAAGACAGCTCTGGAACGAAAAGGAAGGAGGGAAAAAAGCAAATGCATCTACCCGGATCAATTACAGAAACGCTCCCGGGTCCGGCACTCCAGTCCCCTCCCTCTCCTCCTTCCACCCCCCCGGCGATGGCGATGGCGGGAGGCGGCAGCAGCGGCGACAGTAGCAGCAGCAGGCACTGGCTCCGGGTCCGGTTTTTTAAAAATTGGAGCCAACATGGAGCGCCCCGCCTCCTCCTCGGTTCCGGCGGCGATGGGGCGTGCCTTGCCGTGTGGCCCCGGGCCATGGGGGTCGTCGGCCCCAAGAAGGGTAAGTGAGGGTTTTGTGTTTGGGGTGGGTGGGTGGTTTATGGTGTTTTGGGTGGGTGGGTGTACTTTTATTTAATTTTTATTTTATTTATTTATTTATTTTATTTCTTTAAGTTATTTACGGGTCTGTGTGCATGTTTATTTTTTTTATTATTTTTTTTATTTTTGGCCTTGCCCACGTCATGACGTCATGACGTTGGCTCCGCCCATGACGTCATGACATCATGACATTGGCCACGCCCATGACGTCCATGACGTCATGGCGTGGTAGTAGAATTTTTGACATCCCATCACTGGCCTGCTCCCCAGGATAAGTGACTCACCTTTGGATGTGGTGTGTCTGTGTGTATTTTAATATGTATTTAATACCTTTACCTATATTGACATACTACCACAGTTCCTAAAAAGCCCTGGTGGCCTGGCTTGGGGTTTGTAAGCAAAGTCTTGGAGTTACCTCATCAATAAGCTTCACCTGTGCTGTTCCAATTGGAGAACCCTTAAGGAGGTACAGCTGTTTTACACTTACATTAAGGCATATTATCTTAGAGAACTGGTTAGGCAAAGATGTAGTACCTAACTTCTTTAACTGTTGAAAAGTTGAAAAGTGCCAAAATGAAGCCATCTTGTGGTGAGTTCATTCTGTAATTTCTTCCATCTGACCTAGTGTGAGAAAGATTAGCCAGAATAAGCTTTAAACTCTGGTTTAAAAGCTCTGGTTGATATGTGTGCTTATTTTTATTTTATTTTATTTTAATTTATTTTTTATTTTTTCTTTGGCCCTGACCACAACGTCATGATGTCATGACATTGGCTCCACCCATGACATAATGATGTTAGCTCCACCCACACTGTGATGACATCATGGTGGGGGTAGCAAAAATTTTGACATCCCACCACTGCTTTCATAGTGCTTTCCATACAGAATTTATAAGGAAACATGAAGACACATCAATACAGAGTCTAGGATATGGCACATCACGAAGGGTAATTCATCTAGATTAATTTTCAGACTTGCCACAATCCACCCGATAGGCCTTCCTTACAAATGATGGAAGAACACATGCAGAAATGAACCTAAGGAGGCTTATTGGGAAAACACATTCAACAGCCCTTGCTGCAGGTGGTCATGAGCTGAAAGACATGTGGCAGAATGGACTACAAGAAAACTGGATAGGAGTGTGCAGTTTCACACCAAGCATACCCATGTTTCAAAGGAGAATTTGTTCTAATGGGCCCTAGGCTCCACAAAGCTGAGGGCAAACATTTTTTTTTTGGGGGGGAGGGGGAGGTTGTAACAAATGTACCAGAAAAGATACATAAGCCAGGCTTTCATGCTCATATGAGATCTTAGTATCAGCTGGTAAGATGTCATCTACAAATATATTTGTGAATTTCACCAACCGGATTCAGATTAATGTCTGAGTGGCTTTCTTTGCAGACCTCAGATTCCAGGACAAGTGCCAGGGTGTTACTTCTAGACAACTGGATAAGATCAGACAATAACTTCATAAATTGCTTTGGAAGAGGATTAACTCCTATAAGCCCTGGCAAAAACTCAGCTAGACACAAAGGAAAACATTTTTTGTGGAGAGCAAAATGCAAGCTAAATAAATACATCTTCCCCTTGGTTACCAGTTAAAGGACAGAGTATCACTCAGAATTTGTGCTTTGTATGTCTGTAAGTACAGTAATAGTTCAGATACTTTTCTTGCCCATATGACATCACTATATATCAAGGTGGAGTTACCTTGTGAAAGGTTGGTTCCTCCTCCAATTCACAGTGAAGCAGCCTTCTTAAGTGGTTTTCCTGAAGCAGATGGAGGGTTGTGTGAAGAGGCAACAGCTTTACTGAGGCATTTGAGATCATATTTCAAATATCAGTGGGATACTAGATTGCACAAAAATAAATTCCGAAGAAGATTAGCCTGCACTTTATAGACCACAGCAAAGCCTTTGACTATATGGATTTTGAGAAAGTACAGGTGGTTATGAAAAAATTTGGGATGCCTCAACATTTGATTGTCCTGATGCGTAAGTGATATTGTGGACAAGAAGCTACCATTAGGACAGAATATGGACTAGAGAGCATAGTTTCCTATAGGCAAAGGGACCAAACAAGGATGCATTTTATCCCCTTCTGTTTTCAGTCTGACACCTTTTATTGAGAGAGAACAACCATGATTTGAACTGACTTTTCATGAAAGTAAAAGAAGAATGTGCCAAAGCAGGATTACAACTGGGCAGTGACAAAAATTATCACTACTGAGGAACTATACAACTTATTTTGTGTCTAGCCCAGACACAAAACTGACAAAACAAAGCCACTTTTTGGTAAATTCATTCTCCAGTTCCTTTTACTTGACCTAGTGTAAGAAAAATTAGCCTGCACAATGTGGCAACTGACTGGGGCACACCCGATTGTGGTTCAAAAATACCCCAATCTCTGAGGAGGCTCTTTCTGTGTAGCCTACTACACAACTTAAAATTGTTCATGAAGAAATTGAGTTAGTGAAAGATTTTTTATATCTTGGTTCAATCATTAACATAAATGGAGACTACAGCCAAAAAATTAAAAGACAAGTGAGATTTGGAAGAGCAGCAATAAAAAACATTAGAAAAATATCATCAAGTACAAAGATGTTTCACTGGAGAGAAAGACCAAGATCATCTGTACTATTATCTTCCTAGCTATCATATATGGCTCGAAAAGCTGCACAATAAAGAAAGCTGAGAGGGGGGAAATTGAGTCATTGAAACATGGTTCTGCAGAAGACCTCTACAGAGAACTGTAAGAAAGATTAACAAGTGGGTCCTAGATCAAATGAAGCCTTAACTGTCTCTGGAGGCAAAAATGATGAAATTGAAACTGTCCTACTTTGGGCACATCATGAGAAGACAAGGCTATTTGACAGAAAAAATAGTGTTGAAAAAGTTGGATAGCAGTAAGAAAAGAGGAAGACAAAGTTTGAGATGGCTCTTCTGTTTGCAAGAGTTGAGTGTTGATGACAGAACAGTTTAGAGATGTCACATTCATAAGGTCACCATGACTCAGAGATGACAGCACACAACAACAATAACAGCTATCACAGTATTACATAACTCCACAATTCAAACAAAATTTGTTTCATCAGTGTGAGAACTCCTGTCAATAATACCAGAAAATATCTCCCCAGCTCACAGATGTGGAAGAAAAATATGGAGCTTCTGATCCTTGTATGCAAGGATGTCGACAAACAATCATGTTCCTCTGTAATGTTATGTACCTACACATACCTAGAATAACATTTTAGGTTCTTCCATGAGAGTAAAAGTTTCTTTCCTTGGTTCTCCTGGTACATTCCTGTTTTCATGGAAAAGGGAAGGGCTTCTTAAAAATTACATACAGTAAAACTTGGATAATGCTAAAACTTGGTTCCACAAGTCTTGGTGTTATCCGATTTTTAGTGTTATCTGATCCATGTTAAAATCCTATGGGATGGATTGGATAACGTTAAAGCTCCATAGAGATACATTGTAACCGCACAGGCTTTAGCGGTTGTCCATCCCATAGGACCTTAACGTTATTCGATCCAATTCTCCTCCCCAGATTACTTAACGTTATGCGATTTTAGCGTTATCCAATCCAATCGTTATCCGGTTTTTTTTACTGTATTTGCATTGTGCTGAGCTTAAAAAAGAAAGAGATAATTTAAAAAAACTGAATGGAAGGTCTGACACTCAAATATATACATTTTCCACATTTCTGGTGTTGTTTTTAAAAATGAATATTTGACTGCTACTCATATCCGAGGATATATTTTTCCTGGATTACAGGAAAAGTGCCACTGGCATGAATTTGTTTAAGGTGGATCCCAGCATGCCATGAAATGATCCACACTATGATCTTGGACCCGTCTCCTGTGGCACATATGAAATAAGATATGCAGGATTTAACACCGGGATTGCAATGGACTGCCGCAGTCTTGAGGATATTAACAAGGTTTTACTGTATTTGTAGATATAGATGACATGTATCCCATAATCCAAACTGTTGCTAAGTATTTTGGCAGGCTATAGATCACCTCAGAGAGGTGATCATAGAGATTTGGCAAAGGGCAAAATTCTGGATTGGAATTTGTCTCTTGTACTCAGAAAGGGACTATGGTTGCAACCAGAGATTATAAGATTTAGGGCAGGGGTGGTCAACTTTTTTTGCCATGGGCCTGACCATGCCCCCCAGACAGCTGAGTGGGCTGGGCTACATCCCCTGGAAGTGGACACATTTCCAGCTGATGTAAATGCTCCCACTTCTACTTTTATGACAGTAGGAGAGCATTTACGATAGTCACTGACATGTTTGTGCATGTGCAGTCACATTTTAAGGATGACATAAACATACCTGCTTCCACTTCCAGGTGGGGTAGAGGCAGTGACAGTCCGGATGAGATGGCAACATGGGCCAGGGCCAGCCCACAGACCACAGGTTGGGAACCTCTGTTTTAGGGGAAACTGATGGCTGAAATTTATAACTGGTGTCCTTTTTCACTGTGTGTTTAGCTGATGAAAAAGCTAGTATAAACTAAGACATCACGCCAAAGCAATTTCTTAAAACAAGACATTAATTAAACTTTTGGCATTCTATGAACTGAAGGTCTGATGTTAATAGCAAATACATCAGTGCTGTTTTTTGAATTCTTTAGATGATTCCTGTTGACCCAGTATTATCTTGCAGACATTCACTGTGCTTTTTTACTATCTGCTAATTACTTCCCTCACTAGGTCCACCTCTGAAGTATGTCAAGAGCTTATCAATTCAGATAGACAGTTTCCCCAAGGTCATTTAAGGTTCACAGACTGGTTTAGAGAAGTAGTATAGCATTTCTGATGGGGAGAATTGTGCATTGATATTACTTGAGGCTTAAAAAACTCATAGAAACAGCACCCGTAACTATTTTATGTGAAGCTCTCAACTGCATTTTGGTAAAAGCTGCATTTTGTTTCTGTATACAGTGCACTTCTTACTCAACAGTTTTCTTGAATTTTTATTCAGTTCAGATTTTCCATACTTTGTACAGTATCTTTATTTTGTGTATTTTTCTTTTTTGCATTTTTCATGCATCTTAAGTTTTGACATTTTAAAAACTGGAACTAACATTCTTTTGAGTTGTGTATTACCCTAATCCACACTTCCTTTTACAAACTAGCAATCATAAAACAGCATGACTCAATGACGTCTTTTCAACCTCCCCTTTCGTGAAAAGAAATAAAGCCCAACTTATTCTCCAGTAGCTGCCATTCCCCAAAAAGGAACTCTTTTTCATCTAACAGATGTAGAGACTTCTGTGCTGGGATGGTGTTTCGTTTCATTTTTAAACTCCTTGGTACTTTTACACAAGACCAAGGGCTAAAAGTATTATTTTCCTCTTCTTTAGTGGGAGGATTTGTTTTGGGTAAAAAGCAGGCAAAGGCAGTGGCAGAAAGCTTGTTTTATAAAGCAAGGGGTTAAACTTTATTACATATATATTTTTAAAATAATATAACATATTCCAAACATACTAAGGCAGAATAATAACAACAGTTCTTTCTCTGAACATTGTGTGAATATGTGATGCACTAATAAGTATGGAGATTAAAATTCCCTAATATAACTACTTTAGACGTAGTGATTTACAACTAAGAAGCGCCTCTGGTTGCTTGGAATCTGTTACCATGGTTTACTGGTGATCCAGCTGTTCACAGTCTATTTACTTCATTTTCAGAACAAAAAATAATTCTTAGGTTGCTAATTTAAAGATTCTGACTAAACCTAGCGGGCTAATAGTTGCCACCAGTGGTGGGCACCAACAGGTTTGCACACAAACCTGGCCTTTGGGTAGGGGGTGGTGAAATTGGGTGGCCTTCGGGCGGGGAGGGAGTAGCAACATTGGGTGGCCACATCCACCTCCCTGCCTTGCCCAGACTAAAACAGCTACTATTTAAAAAGTTTTATTCTGTGAAAGCAAATCAGAGAGTAAACAAAACAAAAAGACAAAAAACATTGTGGCACCTTAAAGACTAACTGCTGTATTTTAATGTGAGCTTTTGTGGATCAAGTCCACTGACTCTTTGGCTATAAACAGAGATGAGCACTGAACCCTAGAGTTGGTAATGACAAGCAAGGGCAACCTTTACCTAATAACAGGAGATCCCTGATTGGTATTCAAATTTGATGTCAGGTTTCATTCCTGCAAGTGGTTCAAGGTCTCCCTTGCTCAAAAGTCAGTCATATTTGACTCTAGGGTGCAGTGCTCAGCTCCATTTACAGCCAAAGAACCAGTGCTGCTTGTGTTTGCAGATGTATACATGGCCATATGGCAGGCATGACTAAATTGCCCATGAGGTAGGCTCCACAAATGATGTAGGGTCTGCCCATGGTGTGGTAGCAATTTTTTTTTGCTGCCCACCACTGGTTGCCACCCATCTCCATCCTCTTCTCCATCAGTAGCACTGACATCACTAACTAACTAATCATTTCTAGTAACTACTAACTAACTACAGTACTAATTTTTAGCTTCAGTTTTGGGTAGAGAAGTGAGGATCAAATCAATGTTGGTGAAAGTGACATTGAAGTGAATTTAAAGGAAGCTACATTTCTCACTGATCAACTGAAATATAACTCAAGAAAAATCTGGAAAATATTATTTCTATTAAAAAAACAGATGAATTTCAAGAGATGCTAACTTGTTTTAATAATATTAAAACCATTTTCCCCCAGGTGGGTTCTGTGTTCCTTAAAGTCTTAAAGCATAGGAAGAGGAAGGCAGATGAATGTTTTTTCTTAAGGACTATGATTATGACATAATTAGGAATCAATTTAATTTCTCCAACCCAGAGTACCTGAGCATTCTATATTATGCTGTTAGATTGAGTGATTCTTGTACCAAAAACAGTTAAACATCCTTCATGCAGCTTGCACATAAAGAATAGATTTTAATATCAAACTACATTAATTAACCTACATTTTCCACCAATTGCTCTTATCCACTTATACCCCAATCTCATTTATATAAACTGCACTTGTTCCCACTTCAGTAGCACTCTATATCAGCTTATAATTGAAATATGAGTACAAAATTGAATTTTTTTAAAAATGGAGTATGCTTTTGAAAAAGAAAAAAGATCATTCCTTAAACTAAATGTTAAGAATCAAGTGACTTTATATAACATTCTACTGCAAACAACAAAATTTTACCCAAAGTCATGTGTTTGTGATGTGCAGTGCTGAAGTAGCTAATTACGACTGCTACATTGTGTTATGAACATAATGAACAATATATTGGTACCTTTGGCAGTGCAACTATACCTTTCTTTCATTCATTCATCCATTCATTCATATCCCAAGGTGTGTGGCCTCACTCAGCAATGGAAGAGGAATATCCCATAGTTCAAGTGTAGTCTCATGCTGGTCCTTGCACTGCTATCTTCACACCTTGTTTTAGGTGTTGTGGATGTTGAGGTTATAATGAGATAGACAGGAGGCCAATGACTTGTGATTCTTTTTTAAAATAAACTTGAAGTACCTGTTCTCCTTACTTTTGAGAAAAAGGAAAATGAGACTTTACTGGGAAAATTCAGCTATTATTGTAAATTCTTTTGTAGGCCTCAGTATTGTAATAGTCTAGAACAGGGGTGGACAACCTGTGGGCTAAAGGCCAAATGTGGCCTTCTAGGTCCTTAAGTGAAGCCTTTTGACTGAGTCCAAATTATATAGAGCACATTCTTTTATTTGTATTAATACATTTTTGTTTATCTTTTATTTATTCCATTTTTATACTACCCACTCTGGGTGGTGTACAACAGTTGAAACAACAAACAACAGTGACATCCATTATAACAATAATAATTAATGATTATAATAATTTTTAGGGTCTGCGGTGGCTCAGTTATTAAGAAGTATACCTTGTTACCTAAGAGGCCAGTAAGTCAGCAGTTCGAGACCCAAGTACTGAACTTCCATCCCTGTCCCAGCTCCTGACAACCTAGCAGTCCAAAAACAAGAAATTGCAAGTAGATAAATAGGGACCACTTAGGTGGGAAAAGATCTTGAGGACATGAAAAAGAACCTCATTTGGGCATTCTCTGAGTGGAGTTCCTCCAGAAAAAAAATCCTCACAACCCAGAATAATTTCTAATGTGAAATTATTATTACTTTATTTTAGTAACTGAACATAACAAATAGTATTCATTGTTTGAAATTATCAAGTATGTTGTAATTAGATTTTTTTACAAAATATTGTACATTTTAAAAAATATCCAATTGAAATTTCTTTAATGAGGTCTTGTCAGTGGTGGGTAGCAAAATTGGGTGGTCTCTGGTCAGGGGGGTGGAAAAATTGGGTGGTCTTTGGGCAGGAGGGGGAGCGAAATTGGGTGGCCACACCTACCTCCCTGCCCTGCCCCATCAGGTTTTGTCCCTGCAAGTGGTTCAAGGTCTCCCTTGCTCAAAAGCCAATCATATCCAACTCTGCAGTGCTCATCTCCATTTATAGCCAAAAAGCCAGTGCTGCCTGTGTTTGCAGATGTATACATGGCCATATGGCAGGCATGACTAGATCGGCCATGATGTAGGTTCCACCAATGATGTAGGCTCCACCCATGACATAGGCTCCACCCACGATATAGGTGTGGTAGCGATTTTTTTTTTTGCTGCCCACCACTGGGCCTTATTTAAGTGCGGGAATTTTGTTGACTTGTCTTGTGCACTGAAACAGAACTTCATCCTTTCAACAACATTTATTGATAAACAGCAAAGAGAAGTGGACAGATGCCCAAACAGTGCTGGAAAAGTCTGTCAGTAAGACCCTAAAGTTATTATTTATTTATTTTTGCTAGCCATCTGTAGAATATATTTTTATCAGAGCCACTGGCAAAAGTTGACTACAAACTAAAGGCTAAACTGTCTAAATCAAATGCAAACATGATAAATACTTAGGAACCACTGGACAGTAAGATCAATACTAGTTTAAGAAACTGTAAGGTGATCATGCGCATCCACTAAGGAAAGTATTAACTATTAAAACTATTAATTATCAAGAAAATTAGCAAAATCTCCAGTGCAGCACTGGCCAACACACAATTAAACATATTAATTTGTTTAATATATAAGTTCACAGTAATGCATGGGCACAAGATGGTTTCCAGTAATTGTACTATGTAATTAAGAAAATATATCATTCTCTAGCCATCTCATATTATGTAATATAACAGGAGATGACAATCTGTGCATAAATGAAGATGCATTTCATTAAGATTGCTTAGAGAACAAATAATCCCTATTTTAATATTTCTTCAAGAAAGTTTTTTTGTTTTTGATTCTCTATATTTACAGCTGAAGTTTGTGACACACAACATTCACCTCTAGCTGTTTTTACCAGGGAAATGAAATATCTTCAATATCATATCTGTCTTCCATATCTGTGGAAAACAAACCTCTCAGCTACAGTACTCTGTTCCTATCAGTAGACTCTCACCTCAGGTTAGAACAGTCTCATTGATTGCTGTGGAGTGAAGTTATTGAATTTTACCCTAAAAGTATTTCATTTTCTTGACCTTAAATTTTCCTTGCATACATCGACTCCCTGAAGTTATTATACCAGAACACAGTCCAGATAGGTTTTATTCCTGAGAACTGGTTCTCTCTCACATGGGGCTCCATTTGAGCAAATACAAGCACAATTACTTTAACAAGGATGCCAACTAGGGATATACATCATGACATTGTTCATACCGCTTTTTTTAAAAATCATGTATTATTATTATTATTATTATTATTATTATTATTATTATTATTATTATTATTATTATTATTATTATTATTATTATTATTATTATTATTATTATTATTATTATTATTATTATTTTGTTTTTCATGTCCTAGCCCAGGGGGTTGCCAACCTTTTCAAGCCAAAGGCTGGGTCACACTCTCTCAGTCAGTTTTGAGGGCCAGATGGCCATTTTACCCTGCCTGCATGATGTGGGTGGCCATTTTGTGCCAACAGCTTCAAAGTGGTGGCCATTTTGTTTCTCAAATGCCCTTGGAGGGGTGGGAGGCCACAAGATATGGCACCACAGGCCAGATCTGGCCCATGGGTCTTAGTCTGGGAACCCCTGTCCTAGCCCTTTCATTTTATACTAAAGGTAAAGTCTGTTTAGGGTCATGTCATTTCTTAGATTTTCAGGCAAATACAACAACCCTTATAACCCTTAAAAACTGTAGAGGCAAAGCAACAGAGAACCAGTCCACTCCATAAGCAACAGTATATGAGAAAGAAAAATAATCAGTCCTACACAAGCAGTAGTTTATATTATCACATTCATAACATGCACTAACATGCTGGCATTGTCACTATGTCTGTCTACTTTCCCCCACATCTCTACAGATACAAACAAAACACTCACCATGAAAAAACCACAAAATATATACCTCAAACAGAATATATAGTGAACTGTTGCTTAGCATAGTTAATTGTAGTAATGTAGCCTATAATTTCCATTGATTCAAATGGGCCTACTCTAACTGCAATTTATTTTAGCATAGTAAATTACAATTAGAGTAGCCCCATTTAAATCAATGGAACTTACAAATTAGTTGACTCACTAAGCTCTCATTGATTCAATTTTCCTACTCTAGTGCAATTTACTGTTTGCCTTGAGCTGCTCTGCATTCTAAATACCTAACTGCTTATATTACTGCAGATGCTATTCCCCAATCCTTATTCCCCAATCCTTTAACACTCAATCCTGCTATCTTTATCTTCAAGCTCCTTCCTTCTCCTTTTAAGCTGTATACTGCTGTTTTCTTTGCATACCCATTTTTGTTGGTCTTGCCCAGGGATCAGCAAACCTGGCTCTCCTGATGTTCTTGGACTTCAATTCCCAGAATCCCTGATCAGCAAGTGTGCTGAATTGGCCTTCTGGTAATTGAAGTCCAAGAACACCTGGAGAGCCAAGTTTGCTGACCCCTGGTCTAGCCAGTGTTTCCCAAATGTTGGGGTTGGGACTTTAATTCCCCAAAGCCTAAGTCAGTACATTGGCTGGTCAGTGCTTTGGGGAATTGACTTAGGCTTCTGGGAATTGAAGTCCCAACCCCAACATTTGAGAAACACTGGTCTAGACCAGGGGTCAGTAAATTTGGCTCTCCAGGTACTCATGGACTTCAGTTCCCAGAAGCCCAAGTCAGTGCACCTGCTGATCAGGACTTCTGGGAATTGAAGTCCAAGAACATATGGAGAACAAGGTTTGCTTACCCCTGGTGTAGACTCTAGAGTACTGATGGTGAACCTCGGCACCCCAGCTGTTCTTGAACTTCAATCACCAGAAGCCCAAGTCAGCACTCCTGCTGATCAGGACTTCTGTGAATTGAAGTTCAAGAAAAGATGGGGTGCCAAGGTTCACCATTATTGGTCTTGAGGAATTGCATTATTTATTCAATTCATTCCTGAATGCATTTCTTCCAACTGCTACCTACAAACTTCTTTGAGAGTACTTTTCTGCCTCTTGGCTAATGTGTTAATGAGTACAGATTGTGTTTTAAATCATTACGTTAAATAGAGGTATATAAGCCTGTTTTTCTCATCCTACCAGTGGCAAAGCATTATTAATGTTTATTTAATTTGAAGCCAGCATCCCTGGTCTTTGTAAAAACATGCAAGTTAGCAATGACTGGATATAGAACCTTAAAATAAACTACATTTTCAGGCATCAATGAGACATTGGTGACATAAAATGAAATGAATATTATGTCCTTTTGCAATTTATCACAATATATGAAAATAATTACTGTGAAACAGGATGTAATTTCTTCTGAGATCCTTGGCCCTGAGCTGAGAGCATTGGAAGCAGAAAGAATATCAGAGAAAGTCTGTCTAGATCAGGGTTGCCAACCTTTTAAAGACAGGGGCTGGGTCATGTTCCCTCAGACAGTTGAGGGGGCCAGACTGGTGGTCTCCCCTGCCATTTATGGCTGTCATAAACATGTTTACAGCAGGTGTAAATGAGTCTGTAGCCAATTCCAGTGGTGGCGGTGCCTGGAGCGGGGGCAGGGCCAAAGGTTGCCTACCCCTGATCTAGGTATTGCCCAGCTCTCTCTCCCCCTACCTCTCACTTTTATTCTTACTCACATTCTCTCTTTCTCTCAAGCACAATAGCAAAAAGTTGGGAAAATAGCAGTTTTACATGCACTAACACAGGGTATTAGTGAGAAGATTTTGTTTACACCTTAAAATTATTTCCCTTTAACACTAATTTGATTAGTAAAGCTATTCTTACCTGTGGCTTTCAGCTACATGATTCCCAGTGATCATTATAATCAGTTGCAGCAAGTTCGGTGCCCATGACTCAGCCAGTAATCAAAGTTAGTTTGGTCAGCTGAGTGGTTGTACCATCACTAGGAGCAGACCAGAGTGAAGTCTTCACTACAGTCTATCTACACAGGCATGGGCTGGGCCACCAGGACAGGGGGATTCATCCTGGTGTGCCCTCACCTCTAGCACCCTGGGGTGCAAATAATAATTTTATTATTATTTATCTGCCCAGCATGCTGCACTTTAGATTAAGCCATTGCTCCAGGCTCCTTCAGCTTGGAGCAATGGTTTATTCTAAAGTGCCGCACGCCAGGTGGAGCAAGTGAGTGACAGTGAGCAAGTGGTTCCCCAGGGGCAGCCTTCTCCCCCATCACTTGGTTGCTGCCCCTCACCCCTGTCCCACCCCCCACCCCCAATGGTGCCCAGCATACCCCTGCATCTGCAACATATTTAAAAGCTTCCTCAAGGCTGTCTAGTTCTGTCATCATTTCAACTTCAGCCAGCAATCCTTAGGGAAGATAAATTGAAGTGAAGAAGGTGGCAGCAGTGGACAAAATGGTGGCAAAGAAGGCAACTGCAACAAAGATGTGAGTTCACAGACTCCAAGAAAACCAAAACCACTGAAGAGGACTCATCAAGCTTTTGCTAGCACTCAGATAGTACACATAAATTATCGCATGTAGTTCTATGGAGATAGGATATTCAAAAATGTCCTTTATGTGTGTTGGGGGGGGGGGGTGATGTGTAAGTAACGACCCATACAAAATGTTTCACCAAGAACTTGCAAACCAAAATGTAAATGGTCACAGTCTCATTTAGAAGATCAAAGTGGAGGGAAGATGAGGCTGTTCCCTGACTCTATCTATATTTTCTTTTATGCACTGATTTGTCTATTCAATTGAAAAGAACATTCATATCCAACATTGTTATCAATGAGCAATTTAGCCTTGCTAATACAGCCCTATCAACATCATAACATTGAACATGAAGTTCCTAGCCAAGATAAGGTAAGGCCTGTATCTTAATCAAATATTAGCTTTTGATGGGTATAGATGGATTTAAAACAGAACTAAAGCAGCATTCAGTTGCGTTAATATTTTTTGCAGTGTGAAGTGGTACAGTCAAGAAATATATTTACCACAACAGCAAGATTTAGGCCAGTGGTGTTGAACCTATGACATATGTGTCAGAAGGGGGCACTCAGAGCCCTTTCTGTGGGCATACGTGCCATCGCCCCATTACAGAGTTTGCCCCGCCCATCTGTCCAGCAGCCCAATGGGAGCACTTCCTCCCCCCCAGCACAGAGTTTGCCACAGCATGTTAGCACTTTCCAACAAATAAGTGGGTTTTGGCTTGCAGTTTGGGCACTCAAGTCTCTAAAAGGTTCACCATTAGGCCAATAGGGAATAAAGCTTCAGAACATTCTAATACTTTTTCTTACCTCTTTAGAACTTCAGTGCATCCTTTGCAGATAATCTTTCTTTGAGCAGAAGAAAATCCTACCCTATAGACAAAAGAAGTGACAGTGGCAGGAAGAACAGAGATGTAAAAATATGTCAGAACAGATACTTTGTTTGCAGACTGGCATAAAGTTCATGCTGGCAAAATTGGAAATATTAATAGTGTTTGATTTGCAGGCATTTTATTGGAAGTGGAGTAAATACAGGTTTTAGCCATTAACGTCAGGTGATTTTTACTCTTAATAGGTACAGATAAACACTGAACACACTACATAAAAACTACATGAAAAGACCAAATTTTTAAACTCACACAGGGAAGGTGTTGTTCACCAGGACTCTGAATCTAATTCATTTTTTTTGACAATTTTTTTTTAAAAAGTACTTGTTAAAAAAACAGGTTCCTTAGGAAGAGGGGAAAAAGGAAGGAAAAACCAAAAATAAATTCTTCCATATCTACTGGATAAATGAGGTACTATTCTCAAAGAATTTAGAGGAAAAACCTGAGACTAATGTGAAAAAAAGAAATATTATGGGAGAGGACTTCATGATGCTACAGAAGCACAGTAAGCAAGAGTTGGAAGACAATCAAGGACAATTCACAGAAAAAGAACTTATGCTGAGCCAGTCAGCTATGACACTATTTGGGCATATGCAGCAATAACTGCTCAGTTTTTAAAAGTGCAACATAACAAACAAACTTCCAGACTTTCTCTTCCTCGATTGTCACTTCTCCTGAGATCCATCACCCTACTTGGAGAGGCAGGAAACACAGCTATTCTCTGCTACATTAATTGTCACTAAAAACTGGACAGTTAAATATGGAGCACAATGTTTGTTTGTTTGTTTAAAAATTCTTTATTTGTGTTCAATTTTTTATTTGTTTTATGTCTGTAGTATAAAATTTAAATTTAATTCCTTCAACTTCAGCTGGTAGCCTAAGACTCAGTAAACAAATGAATCCACAATAATTTTTATATAGCAGTAACTCAAATGTAAATTAAGAATTCTCATTAATAAGGTGCACTATAGATATAAAAACCCAATGCTTTGGGGCTCAGCACAGTGCAAAAAATTGAATAGAAAGCACAGATTCTCCACAGCTCCAAACTTTCAGGAACAAGTCACATCCATATCTATAGATTGCACTATTAATAGAATTTTATTATGACACAGAAATGTAGATTTGTGGTCTATAGCCTGAAAATCTGATGTTGAGGAGCTACACTTTGAATCCATGTTATTTTGCAGCCATAATATCAGAGAATATGGAATCTTTGCTTTTGGTATGATCTCTCCACATGGCTGTTGCCTACATTTAGATAACAGAATTTTGTAGTCTGCATTTAAAAAGTCATGAAAACTCAGAAGAGTCTCCTTACAGTTTCTGCCAGATATGGCTTTAACTCATGCCCTTCAATCTCTGACAACCATTTCAGTATTTTCTCATCTTGAATTGAATCTGATATGAGGTTCCTATGAGTCATTTCTGAGAATATGCCAGTGGCTGCCTTGCATTAAAAAACTGTTCATGCAAGCTGTCTATTTGTGTAAGCAGTATAATGCAGGAGACATGAACTTACACAAAATCCTCTTCCTTTTGGATGATGGTTATATCAACAAAGCAGGTTCTTCATTAATCTCGTATGGAGAATAGCACATATTTATGATGCAAGGCTCTGGTTAAAATGGTGTGTTTTCTTTATAATTTATTATTTATTTATTTATTTAGATTTATTATCCCGCCCCAATCAGGCGAACCTGACTCTAGGCGGCTTACAGAAATTCATAAATTAAAACCTTAAGGTTCATAAATTACTTAAAAGTCAATTAAAAAAGAATTAAACGCTGAATTTCCAAAAATCTAAAAGATTTAAAAAGGTTAAAAGGTTTAAAAAGATTTTAAAAGTTTAAAAGAGTGAGGGAGGGGTGGCTGTCCCATCATATCAGCCACCCAACATGGGACCCCAAATTCCTGGAGCCCCACACCTGCCCTGCCAGCCAGGTTTTTAGGCCCTTCCGAAAGGACAGGAGCTCTGTCTGTAGACGTAACTCAGTTGGCAGGAGGTTCCAAAGGGCCGGGGCGGCCACGGAGAAGGCCCTCTTTCTGGTGCTAGAGAGATGCGCCTCTCTAGCCGATGGAATGATAAGAGAGCCTCTC
The DNA here is from genome assembly GCA_030440675.1 of Furcifer pardalis. Taxonomy (NCBI): domain Eukaryota; kingdom Metazoa; phylum Chordata; class Lepidosauria; order Squamata; family Chamaeleonidae; genus Furcifer; species Furcifer pardalis. Next base: position 26,489,274 of record CP126892.1, read on the forward strand.
CGATCCGCCCTGGTGGGACGGACAGATGTCCTTGGGACGATGCGGTCTCTTAAGTATCCTGGCCCACTACCATGTAGGGCTTTAAAGGTAATAACCAGCACCTTGAATTGCACCCGGAGACATACTGGCAACCAGTGCAGCTCCCGAAGCAGTGGTGAGGCACGAGCATAACGCCCGCACCCCATCACTACCCGAGCAGCCGCATTCTGGACCAGCTGCAGCCTCCGAATGGTCACCAAGGGCAGCCCCATGTAGAGCGCATTACAGTAATCAAGTCTGGAGGTGACCAAAGCATGTGTGATCATGAGCAAGGAATCCCGGTCTAGGAGTGGGCGTAGCTGGCGTATTACACGAAGTTGTGCAAAAGCCCTCCTGGCCACGGCTGCCACCTGCTCCTCGAGCAGTAGTCGTGAGTCCAAGAGGACCCCCAGATTACGCACCAGGTCTGTTTGGGGCAAAACTGCCCCATCCAGAACCAAAGATGGTAACTCCTGAGATAGCGCAGGACCCCTTACCCATAGCCACTCAGTCTTGCCGGGATTCAGTTGTAGCCCGTTGTCCCCCATCCAGACCCTGACAGCCTCCAGGCACCTGGATAGGACTTCCACTGCATCAATTGGATCTCCACGGGCTGAGATATACAGCTGGGTGTCATCTGCATATTGGTGATACCTCACCCCGTGGGAACGGATGATCTCACCCAGTGGCTTCATGTAGATGTTAAATAGGAGAGGCGAGAGTACCGAGCCCTGAGGCACCCCATATTGCAGGGGCCTAGGGCTGGACCTCTCGCCTTCCAGCCACACCGACTGGGTCCGGCCCCTCAGAAATGAAGAGAACCAGGCCAGCACAGTGCCCTGGATCCCCAATCCTTGGAGCCTTCCCAGAAGGATACCGTGGTCGACAGTATCGAAAGCCGCTGAGAGGTCAAGAAGAGCCAGGATGGTTGGATGACCTCCATCCCGTTCTCGCCAGAGATCATCCACCAATGCGACCAATGCAGTTTCAGTACCATATCCGGGCCTGAATCCTGACTGGAAAGGGTCCAGATAATCCGCTTCATCCAGGACTTCCTGTAGCTGCCACGCCACTGCCTTCTCCAAGACCTTACCCAAAAAGGGTAGGTTGGATACAGGTCGGTAGTTGGTAAGTACCGTAGGGTCGAGGGATGGCTTTTTCAGGAGGGGACGCACCAAAGCATGTTTTAAGGGTGCTGGAAAAAGCCCCTCCTGCAGAGATGAATTTATAATTGCCTCGACCCAATCGCCTGCCACAGCCTTAGATGCCTTGACTAGCCAGGCAGGGCATGGATCCAATTCACAGGCAGTGGCGCGAACAGATCCAAGAAGCCTGTCCACTTCCTCAGGGCCAACTGGATCGAACTGATCCCAGATAACATGGCCAGACTGTACTCTGGTCAACCCCAGCTCTGTCTCTTCCACGCCGGGATTAAACTTCAAGCGAATCTGAGCGATTTTCTCCGCCAGATAATCAGCAAAAGCCTCAGCCGATCCCTGCCAACCAGGGCCAGACCCCCCTCTTCCCAGGAGGGACCTGGTCACCCGGAACAAGGTCGCTGGGCGATTATCTGCGGAGGCAATAAGGGCGGTGAAATATTGTCGTTTCACCGCCCCCATCGCCACTAGATAGGCTTTAATGGCAGCTCTAACAAGTGTTCGATCAGACTCACTCCGGGTCTTCACCCAGCGGCGCTCTCGGCGTCTCTTTGCCCGTTTGAGCTCCCTCAGCTCTTCTGTGAACCAAGGGGATGATCGATGCCCGCGGGCAAGGAGAGGCCGTAGTGGAGCGATCACATCCAAGGCTACCGTTACTCTCTCGTTCCATGAGTTGACAAGAGCCTCAGACGAATCGCATTGCAGGTCAGGAGGAAAACACCCCAGTTCCCTCTGGAATCCTTCCGGATCCATTAGTTGCCGGGGGCGGGCCCATTTAACTGGCCCTACCTCCCTGCGGTGAAGCCTCGCCCCCAGGAAGTCTAGAGTCACCAGATAGTGATCTGACCATGGCACAGGGATAATGTCTAATTTCTGAAGTTTCAGATCACTCTGCCACAGCTCCGATAAGAAAATTAAATCCGGGGTGTGACCACTGCTCCTGGTAGGGCCCTGAATTACCTGGGTCAGGCCCACAGCTGCCATGGAGGCCATGAACTCCTGAGCCGCCTCCGAGCCAGCCCCTAATGATGGCAAGTTGAAGTCCCCCAGAACCATAAGTCTGGGGAGCTCCAACGCCAACATCGAGACCGCCTCAAGGAGCTCAGGCAGGGAATCTGCTACCCTACAGGGAGGCAGGTATAGGAGTAGGATTCCCGACTGCCCTTTAGGGCCCAAACGCAGGAGCAGGGTCTCACAGCCCGGAATATGTGGAGCCGTGGCCCTGACGACTCCCAACGACTCCCTGGCTACTACGGCGACCCCACCGCCCCTCCCCTTCTCCCTAGGCTGGTGCCAAATACCGAACCCAGCTGGACACAGTTCGGATAGAGGAACCCCGTCCTCAGGTGCCAGCCAGGTTTCGGTGATGCATGCCAGGTCAGCCCGCACCCCCAATATGGAATCTGAAAGCAGGGGGGCCTTGTTACAGACTGACCTGGCATTCACCAGCAGCAGCCTAAGGGAAGGGTCACTCTTGACCGGCAGCTCAGGAACCAGAGGTGTAGCCGGGGGGCCAGAACAAGGGACAGCAACTAAACATCTGCCTTCCTTAGCATACTTTTATCATCTATCTGTTTCTCTTTTCTATCTGCAATGTCTGCCAATCACTCCCTCAAAATTTAGAGTATAGACTCCTCAGGAGAATAAATTCTCTTTTGTTACACTTTGAAGAGACATACAGAATGATAACACTAGTGGTGGGATGTCAAAAAATGTTCTACCCCACCGTGATGTCATCACAGTGTGGGGGGAGCTAACATCATGATGTCATTATGTCATGGGTGGGGCCAAAGAAAAAAATAAAATAAGCATACACATACACACACACACACCTCAACCCACCCCTCAATCCACCCACCCATCCACCCACAACACAAACACAACACAAGCCCTCCTCCACACCCTCACCACCGGTTGGAGTTGGAGGGCTTTAAGAGCCTTCAGAACCACCGTATGAAGCTCAGGATGCTGACACCCTCCTCTGCACCCTCACCACCAGCTGGAGTTGGAGGGCTTTAAGAGCCGCCAGAGCCACCAGATGAAGCTCAGGATGCCCTTCTCCACGCCCTTGCCACCGGCTGGAGTCGGAGGGCTTTAAGAGCTTCCAGAGCCACTGGATGAAGCTCGGGATGTTGACGTCCTCCTCCACGCCCTCGCCACCGGCTGGAGTTGGAGGGCTTTAGGAGCCTTCAGAACCACCAGCTGAAGCTCAGGATGCTGACTCCCTCCTCTGCGCCCTCACCACCGGCTGGAGTTGGATGGCTTTAAGAGCCGCCAGAGCCACTGGATGAAGCTCAGGATGCCCTTCTCCATGCCCTTGCCACTGGCTGGAGTCGGAGGGCTTTAAGAGCCTCCAGAACCACCAGCTGAAGCTCAGGATGTTGACGCCCTCCTCTGCGCCCTCACCACCGGCTGGAGTTGGAGGGCTTTAAGAGCCTCCAGCTGAAGCTCGGGATGCAGACGCCCTCCTCCGTGCCCTTGCCACCAGCCAGAGTTGGAGGGCTTTAAGAGCCGCATATGCGGTAAATGACATTGAGCCTGGCCCTCATTGGGGACGTTCAAGCAGCAAGGACTTTTTTTTATTTAATTACCATTATTTAATTGCTATGTGATACTGTATTGCTATGAGCCATGTGCTACTTTAGTGTGTCTTATGATATTTTTATTTTGTTGATGGATATTATGTTGATTGAATGCTTTTATATTGTATTCATATGTCTGTAAGCTGCCAGAGTCACACTTTGCGATTGGGGTGGGATATAAATCGAACATAGAATAGAAAATAGAATAGAATAAAATAAATAAATAAATAAATAAATAAATAAATAAATAAAATACATTAAAATAAACCCACCCACCCACCCCAAACATACATTAACCCACCCACCAAACACAAAACCCTCACTTACCTGTTAGTATAAGTTCCTGGGCAGCACCATGTTGCAAGAGGGATGTGGTCATCGTACCGGTTTTCTAGGATAATATGCCTTAATGTAAATGTAAAACAGCTGTACCTTCTTAAGGGTTCTCCAATTGGAACAGCACTTGGAACAGCACAGGTGTAGCTTATTGATGAGGTAACTCCAAGACTTTGCTTAAAACCCCCAAGCCAGGCCGCCAGGCCTTTTTAGGAACTGTGGTAGTACGTCAATATAGGTAAAGGTATTAAATACACATTAAAATACACACACACACGCCACATCCAAAGGTGAGTCACTTACCCTGGGGAGCAGGCTATAGGGAGCTTCAGGCTAGCAGCTTCTCTTACTCCTCCCCGCTTGGGAGGACAGCAAGGAGGCTGTACATACGCACCAAGCACTGTAGGTGTGCATGCACACCAAGTGCTTGGCATGTATGTGCAGTGGAGGAACCACTGAAAAGGTAAGCCCTGAAGGTGGTTCCCTCCCCCAAAAAACCCTGCTACCGGTTCTCCGGGATACTGGGGAAAGTTGCTACAGGTTCTGGTGAACTGGTGAGAACCTGTTATATCCCATCACTGGATAACACCTCATAAAAGATCTTCTCAATCTTTCAGCCACTTCGGACATGCACTTGCGTGCGCACACACATCCGCACACACACACACACACACACACACACACACACAAACCCATTCATGCACACAGACCCCCTTCAAACACAAATACAAACATAAATATGACTGACACCCTCACATGTCCATACAGGTCTCCAAGGTAAAAGAAAGAAACTGTGAGGAGTGATGATTTAACCTCCATCCCCACACTTCTTAGCCTTGGTAAGACCCTTCTCCTTCCACCACATCACTTTTACAATGCAGTTCTTGGGCGTACCAGTTTCAATGTGATCCAGTGCTTCTTTAAAGAAAGCAAGGATTGCAAGCAGTTGACATGTCACTTCATCAAATCCCTTGCAGTAGCTAATCAGGCAAGAACTGGCTTCACTTCATGATCAGCTTTCACAAGACATGTGAGTAAGCACCTTAAAGGGGTGGTTCAGGCTCCTTTTGGCATGAGCTCAATGTAAAGTCATATGCTTTGTTCTCTTTCAGTAAGGCCTTTGAGAAGAAAGAAGGGCTCTTCCAGGGGACTCTTGAGCTCAGTATAAAAGTACTGGGATTTGTAATATGGCTTGTTGACATGAAGATCTTGGTCATAAATTCCCAACACTTGTTCCTGTTCTGAACTTAGCACCTGAAAACTCAGACAGATCCTATAAGATTCCATGAACAGTAGTGTTAAGAGAGCCATTTTGTTATCTAATATGCAATGTGTTGGACTCTTAAAATTCTCAGGTGTGGAAATCTGTCTTGGCACTCCTTTATGCTCTCTTTCTTTTTCATTTTTGGGATAAGTCTTTACTACTATACGACTGGCTTTCGAACAAGGGAAACCTTTACCGCCCTACTCGGACATTCTCGCCCCGCCGCCACAAAACATACCTGCGGCCGGGGGGAAGAGGCTATCGCCGCGCTCAGCCGGGACTCCCTCCACCTGTCCCGGAGGCTTTTGCTTAAAAGCCGCAGCGGCGGCTGGACTTCCCCAGCAGAACATTCTCGCCCCGCCGCCACGGAACACACCTGCGGCCGGGGGAAAGAGGCTATCACCGCGCCCAGCCGGGACTCCCTCCACCTGTCCCGGAGGCTACGTTTAAAAGCCGCAGCGGCGGCTGGACTTTTTGATAATGTTAAAATCTTTGTGTAAATGTGTTGAATTTTGTAATTTTTTGATTATTGTTTGAAATTGATACTGACTGAACTTTTATGATGTAACGATGTTGAGCTGTTTATGGTGTTGATACCGATTTTTTTTTCTCTCTCTTTTTTGTATTTACATGATGTGTCTATAGACTTGCTGTTTACTCTGTGCTTGTGAACCGCCCTGAGTCGGCCTAACCGAATAGGGCGGTATAAAAATTGGAGTAAATAAATAAATAAATAAATTTTAACTTATAATTTGCCTTCTTTAGGTCACCCTTGATTGAAAGTCAGTCATATCCAACTCTAGGATCCAGTGTTCATCTCTGTTTATAGCCAAAGAGCCAGTGCTGTCTGCATTTGCAGACGTTTCTGTGGACATGTGGCAGGTATGACTAGACATTGGAGTGCGTGGAATGCTGTTTACCTTCCCACCAAAGTGGCACCTATTTATCTACTTACAAGTTCTTGCTTTCAAACTGCTAGTTTGACAGGAGATGGGACAGAGATGGGAGCTCACTCCATCATGCAGCTCTCATGTCTTGAATTGCTGACCTGCCGAACTTTCAGTCTTCAAATTCAGCATCTTAACCACTAAGCCACCGTAGTCCCTTGTCTTCCTTACTGCCTCAATAAAACCTATTTTTTTCTGGAAAATCTCTGTCATTGTCACTCTTACTTCTTCTTGTATACTTATGAAGAGACTCTTACCTAAAGTCCTAAAAATTATACTTTTTTGTGTGTGTGCAAAACATGCCTATATATTTTGTTTTTCAAAATGCTAAGGGCTGAGTTTGAGACCTGACAAGGACTGTTCCACTAGAAGAACAGAGAAGAGCAATACAGAAGAGAGGCTCAGTCCTTCTGGAGCAGAGACAAAGAAGAAAGGGACTGGAACAAATATGCTAGTGCTGAGAGATACTAACACAAGTAGGAAAGTGCACTTCCAAGAAAGAGAGAATATAAGTTAATAAAGAGATAACATTACATTCAAATGTTAAGGTCTATTTTCCCCTCAGGGATAACACAGTGATGCAATCCTCTTGAATGAATCCAATTATAACAGTAACCATGTGTTTCAGTTGATTGGGTTTTATCTGCTTTGTCCCAAGGACATCTGTCCGTCCTACCAGGGTGGATTGGAGAGGCTCTCTTATTATTCCATCCGCTAGAGAGGCGCATCTCTCTAGCACCAGAAGGAGGGCCTTCTCCGTGGCCGCCCCGGCCCTTTGGAACCTCCTGCCAACTGAGTTACATCTACAGACAGAGCTCCTGCCCTTTCGGAAGGGCCTAAAAACCTGGCTGGCAGGGCAGGTGTGGGGCTCCAGGAATATGGGATCCCATGTTGGGTGGCTGATCTGATGGGACAGCCACCCCTCCCTCACTCTTTTAAACTTTTTAAATATTTTTAAATCTTTTTAAACTTTTTAAGTCTTTTAGATCTTTGTAAATTCATGGTTTAATTCTTTTTTAATTGATTTTTAAGTAATTTTGAACCTCAAGGTTTTAATTTATGAATTTTCTGTAAGCCGCCTAGAATCAGGTTCGCTTGATTGGGACGGGATAATAAATCTAAATAAATAAATAAATAAATAAATTCTTCTTTAGACCATTAGCTGGTCCATATTCTGATTTTTTTACTATAAAATAATGTAAGTCTTTAGCTCTTAAAGAAGCCATGATAGTAGAAAAATATACAGTTTTAGCCAATTATCTTGCAAGAAATATGCTTTTTCAATATCCGTAGCCGGCGAATGAGACCATTGATAGCATAATAGTGTCTTAGTAAATGTAAAGGTAGGTAAAGGTCTTCCTTCCTCAAAAGGCAGTCATATCCTATTCTAGGGGATGATGCTCATCTTCAATTATAGCCAAAGAACCAGCACTGTCTGTGGCAGGTAGGCATTGATGCTGAAGTGTACAGAATGCTATTACTCTTCTTGTCAAAGTGGTAACTATTTAATCTACTTGCAATTTCTTGCTTTAGAACTGCTAGGTTGGCAGTAGTGGGGGCAGATGGCAGGAGTTTACTCCATCATGCAGCACTCAGGACCCAAATTGCTGATCTGCTAATCTTCCAGTTGTCAAGCTCAGTATCTTAACACTAAACCAGCAGTAGCCCTGCCAGGGTGTTACAGATATTTAAATTAAATACTTGTCCTCCTCCAATTGATGTCATTTTCAACAGTACATGAAAAAGGCTTTGTCTTCAGTGAAATAGAATGTCTTCAAAACTGCACCTTTGCTATGGCTGTCTCCTGTACAATCCAAAACAATGTTGTCTTTCTTGCAGATGGACTCAATAAATCATAAACAGCTCACCATTTGGACCTTCTCCTCAAAAGTTTATACCAGGGGTTCCCAACCTTTTCAAGCCGGGGGTTGGGTCATGCTCTCTCAGTCAGCTTCAAGGGCCAGATGGCCATTTTTCCCTGCCTGTACAATGGGGTGGCCATTTTGTCCCAACAGCTTCACATGAGTGATCATTTTGTTTCTAAAATGTCCTTGGAGGGGTGGAGGACCACATGAAATGGTGCTGCAGGCTGGATCTGGCCCACAGGGCTTAGGTTGGGAACCCTTGGTTTATACTGTCTTTGTCTGATGAAGAGTTCTGAACAACTAAAAGGACCACTTTATGCATAACTTTCTGACAATTCACATAAGGTTTTGCCAGCTCAGAACTTTGTACTCAATTGGTGATTAAATGATGCAGTTTTGCAAAGAGGTGTAATCTGTTCTTTAGGTCTGATTGAAGACACTGTATATAACAAGGAAGACGTAGATGTGAATGCAGCAAAAAAGTTTTGGTGTTGTTAATATTGAATGCAGTGTCCCCCACCCCCACCCTGCTGTCATTTGAGACTCCAAAATTAACGTTATGTTGGAAGAAGGAGACGAAGATGGAGTGTTGCTCATGTTCTTATCCTTCTATTTGTTGTCATTTTAGTTGTGGATTGTAGGGTATTGATATTATCTGGATTTACTATTCTAAGGTCTTTCCTAGGCATACCTCTCATTTCCACAGCATATCACTAGCTGGCAGTGCTATTATTTCTTTAAGTAGAAAAGGAAGCTGGGATTATATTTTGTTTGCCTTCTTTAAGGAGGAACAAACCATGTGAAGAGCATTTAGAGTTCCTTGAATGGGAATTACTCACTCAAGCATCTTTCCCACAGAGCATGCATAAACTGCTGGCGGGGGTGGGGGGGGGGACAATGACTCTGGATGAAATGCCAGTATGCTGCAAATTCTCTTCTTTGATATTAAGTGGAGAGGAAATATGCTTTTTGATGGTCTGTAGGCAATGTCGATCAGCAATGTACCTTTGTTTTCATAGATGGCTACATAAAAGATCAGATGCCATTTGCATTACATTTCAATAGTGTAGTTATGTTAGAGAATATTGGTCTGTCTTATTTTACTGGGCCCCATAGCAGCACAATGAGCCTGACAAGTTGAGGCACATGTCTAAGTGTGCATTAAACCAGGTTTCCTTTCTTCATTGTAACGTGTGACCATGAGAAAGTGCAAGCATTTATAATAATGGTAACATGGTGGCTGGTTCCCTTTGAGATATGGCTTTTGTTATGGAAAAATCTAACGAGATGATATGGTAACTACTCACTGAGAGGCTGCCAAAGCAGTGTGAATAGTTGCTGAATTGCCCTCTAAATTGAGGCCTTAAAAGCTTCAATGCTAGACATTTTATTTTATTTTTCACCAGTTAATGCAGTATTATTCAAGCATTTTAGCAGCAGTTTAGAGACTGAGAGCAAACTAAGAAGTTTCTGATTTAGACCTCCAGGATCTATATATGTTACTGGGATTGGACCACATTCTCCTTCTCCTCATGCGGTGTTAGGCCAACCCAACACTGTAAATATATTTACTAAATTGTTACTAAATTGTCAGGATCATAACTTTAAATACTTCCATGGTGACTAAAACTAAAAAAAAAAAAAACCAAGAAAGTAGCTATATTTCTTTCTGTTGCATGAAAACCAAGAATTAAATTTTAGATTATTTAAAGATTTAGTCCTGATTTTGGGGGGTTTCAGGAGTGGAGATTTTTGCAATTAGACCTGGGGAGCCCTACAAGCCCCATTTCTTAAAGCTACTCCAAATGCAGAAATTCTTGTCTCAATCTTTTCCCCCCTTTTATGCCTAAAAAAAGTGCATTGGGGAGATGGCGTTGTCCTCAGCACAGTTTGGGAACAGGAGAAAAACAGCCACCAAGTTTGAGCACCTTTATGAACACTCAAAACAGTGATGGGATGTCACCGGTTCCAGACGGATCTCTGGAACCGGTAAGACCAATCCCGGAGGGTTCTCCGTGAGGGGAAGTCCACTTTTGGGGCGTCCGGTTCCGGACGCCTGACCGAAAGAAAAAAAAAATTAAAATCGGAGCGAAAATGGCTCTAATTGACTGCGCATGCGCAGAAACTCAATCTGACGCATTGCACATGCGTCAGATTGAGTTTCTGCGCATGCGCAGTCAATTAGAGCCATTTTCGCTCCGATTTTCAAAACATTTAGAACTTTCAGGGCAGCGGCGGCGGCAGCAGCCCTCTGAGGGGGGCGCCTCCCCGCGGCACATTGAGGGCTGCCTCGGCCGTCCGCTGCTGACAAGCCCCATGCCCTGGGGACGCCCGGCGGGGTACACCGCTGCCGCCGCCTCCGCCGGGCGCCTGTGGGCCGGGTGCCTGCACCCGGCGTCCACAGCCGCCGCCCGCCGCCGCCGGAGCTGCCGCTGCCTGAATCCCTGTGGACTCCTTCTTGGGTCGGTCCCTTTTGAGCTCGGCTGCCGCGCGCTGCGGAGGAGGAAGCTGTAGGCGGCGGCGGTGCGGCATGGGGACGGCCCAGGGAGGCGCGGCAGCCGCGGCTGCCCGTCGCCCCTCGCCATGGCCGGAGCCGGGCTAAAAAGGTACCGGCCCAAGGAGGACGCCACAGGGGTGCAGGCAGCTCCGGCGGCGGCGGCGGCTGTGGACAGCAATCGGGGTGCCGGGTCCCAAGAAAGGTAAGCGAGGGGTTTTTATTTGGGGTGGGTGGGTAATTTATTTGTGTTTTGGGTGGGTGGTTGTTTTTATTTTATTTATTTATTTGTGTCTGGGTGGGTGGGCTGAGAGGGAGGGGTGTGTGTGTATGTTTATTTTTATTATTTATTTATTTTTATTTTGGCCCCGCCCACAACGTCATGACGTCATGACGTCATGACGTCATGACGTCATGACGTCGGCCGTGACGTCATGACGTCATGCCATTGGCCACGCCCATGACGTCCGTGACGTCATGGCGTGGTAGTAGATTTTTTGTCATCCCATCACTGACTCAAAATGAAGAATTCCAAAACATTGGTGGTTTTTCAAATGATAGTTGGCCATGCCTACTCCCATTCCTTTTCCACACACTACAGAAGGTCATGATCACTGCCAATTTCAGATCATTACTTTCCCCCTCCATCCTGAAATAAAGAGCCAGACACAGTGTTGGAATGAATTAGGAGCACACTTTATTAAACTATCAGTAATGTTACCCTTAATAACGAAACTCTTAACACAAAACATTCTCTCCCTGATCTGCAGAGGGGCCTCACATAGTGTGATTGCCAATATTGGGAGCCAGAGGAACCACCACGGCCCCTGCTCCAAATGCTAAGGTTGAGTCCAAATCCCTGGGAAACGGCACCAATAGGCTTCCGCCCCAGGTAAGCCAGCAAATGGTTATAGTGTCACGTGACTGTCCATGGCCAGGAGATAAGCAGTAAATTAACCTTGATGCGCCAAACCTTTACAAGGACTGGGTGGATACCCAGTCCAAATGTAACTAACAACAGCTGGAAGGACTACCTGAACCACCCTGGACTCAACAAGTATGACGTCACTCCACTAGGGGCTGCGGTGGCTCACTGGTTAAGAAGCTTGCCTTGTTAACTTGAAGTCCGGCAAGTTGGCAGTTTGAGACCCAGGTACTGCATGACGGCTTGAGTGCCTGTATCTGTCCCAGCTCTTAGGGGCATGAAAGGAGCCTCATTTGAGTGTTCTCTTGTCAGAATCTGGCCCTGACAATTGGCGCAAAAGAATTAGGACTGCAGTCTTGGATCTGGTGCTTAAAAATCAGTCTGACGCTCTCTCTGTATTTCTCTCCCTGCCATCAAGCAGGGAATCTATTCTTACTGAGCCACACAAAAGGGGAAGTTACATCTCATCAGAAGAATGGGAGTGGTTACATTGGAAGGGTGGGACACACCTCTATACATCTAATCATTAGAAAACACACTTGTTTAACAACCTTTCTGTCTTAGAATATATCTTGCAAGCTCAGAATGTTCATTAGTTACAAATTCAGCTAGAATGTTTATCATTTTGTACACAGCAGGTTTCCTTGCAAAAAGGGCCTCTTGTGGTCTAAGGCACATCCTGTTTGCTGTGTCCACTGAAGCATACGTCCTGTTATGCTATTTCTGTCACACAGTTACAAACAGCATTAGCAAAGCCTGACAATTGATACACAGGCACAAATAAGATACAATTAAATCTATACACAGGCACAAATAAGATACAATAAGGCTCAAATGAATCCCTACATTCTCTGAGCAGAGTTTCTTCCACAAAAATCATTTCAACCTAAAATAATTTCTAACATGAAATTATTATTACCTCACTCCACACTACACACCCAGTGTGACCTAAGAAGACCTACCACCAGCCAATTGCCCAAAGCCCTGAATAGCCAGCATGGGATAGGCAAAGATTTCCCATACAGAAGGTGCCAATTATTGTGTAGACAAAAAAAAAGTCCTATCCTGCCCGTCAGTGACCAGCTAGTCTTGTCCTGAACTGAATCCCTTGACACAATGAGAAGGGAGTAGTGAGCAAAACAGCCCTTACAACCTCCCTTCCATCTCCTCACCGTCTGCGGCTGAAGAGTATGACCATTAGGCAAGCCCTAGTGGTCCAATTCGTTTTTGGCATGAAGGAGAGCAGCAAAGTGCACTCACACAGATGCCTGTCTAAATATCTCCTGGTGCAGACGCAGATGAGTGCTCCCACCATCACGCTACTCAAGTAATGTGTGATGCAGGGATTCCGTGAAGATGCAAGTGAGGTCGGTTACATATCACCAAAAAGGAGGAGATGCAACACAAAAAAGAAGGCAAAAAAATTTAAACTTTCACAACTTACTGGACAACAAAATTGATGTTTGTAGTTTTTTTAAAAAAAGTTATTATTTAAAAAGATCTCACAATGCATCTCACCTGGATGGAGAAGATGGTGATCAAGGGACCCATGTGTCTACTGAGTTTGCTATTCATGGGCTCAACTGGACAGGCAAAATGTGCAAAAGGGCAAAAATGATCCTTTACTTTTGCACAACTTCGTCTCATATGCCAGTTATGCCCACTCCTTGATCAGGACTCCTTACTTATGGTCACACATACTCTAGTCACCTCCAGACTTGTCTATTACAATGTGCTCTACATGGGTCTGCCCTTGATGACATTCAGAGGCTGCAACTGGTCCAGAATACAACTGCTAGGGTGGTGATGGGGTTCAGGTGGTATGCCCATGCCTCACCACCACTTCAGGAGCTTCACTGGTTGCTGGTATGCCTCCAGGTGCAATTCAAGGTGCTGGTTATTATCTTTAAAGCCCTACATGGTAGTGGGCCAGGAATATCTGTCTGTCCCACCAGAGCGGACCAGAGAGACTCTTTAATTATTCCATCTGCTAGAGAGACATGTCTCTCTAGCACTAGAAGGAGGGCCTTCTTGTGTCTGCTCTGGCCCTATGGAACCTCTTGCCAACTGTGTTGCATCTCCAGATGGAGTTGCTGCCCTTCAGAAAAGGTTTAAAAACCTGGCTAGCAGAGCAGGTGTGGGGCACCGGCAGTGTTGTGGCCCCAGCCTGCTGGCTGATTTAAGAACGCTCTCTCCCTATTTTTAAACTGGTGGGAGAGTAGGGAATGCTTTGTGGTAGTTTTTAATGGGGTTTTAATTGTGATTTTAAAATTGTGATGGTTTTAATATCGTACGTCACCCAGAGTCTTTGGGATTGGGTAGCAATACAATTTTATTTATTTATTTATTTATTTATTTATTTATTTATTTATTTATTTATTTATTTTGTCAGATTTATATTCTGCCCTGCTCTCACAAGCGACTCAGGGCGGAGCATAACAGACATAAAATAACCTCCTAAAAACACAAAAAGAACAAATTAAAATTAAAAACCCTTTAAAAAAACTTCTCATTCCCTACACACTAACCCACCGAATATAGGAATGAAGGTAGGAATGGTGGGGGGAGATACAGAATGTTAAATAAACCAGCGGGGGGGGGGGAGGGGTGTCAGTAAACCCTCATTACCCCACACCATTCCTGCCAGCCAGGTTTTCAGACCCTTTCTAAAAGCCAATAACCCCGTCTGAAGGCACAGCTCCAGAGGCAGGTGGTTCCAAAACATAAATTTATTTATTTATTTATTTATTTATTTATTTATTTATTTATTTATTTATATTTATTGCCCTCCTCCCCGAAGGGACCCAGGGCGATTTCCAACAATTTAAAAAACACTTTTAAAATTAAAAACTTTTTTAAAAGCTTAAAAACTTAATTAAAAGCTAGGTACTATAACTTGGACATATGGTCGACAACCCTTGAAGTGAAAGGATGCCTTCATAAAGAAGTTTGTCCTCTGGTAGCCCTTCACTTTTTGGGATACATGTTATAAACATGAATGTCTTTTAATTATCCAGTGGTTATTTAGCATATTTTATATCCAACAGGAGGGGAGATATAGCCATGATAGGCCTTTTGTGGTTGAAACAAATTCCTCTTCTTGAATGAAACAGTTTTTCCTCTCTGTGATCAGCTCAACTATAGTACCACTCAGACAGGATTTTTAAAGTTGAATAAATGTAACAAAGTTTACTCATGAAAAACTTGTAAAAAATGTACATGTGCTGAAAAATCCTTAGCAATAGCAATTCTTCTATTGTGCCCTGATCAAAATTTGGAGTGCCAAAATGAAGCCACTTTCCTGTTTTTGTCATTAGCCAAACCTAAGTCCTCATCGATGCAAGTTTCCAGCAGTAATCTGCAGACCAGTAAAAGAGCCTGAAATGAGAATAGCAGTTACATGTATGTACTTCCCAATAGTGTTTAGAGTACAGTACTCCATGGGCAGTTCAACTACATAGTTAATCTTGGTTTCTTAGTTATTTCTTTTTGTTACATGGCTTCACAATTATTAAAAACAGTCTCTTCAGAGTTTAAATAACATTCAACAAAGCTAACTAACATAAAACGACAACTGAGTAGACCAGTGATGGTGAATCTTTTAGAGACCAAGTGCCCAAATTGAAACACAAAACCCGCTTATTTATCACAAAGTGCCAATACAGCAATTTAACCTGAATATTGAGGTTTTAGTTTAGAAAAAAACAACTCACCTTTGCCACAGACTCAACAGGCTGCCACCCATGCTGCACCCTCACAATGAATATGAGCTGCCCACCTTACCCCAGACAGGGGAAAGAGAAAGTGTTCCCATTGGGCTCCTGGGCAGAGGGGTGGAGTGAACTCTGTGCTGGGGTGATGGCACATGTGACCACAGAGAGGGCTCTGAATGCCCCCTCTGGCATGTGTGCCATCGATTAACTATCATTGGACTAGACTAACAGACTGAGTCAGATCAGATGATCTGCTTATTGGATTACCCTGAATCGTTAGCTAATTCTGTTTTTCTGCTGGAAAACACAACACAAATGGAGAGGCATCCTTTCTAAACCAGGAAATGTGGTCACTCTAAGGGACATCCATATATTCAATGGCATTGAAAGACAGCTTCCACATAGAAGTACATACAGTACCAGACTCTAGTACAGTCAAACCTTGCATAAAGAGCACCTCACTTAAAAAGTAACTCACTTAAAGTGCAGGATTTTCTCTGAATGTTCACTTCACTTAACAAATAAAACCAACCAAAAACTCGGTTAACAAATAAATTGGGGGTCACAATCCCTCCCACACTAGAAGGCACAAATGGTCACTTACAATGGTGTTTTGCTTAAAGAGCAAACTTGCTTAAAGAGCAATCCTGTGGAACACATTATGCTCTTTAAGCGAGGTACCATTGTATTACGTTATGTGAATACTGTGTGACCTAGTTGGCTTTCTGCCTCAGTAAGTATCTGAATCATGTCACTGTCTCGGGATTATCATCCCCTGGCTAAATATTATCTCTGTTTTCCTATGCTTAAGGGTACAAAGAAAAATATGGGGAGGGGTAGCTTTGTGTACAAGCTCTCTCTGGTATTTTATCGCTATCCAAATGAGTGTAGAATTCAATTTAACAGCATAATAAAACATTCAAAGGTAGTTATATTTCCATATCCATAAATACTAATGTGAAGAAATACAATTTCATGTGTCAGTGTCGTAAGAATACTTGCTAGAGGCACACTCACTTTGGCTGAAATTATTTTATTACATGGCATGATAAGTTCCCACATAAAAAGCTGCCTGTATTATTTGATATTGCCCTGTG
Source organism: Furcifer pardalis (assembly GCA_030440675.1). NCBI lineage: Eukaryota > Metazoa > Chordata > Lepidosauria > Squamata > Chamaeleonidae > Furcifer > Furcifer pardalis. Next base: position 26,505,672 of record CP126892.1, read on the forward strand.
GACCTTTAGCTATAACCCTCAGACACAATGATGCAGTTATAAATGTATTAACACCAAGGAAAGCTACTTCACGAAAATGATGTTTTCATCAATGTCTGACTTCTAACAGCTTCAGACAACTGTGCGTGTGATAATATCGTACAGAATCTCACAATAGCTTTAACTGGGAGATTATACAGGCACAGAAACCTTCAGAAACCTTGTCTGAAGAATCTCTCAGGGCATTGTTTTCTGAAGAAGGTACTGGGGAAAGTGGAGGTGGGCTGAAATGTATTTGTGAGATAAGCAGTCAGCTTTCCTGGGGTTTGTGTTAAATGCTCATGGTATTAATAGATTGAAAGTCACGCCAAGGATACAGTTGAAATTCTTCAATTGAAACATCAAAACTATGTGATTACTCACCACTGGGATAACTATGCCCCAGTTGAATTATTTTCCCCACACATATTTACCAGTATCAGTTACAGTTCTTTGTGAGCTGGCCCAATGGGTCAAGGTTTTGGGAGAGTGCTAGACAAGGTTCCATGTCAACTGACAGCTTTCCTCTCCAAGAAAGCAAGGCTGGGAAATGCTCCTATCATCTGTACTGCTCTGGACAATGGAAATGGTTTAGGAGCAACAGTAGCCCTATGCTCAGGTTACACAGGGAGGATGAAAGCATAGTGAGTTTGAGGAGTTATGTGCAAAAGACATCCCAATAGACAACTCATCACCAAAGAAGGGGTTATACCCTCTAAACATTTTGGGGTGATGTAAATCTACCATTGGGAGAAAAGTGGCCTATAAATACAACAAATAGATGCTGCCATCTCCAACACATATCTCTTTGTAGATATGTGTGTGTGATGTGCCATTAAGTCAGAACCAACATAGCAATCATAACAGTGGATATTTAGGGCATCCCCCCCCCCATAATACACATAGGTGATTTGAACCCATGTCTCCTAAGTCTTAGTTTGTCAGTCGATCCACCACACCACACTAGGTATTCATGAATTGGTGATAAAGGTCTGAAAAAAGTTTGCATTTGCTGCTAGCAGGCATCCCAATCATGGGTAATCTCAAAAACATGCAGTTAGATTGATCTGCATAATCTTTAGAAGTAAAAACATGCTAAGGGACTCTTTGATAGTTATATGCCTATCTCCTCCTCTACCCGTTTTAATCCCCACATGTTCAGGCTAAATGCCCCACAAACCTATGGTCTCTTTCCTTTCTTAAACTAGACTTCATATCATATTTGCTGGCATATAAAACACATCAGGGTATCAGATGCACCCCATTTTTATACACATTTTAAAGGAAATAATAATATTTTTCTACATTTTTTCATGAGATGGGGGGAAATGGGCTTTAAAGGAGCCCTCTTTCCACCCACTCCCCCCCCCCGGCTGCTGAAGACCAATAGCTGTGGGATGTGGGGAAGCTAATTTTTGGGTGGTGGAGTGGGGTGGAAAGAGGGATCCTTTAAAGTCAATTTTCCCCATCCCACAACCATTGGCTGGCAGCAGCTGGGGAAAATGGGCTTTAAAGGATCCCCCTTTTCACCACATTCCCCCACCCTGACTGCTGGTGACCAGTGGCTGTGGGATGGGGTAAGCCCATTTTGGGGTGAGTGGAATGGGGTGGAAAGGGAACACCTTTGAAGTCCATTTTCTCCTGATTTAGCTACTAGCAGTTGGGAGGGATGGGTTTTAAAGGAGCTCTCTTTCCACTCCATCCCCCTCACCCCAGCTGCTAGCAGTCAACAGCTGTAGGATTGAGGGGAAATGGACTTCAAAGGAGCCCTCATTCCACCACCCCCCAAAACATGGGCTTTCCCCATCCCACAGCCCCTGTCTGCCAGAAGCTGGGCAGGGGTATAGATTGAGGTGGAAAGAGGGCTCCTTAAAAGCTCATTTTCCCCAGCTGCTGGCAGCTGGTTGCAGGTCTAGAGGCATCAGATAGGAGTGGATATGGAACATCTGATTGATTTAGAATAGGAAAATAAATATGACAATGCTGTAAATTGTCATCCTGCTTATTTAACTTGTATGCAGAGTACATCATATGTAATGCAGGGCTGGATGAATCACAAGCTGGAATTACAGTTGCCAAGGAAAAATATCAACAACCTGTGATATGTGGATGACACTACCCTAATGGTAGAAAGTGAAGAAGATCTAAAGAGCCTCTTGGTGAGGGTAAAAGAGAAGAGTGCAAGAGCTAGCTTTAAATGCAACATTAAAAAAACCAATACCATGACATCTGGCCCCATCACTCCCTGGCAAATAGAAGGGGAAGAAAGGGAAGAAGTGACAGACTTTACTTTATTGGGAGCCAAGATCACTGCAGATGGTGACTGCAGCCATGAAATTAAAAAAAAATGCTTTTTCCTTGGAAGGCAAGCTATGGCAAATCTGGGCAGCATAATAAAAAGTAGAGACATTACCCTGGCAACAAAAGCCCACATCCTTAAAGCAATGGTCTTCCCAGTAGTAATGTATAGCTGTGAGAGCTGGATGATAAGGAAGGTTGAGCACAGAAGAATAGACACCTTCAAACCCATCAATTCGAAAGGAAAATAACCCCAACTGCTCCCTAGAAGGTCAGATACTAAAGATGAAGCTCAAATACTTTGGTCACCAAAAGAAAAGAAAAGACTCAATGGAGAAGGCCCTGAAGCAAGTCAAGATTGAAGGCAAAAGAGGAAGGGAGTAAGGGAAGATGAAATGGCTAGATATTATCATTGACATGGTGGGCATACATCTGGGCAGATTCCAGAGGATGCCTGTTAAGTCCACTCTGACTTTCCAAAGTTTTCTTGGTAGAGAATACTCAGAAGTGATTTACTATGTCCTTCTTCTGGAGGTCTACAATGCCTGTCTCTTCTCCCTGAGGGAACAGTGGAGATTTGAGTTCCCAACACCTGACTTCATAGCCAGACACCTAACCACTGAGCTCTCTGCTACCTTAAATATTTAACCTTCAGAAAGTGAACAGTAAAACTGAAGGTAAAGAAAGCATTTCTATGTGGAACTCATTTTACAAGATTAAGAAGTATAGGCCTGACAAAAAGAGTTTTATACAGAAATATTTCCCTTAGCTCCAATTTTACTGTTGGCTTTCTGAAAGTTACATGATTATGGGATGAAAAAGCACATCCACATTTGTACAGTGCAGTACAGATGGATATTTTCTTGAATGACAGTTCCCAAAATCCATGACAGTACTGCCTAGGCATTCTAGAAATGGTGGTCTGAAATTTAAGATTTCTGTGCTTTGGCACAATGTTGCAGTTTGGGAAAGGATGCCAGTGAAAGAACATAGTCTTAGGCTAGAGCTACCTATGTAGGATTTTTTTTAAAGCATCAAATACTCACCTTTAGATAAGGCAAAGAACTTCCATGTAGGAGTAAGACAATTCAATAAATAAGATCCAAGAACAATAATATGTCAGCACAAGAAAGGTTATGCATTAGAAGGAAGTGTCCAGAGCCATACTTAGAGTAGTGATGTGAAGAGGTAAGACTAGATGAGAAACTTCTTTGGTTCATTCTCACAAGGACTATTTAGACTTTTCAATTTTCTTTCTAAACAACTTGCTTTCTCTTGTTAGCTGGATGATTTTCCATGAAAATAAATAAATACAGAGAAAACTACCATTTCAGATAGAGGGCCATAGAGAACTCTTCTCCTTCCAGTTCAAGTTTTTGTTTTATCCATAGTCTTTAGAAAGTATCTCCAAGGGATCCTGAAATTATTTATGTGTAAAAGAAACAACATCTTCACTGTATGATGCTATTAGACAGTAGGATTGAGATGGGGGTCATAGATAGTTGCGTATGCTTACTGCATTTTTCAGTGAAAATGTGTAGTACTGAAAGATATAACAAATGTTCTTTTAATATAAGTAATAACATTGGACAGGCATTCTTTTGCATTGTTTGATCAATCAATGTGTCCTGCTGGGCAATATGTGCTTTGAAAAACAAAGGGGGGAAATTTAGATTTGCACTGACGCAGGAGTTTAAAGCAAAGTATATTTTATGTAAATTGCAAATCACAATGAAGACAAAGAAATACTTGACATTTGGGTCATGTGCTGGAAGCTTAGCTCCACAGGTACCACCTCAGTTTGTGTTGACAGCTATTTTTGATTAAAAATTGAGCAATGGTGGTAAGATTGTTTCACATCCCTAGTATTTCTATTTAGACAAGCATCTGTTTCTTTATATGACAGAGGTCTGGATGACACTTGACTGTATTTTCAATATAAAGATAGAGTTCCCTGCTGGGATGGCTAAATATTGTTTCCTACCAATTTTTGAAGTAGATGGAAAGCATGCATGATGCATTGCCCAAGCACTGAAACAATAGAAGAAAGGAAGAAATGTTAATAGCAAGCCTGTGTGGACATTAGTGTATGGAAATACACCTAAATTCATCTGTGAATAATGTTGCATACATATAACTTCAATTGGCTGCTTGGCTGTGATGTATTTTGAGGGATATTAAGTAATTGACAAAAGATGGACATGAATGGGGATTTCTGAAGTAACGAAATGTGGCCTAAGGGCACATTGGACAGTTGGGTATAGCACTTTAGCTCAAAAGGGTCCACTTTCAACCATGTGAGGACTCCATTTTGTTTGCAGGAATGTCACACATTAAGGACCCTGCTTGAATTCTTCCATCACCTCACATTTCAGTGATGATTGTGAGCAAAGCCCAAGATGATATTCTGCCAAGCAATCCTCCTTCTTATTATGTAACTTTTGAAAAGACTATCAGGTTGGAAAGATACAAGTATGAACATCTGCATACCTAGAATCCAATGTAATGCAAGAGTTACAAGGATAATTGCATTTAAAATTATATGCATTTAGATAATTTATTTAAATGGGAACACTTAGTTCACCAATTTATGTACTAGCCCATTAAGACTGTCATTTCTTGTTTTAATCTCAGAAAACTGTTTTATAAGGTGTGTGGTAGCAAAAAGATTTATGAGAAGATAATTATGATAAAAATATCTGTTTAGGATAATGCTAGTTTAACAGTGTGTGCAGATAATAATGAATCAAATATATATTAAAAATAATCAGTTTTGAGGGAAACGAGGGAACTTTAAATCACAAGTGCAGGTATGTGCAAAAACCCTTTCCCCATGATAAAAGGGTTACAAAAATGTTTATATTTTTCTGCTTTTCCCTGCATCTCCATTCCCCAAAGCACCCTCTACCCAGTTCTACTTTCCCCATATATGTCTGGAGATAAGAGGCACAGAAGCTGCTTGGAGAAAAGGAGCAGTGCATAAAAAAAACTATAAATCATCTCTTCACCCCATCCGCATGGCTTCTCTGCTCTAAACTGCTACCAACTAAAGGACTATGCTTCATTTCAGGGTGCTAATTTTAAAGTTCAAAATATGCCTTATAAGCTGTGATCTCTGAACTTCATTCTCCCATCTATGATATGGTGATAAGAATATTGGACAGCTAAGCTAACTTCTGGATTCAACTTCTAAAAATTGGCATGGTTAGCAGAGCATATTCTTCACTTAAAACAATATACTTCCACACTTCTTACTGTAAGAAGACTAAGTAAGCTGAACTTTATTGGAGATATGCATTGAGACAGGAATGAACATCTTTATTCTACTTGACAGTAGAAGATTCAAGGAGCTTGAGTTGTCCCCACCTCTTAATTACAAAGGCAGGACATCTCCTCTATCTTTTGCCATTGTTTCCATTGTATTTTAAGATGTACACATAATGTCAGAAATAGAAACAAGATCATGAGAGGGAAGGGAAGTAACACCAATGACCCTAATAATTTCATTCCAGGGTGAAGCTCAGCAAAGATTAGAGCAGGTAAAGAACTTTCTAGGAATCTTATGGAGATCCTTATTACTCTTTCTTTCCCCGTGCATTCAGATGCAAATACATGCAGTTTTCCCCCATGTAAGCTGAGTTATACTCTTCCACTTCCAGTAGAATCAAAGTAAAATAATTAAATTTAACACTGGTCAGCGGCTGTGTATTTTTATTGCCAAGAATGTCATCTGATGTATTGTGATCACTGTAGGAACTGACAGCACTGTGATTTGACAGCAAACCATAAAAGGATCATCAAAGGCTGGACCAGAGAGGAAGGAAGGAGGGAGACTTTGGGTGTAAATGCAAAGTACATTGAGTGTTTACATTGAATTTCTGAATCAATCTACAGTGTATGAGTGATCACTGATTGTGAATTCAGATGTAACACAGGCTGCAAATTAAATTGCAGCAAAACAGAATCAGAGCAATTTGCCTTGACAACATGGTTGTAGCCTAGAAGAGATCTAGAAATCAAGATAATGAGTTTCATCCTGAAAGCCTTGCTTTTACCAGTTACATATACACACTTCCCCTAAAAAGAAATAGAAATGGAAATAGTTGTGCAAAACAAAGTCTAGGTCTTTTCCTAAAGAATTCTGTAGGCATCATGACACTCTGTACTTTCCTATCCCATATACAACTTTGTCCACACCTATTTTACAAACGAAGAGATCCAAAGTTTAAAAAAATGCAAGTTACCTAAATGTTGCTAATCCTTATCAATGCATGTTATCTCTACTATGACTTTAGCTACTATTTGGCCTCATTCATTCATCCTAGCTCCCTCATAAATTAAGAGACCACGTGAAGGCCACAAAAAGATAGATGATACTTAGGAGCAATTGTATTGATCTCACACTTCATTTCCACATCACAGAGACTGACTAAAGGTCTAAAATAACCACCAGTTGTTCCAGCCAGAATAACCCTCAGAAATGCCAACAATCTATCTGAACCCTGAATAAAATCATTATGCAACTCCCATCCCTGTAGAATTAGTTGTCTAATCATGATATGGGATGTAGCACACTTTCCACCTTTGCCTACTTTGTTCTTTCTGTCCAGAACAAAACAACAGACAGAGCAAAATATGTTTGGGTCTGATTTTCCATGGGAAAGGCTTATTTATTTTGGTCATTAAATCCCACGCTGGCTGGTCCTAACTAGACAACTTCAGCATCAATGATGAAATCCCTGAAGAAAATAAATCTGAAATGTTCTAGGCACTGCAGAGACCACGATGAATACTGAACATCTGCTGAGTTTGCATAGCTTTCAATAATTTAGAATACTAGCTCAAAATTTGCATCTTTATGGTGTGCATTGTGTATGGAGATTGCTTCAGGTAGATTAATGTTTAATCTTCTAATTGTCCTTCATATTATAATCCAGCACTGGAATATTTCTTTTCATATCTATGTTATAGTTGGTTGCTTGCTTTTAAACAATGTAATTGTTAACCTATACTCATACTGGCAACTATTTAATATATAAATTGATACCTATATATAGAACAGCTAGTGTAGTGCAGTGAACAGAGTTCCAGGCTAGGACACAAGACGCTATGTAAACTAAGTGGAGTTGGGACTGGTAAGCTTGAACATTTAGCATACCTCCAGACACTACTAGGTTTGCAAAACAAACAAACCCAGAAGCAACAGATATAATACAGCATACATACTCTACCTATATGCTCCACTAAATGATGCAATTAATGTCATACATTATAGTAACAAATCCTGTGGGTTATTTTTTTTTTTGTCTACTCAAAAGTCAACAGTAATTGCAATGCAACTATCTTCTAGATCAGTGATGACGAACCTTGGCATTCCATCTGTTCTTGGACTTCAATTCCCAGAAGCCCTGATCAGCAGGTGTGCTGACTTGGGCTTCTGGGAATTGAAGTCCAAGAACAGCTGGAGTGCCGCCACTAGGGTTCTAGGTGAAACTACCTTCCAAGTGAAAGTACAATAGCTGTGTCAAATAATATGACTAGAATCCTCAGAACTGTTATCAAGTGAACTTACTCAGATAAATCCACTAAACCTACTTAGGAGTATCACGTTAATGTCTGCAGTGAAAGCTAGTGACACTTAAACTCTTTCCTTTGAAGAATTTGCAAGTTAGTCAAATAATTCTGAAGGAATCTCAATGAAAAATCAGATAGTTTACAGAAATGAGTTATGAATGAGGTAGCAGAAAGCTATGACTGCCGCTGGGAATGTGACTTTTGAATGTTCTACCTTGTAAAAATATTAGTTTAGATGGCAGGGACCCCTCTTGCTCCTGTGTTGGCTTTCTATTTGTTGGGGTTTTATTGAATTTCTAAATTCAAAACATACATAAAAATAAATAACAGGGCTAAAAAGCAATAAAGACATATAAAGCAATACAAGCTTCAATACATCACATCTTTTGTTTCTTATAATTTATGTCTGACAAACTTTCTCAGAATTTACTCTAAATAATTACACTTTTGTTCAAATTTTTAGTATATTCCCTGATGTATTTCCATCCATAATTCCACTCATTTTAACCACCGTTGTGCTATTGCCCTGACACCCCAGGAGTGAAGAGACAGACACGGTCATGGTTTAAAACTGGGAACCTTATTGAAAACTAACTGTAGGAAATAAAACTGTGCAGAAACTGTCTGCAACTATCTGATTTGCCACAGGCTGGGCGTAGCACTGGTAAGGAATTCAATTATAATCTTTAATTGAGTAATTCAAATTGATCCCTCACAAGAAGTTGGCAGTCCTGCCACTTCTGACACAGGTAATTTGTTGAACTCGAGAAGTGGCTGCCAATCTGTCGGGCTTCAGCAGCCACTTGTTCGTGGGCCGCATTTGACAGAGGCAGCACTGAACAAGGCCCTACTATCCGAACTGCTGCTCCATCAAACATGTCCCAACCAGATTAAGAGGGGTATGTGAATTCCTTACCAGTGCTACCCGCCACACACATAGCAAATAATAGTTTATTCTGCGGCCCCATCCCAGACCAACAACTTGGCCTCCAAACCAAGCCACAGATCAGCCAGGAAAAATTTCAGTCCGAGATCGGACAAGGGAACTCCATCGCCCAAAAACAGATGGCGATTCTCCAGGCGGATGGCCAGGTGGTGCAAGTCAGTGCTGATACCTTCCTGGCAGAAGTACAAATACACAGAATGGTTGACCGCCCAGTGGGCGTGATCAACCATGTGGGGGTTGCCCAGAAAGCACCACACAGCCCTGGGAATGATGTCAGACCAGAGGAAATGCACAGTAGGTCAACGCTGCCGGATGAGGTCCAGGTCGCCCCGGATGGACATGGAAAGGGTGATACCGGCCATAGTGCCAAGGTCATTCCTGCCCAAGTCCAGCATGATGATGTCAGGGGGAGGGCACCACCATGCATCAGCCAAAAACCAGAGCAGGTGACACCAATGCATCCCTCTTATGCCCTGCCAGATAAGAAAAGCCCTTGGGTGAAAAGTGAGGTTAAATGCTGCAGGGGGCCCTGGCAGCATGACAGGCAGCCCAATGGACGTAACTATGGTCAATCATCCATACACACACAGGTCCAATCCAGGGAGCAGGAACTGAAAGAAAGAAAAGAAAAACAAATGCCAGCAGGAAATTCATGATGGTAAAGGGTGGGCATATGAACGAAAAGCCCCAGACTCCCAGTGGCCCATCCTCATAATGTCCTCAGCTGAGTAACCCAAAGAAGCAGCAGTGGATGCGGCGCTGATATCAAACGAGTGAGTCCCGTAGCGGGCACTGTTGAGTTCAACAGCTGCAAGGACAGAGGAAGTGAGGCTACAAAATTGGAAACGGGTAAGTGGACGGCCATCACGGTGGCAGAAAAGTGGGCCCGGATCACTGCCACACAAGGCAAGAAACAGCTGCAAGGCCCGTAAAGGACAGACATCAGGGTGCGGGCAGGCCAAAAGGACAACTACAGCCCCTCTACCCAACTGGTCAGTTTTGGAGCTGCGAATACGCAAGCTTACCAAACCAGCTGACAAGGACACATCAGAAAAAAGGAGGGTCTTACAGGAAACATCCCAGGCAGAAGCGGCCATAAGCTCACTGGCTCGCAATGCCCTGAAAAAGGCCGTGGAAGAGGCGGCGTGAAAAAGCGCCGCCTCTAAGCCATCCGCACAACGGGCATGTCAGGAAGTGGATAGGGCACAAAGGATGGGCAGAGAGATAGGGTGGTGGGTGGCGCAGTGAGGGCCATGCTCCCGGGTCCAACCTTCGAGCACCTTCCATATACGGAAATCGGAAAGGGTATCAGGAAAACCATTAGCCTTGGCAGTGAACGCCAGGGCAGAGCGGCGGCACCGGATGGAGCGGGGGGCAGGGCAGAGTCATGCAAGTGCACTATGAACTGCAGTGCATGTTCAACAGGGATGGGCCAGACGTCCAGCAATGAGGAGGCAGCACAGAAAGCTGTAAAGGCAGTGCAGGCAGTGAGGTATGCCCTGCGGGTCCAGGGTCCAAGGGAGAAACCAATAGCCTGGGTCACTTCACCTCGCCAAAGGTCCAGAGAACGTCTGGAACTGGCGAGGGAAGGTCCTGTGCCTCCGGGGCCAGGGTCTGGACCAGCGAGATCTGGAAGCAGAACAAGCCGTCAGCAATTGAATTATCCAGGCCCGAGACATGGCGGGCACGGAAAACTACATTGTGGCGCAGGGCCTCCAGAACAAACGGGCGAACCAGAGACATCACCCCGGGTGAACAGGACGATTGGGAGTTGACTACATGGACCACGGACATGTTGTCACACCAAAATGTGACAACAGAATTGGCCCAAAACTCTCCCCCAAAAAAACAGGGTGGCAAGAAGGGGAAAAAATTCTAAGAACATAAGGTCTCGTACTATCCCTGACGAATGCCAGGAAGGCGGCCAGCAGCTGCATGACCAATGCCCTTCCCAATAAAGGCCGAAGCCAAGGGAACCGGACACATCGGAATGCACCTGGAGTTGAGGGGACACAAGGAGATTAGAAGGCCAGAATGAAACACCATTGAAATTATTTAAAAATGACAGCCAGACATGCAGGTCAGCACGGACACCACTTGTAACCCTGGTGCAGTGAAAGGGTTTTGTAAGCCCAACCATCAAGTCACAAAGCTGGCGAATGAAAGCACACCCGGGGGTGACCACATTGCAGGCAAAGTTCAAATGGCCATACAATTCCTGCAGGTCGCAGAGCGTACTTTGCGCTTGGCGAGCATAGCCTCAAAGAACCACGTGAGGCAGGTGACCTTGTTGCAGGGCAGCCTGGACGACTGGGACACAGTGTACAGCTCAATGCCCAGGAAGGTGAGGGTCGTACCCAGGACTTCGGTCTTCTTGGATGCCAGAAGGAGGGCAAGCTCACACATGAGTTCCGAAAAAGAGCGGAGAAGATGTTGGCAAGTACCAGAGCCAGCAGTTCCCCCCAAAAAAATATATATCCAAATAATGGGAAACGGATGCTGCCCCTGCCCGGTGGACAAGCGTCCAGTGGAGGAAGGAGCTGAAGCATTCAAAAGCGGAACAGGAGATGGAACACCCGAAGGCCATCACCTAGTCAATGACCGCTGAGCCCAACGTGCAGCCACACGGGGATTCCTCGCAGGCGCCATACGGAGCAGTCACAAGGCAAGGCAAACTATCTGCAAAGTACAGAAAAATTTCCCCTCGACCAAACGTGCTCAAGGGGAAAAGGAAAGAAAGGCTGGCTGATTGGTATGCTCTCCTTAAATAGGGCACGCCAGGCTCCTCCTCTCTCAGCCAGCCTCAGCCGGCCGTCTAGTCCCCAAAGGCATGAGGCAAAGCACATGCCCGGTGCAATTGCCCTGGACGCGCGACCACAATACGATGCAAGGCAATGCAGGGCAGGGCAAACGGTATGATACATATGTCATTCCTCCAAAGGAGAAAATCCAAGGTGAATGAGAAGGAAAAGTTTTTATTTATTTTTTGACTTATACCACACCCATCTAGGATGGAATCCCAGTCTGGGTGGCTTACACCATTAAAAAGTGAAACAAACACCATTTGGACAATAAAACAAACCCCACCCGCCTAATCAAAATCAGAACCGAGGACCCCAAACTCTTGTGACAGAAAGGCAATGGAGGGTCTCCTATATGGCCTTCAACAAACTGCTAAAGGCTTCCACAAACAGAAAGGTTTTCAGTTGTTTCTTGAAGGTCCTTAAAGAGTCAATCAAATACATCTCCTCTGACAGTGTATTCCAATGAGCTGGACCTGCCAATGAGAAATCCCTGCATCAGGTAATGGACTTTCTAGCCAACCTGGGAGTCGGAATTTGGAGTTGAGTTGTCTCAGAAGAATGGGTGAAGCTGACTGTATGCAACTGTTACATTCTTTTTGTCATAGGTCTACCTCTACTTGTTTGAATGGGGGGAAATGAAGCCCCTCTCCCACCCCACACCAATCCAGATCACATCACATTTCCCTATTGAGAAAACTTTAGTGAAAATACCACAGTAAAATCTTTAGAATACCGGAATACTAAAAGCATATTGCATAGCAATATGTTACTAGCTGAAAAGTTGTGGTCCATTGAAATCCTGCAGAAACCTTCCAAATAAAAGAAAGGAGAACATCAGTAACCAAAACACTAATATGGATTTCTATTTGAAAAGATATTCTTCAAATGTTAGTGTCAGGATAACACAGCCAAAATGTTCTATTCTGGGTTATTACTATTTCCAACTGAAGAAGGAAATACCACATAGATCTATTCCTAACAAGGTAATGCAATAAAGATTTGCTTGTCAGAAAATGATTTCAGTTATATTGCAACTTTCCTCTACCTAAAAGCTAGAGAAAAGAAGGAAATATTGATTTCTATTTTCAGAGCTTATGGGAGCAATAAGTTCTGAAGCAGAAGACCTAATCTTCATATTGGTATTTTCTTTTTGTATTACTTTGAAGAAACATTTTCTTAACTAAAAACATACTTTTAAAAATAACTCCTTACAGATCTGACAACAGGTGAAATTATTTCCCCCAACAATGACATTTAATTATAGACATCTTTGCAGCATTTGGTTCAGAATGGGATAATGCAGCACCAATGGCATCCTGGGCTCTAGCCTGGGCCAGAGAACAAAAGGCTGCTGCGGTGGCAGGACTCTATCCCTCGGACTTCCTTACAGCCAGGGCAAAGAGGCGGCTGCGGCAACAGGCAATGGGACCCTCCATCACCACTGGCACCTTGGGCCCTGCACAAAAGGCCACTATGGCGGCACACAGCAGGACTTTGCCACCACCTGCAGCCGGAGTGGAGAGGCCATTGTACTATTGTATTGTTGTATTGTTTTATATTATGATATGTGTTTTGGTAGGATGAATATGGTATAATTATTTTCTATATTGTATATTGTATTATTGTGTTTACTGCATAATATTGTGTGAGCCACCCTAAATTGGGTTTCCTGATTGGACGGCATACAAGTATGAGAATTAAATTAAATTAAATTAAAATTATCCAATAGACATATATAAAAAGTGAAAGTCAATAGATTTTAGAAGCTGCCTGCATTAAAAAAGCATACACTTTTTTTTGCCTGCATTCCCAGCGTGCAAAAATGTCAGCTAATTCTTACACTTGTCCTTATAACATTTCTCACAGTTCCATGAAAACTGAACTGAGTACGGAAAACATTTGTTAACATTTCCCAGGTTTTGCCTATAGGTAACCAAATGTTGATGAAAAGATGGCAGATGGAAATGTCACAATGGTGCCATCTGACTTGCTCTTTCTTTGCTGAGGATAGCTATCAAACTAGAAAGAAAGAAAAACTTTCCATCCATAATTTGATTAGGCTTTAATTATAACTTTCTCTTTACAAGCAAAGAATTTGCAGCAGCAGCAGCAACAGATTGCCTGGGAAATTAAAAGCTCACAAATGTCTTGGGAATATACGTCGGAGATAAAAAGATGTAAGAAATAGTGACCATTCAACAAAGACATTGTTATTTGAGATAAATCAAAATGTTATCAAGATTTAGAGATGGAAGGTTTGTGCTACAAGGCAAGGTTCCTGACTTTGGCCTCTGACCAGAAAGGACAGAAAATAGATGGTACTATTTGTTGATTAGGCCAAAACAAAAGTTTTACTTTGTCCAGGAGCTTCTTATTAGGTAGCAATTTTGATGTAACCACTTGATAATATAGCATGTAATTTGTTAAGTGTAGGGTTAAACAGAAAATGTCAGGAAAGCTTGAGTTTTAGTTGCTTGTCTTGAGATTCCAGTTTGAGCTTTTACTTTTTTCTGGACTACTCACCCCACCCCTCACCCCCATCACAAAAATATATTGGTCATCCTGTTAAGTTTGCACTAGGGATGTCAGGGATATTCAAAAGTTCCTTATTCTTGTCACTTCCTAGGTTTCTTGTCAAGGGATGAGTCGCTAATAAGGAATTGATAGCTCCTTTCACTTTCCCTAACTTTGGTGTGAAAGAAAGCTAACTGGCGTTCCCCTAGGTCAGGGATCTCCAACCTTTTAAAGCAAGAGTCTGGATCACATTTCCTCAGACAGTTGGTCCTCCCACCATTTACAGCTGCCATTAATGCATCTGCGGCTCTCATAAACACATTTACAGCTGTCATAAATGAGTCCGCAGCTGATTCTGGTGGTAAGGGCATGGGCTAGATGGTTTGGCACCATGGGCTGGGTTCAGCCCATGGGCCATAGGTTACCGAACCGTGCCCTAGGTCTTTTGGTGAACATCTTACACACAGTATAAAACAGGTGTTCACAAACTACAGCCCATGGGCTGGGGATGGCCTGTGGTGCCACTTCATGTGGCCCACTGCCCTCACTCCCCCTGCTGCCACTTCTGCTGGAAGCACTGGAAGCTGAAAAACCAGGTAAAACATGCTGTAAATACACCTGCAGCTATTATAAATGCAATTATGACAGCCATGGATGTGTTTTATGGCAGCATTTATGGTGGGGGAAACCATGTGTGCTGCTCAGCTATCTGAGAGGGTGTGGTCCAGCCTGTGGTGGGAAAATGTTGAGAATCCCTGGTCTAAAATAACCTTATATCTCTGGGTAAAGTTCATACAAACAAGGTCAAAAATGTTGCTTGGCAAAAACTAAACTATTGACACCAGTCACATACTATTTAGAGGTTTTCAGTGACAGAAACCCTTGGAACTGAATATCTCAACTATGCTCTGACCATTAGTTTCTCAGAAACTGCTATTTCTTTGTACTCTGTTCTCTTCCCATGAAAGGTATCATGCTGTGGCAGTTTAAGTGGCAATGATCAGTGGAAGTGAAGTGGACTTATTTAAAGCTTCTATGACACCTTCTTGCAGTTTGTACATGTCCTTACATAACATGAATATTGCCTAGCAACTGAACAATTTTGCAAATACTCTCAGAATTTTTAAAAATCACAGTGGGAACAATAAATGGCTTGTGAGAGCAAGGCCTCAAAAAATTTACTCCTATCGTGTAGTTCTATCCAACTAAGTACCATTGAGTCAGTGGGACATGTGGCTAAATGAATGTGTGGTTATACTCCATACTGTTCTCATATGTGAAAATATGAACCCAAAAAATTCCTGCCCTTTCTCATTTGTTTGTTTACTCCCATTGAAACTAGAATTGTAGAATAATAATAATATACAGTTGTACCTCGCTTAAAGGGTATAATGTGTACCACAGGACTGCTCTTTAAGCGAGTTTGCTCTTTAAGCGAAACACCATTGTAAGTGACCAATTGTGACTTCTGGTGTGTGTGGGCAATTGTGAACCCCAATTTATTTGTTAAGTGAGTTTTTGGTTAGTTTTATTTGTTAAGCGAAGCGAACATTCAGAGAAAATTCTGCTCTTTAAGTGAGTTACTCTTTAAGTGAGATGGTCTTTAAGGGATGTTTGACTGTAATAGAAATAGAAAAATACCCCTTTAATAGGAAAAACAGATGATTGTCTGCCCAGCAGTTTATAATGGCAGCCAACATTATACAACCTCGGTCCCACATGTAAGAATGAGGAATTACAATATTTTTGTCTTAACCAAATGAAGGTGTGAATAATTTCCTGGTAGTCTCAGTAGAGTTCTTACATTCATAAAAAATATGTTGTGCATAAAACTATCAATTTTATGCAAAAATGGCATAGTTGCCACAAATGGCACAAACTGCCCAAAACTAGGATTTCTGTTTCTTCTCAACTCTGAGTGGATTGTTTATATCTTTCCTAACAATCAGCCCATTACATTGCTTTGTTTCAAAAAGGAGATGGGACTCAGGAATATTTTGTAGAAATTACAGAGACTTTCAGGGAGGAAAACAAGATTTTGATTTTATTCATGGTCAGAGACAGGGAATTACATGGGCTTGAAAATTTCTTACTCAGGGATTTCATGGTATCTAGTCAATTTAGATAGGTCCACAGTGGCTTAGTGGTTAGGACTCTGAGCTTGATGATTGGAAGGTCAGTAGTTCATGACCTGAGTACTGTGTGATGAAATGAGTGCCCATCCTCTGTCCCAGCTTCTGCCAACCTAGCAGTTCAAAAGCAAGAAATTGCAAGTAGATAAACAGATACCATGTTGGAGGAAAAGGTAACTGCATTCCATCTGATCTAGCATCTAGTCATGCCTGCCACATAACCATGGGAATGTCTTCTGAGCACTGGCTCTTTGGCTGTATACGGAGATGAGCACTGCCCCTAGAGTCAGACATGATTGGCTTTTGAGCAAGGGAGATCTTTACATTTATCTAGATCAGGTGTGGGCAACCTCGGTCCCCCAGATGTTCATGGACTTCAATTACCATAAGCTCTGATCAGTATGTGTGCTTACTTGGGCTTCTGATAATTGAAATCCAAAAATACCTGGGATACCAAGTTTGGCCACCTAGACAATTTAAATCACTGAGAAGGAGAAACTCATTTTTTCCTGTGCTGGTCATAATTCAGGTGGACCTGCATTGGAAGGTAGCCTTCCTCAACTTGAAGAATGGCAGCAGGGATGGTTATAAAGAAGGATCTCTTATGAGAAATAATAGACAGAAAGGATGTCATGCTTTTTGCTCAATTCTACTGAAAATTGTATTACTTGGCCCAGGCATTTTGCTGTCTGAAAGGGATCAAGTATCCAGACACACACTCATACCACTGATATCAACACAGGCTACTCCATTCGGATACCAGCTTCTAGTTCAATCTGTTCCTTATTCTCCACCACAACTATAATACCACTTGATGCAAGTTGGTTCAGACTGTTGAATATCAGAAATGGCTGAGCAGATGAATGCCTAATCCCAAACTGGTTATTACCTTTAAAGCCCTACATGGTAGTGGGCCAGGATACTTAAGAGACCGCATCACCCCAAGAACATATGTCCATCCCATCAGAGCGGAATGGAGAGGCTCTCTGGTCATGCCATTGGCTAGAGAGGTACATCTGTCTAGCACCAGAAAGAGAGCCTTCTTTGTGTCTGCTCCGGCCCTATGGAACCTTCTGCCAACCAAGTTACGTCTCCAGACAGAGTTGCTGCCCTTCAGAAAGGGTGTGAAGTCTTGGCTGGCGGGGCAGGTGTGGGGTATGGACCAGTCGGTTACCCCAGCCTGCTGGCTTATTTGACTCCTCCCTTCTCTCTTGTGAATTTTTAAAATCTTTTAACATCTATTTTTAATCTTTAATCTTTAAATTTTGACTTTTGTCTTGAGCTTGGTTGCTATCTTTTTGTTGGGTTTTTATTGATGATTGTGTTTTAATTGTTGTTAGCTGCCCTGAGTCACTTGTGAGGAGGGCAGCATATAAATACGATTAAATAAATAAATAAATAAATAAATAAATAACAGATTCAATGTCCTTGGTCTTTTCTTGATTTCCTCATATGTCCTCCACTCTATTTTCTTCAAGTAATGGAGAAAACATTGCTTTGGTTATATATTAGGATTTGAACCTATGGTCATATTGATACTATTGGATTCCAATTCCATTGAGTCACATGTATCAATAGGCAGTAGTCAGGGAGGATGGCATCTAGAAATCAAAACACATAGGTGACCACATATTCTCTATTCCAGATATAAATAATAATTTGGAACCACACTTACTTATGCAGATCTACATTATAATAGAATATATCAATTGAAATCACCAGGAGTTAGTCAAGAATAAATTCCATTGACTTTAATGGGACTAATATATAATATGCTTACTCTATGGATAAATCTGGATGCAGTCCAATCTGAAAGGACTAGTGTTTGGGGGCAAGTTGCAAGGAGAAACGGAGTTGTAATCAGACATTTCATATATTTTTTCATATTTTGTTGGAGTTTTGTTGCAACCTTGTTCGTTGCTTGTAGCTGGTGTGACTTGGAGGGTCTTTTTCTGGGCTGGGCTGACTATCTTTCTATCTGGCACTAAACAATTATTCATTCCTGCCTCTGAATTTAAAGAAGACCCTTATTCTCTTTGCTCTTTTTTATCTCTGTATGCCAGTTGGTGCCAGTTGCTTTGTTTTACAGTTGCAGTAAAAGAAGCAGCATGGATATGTCTGTATTTCCAAGACACTGTAAGTAAAGACACATATTTTATTCTTTCTCCTACAAATGTCTCAGAGTGAGTTATTGAGACTGTGAGACTCAGTTAATAAGAAGGGGATAGAATCTGGACGACATGTCCCTATTCTCCTCTCTGGGTCTTTGTACTTCTACTGTGTAGCTAAATGAAATGTAAAACTCTGCAACATACAGCATTTCTCTGGCAAATCTTTGAAGTAATCATAGATTTTTGCACAGTCATTGCCTTCTCTCCTGATCTGTCCCTCTTCTATACAAATCCTTCCAATTTATGTTCTGCTAGCTACATTCTGTTCAATGAATTGATGTTAAGCTTTGATACTGAGCTGCATTAATGACCCTGAGGTCTTGCAATCACAAACTTTTTCCTCCCTTATAATTTGGCTGCCTCGGGGATGCTGATGATGGCAAATAAAATGGTAATAGATGTTGGAAAGAACATGATGAAATCTCTGGGCACGGAGCTAAGTTTTGATAAGATGACACCTTGAATTGATAGCAAAAGACTGTACATCATATAATGAGTTTACAGCATATAAGGCTAGCTTGCGTGCTCAAAAATAGCAGTTCTTCCTCTTATGGATAAACCAAAGCAAATCTAAGTGAATGTGGGTATATGTAAGAGGGAGATGTTGAATCCCTGTCGTCTTTCACTGCTCATATGCCTTTGTATTATTTCCAGGTTTTGGCTTGTTTCCCAGTTTGCAGCATGAAGTGCTACCAAGAGGGAAGAAAGGAAAACGAGAGAGACCCTACATGGAAAAGAAGTTAAAAGAACACAGGTTGGCAACAGAATAAAGACTCTCTTGTCCCCAGAACCCTTTCTTTTTAGGTTTGTTTAATGTGGAAGATAATTTAGATGAGAAAGAGGTGAGGAGAATAAGGATTATTGGAACTTCAGCAGTGGGGTTGGATTTGTCACAGTTTCCTATTTGCAAGTTGGTTTTCAGATGCTGACATATAACGGAGATGATTTGGTGATTCTTTCATTTACCTCTAGCCTTTGCCCCTATTGATACATAAGACATTTCTCTTGACTGAAGCGTTAGTCACATCACGGCAATATCAACATCCACCCTAAGGCTAAAGATCTGTTTTTTTCCTCCTATGAGAGAGAATTCAGTAATGTAACCTCATGCCTGAAATCTGCTGTTTTACATCATGAAATAGGTTTACTACCTGAATAAATGAAGCTGAGGAAAGTACATTCAAATTAAATGTCTTGAGAAAATACTTAGATATTGGTTGACATATAAAGTGCTGCTACTCTTTTGGAAATGGACCAACTCACTACTACAGATGTAAGTTTGATTTCACAACAATGGCAAGGATGAAGAAAATGACAATGAACATTATCATCATGTTTCTCAGCATTGCTGATGCATGGTTGGGAGCCGTGGCCACCCATGCATCAGGTGGCAGCCGTGGCCAGGAGGGCTTTTGCACAACTTCGTGTAATTCGCCAGTTACGCCCCCTCCTAGACCGGGACGCCTTACTCATGGTCACACATGCCTTGGTCACCTCCAGACTTGATTACTGTAATGCACTCTACATGGGGCTGCCCTTGGTGACCATTCGGAGGCTGCAGCTGGTTCAGAACGCGGCAGCTCGGGTAGTGATGGGGTGTGGGCGTTATGCTCGGGCCTCACCACTGCTCCGGGAGCTGCACTGGTTACCAGTATGCCTCCGGGTGCAATTCAAGGTGCTGGTTATTACCTTTAAAGCCCTATATGGTAGTGGGCCAGGATACCTAAGAGACCGCGTCACCCTAAGAATGTCTGCCCATCCCACTAGGGCGGATCGGAGGGGCTCTCTTGTGACTCCATCTGCTAGGGAAGCTCGTCTTATGAGCACTAGGAAGAGGGCCTTCTCCGTGTTCGCCCCGGCCCTCTGGAACCTCCTTCCGACAGAGCTGCGCCTGCAGACGGAGCTTCTCCCCTTTCGAAAGGGGTTAAAGACATGGCTGGCAGGTCAAGTGTGGGGACACAATAATGTTGGTTCCCATCCAGGATGGCTAATTTAAGGGTAGCCATCCCCCCACCACCTGGTATTTGTACCTGTTATCACTTGTTTCTATCTGTTTTTTAATGTTTTAATGTTTTAAATTTTTTATGAACTTATTAATTTTTAATTGCGGCGAGTGGGCGGCAATATAAATCTAAATAAATAAATAAATAATAAATAAATAAATAATATTGTGTGTTCATAGACTACCCATTGTGGTAATGTACTTTGTAAGCCGCCCAGAGTCGGGTCTTCCCGAGTGGGGCGGGGTATTAAATGCGAATAAATAAATAAATAAATAAATAAATAAATGGGGTAAAGACAATGTTCAAGCCTAAAAATTAGGAGTCAAATCTTAAAAATGGATGGGTGAAGTGATATGTATGCCACATCATTCAGTTTTGACTTTCAGGAAGCAAACTAGTAGCTGTTATGATTCTCTTAAATTAGAATTGAATGATTTTGGAACAACTCGAGTTGCTGAATTGTTGTTGCTGTTGATGTTCTTGATGATGTTAAAGTTAAATAAATTAAAGATAATTACACTTATTAGTTTTGAGGAATAGAGCTATGTTTAATCCATTGCAGTAAAAAACCACAAAGTATCTTGCGGTGACTTAAGTACCAGCAAGTTTTCTTTGGCACAAGCTTTCAAGGACTTCAGCCTATTTCATCAAATTCATTGAATAATGGACCCCAATCCATTAATATTTATGCCATATAAATCAGTTTTCAAAGGGGCACAAGGTTATAACATATAGTCGTTTTATTAAGTTTGAATCAAGAGGGAAAGAATTCAATTGGCTAACAGCTAGAAAAATATCTGGGAATTGTTCTCCAACATCATCTGGAGGGACACATTCCTGCTGCTGAAGGGACAGTTTTGAGCCCCTTGTGTTCCTGCTGTAACTTTGAGCAATAGTTGGCACCAGCACTTTCTCTACAATGGGGTAAAATAAAGCAATAACTCTACGTATCATAAAAGAGTAGAGAAGTAGCTGTTCTCCAATGTGTTATTGGTGTATTCAAACTGCCAGAGATGATGAGAGGAGCTTGAAGCATTTTCTGCTTTGTACACTGGTGTGTGTGTGTGAGGGGAATGTCAACTTGTTTGAATGCCATGGACCCTGACATCAGGTAAGCATTTGCTGCTCTGCCACAGAAAACAAAATGATATGCACTCTTCATGTGCAACATCCCATGTGACTAATGATATACATTCACCACAAATTTTATTATCATCTTATATATCAATGGCAAAGACCAAGGCACCAAACATCATGATGATGTAGAGAATAAAAACTATAAACTTGTAATTGGTCAATACTTTTAATTAGCTCTCAACTCATTAATAGGTAATGTGACAAGTTTGAATAAGGTTGCTGAAAGTTATGGGCTTATTTGTTTTTGGAAGCATATTTTGGTATGTTCATGTAGAAAGGAAAGAAATGGAAAATATTAAGTGCATCACTTTTTTCAATAATGACTGGTAAAATACAGCTTTAGTAACTCAAAAGAGCACCTATTTTGAGAATGTTGTAATATCTATATTCCTTTGATGCCCATTTATTTATTTGTATTAATTAATTCAGCAATTCAAAACCTACAGCCCATGGACTGGATCTGGCCTGCAGCACCAAATTAGCCAGCCCATGCCCTAACTCCAGCCTCCGCCTTCACCATCTCCCCTCCCACAGTCTCAATACATGTTACCTCCACTTGGCTTGGTGTGTCCCTAATGGTGCTCTGTAGCAGGGTGGATGTCACAGGCCTTACAACAACTGCCTTGCTATGGAGCACTGTTAGGGCAATGCCAAGCCAAGCAGCGGAGACCAGGATTCAGGTGGTGGCGGGGGCAATGGAAGTGGAAGCTGCTGTGGAGGTGTTTCCAGTGGCTGTTGTATAAGTGCCACAACTATTTTGTAAACACATCAACTCACTCATATGGCCCTCTGCAGTGCAAAATCATGAATTATCTTCCAAAAGTCAATTCATCTTGCATTTTCACACTCCAGCAAGGACAAAGAGGAACATAACCATTTTTATCCTATAATAGTTTATGCCACCAGTTTTTACTATGCTCATTGGCAGGATGCAAAATATTTGTGTGGCTATGCACACTTCATTGAAAGGTATGTGCAGTTTTGTGAGGCTTGTTCAATAAAAGTGGGAGTTCACATTCTTTTTGAACTATGGATGTGATGATTCCCCAGCCTCCATGATCTCATTCTCCTGGCTTTGATGCCTTTGATTATTATGGCACATTGACATTCTTACCAGTTTCGTTCCCTACTGCTTATGCAGAAAGGACACTAGTATTTCTTGGGAGGAGGTCCCATGGGGAAACACAAATTTCCTTGTCACTCAAAATGCTCTGTGGTCAAACTGTTCAGTAAAGACAGTACATCATTGGAAGGAGAAATCACATTAATTTCCCAGTGATGTGATTCCAGCTGACTTACGTGCCTGAGCAGTTATACTTCCAAATGAAGCTTGGGTACCTCCCATAGATCAATCAGAAAACAAACTCAGCTAATTTGCAAACCACAAGAGGTGTGAATAGTCATGCTGTGACAATTGCACATCTTTCAGAACATGCCAAATTCAAGGCATAGCGAGCCGAATAACTGCACAAACAGCACACTTTGGCAGCATGAGCCAGCCAGTTCAAAATGTTGTTTGTTCTACTCCAGCATTGCTTCTGCCTCGCTTTGAAAATCTCATGAGAGCTGCATAAAACATTTATAAATAAAGGAAGTAAATGTCCATAGAGTCAAGCATATATTTGCTCCCATAATCCAAGACATCAGATGATGAGACAAGGGTGATGGGAATAACTATGGACATAATTTATTTATTCTTAATTATTGACATCTTACCTCCTGCAGAGGGGCCTACCATAGTGTACTTTGGGCAAGAGCCAGAGGTATCTGCTTATCCCTGCGCTTGACCCACAGTAAGCAAGTCCCAAGCCCTGGGTCCTTGCTATCCTATACACCAGGCGTTCCCAATGTTTTCCTGCCAGGGGCCAGACCTGGCTCTGATGTTTCCCACCTGGGGCTGGAGGTGTGTCTGGTCCCTGGACTTACATCTCTGTTGTCATTGGCAGTGATGGCAGTGGAAGCAGCGGCGGTGGCAGCGCTTCCCCTCTGCTGTTCTGGGACATGCTTCACTGGTTCCCAGGGCAGCAGAAGGCTTTGGCGAAGTGGATCACTGCATTTTAAGAGTTTTTTGCTGATTCTCTGCTTTGAAATCCATGACACTGGGAATGGCCCTTTGGCGTGTGGTGCTGACATCAGTGCCACACACCAAGGGAACTCTCCTCTGTTGTTGATGTTCTTGTAGTCTGGCTAAGGTTGAAGGTTCAGAGACCACTGTCTCTAGCCACTGACATATTTCTCTTCAAACCTTGCTGCTATGATAAATAGTTAGCAGATCCTCTCCGACAGATATGGAGGATAGTGGTGAGGACAACAGTAAGATGCCTTGCATTTCTCCAGTAACTTGTCCTTGTTGCCAATCTCTTTTTCTGGCTTCATGCCCAGGCTCAATTGCAACAGAAGACCACTGACTGATCAAGGCCCAACCCATCAGGTCCTGCTAATACTGCAGGATAATGGGGGTGTCAGTCTACTCCACTGAAGCAAGGGAAGTGGTTTGGTGAAAGAGGGGACAGGATGATCCACCCTACTATGAACCTGCCCCTTCAAGCTCTTCAGCCCCTAGAAGACAATATCCATGTCTTGTGTGGAGGGCAACTTTTTCACTTCTATGATATTGGGCTAGTCACACAATTGAAAGTCACACCACAAATGGGCAATTTCTTTATAGCCCTATTAGTAAGACTTTCTTATTGAATGGGGAAACCTGTTAACAACTGCCCTACTGGGTCCAAACCACCAGCCCCACATAAGCCATGGCACTACCAGGCCACCAACACTTCCACTGCCACTGCTACTGCCTCAATCCTTGTCTCCTCCACTTGGCTTGGCATGGTCCTAACAGTGCTCCATAGCAGGGCAGTTGTTGTAAGGCTTGCAACAGCCACCCTACTATGGAGCACCATTAGGGACATGCCGTGCCAAGCAAAGGAGACATGTATTGAGGCTGTGGCAGCGGAGGTGGCAGAGGCAGAGACAGGAGAGAGGGCATGGGCTGGATAATTTGATGCTGATTATCCAACAACCTCTGGAAGTTCTCCTATTTTTGTCTCTAATGATCATTCTAGCCCAGTGTTTCCCAACCTTTGGTTTTTGGACTTCAATTCCCAGAAGCCTGAGTCAATCCCCCAAAGCACTGATCAGCTAATGTGCTGATCTAGGCTTCTGGGAATTGACGTCCCGCTGTGGGACACGGATCTCATGTTGGGAAACACTGGCCTAGACAAAAGACAGAACTATCTTCTGAAGATGCCCTCTCAGCCAGCAGAATTGGACAATTCCTGTTGGAGCTGCCAACCATCTTACTTTCAGTCCAGCAGGGTGGGCAGAGTTCTTGCTTAGCTAACCCTTAATTCTCAGTACATCTCACCATCATGCAGAGTTCATTAAAATGGGATTCCTCCTCCATTATAGACCTTTCCTGTCAAAACAGAGAATACTGGGAATTGAGAAAGCAAGTTATTTTTTATTAGTGTTGGATAGTCTCCCTTGCTTCTGCTATATGATTTGGACCTAGAACAGCCCTAGAACTCTACTTTTCCTTTTTGTTGAATTCTGCAGTGCAGAAGAGATGATGTTAAAAGAGAAAATCATTTTGTGCAGGCCACTGCAAGCACTATTATTATTATTATTATTATTATTAAACTTATATGCCGCCCTACTCAGCGAAAACCGAGTCAGGGCGGCTCACAACACAATCAAATACAATGCAACAATTCAATAGAACGATAAAATGTCACAACACAATGAAATATCATACATCAATAATTCAAACAATAGAATATCATAAAATACAGTACAGTAAGATAAAACCCCAATATACGTCATAAAGTTACAAAAATATTACAGAACCCATAAGAACATTACACAATCTTACAAAGAAAAAAGTTACAAAAAGGCATCCCCACCCCACTCACCCTGGATCCTACCCATTAAGCTGGTGGCCACCAACAGACTACTCCCCTTCCTTCTGTCCAAGGGAAAGGAGAAAGGCAATGTGTCCATCTGACATGTAGGTGCTGCCACAAAACCCCAGCCTAGAAAAAGTCTAGCAAACATAACAGTCAGACTGGCCGGAGGAGGATGGTGCTGGAATCAGCTGGGGAATGGTGTTTTCTTCCTCCCAGAACTGCACCCGGCTTTTTCACTCCTGGCCTCAGAGGGTGGGGCTACAATAATGAACTCCTGAAACATACGATAAAGGTGCAAAATGGTTGTCAATAAATTACAAATTGATTCCTTATAAGCAGTGCCTTAAGAATTGGAACTGATTGGAGTGGTTATTACAAAACCACTACATGTGGAAAAGCCCATGGTAGGAATATAGGGTGAGAAAGAGCACATGGCCAGAATGGCTGTTAAAGTAGCCTTGGAAATGGGGGTGACTTTTCCTTCTAGGGTGAATGGATGGCAGTTGCAGAGGCTGATGGACATAGTTGTTACCTCTACTGTGGGGAGGGGGAGGTGCTGACCCTATTTAAGGGTACCTCACCCTCCCACCTGCGTTGCAAGTGACAACTATCTACCTGCCCACCCATTTACCTAGAAATTTTATTGGTTGCCAACTTTTTCATGGGTTAGGAATTTTTTAGCCATTTCTTCTGATTGGCTGATGGAAGAAGGGTAGGTTTTCACCTATTCTATGTGAGAAGACTTGACCTCAATTTTGCATGTGTTCTTTTAATTAGGTGACAATTAGATGACTGGTAGTGCTGGGTGGTTTGCGTTAGTAGTGAATCCTTTTAGGGCATCTATTGACAAGGTGGCAATGATTGTATCACACATTTTGTGCGAATCAAATGGGCATACAGGACACACTGTGAGACAACTTGGGAAATGTCCAACATTTATTCACATCGACAGTTGGAAACAGACTCAATGTTATTTCCCCAATAAATAGTCAGCAGTGTTCAGGGGCAAGGTTTTGCCCATCCAGTACAGGGAGGGGTGTATTAGATACACTTTCTCTGTTATCAGGTTGAGCACAACCTGCCCCACATAGGCTATGGGTTAAATAATTAAATAAAAAGGTGTTCTGAGTCTTTGAAAGATCCATTGTTTTGTATTTTTGGCAGAATTCAAACTTTAGGAAGAAAAGTTTCCTGAATTGACATATGCTCATGGAGAAACCTATCAATGTTGAAACACTGTTTGGCTTGTATGGGATACATCTGAGGAACATTTTGCAGAAATGAACATGCTAACTGTAAGTTAGCCCACATTGTATAATTATTAAAATAAGTGCAATTAGCAATTGCCAGAAAGCATTAAGCAATTAAATTGAGTAACTAATTAAGTAATTATGGATCCTATGAGTGGCTCACTATATCATGTGTAGAAATGTATTTTGCTATACAAGAGTTTCAAAAGAGAACATTTCTCAAAATTTTGAAGCTTACTTTGTATCATCCTGGAAGAACATACAGTAATACCTCAGATAACATTAGTATCAAATAACACTAAAATCGCATAACATTAAGCAATCTGGGAGGAAGAATTGCATCGGATAACATTAAGATCCTATGGGATGCATCAGATAACAACCGCTAAAGCCTGTGTGGTTACAATGTATCTCTATGGATCCCATAGGATTTTAACATGCATCGGATAACACTAAAAATCGTATAACACCAAGACTTGTGGAACCAGGTTTTAGTGTTATATGAGGTTTTACTTGTACTTGGGAAACTGTTGTGCCCTTTCTCATTTCATCTAGTTATTGGTACTACTAAAGGTGATGTAGATAGAGCATTCAGGAGCACTTTCCAAAAGCAGGACCAAATATGACATCCTGTAGTGCATCAGAGTCAGTGACAACTCTTTGTTCTGGCAAATGAGCAAAGTGAGCCCACTTTCAAATTTTGTCATTCTTTGTAACAACTGAAGAACAGAAGAGTTCTTTTCTCACAATGGTCATCCATACAGAAAGTTCACAAGGAAAACGTAAGTGCATCAGAACCCTCCTACTCATATTCTCTAGTAAGTGTTAAATAAAGCTGACTGGTCAGATGACAACTTGAGTAGACTCTCTGAAGCAATGACAATCTGTGTGACATCTCCTCAATATCTCTTTCCTTTCTAACATCTTCAGCTGTTGTTCTCTAAATATCTTCAACCTCTTAATCCAGTTATTCTCAGAATGTCTTAAATCAGATCTTGAGAAGACTCTTTGTAAAATACCTTCCAGGATAGAGTAAATCTCCATCACTACCCTACTGAACACTACAGTTGACAATCACTGTCCCTCCTCTATTCCATTCTCCAGATTTGAGGAGGTTACTGAAATGACCAGTCTCTTTCAAGTGAGACTCAATCACTAAAGGCACTGTTGTTGATAGGAAGATGCTTTGTTTTATTCTCCACAAATGTAAGGGTGAATGTTGGGTGCTTGGGAGTTGCTTTGTTGATATTGAACATAGTAACCATGTAGAGCTTCTTCACTTGCAGTCCATATAAGCAGTGCCACCTGTTATGGTACCTGAAAGATTATATGACTAACAGCTGCAACTCTTATTACAACTAGCAACCACACTGCTGTGAAGTCCCAAACAATGAGGCAGACAAAATAGGTGCTGAAGGAGGTGGGAAAGTCATAGCCTTGACTGGTTCTGCCGGCATACATAACCCCTGGTAGCTGTTTGAGTATATCATAATCTCATAGTAGGCTCTCTCTAGAGTCCCTTGAGACCAAGATGAGCTTCTAAGGGCCAAAAGAAGTGTAGTCAAGATAAGGTTTTCCATCTCATCAGTGGCATATTTCCTGAAATTTGGGAGGCAAAACCTGAGATCAGGAAGTGGCTACTTGTGATATCACATGTTATATCCTTGTCATATCATATGAGAGCTTGAGTAGTTTACCAGTGCCTGCATCTCCCATGGTTTTGTCTGTTTATTTATTTATTAGTTCAAATTTATTTTGCTGTGTACATGTGTACTACTGTGCACTACTGATGTAGGCAACAAGAAGGCTCACAAATACCAATAATGACACTTGATCCAAAAATGTGATGGGCTGAAGAGCATGTTACCCACTCGTCCTTCCCCAAGGCTCCTCTCTTCACACTTGGCTTTTTGGTGTAAGGATTGACCACAGGTCAATACACAATGGAAGCGTTCTTGTGTTGAGCCAAAGATACCTGGCCATAACTTGACATACTCAAGTTTTAAATCCAGTACTTCTCACACAAATATCAATTGTATTCATCTTAAAAGAGGAAGCAAAGAAGACATTTTCTGCCTGAGTTTTGTCTCCCTGATTAGAGATCCAGAATAGAACAATTCATGAGACTTTAGCTGGGACTCTGAGACCTGGCAGCCTTAAAACTGTGGATCCCCTGGGGAGCGTATGATGTGCAGGATTATACTTGAAATATGGAAGAATAAAAGATCCAAAGGCGTGTACAGCCATTCTTATGCCTTGATATTCAATCCCTTATTTCTCTACCCCTCACAATGAATGTTCTTCAGGTTTGATTTCCTGGTCTCCATTGTCTAATGCATATTTGTAATAATATGTTTTTGCCTTGACCTTGAGGACAAGTGTTTTTACGGTAAATGACAGGTAAGTCACAATTTAGTAGAAAACAGTTCAGCTGAAAACTCGAGGTTGGAATTTATTGCTCTCAGGCAAATGCAAAACCATTCTTAGAAATATTTTAAAGGATATTCCCCTGGACATCTTAAGTGTTTTGCTAAGATTCATAAGAAAGAGGGGGGAAAGGAGACTTGAATGATGACACTCACCTTGGAGGCATTAATTATACACATCTTGTCAAGCAGCATTAAAGTGTGTTTGAGTATAATGCAAAATAAAAATTGGTATTAGGGAGTTCTGCTTGGGCCATGGGTGGGAAAAAATGCATTTAAAACTCAGACTTAATTTTGGCCAGAGTTGAGGGAGAAAAAGTTATGGTGCTGTCTTACAAACGACTCAGAACAGTGTATCTATCAGTTTTTACACTCCTGCCACCTGAAGATTAAACTACATTAATGTGTCATATTTATTGCTAACCTTGAAAGCTATTTGGAAATTGGAAAGCTTAAGGCATTTGTTATGACAATAACATTTGTAGACTAGAGTCCACTTCATTCTTACAGGTGTATATTAGCACTACATAACTGTGCTTCTTTTCCTTATTGTGTGCAAGAATGAGAAACAAACAGAAGAAACCCCCTCACATGTTACAAAAAAAGCAGGTGTCATCTGTTGATCTCAAAAAGAATTCTCAAAATTCTGATAATGACTTTCATACAAATATAGCCATCAATGACAACTATGTGAAAAGATAATATCTACTGGTTTTGTTTCCAAAAATGTTAAGAATTAGAAGCATGTGATGCTCTTTTTTTACCCTTTCACAGCAATCATGTAGTCCTTTTCTGCTTGCTCTGCATATGTGTTTCACTTCTCAAAGTCACATTTGGCACACATTGCAAAGACAATGACAAGGGGAAAAATTGAGTCTCACTTTCCTGCTGGTAGAAAAGAATGTCCTGAGGCCTGAAAATTTATTTATTTATTTATTTATTTGCTGAAGCATCATGTCGAGACAGCTGAAAGTAACAAGAACAAGGGATTTAGTCAGTGTATGTCACATTTTTGTTGTATGTATATACCAGTGATGGCAAACCTATGGCACACATGCCAGAGGTGGCACTCAGAGTCCTTTCTGTGGATACCCATGCAGTCACCTCAGCACAGAGTTTCTGCTCAGCAATCCAATGGGAGCATTTCCTCTCCCCCCCCCCAGCACAGAGTTCACCTGCCCCTTTGTCCAGCTGCCCAATGGGAGAGTTTTCTTCCTCCCTTGTTGCTATGATGGCACTTTGTGATAAATAAGTGGGCTTGGGGTTGCAATTTGGGCACTCAGTCTCTAAAAGGTTCGACATCACTGGTATATACAATGAGTTGAAGTATAAACCAGTGAGGTTAGGTAGAGGGAAACACCAATAATACAACCTGTGACTAATCCATTAGAGTTTGGATGCAAGGTATAATAAGAATTTCATGTCAGAAATTATTCTGACATGACGGTGTAAGAATAGGTAAGTTTTATTTTTTTAACTATTTTCTTACATTACTCTCTCAGTATTATTTTCATTTGCTTTCATTTTATTCTTTATTAAGTAATTTCTTTAATTTCTATCAAATTTGGGGGAGGGAAGCCACGTTCAGGGAGAATTGTATAAGATGGAAGATTTTTTGACTAGTAAATGGTTAAAGATTTAAAAATATTATCGTGGAATGTGAAGGGTACAGGGAATGCTTTGAAAAGAAAGAAATTGCAAATAGCGTTAAAGAAGGATAGACCTGATGTGATTTTTCTGCAAGAGACCCATCAAAAGTCTGCGGAGGTAAACAAATTAGTTTTGAGAGGAATAAAAATATATGAAAAGGCTTATGGTTCATCTGAAGTGAGAGGAGTTGCTATTCTAATATCTGAAAAGGTAGGTTACAATATGACACAAAGTATTGCTGACCCAGAAGGAAGATATCTGATAATTAACGGAAATATAGATGATGAAGAAGTAACATTTGTTAATATTTATGCTCCAAATAATACTCAAGAGGAATTTTTAAATAAGATGGAGAACATTTTAAGAAAGGAAGGAACAAAGAATATTGTCATAGCGGGGGAATTTTAATCTGTTAAGATCAGAACTGGATAGCAAGAGTAGCAAAAATAAAAATAAAAAATATATATTGGATAACTGGAATAAATTAATTGGTGTAAAAGATGTGTGGAGGGAGCTCAAGGGGAAGGAAAGGGAGTACACTTTTTATTCTCAAGTACACAATATGTATTCAAGAATTGATTATATATTTGTTACAGAAAGTCTAATTAGAACAATAGAAGATATCAAGATAGGAACATTTAAAGAATCTGATCATGCAAAAATAACAATGGATATAAAATTAGATAGCTCAGAAGGAAGAATATATAACTGGAGATATAATTCAAAGCTTTATAAAGAGGACATCAACAAAAAGTACATAATGGAGAAATGGGAGGAAAGTTGGAAATGGAACGATAATAACGAGGTCAGCTACAGTACTGTATGGGACACTATGAAAGCGATTTTTAGAGGTGAATCAATCAAATTAAATAGTATTAAAAATAAACAGAACAAGTGTAGATATCAGGAATTAGAAAAACAATTAAAACAACTTCACTCGGAACATGCAAGGACCAAGGATCAGAGAGTCCTTGTAGATATACAAAAAGTTAAGAAAGAATTAGATGGAAAAGACATAGAAAGAGTTTAAAAAGATTTGATATTTTTAAAAAGGGAATATTTCGAGTATAGCAACAAAAATTCTAAACTATTAGCAAAAGCAGCAAAAGAAGAAATGTAAAGGTCAGATTGGGGTTTTGATCAATAAAAATGGAAAGAGATGTAATAAGAGAATGGAAAAATTAGCAATAATAGAAATTTTTTTATAAAGAATTGTATTCAAAGAAGGAGGTAAATTTGGAAAAGCTTAGAGATTATTTTGAAAAACAACAAAATAACACCAATATTAGAAGAGCATAGAAACAAAATGGAGGAGAGAATTTTAGAAAAAGAAATTGAAGAAGTAATTAGGAAATTGAAATTAGATAAAGCACCAGGGGAAGACGGGTTACCGGCAGAATTTTATAAAGATTTTAAAATTTGGATAGTTCCAAGATTGTACAAACTGTTTAACAAAATATTAGAAGGGGAAGCAACCCCAAATTCATGGAACAGATCAATAATTACTTTAATACCAAAGCCAGGAAAAGATCCAGAAAAGGTGGAATCGTATAGACCGATCTCTCTGATTAATCAAGATGCAAAAAAGTTTACAACAATAATGACAAATAGACTAAATAGCTTTATAGCCAATTACATAAAGGAGGACCTGGCAGGATTTGTAAAAAATAGGTATATGTCAGATCTAATTAGAAGAGCTGTGGACTTAATGGACATAGCTGAACAAAATAAAGAAAAAGTTGCTTTTTTGTCATTAGATATTTTTAAAGCTTTTGACTCATTACAGTGGTTAATAATTCAGGAAACGATTAGGCTATATGGATTTGGCACCAAATTTCAGGGAATAATCAAAAATTTATATCAACAAGGAATAGTAAGAGTTAAAGTTAATGACAATTATACAGGAGAAATAAAATT
Organism: Furcifer pardalis; assembly: GCA_030440675.1. NCBI lineage: Eukaryota > Metazoa > Chordata > Lepidosauria > Squamata > Chamaeleonidae > Furcifer > Furcifer pardalis. Next base: position 26,538,420 of record CP126892.1, read on the forward strand.
AGAGGCGGGTACAAGACAGGGTTGTCCATTATCCCCAACATTGTTTATATTAGCAATGGAATTCTTGGCTAATTCTATACGTCAGGATGAGGGTATAATTGGAATTGAGGGTAATAAAATAAACCTATATGCAGATGACACATTAATAATTGTAAAACAGCCAACAAAGGCAATAACAAAAATAAATGCACATTTAAAAAGATTTGAAGAAGTGACAGGCCTGAAAGTTTTTGTTGTTGTTCAGTCGCACAGTCGATTCCGACCCTCTGCGACCCCATGGACCATTGTCCGCCAGGCACTCCTGTCCTCCACCATCCCCCTCAACTCGCTCAGCCCTACGCCCACTGTCTCCACAATACCATCTAGCCATCTCATCTTGGGCCGTCCCCTTTTTCTTTTGCCCTTGACCCTTCCAAGCATCAAGGCTCTCTCAAGTGAATCCTCTCTTCTCATTTGTTGTCCAAAGTACTTTAGCTTCATCTTTATTATTTGACCTTCTAAGGAGCAGTCAGGGGTGATTTCTTCTAAGATTGACTTATTTGTTCTCCTCGCTGTCCAGGGGACTTTCCGGAAGGGCCTGAAAACCTGGCTGGCAGGACATATCTGGGGACTAGGGAACATGGGTTCCCATACTAAGTGGCTCATTTAAGGAGTGCCGCTTTGGGGGGCTGATCCATGATCTATGGGAATATTGGCGTGCAGTTTGCACTGTTTTTAGCTTCAGATAACTTTTAAACTTTTACGATTTTATATGTTTTTATCCTCTACTTTTATTTATCATGATGTAAGCCGCCCAGAGTCGGGTTTTCCCGAGTGGGGCGGGGTAATAAATTCAATAATAAATAAATAAATAAATAAATAAATAAATAAATAAATAAATAAAAAACTCTCCTCCAACACCACATCTCAAAGGCGTCTATTCTTCTGCGCTCAGCTTTCCTAATGGTCCAGCTCTCACAACCATACATTGCCACAGGGAATACCATTGCTTTGACTATGTGAATTTTTGTTTTCAATGTGATGTCTCTACTTTTCACTATGTTCCCCAGGTTTCTCATCGCTTGCCTCCCAAGAATCAGTCGCTTTTTTATTTCATGGCTGCAATCACCATCTGCAGTGAGCTTAGATCCCAGGAAAGTAAAGTCTGTCACTGCTTCTACTTCTTCCCCATTTATTTTCCAGGGACTGATAGGGCCTGTTGCCATTATGCCTGAAAGTAAACTGGGATAAAACAGAAATGATATTGAGTAATGGAAACAAAGAAGAGGAGGAAGAAATAAAGGAAAAGTATAAGATACAGGTTAAAACCAAATTTAGATACCTGGGGGTAATAATATCTAGCAAATTTGGGGAACTTAAAGGGCTAAATTATGGCAGACAAAAGAGATTGAAAAGAAAATAACACAATATAGCAAATTAAGTTTATCATGGTTTGGTCGGGTAGCAATCAGTAAAATGATGTTGCTACCCAAATTAAATTGTTTATTTGATGCTTTACCGATAAAGCATATGGATAAGGAATTAAAAGAATATCAAAGTATTATAAACAAATTTTGTAATGGCAAATGTGGAGCCAGGATAGTTAAAAAATTGTGGTACTTACCTCAAAAAGAAGGTGGCCTGGGTATACCGAACATTCATAACAATTATAAAGCCTTTCAAATAAGAAATGTAATTAAATTATTAGATAGGGAGGAATCAATATGGGTAAAAATCAAAAAAAGGGAATTTTCAAAAATCGGTAAAGCAACTTTCTTAAGTGAAGAAAAAGAAAGAAAGAAAAAGAGAGTACAGTGTAGAATGTTAAAAACAACCATGGATGAGTGGAACAGAGTAAAGAAGGATTTTATCCCAGGTATCTCACCTATTATAGAATTAGAAGATTTTAACAACTTCCCAATAAAAATAGATAGAGAGTCAAGAGTATATTATCAGAAAAAGGGGTTTTGTTATTGAAAGATTGGGTCAAAACTTGCAGAGATTGAGGGGAAAAAAGGGAATTGTTATCGCAATTGAGAATAGGATGGTTTAAGGCCCTCCAGATGAATAACTGGAATAAGAAATATATATTGGATGATGGTTTAAATAGAGAGGTTACAACATTTGAAACACTTTTGACCAAATTAAGGAAAGGGGACATAGGGATTAAAGGGATAGTAAGTAAAATTTATAAAATCTTGAACAAAGGCGCTAAAATACAGGAAATATTGAAAAGTAAATGGGAACAAGAATTGAATGTGACAATTACAGAGGAGAACTGGCAGAGGAAGAGGAGGAGAAGAGTTATGAGAACTATGTCCGTTAGAGTGAAAGAACACAATTATAAATTGATATGGCAATGGTATAGGACTCCAATTGGACTGCACCAGATGGATGGAAGGATGAGTGATAAATGCTGGAGATGTAAACATGCGGTAGGAACATATGTACACATGTGGTGGAGCTGTGACTGTTGAAGAAATTTTTGGAGAAAAATAGAAAGTGAAATTAATAACATATTGGATATGGAGCTCAAATTGGGGTCAGATACAATTCTGTTAACAGAGGTGGACAACTTTAAAATGAGTAATGATAATAAAGAATTAATGTCTGTGATGTTGTCAGCGGCTAGACAATGTATTGTGAAGAATTGGAAAAATGATGCAGTGTTGAAAATACAGGATTGGTACAAAGAAATGTGGGAGCTGGCACTCAATGATAAGCTAACATGGGAGTTAAATATCAGAAAAGGTAGAGTCCAAGTTAACAAATTCTGGAGAGTCTGGAAACCATTTGTTGAACACGTAATGGTCAAAAAGCAAGGCATTACTCTTGTACCAGATCAAAGTGCATTTTGGAAATTATGAGCTGTTACAATCCCCCGGACAATGTAAACAACACAAGGGTGATAATAAAAGTGTGAATTATAGTAGAGTAGAGAAACAAATGTATTAGAAAATTAGTTTAAAAAGATGTTACTTGTGGTGAATTATGAAAGTTTATCTATGTATTATTGCTTGGATCTTTGCTTCTGTATACACCATATGTATTGTATTCATTGTAGAGCATGTGAATGAGATGTTTATTTTATGCATGAGACTATTCTTTATGTATACTTTTTCTTTTTCTTCTTTTTATTGATTGTTTTTTATATAAACCTATAAATAAAAATTTAAAAAAAGAAATTATTCTGGGTTGAAATGATTTTTACTGGAGAAACTCTGCTCAGGAGATGCCCGAAAGAGGCTCCTTTCATGTCCCCAAGATCTTTTCCCATAAAAATGGTCCCTATTTATCTACTTGCAATTTCTTTTGAACTGCTAGGTTGGCAGGAGCTGGGACAGAGACAGGCACTCAGACCGTCATGCAGTACCCCGGTCTCAAATTGCTGACTTGCCAGCCTTCCAGCTAACAAGGTGAGTTTCTAAGCAGGGTCTCTTAACAATACCTGTGAAAATAATGCAATTACTGAGTACACAAGCTGATAATACAGTTAATTTAGCAATTTCTGCAGACTGGCTGATTATGGGCCACATAAAAGGTGAGATGAGGAGCCCAACATATATATGCTGTCAGCAAACGACACATTTCCTCATGTTTCCCAAGGCTTGCAAATCGCAGTTTCTAGCTAGGCCTCATAAATAGGCCTCATAAAAATCCTTTGTCCTTTCTGTGTGTCTCACAAGACTGTCACGAGGTGGCTTGTTGACATTATAGTGTTTCTGTGTTCCTATCTCTTCAGCGTGTTATGTCTTTGCATGCATGTAAACAACTATTGTTTTGAGAATATTTTTCTCTGTTACCTGATTGGCTAAAGCTACCCACCTGACCGCAAATTCTCCATTTTGCAGAGAAGTTAGTTAGTAAGTTCGTTCCTGGGATCTCAATGGCTTAAGACCCTGGCTATGGTGGGACTATGCTCTTTTCTTTTCACTATGATTACCTAACGAACCTGGACTGTTTATTGGACTGATTCTTGTTATGACCTTTTAATCTGCGTTTTTCCACTGACTTTGTTACACGAACCTGAAGAATAAAGCAGCTGTTTCTCTTTGAAGATTGTTGTTCTTTGATTAGCACACACACACCGATGACACGCTACTACGAAACCTCCCTTGTTTTGCTCTATACTCAACTGCCTTACTGCCTGAGCATAGTAAGAGTTCCTTTCTAATCTCTTCGGTTTTCCCAGCAGTGGTGAGGCAAGGGTTAAGCTCCCCAAAAGGGAGGGCCCTTGCGATGGGACAACCGATGTATGATATATGCTGCCACTGGAACTGCATTAATGTGTCTACAGGTACATCTGTTATCTTTTAGTTGGGTGATATGGCCTGCCCATCTTCTTTTCGCCACATATAATTCATCAACCACATCACACATAGTCTGTTTCTTTGGCATAATTCCTTATTCCTGACCTTATCCCTAATTGTTGCTCTGCACATCTGTCTTTCCATTGTTCTTTGGGTTACCACCAGTTATTCTTCCTCTGATTTTATTATTGCCCACATTTTGGATAAATAAAACATTGCTGGTAACACTGTCGTATTGAATACATTTTCTCTGATATTAATCAGCAGACTGTCATCTGCTAACACTGTTTGTTAATATTAAAGGCAATCCAAGCTGCTTTGCATCTTCTTATCTACTCACCACATGGTATGTTATCTGTTTGGATTTTCTGACCGAGGTAGACATAATCAGCTACTTCTTCAGTCTTGGTTCCATTTATGGTGATGGAGCCCTGAATACATTGGCCGTTTCTCACACATTTTGTTTTTGTTAAATTCATCTCCAACCTGACCTGTTTAGAAGAGTTCACTAACTGCTGGAGGATACATTTTTGGTCATTGGGGCTATTTGCAAAAAGGATGCAGTCATCAGTAAATAGAAGATGGGTCAATCTTTCTCCGTCAACCTTAAAACCACCTTTAAATTCAATTTTACAAAAGGGACTTTCCAAAGTGATCACAAAAAGCTTCGGCAATATTGTGTCTCCTTGACGAACACCTTTATTGATTGTAGTATGACATATTTCAGATAGCAGTTTTATATCAGTAGTGCATCCCGATTTAATGCTTCTTATGACATTGATATATGCTGGATTTATCCAAGCTTCATGTAGCACATTGAGAGTATCACTGAGTTGAATGCCTTTTAGTAATCAAGAAATACAAGGCACCCAATATTCTCTACTTTTCTCTAGTAGTTGTCTGACTGCACGGATGTGGTCCAGAGTGGAACAGCCTCTTCTAAAACCCACTTGTTCTATGCTGAATTCTATGTCTTTGAATATTCTTTGCAGAAGAATTCTAGTAAACAATTTATAAAGTTGAGAAAGGAGGGTGATTGAATTATAATTTCCCAGATCTTCTGTATCTCCATTCTTTATAAGTAGCATGGTTTCAGATGCCATCCAATCCTGGGGCAAACTAGCAGTTCACAAGTAATTCGTAAAGTGTCCAGGATGTGCCTTATGCAGTGTGTGACCCCCCCTACCTTTAAATGCTCAGCTGTCATTCCATCTTTCCCAAGGCATTTGTCTGGTTTTGTCTTTCTTATTCCCACATCCACTTGACTGCATGTTACTGACAGAATTTTCTTATTTGACGTGTGAGGCAATTTCTCTTACTCGTAGTTTAGTAGCATACAGAGAGTTAAAGAAATCTTCACATATCTGCTTCATTTCCAGTTTATCTGTCTCTTGCATTCCAGCTTTATTTTTAAATGTGATTGGTAATTTCCTTTTTAATTGCAACTCCTTTTCTGCTTTCTTCAGAATTTTCCTTTTTTTCCCTGCAGTCTCTCATAGCCTTGGTACTCATCATAGTCTGCTTTCAGGTTTTTACAGATGACTTTCCAGAGTTCTTTGTACTTTTCTCCATCCATCTTGCCTTCTGCTCTTTGCTGGACTCTGGTTGCCATCAGGTGTTTTGTGCCTTGCAAGATCCTTCTGACTTTTGAAAGATCAATCACCTTTTTTATTTTCTTTACCAACTTTTCATAATCTCCATCCACATCTACAATGGTTATAGACAGATCAATTTCTTCCAAAAGTTCATACAGATGCGTGCCGTGGGGGGCAGGGGGGTGGCCCATCCTGGGTGGCACTTTTGGGGGTGGTAAAATTTCACAATAAATGGGGCTTTGCCACCACCCCCGGACTCTCTGGTGGCCGGGGCAAGAAGGCCACTGCAGGGACGGGCGCCAGGTGGGCAGTGAACCTAGATGGGGCAGCAAGCCTAGATGGAGAGCAGCAAGCCTAGATGGGGAGCAGCGAGCTTGGCCTGCGCCCTGGGTGGCTGAAACCTGCGCTACACCACTGCAGACAGAGAAGCTTCTTGAACTTTTTTCCTTGGATGCTTCATCATTTATAATATTCTTTTTTTCTCGGTTGAAATTGATTTTTATCAAGGAACAAATAAGGCAGTGATCCGAGCCCATATTTACAATTCTTTCACCAATAACCGATACATCGTCAAATATATATTTTGTATCTGTCAGCATTTAATCAATTTGGTTTAACATTTTGCCATCAGGGCTTCTCCACATCCACTGCCTCTCCTTATGTGTACTGTGACCCAAGGTGGCATGATGTCACAAGCTTTTTCTTCATGATTAAGCCAACCTCCCCTTTTATTGACCTGTTGCTAAAAGCTCTCCCAAGGAAAACCTGATCACCCATGTGCCATTCAGCTATGACATCTTTGGTTCTTCTTGTTTCACATATGCCAATGATATCAGCCTTCAATTTTGTTGTGGTATCAATATAACTGTCTATAAGAGCATCTGAGGACATTGTTCTAGTATTGTGAGAAGCAATAAAGAATTTTTTCCCACACTGTTGATCCTTCCCTTATTCATTTCTCATAGTCCATCCAGTCTTTGTCCTATTTCAGAAATCATTCAGGTAGCATTTTATATTCATTTATTTTAGCAAAGGGATCTTGTGGTAGTTTTGTTTGGGTTACCAGCCCTTGTGACCCTGTGGCTGCCTTCACCTTTCCACATTTAGCTGAGCTGACCCCTGGGAATCAAATATCCTTGGGTCTACTGGAAGCCTGGCCAGCAAGGTAGAACCTACCAGCACATATGGTCTGCTGCTATAGCCTTCCAGGCCCGTTACCACTTCTGCACCAACTTTGGGGTAGCTGAGTAGGACTTTACAGAAGTCACTATCCCACCAACATGTATATATGTGTCTGCTACTAAGAAGGGTCCTTCTTGTATCTGGGCAACAGTCCACAAAAAAGATTATAGCACAATAAATTTATTGGACTTTTATATGCTGTATTACTTTTTGTTGGTAGACTGCAGCACAGACTCATATAGCTACTCCTCTAGGAAAGCTACAAAAGTTAATAATCAAAGTAGCCCCTATTCATAAATCCATTCCAAGATTGGACTACAATAGTGCAGAGGTACAGCAGCATTGAATCCCTTCCCCTCCAACATGCTTTCACCCCCTAGTGCTGTGCTGGTGCTCTTCCCATCTTCACTAGACTGGCAAGTGGTGAGCAGATGATAGAGATACCAGTTTGTCAACATTGGGAGACTGAAAGTTTCCCATCTCTGTCTCTAAGACTACCATCCTCAGCCCATGCAGGCAAAGACCACAGAAGCACACATGGGGATATAACCATGGTGGAATGGGTGGTCATTTCACACCACAGTCATCCTGTTAAAGTGGCACATATTTGCACACTAAGAGTTAATGTAGCCACCTGAGTACTCAGAGCTTGAGCATTTATTTTTCAAAAACAGTACATTAACATTAGTCATAGGGTGTGTGTGAATACTCATTGTAGTAACACAATATGAATGTAAGATTCTAAATTTGTATTTTTTTCTGATAAAAATATACCCAATTTCTAACAATGATATAGATAACATTTCAAGTACAGTTTATTTTAGAAATAGAAAAATTGCTAAAAATTGTCAAACTTCCACTGGCTCCTTAAAAAAATCACCATTTTAGTAACTTTGGGAGATGTCACTCATTATGCATTTAAACAGTTGCTACATTAAAAGTATTCTTCCCTTTTACAAAAATAATGTCATTATGCTTGTACTTCTATATTCTTGATGAGTTTTCTGATGACTACCACTGGACCAAACCATAAACATATGAGAATATTCAAACGATCTATTTTACTCATTTCTAAGAATATGCACATGAGCCTTCATGCATGAAGAAACTAAAGTGAGAAGCATCTATTCAAGGATCTTGTTTATATCCATTAATAAATGTGAGGCAATATCAATATTATTTCATGCATTTTAAAATCAAATATAAATGATCACTTCCTTGAATACTTTTCACTAACCTAGCTTGTGTTAGACATTGAAGTTTTTCCCATGTTAAGTTCTTGTGCAATTACATTAGGATAGATTAGATGTCACTCATGAATTATCTTCTGTTCTCCTACAGTAATTTATTTAATTGACCTCAGTGATCAACTCTGGGCTTCTGATCTCTAGTGAATTTGTTCTGCCCAGAAGCAGATTTTTCAGGAGATATATCAGTTCTGAATTCCCCTTCACCTCTCTGTTTACCTCAGTCTAGGTTCTCAAATGACTCTGTGTCTAGAAATGCAATAGCATTTAGCTCTAGTAATCAGAAAACATGGAAATCACTGAAAAAGTGTCCCCTGCTCCCTTCTTATCACTCATTGCCAGAAAAATGCACATTTATGATTTATTTCTCACTAAGTGGAGGTATACATGAATTTCCCTTCTATTCAAAGCACACAAGGTGGAGTCAACAGGTCTTCATGGCCCAGTCTTCTCCAGCAGAGGAACTGGTGCACTACCTTCCCACCACACCCCATGCAAAAGTCCTGTGGATATTCCTAAGAAGGTCATCTGTGCTGAAACAGTCCTGTGAATGTCTATACTCAAAAATCCACACTGTCTGTTCAGCTGTAAGGATTCTCAGATATGTTGATGTGTGAAGAACTCAAGCTCCTGAACATTCATTAGACTTTATCTGGGTGGAGGAAGGTAGCATGTGATTATTAGAGGTCTAGTTGATGTGAATCCATTTGTGGACTGGCTGAGATGCACAATTGGAAAATGGCTCAGTTTGTTCATTGAATACAAACAAGTGTTCATCTTTCTGAACCACGTGTTGTCATATTGAGTGACAAGAAGATCTGAAACCAGAATTGTCCAGCATAGCTGAACACAAAACACTGGTGATCTCAAGCTATAAAATGAAAGATAAGAAGAATTAATATTAATGAATGTGGGAGTAATGAGGAGATGAGCTGTCAAATTTCCTTTCTTTCCCATCTGCTTAATTAAAAAGAAAATATTGCAGTTTCTTTCCATCTACAATAAGAAGGAATGTGCTAGTTTCCCTATATAAATAAAAGGAAATTAAAACTGGATTCTACTGCATTTGCACAGGTCAAATTCAATGGGTACAACTATTTCTACTATGGATAAGACAATAATAAGCTTGCCTGCCCCATAGATGTTAAAGAAGAGAAACCACTCAGGGTGGAAATGAACAGGAAAAGATAGGCAGCAACCCTAATACAGTGGTACCTTGAGTTATGAATTTAATGCGTTCCCCAGGATGTTTCATTTTGTAAAAAATTGTAACTCAAATTTCTCATAGGAATGCATTGAACACCAATTAATCTGTTCCTAAACATTTTTGTAACTCGAGTAATTGTTTTCTATGGATATTCATTTGTTACTCAAAAATTTCATAACTTGAACTGTTCATAACTAGAGGCTCCACTGTATTGCACATAGGAATTTAAACTCAAGACTTAAGAGTGGTACCAAGTATAGATGAGTGAATCTGCCACATAGATTTATTTGGGTTTCTCCCAGATGTGATTTTTTTTTTTGAAATTCACTATTAACCTTCTGTATATTGTCACATACAGAAGATTAATGGTGATGGATTTAAAGTATTGCAATAGATGGTGAGAAATTAAACCATTTGAGGTTCATCAACATTGTCCTGATAAGTAAGTAATACATCAGAAAAGATGCAACAAATGTTTGCAGAGCTGGACAGAGAAGGTGCAAAAATAGGTCTCAAGATCAACAAAACTAAAACCAAATTTATAAAATCGAAAGAGCTACCCTGTGATGGAATAAAACTTGGTGAAGAACAAACAGAAGAAGTGGAAAGCTATATTTATTTGAGTCAACAGTCAGGATAGACAATGATTTAAAAGAAAAATCTAGAAGTCACAGAACAACATGGACTAAATTCAGAGAAATGTCAGCCGTCTTGAAATTAAAAGCTAAACCTGAAAAAAAGACAAATTTGTTCAATTCTATGGTCTTCAAAGGAATGCAATATGGCAGAAAAGCATGGTCTTTAACAGTTGTGGAAGAAAAACAGTTGCAAGTAACACAAAGAACAATGGAGATATCAATGCTTGGAATCTCACTTCACAGTAAAGTAAAAAATGAGGATATCAGGTGAAGATCACTACTAAAAGACATAGTAACAGAATACTTGATGAACAAATTAAGGTTGGTTGGCCATATTGCACGCACAAGTGACAGTAGATGAAGTGCCAGAATAATGAATTAGTATCCAAGAGATTGCAAAAAAAAAAAAAAAAAAAAAAACTAGGGGAAAACCATCTCACAGATGGGAAGATTGTCTGAAGAAAAATATTGGACCAATATGGAGAAGAACTGCCAAGGACAGATTGTTGTAGACAAAAGTTGTGCCGAGTGTTGTCACGGAGATGTTTACTCATATGAGGACTCCTTGCTGAATAACAACTCCAAGCTACCCAAGGTATATTGTCATAGCTAAATTCCCTTGAGTTCAAGGCAGTGGGGGACAGAATAACACCTGAGCCTGCCTAAAAGATATGGGAGTGTGGTTAAACAACAAGCATGTTTACAAATACTTAGGCCCATCCACAGCAAACATTTGTTTGATTTTTCTTGCACCCATAACAATGGTGGTGTGGGTGTGTGTCTGAACCCAGTGTCAAAAGTGTCAAAGCAGGACAAAACCTCTTTGCTTTCTGTTTTCATACTTTAAAAATACGATCCTAAAGTAAGAGGCTATTTAAATTCAGGATTTGTTCATGTCAACTCCAGTACCATGCTGACGTCAACTGAACCATGAAGTGTGTGGATGTGCGTCATGTTGACATTTCCTTATGGACAGATTTCTGCTGTCTGTTCTCCAGTTCTCCATGCCTAATTTTTGTTCCTGTTTAGATTTCTTGGAGTATCAGCTGTTCTTGAATTTTTTGTTTTATTTTTAAAATATTGCCATGTTTGCACAATAGGACAAATGCAAGAAATAAACATTAAATAATAAAATTAGAAAGAATTCAAGCAAAATCCTGAGGGTTTGAGAACAGGGAGAGAGGCCTAGATGTGGAGAGAAGGCCAAGAAGATATCAGCTTGTCCTGTGTTGTACTGTTTTATTGTAACTTTTTTCTGTCAACTTTTCAGTATAGTAAAAAATAAAATGAAATGAAAATTTAACTAAACCAAACCAAAACAAAATAAAAAACATTAGGGCCAGAATGGTGAGCAGATAAAATGAAGAGGGAAGGAAGGAGAGGGTGAAGTAGATATGCATGTATCAGCCCCTCAGGAGCCCTTTGACACTTCCATGCTATGGAAAACCTGGGCATGTGCATGTGTACATTTTCTCCCTTTTTGCAAAATGGGAGGGGTGCAAAATATGGACTTTTTGCATAAAGAACACATGCAAATATTACACAAAGCAATTCCAAAATGGGAGGGGAGATATTGCCCAAATTGATGAAACCTGAGCCAGTGAAAAGAAAACTTGAACTATTTTTTTGTTCTCATGTACAAGAATGGAGACAGATGAGTTTTGTATGTCTAGCAAAAAGGTTAAATTATCTGTGACTGTAGGAACAAACAAACTTCCAGCTTGCTGAGAGAGGAAAAAGGAGCTTGCATGTGGTACCAATCAAAATGCATTGTGCAATTGTTCCATCTTTTCCCCTCTTAACTGGTTTGTAGCTGAAAGAAGAAAGGCCAGTGTAGTGACGGGGAACATGGAAAGGTTAAAATAGGACAATATATGACATAAGTATTCAATAATTTTTTGTTCTGATGCCAACTTCACAAGAAGAAACCTGAAGAAAATAAGGAGGGAAAGCTGAAGAATTAGAAAGAGCAATTCAGAAGACCTGGAGTCAGCCTTTCCTTCCCTCAGGTTCAAGGGCCAAAACCTGGGGTTGGGGTGGAGTTGCAACTAAACATTGTTGTCTCAAGGTGTGCGACTGTGAGCAAAGTCTTATTTCATATTCTCAGTTCAAAATCAGCAATGTATATTATATCTACATCATAGATTGTTGAGAAAACTGATGCCTGGAAGGGATTTGTTCTAAGAGTCAGTAGACAATATAGTCTTGTGTTCAAGGAGTAATTTGTCTAAGGACATTTTTTTACAAGTAACCAAACGTTTAAGGTACATAATTACATTCCACATGGTTATACATCCACATTATTCATGCCAAAATGAAGTCACAGCATTGCAGTTTTCCCTTCACAGTAATTGGTGCTTTATTTTGTTTTGGTTTTTTAAATGGGTGAATTAACATCATCTGTGGTAGTGGGGAGGATGAGGGGAGTCCTAATTGGAGCTTTTATCTTCTGAAGTCCTGCTTATTGCTGTGAATTGAAGATAACTGAAATGTTTTTATTCCCCCAGACAAATAAGGAGTATTTCTTTTACAAGAAATAAGCAGACATGGAAAGGACCACATTCTGGGCAAATGGCTAAGCAGAACATGAACAGCAGTGGCTGCAGCAGGAACCTTGTGCAGGAAGCCACTATGGCAGATTTCCTCAATGCTCTCCCACCCATCTCACCTGGGTAGAAAAAGAATAAAAACAGTAGGAGAGGCAGTAAGACACTCTGATGAGATACAGAACATGCTTAGAAACTTTGTTATCCAGATACAGCCTGATATAAGCACAGAAGGGGTTATTTCCCCAATTTAAAAAAGGCATCCCAGTAGCAGAACAAGAAAGAGGAAACTTTTCCTATTTTATTGAAATACAGACTTAAAACTTTTTTCTTAAATATACAATTCTATTTGTTATTTGGGAGAGTTTACTTGATGTTTTCCTTTGCAATTGTTCAAACTGAAGTGTGTACAATGTGTACAGAGATAGAATCGTAAAAACAGAATGCAAACACTGATCAGAACATGTTTGGTATACTTTGCACCCAGATCCTGAATGCAGACAAACTGCACACACAAATGGAAAAAGAGCTCTGTGATTACATCAGTGGAAAGATTTAACGATGGAAAGTTGCTACAGGAGATAGAAACTTGCCTATAAGAACATGCACATGCAACAGTGCAGTATAATGCAGTGCCAGATGATGAATATAAGGAAGCTCAGTAAATAAGTTCCCCAACAATATGTTTCAGCCTAAACTATTTCACAGGATTGTTGGAAGGATAAAATGAGAAGAACTAGTAGTGAAACAACTCCAGGCATCATGACCACTATATAACTTTTATTTATTTGTTTGTTTGTTTGTTTTTATATGCCACCAGCCTAGTGTGTTCCACTACTCCAGGTGGCTTACACAAAAAACAAAGAAACAGCAAATAAAAAACAATACAAAAATTACCTTACTAATACAATAAGCTCAATAAAATATCAAATCAACAGTGCCAACTAATCTTTTTCACACTGTCAGTTGAAATGAACTATGGAATGAATTCACCAAAGGCATCTTTATTTTGGCAGTTTCATGCCTGCCATAGACAAAGAAGAAGAAATATATATTCTCTTAATCACCTTTCCGGTGATAGTGTTCCTCAAAACTTTATATAACTCAAACTAGAGTAAATTAAAATTAAGAGAGGAAACAACAAAACGAATCCATCTTGATCAACCCAAATAATTATCAAATGCCTCCTTAAATAAATAATTTTTGCTGTTTTTTGAAAATGTTAAGAGAACCTGCCTGTCAGACTTCTGCTGGCAAATCATTCCACATTGAGGGGGCCACCACTGAAAAGTCCCTTTTCTGTATCTCTGATCTTCTGGCATTTTTTGAGTGGCCACCCTCAGGAATTCATCCTCTGAGGATTTCAATATCCTGGAGGTATTTGTTTAGAAGAGTTGTTCTACCATTGGAGAATTTGGTAAAAAGGGTGTTTCTAGTAATGTGATTATTCCTTTTAGTTAGCAGAGTATAAGGCAGGATGTGCAACAACACAAAAATGTGGACAGATCAGTGCAGTCTTATCAAACAACACCCTCCTTGTATTTGCAGGCAAGACCAGTATTTAGATGGTAAAAAAAATGAGCCCATAATAAGTAAATGTATATAGACAGTATATTTGCTTACAACTTCAGTTACAGTCAGAAGAAGAAGGATGGAAAGGAGTCTCCAGTATGCCGGAACTTCTGAATGCTTGCCACTTGAAGGTTGGTCAGGGGAAAAACAGGTCTATCAACATAACAATAGGGACAAAATAATCAGAAAGAAGGAGTAGAGCCTTACTTCAAATGCCACAGACGGGGGAAAAATAACAATCAAATTAGTGGCAAAGAGCAATACATTAAGCTATAAAGCTCTCTTCCCACTGATACCCAGTGTTAGGGCATGCGAGATTGCTATTATTCCAACAACTTCACCAGACTTTGAAAAGGGCCAGGCTTTGAAAAGTGCCAATTGTCCTTCACCACACAATCAACTATCACCATGAAGTCAGGCCTACATGTGAAGACCTGATGATCAGAGGTGTGCTTTTAAGAAGAAGGAAATGTGTGTTTGGATTTTAGGCTTTATATATCAAAGATACTATTGGGATATTGATGATGTGATGTGGTTTATATTACAGTTCCACAAAGCAGTTTTATTGGGAACTGAGTTTGCACTGAGATCCAGTTTCCAACAGTTTGAATCCATCTCTATGGCAAAATGAAAAAGATGAAGGAATACAATCATTTCTTAAACAAAATTTGAGCAAACCAAGTATGTTAAATCTTAGGCATCAAGGAGATGTGTAAATAGTGTATACCACCAGAAATCATGAAAGTTGTGTTGTTCCTTTTTTACTGATTACAGTATAACTGCTGTAGCTAATCAAAGCATGCCTCAAGCCTCTGCAGAATAAAAGATGAATGTCTAATTAACCTCTGTGCTCTGTCAGACTGTCCTCTTTGAAGGGAAAATATCTGTATCCATAGTTCTTGTCTCTTTGGGAAGGGTTGTTCAGTTCTGACGATATCCTTGGCACCCCTCATCAGAAATTGGTCTTTAGCTCTACTTTGTCGCATTGAAACAGATGTTCACCTGGGAGTCCCTTCAGTCACTGTTCCTCCTTTCTTTGGCTCAAGTCTCCAATAAATGAAAGCAAGAAAAGGCTAGTCAGCATCTTATGTACACTTCAAAAAGTTTCTTGATTGTCAATCGCAACTCAGACAAAAACAAGACCTACTTCAAAAAAGCATCTGTTTGTCTGCTTCCTTGCTTGCCTGCCTGCTTCCTTTCTTCTGTGCTTTAGAATGAAATTGAAAGTCAAAATTAATAAAAGAATAAGCAAAGAAAAAACAGGGAATAGAAAAAAGATGGAGTCATCCAGAAAATAATCTAAACTTAAATTATAGAATGCTATAATATAATATAATATAATATAATATAATATAATATAATATAATATAATATAATATAATATAATATAATATAATATAATATAATAAAGGTAACGGTTTCCCTTGCTCGAAAGCCAGTCATATCCGACTCTAGGCTTCAGTGCTCATCTCTGTTTCAAAGCTGAAGAGCCAGTGCCGTCTGCTTCTGCAGATGTTTCTGTGGTCATGTGGTAGGCATGACTAGACACTGGAGCACATGAAACACTATTACCTTCCCACTGAAGTGGTCCCTATTTATCTACTTGCAATTTCTTGCTTTCGAACTGCTAGGTTGGCAGGAGCTGGGACAAAGACAGGAGCTCATTCCATCCAGTACTCAGGAATCGAACTGCTGACCTTCAGCCTCTCAGTCAACATCTTAGCCACTATATAATATAATATAATATAATATAATATAATATAATATAATATAATATAATATAATATAATATAATATAATATAATATAATATAATATAATATAATATAATATAATATAATATAAATTTCTAAAAAGTAATCTGCAATGGAGGAAGAGGAGCAATAGCAGAGTAAATGCAAGTAGAAGTCAGAAAGGAGACCTCACAGAAGCAACAGATAACAAGTCACATAACAGCTTAGTAAGCAGCATCTATTGCCTTTCCCCCAGGATTTGTTTTAATATTCAGACTTCCAGAATGTTTTCTTAATCCTTATTGGTTGCTGACATCCTGCTTCCTGAGAGCCATTGTGCTATTTCCTGAAATATTAATGAGACAATTTTGCCTGCAAGAGTAAAATGGAAGCACTCCAAAAGAGGAAATCTATAAGTTTTGCCAATCTCACTTTCAGAATCACAAATCTACGATTTTGGATGTCCTCTAATGTAAAGCCACAAAAAACTCTGGAAGTGAAATAGAGCACCTTTTTGGGTGTCCCTCCATTCAGTTATACCTGAAAGTCCCATTCCTAGTAGTTTAAGTCCATTGAACCTGGATGGTTCAGATGTGTATTAATTTTATATTAGTTTTTTTAAAAAAATAGAAAGTTATTGATTTCTTTGTATTTGGAATGAAAAGGACTTGAGATTCTAAGAGGAAACAATGTGATTGAAAAATGAAATGTATAGACTTTCTTAATCACTAATATCTAAATGAACATATATATTTGTTACTGAGAAAACAGAGCTTTCCCAAACCCTCACAGTCTCCACTCTCATCTTATTCCAGAATTTAAAAACTAGATATTAAGCTAAATCACTATGATATTAGCATATTATGCACCCTTCTCTACCAGTTTCATTTATGGCTGTTTTATGAGCTTCTTCCTTGCCACCCTCACCAGTGTGGAGAATGAACACATCTTCTCCATCACTAGGGATGTCCCATAGTCTAATGGTGTGGGTCAGAAGGTCAAAGAGCTTTTCCCCCTTTAGGGTAATCTGCTTCCTCTGGGCATTGCCATCTTGCCCATAGATGAAGGTACTGTAGTTTAGGAGAGAGGGTAATCATCTCCAATGCCATCAGTAGGTACAAGTTAAATAGGGAAGAAAGAATAGGATAGGTCCTCCCTAGCCTATCTAAAATGAATGCTTTGTCCCAGCTGTCTGTAATAGTTTTAATGCATGTATTAAAACAGCAGCAGCAGATTGCACAGTGCTTAGCAGAGGCACTTTCCTGTGGTGGTACAAAAAATAATGAGAAAAAGAGAAACAATGGAACAACATGGCAATTCATGCATACAAAATGGCCCCACAGTGAATAAACAAGTGATGAAAGTGTCTCCCCACCTGGAAACAAGGGGCTCTGTAGATAAAGCCAATAGGATGTGGAAATCATCAGCCTCAAGACATTGGGTTGCTAATGCTAGGTAGCAAGAGTGACAGCTGAACCCATGGCCGTTGTCCACCTTCCTCCACAACCTCCTCCAGTAGAGGAGCTATTTATGCAGGGTTCCTCTATCACAAACGGACTGTGGTGGCTTAGTGGTTAACACACTGAACTTGACAAATGGAAGGTCAGCAAATCAGCAGTTCGAGACCCACGTACCACATGGCAGAGTTAGCTCCCCACCACCTGCCAACTTAGCAGTTCAGAAGCAAGAAATTGCAAGTAGGTAAATAGGTACCACTTGGGTGGGAAGCTAAATAGCATTCCTTGCACTCTGGTGTCTAGTAATGCCTGCTACATGCCCACAGAAACATCTACAATTGCACACGGTGCTGGCTCTTTTGCTGTAAACAGAGATGAGCACTGAACCCTAGAGTCAGATACCACTGGCCTTCTTGGTGCATAAGGTTGAGCAATTGGGACCCAAGCAGGCACAGCAGTCAGATGGTAATGGTAATCACATGGCAGCTGCAGCAGATGGTATGTTCCAGACCCAGCATTAACAGTCCCCATCCCAGAAGTCCTGGGCTAGAGAATCAAATTCCAATGGACACCAGTCTGGACAACTGACTAGGGCAGTGGTCTGCAAATGTGGCTCTCCAGATGTTCTTGGACTTGAATTACCAGGAGCCCAAGTCAGCACTCCTGCTGATTGGGGCTTCTGGGAATTGAAGTCCAAGAACATCTGGAGAGCCACATTTGCAGACCAAAGGACTAGGGTGACATCAATAGGTAGGAAAAGACAGGAGAAAATGGCTGGTCAAGAATCAGTTTGAGGGAAATACAGTTCCAGCAAGAAGTGGATACTCAGGTGAGTAATTGTCTAATGAAGCTGAGAGAGATGGTTATTGGCACAGTGACATTAGGGTCCCCAATTCAGCAGTTTGGAGGTGCAAGAGTACTGGTGATCACTAGCATGGTCCTTGGCAGGCGCATGCTGGTAATTGGACTTTGTCGCACCCTGCCCTTGCCTCTGGCGTCCTGGAGCGCCAATAGCAATGTATGGGATTCCCCCCAACACCTCTCCCAATAGGCGCCTCCATCACTCCAGCACCTTCCCATGGTGCCCGGCACACCCCTGGTCCTAGGAAGCTTTGGGTAGCTCTGTCCAATTTCCCAGATCTCGAACTGCTGACTTGCCGACCTTCTAGTCAGCAAATTCAGCATCTTAACCACTAAGCCACTGCAGTCTTCAAAACAACACTCTCATCTACCAAATTACAGGCTATTGTAGGATTTGCTAAATGAGATTTATTTAAATAAAGGCAAACCATTGAGGAAGATGCTTTTCCTTTTAGCTTTCCTGCTTTTTCAGAATAAATGAGATAATTGCAAAAACATTAAGCCTTGTCAGGTGTTTAACATATTAAAGGGGGGAGGTAAAATAGTCTCTTGTACTATTACTAACGTAAATTGCATTCATGTGACTGATAGACATGGAATTTACACACACACACACACACACACAAGCATGCACGCACACCAGTGATGGGATGACAAAAATTCTACTACCACGCCATGACGTCACGGACGTCATGGGCGTGGCCAATGTCATGACGTCATGATGTCATGGCCGAAGCCGACGTCATGACGTCATGACGTTGTGGGCGGGGCCAAAAATAAAAATAAATAAAAAATAAAAATAAACATACACACACACACCCCTCCCTCTCAGCCCACCCACCCAGACACAAATAAATAAATAAATAAATAAAATAAAAACAACCACCCACCCAAAACACAAATAAATTACCCCTCGCTTACCTTTCTTGGGACCCGACACCCCGACTGCGTCCACAACCGCCGCCGCCGGAGCTGCCTGCACCCCTGTGGCCTCCTCCTCGGGCCGGTACCTTTTTAGCCCGGCTCCGGCCATGGCCAGGGGCGGAGGGCAGCAGTGGCTCCAGCCGCGGCTGCCGAGCCTCCCTGGGCCGTCCCCATGCCGCACCGCCGCCGGGCTAAAAAGGGACCGGCCCAAGGAGGAGGCCACAGGAATGCAGCCAACGGCAGCTCCGGCGGCAGCGGGCGGCGGTTGCACGCACCCAGCCCACAGGCCGGCGCCCGGCGGAGGAGGAGGCATCAGCGGTGCGCCACGCCGGGCATCCCCAGGGCATGGGGCTTGTCAGCAGCGGACGGCCCAGGCAGCCCTCAACGTGCCGCGGGGGAGGTGCCCTTCTCAGAGGGCTGGTGCCGCCGCCACCGCCGTCCTGAAAGCTTTAAACAATTTTTTTTAAATCGGAGCTAAAATGGCTCCAATTGACTGTGCATGTGCAGAAACTCAATCTGACACATGCGCAATGCATCAGATTGAGTTTCTGTGCATGCGCAGTCAATTGGAGCCATTTTAGCTCCAATTTAAAAAAAAATTTCTTTCGGTGAGGCATCCGGAACCGGACGCCCCAAAAGTGGACTCCCCTCCCGGAGAACCCTCCGGAATTGGTCCTACCAGTTCCAGGGAACCGTCTGGAACCGGGGACATCCCATCACTGACGCACACGCACACGAACGCGTGCGCGCGCGCACACACACACACAGAGGAACCAGAATTCAGCAGACATTCTGCTAGGCAGAATTCTAATAAAGGTAAATGTTTCCTTTGCTCAAAAGCCAGTTACACACGACTCTATGCAGACATTTCCATGGACATGTGGCAGGCATGACTAGACACTGTAGTGTACAGAATGCTGTTTACCTTACTGCCAAAGTGGTACCTATATATCTACTTGCAATTTCTTACTTTTGAACTGCTAGGTTGGCAGGAGCTGGGGCAGAAATGGAAGCTCACTCCATCATGCAACACTCAGATCTTGAACTGACCTGATGACCTTCCAGTCACCAAGTTCAGTGTCTTCACCACTAAGCCACTGCAGTCTCCAGAATTCTGGTAGCTTTAGCCCAATAAATCCAGGGTCTCAGAGGCATTTTCAGATAAATGTTTGGTTTTTGTCAAGGTTCTCTTTGCAGTGGCAGCCATTAAACACGGAGAAGGACATAGGTGAAACTTTCTAAGCTTCACAAGAATTGCAAAGCATTAGAGCAGGGATTACCAAACTTTTCAGGCCATGGGCTGGTCATGTGGTTCAGGGAGCCATTCACTAAGGCCTGGGGGCTGGATGCGCCCCCGATGCCAATTCATCTGGCCCATGAAGCCCTCGTTGCTCCTGGAAGAGGAAGTAAAATGCGCCTGTACAGGTGCTTCTACTTCTGCTTCCAGGAGCAATGAGGGGTTCGCAGGCTGGATGAATTGGCATCAGGGGCGATATCTGGCCCATGGGCTGCAGTTTGGGCACCCCTGCATTAGAGGATGGTAGTTTTCTATTAGATGATATGGTTTTCTGTTGTTTTTTTTAAACTATCAATCTCCCAGTGCTTTGCCGTTGTCATGGAGCTTAGAAACTTCCACCATATATTCTTCCCAATGCTTACTGGCTGCAGACAGAACCTTAACAAGGACCAGCCATGTCTTTGGAAACTCCTCTCAGATCTTGGATTATTCAGCTAAAACCACAAGAATTCTACCCAGGGGGAATTCCCACTGAATTGTGGTCATTATAGTTTTTTTAAAAAAATTATTTTCTACTGAAACAGCCATTTCTGGACAATGCAGATAACATCAATGGAAATTAAACCATAATTTGTTTTTGCCAACTTGTGCATTGTTAACATGTACAACTATTTATTAAAATAACAACTTATGTACAAAAGAGTCCAAATGGACCAGTTTTTAAGAAAGTGAGGTTGTCAAGTATCATGAATTAAGAAGGATTTCAGTAAAAGAATGAAGGGAATGCTAGCTAGGCCTAAAATATTATCAAATACAGGTATCATTAACATTATATATTATATTACTAATTTGAAAATGCTACTTCCTTAGACTAAAACTTCTAGAATTGCCCAACCAATGTGGCCATTAGTGACAATGGCTGGGATTTTCCATGAACTGTAGTACAAAAAAAAAAATTCTTGCCTCTGATTATTCCCAGTATTCTTGGTAAAAATCCAGGTCCAGTAAAACACCAGAAAACGATTGGATCAGATAACGGTAAAATCACATAACGTTAAGTAATCTGGGGAGGAGAATTGGATCGAATAATGTTAAGGTCCTATGGGATGGATCGGAAAACAACCACTAAAGTCTGTGCGGTTACAATGTATCTCTATGGAGCTTTAACGTTATCCAATCCATCCCATAGGATTTTAACATGGATCAGATAACACTAAAAATCGGATAACACCGAGACTTGTGGAACCAAGTTTTAGCGTTATCCAGTGTTTTACTGTTTTCACATGTTTGGAGGCTACAGGAAGCAAACAAAAGCAATCTAGTTTTAGCTTCTGTCATCCTGCTTGTAGGAATACACTCACCATTTCATTGTCACATGAACCAATTCTCAGAAAGTTGCATGAGAAACATAAGAAAGCCATTCCATATTGGAGAGTGCCAGCTTTTGGACAAGAGTATACAACAGCTTTGCTCCTTACTGGAACCTCCAAATAAGAGCAGATCTTTCTACAACCTACATAGCACACTGTGAGCACAGCTGGAAGCAAATGATAAAAGTCATCAGGGACACGTGGCATAAAAGAGAAACATATGGTTAATTTCTTTCTTTCTTTTTGTGTCTAGATGGAACTTTAAACTCCCAGATTGAAGCCTTTTTGTTGGCTTTATCATTGGTCAAAATTTAATCATTGTCGACACATGTTTTTCATAGCATTCAACAGAGCAGCAAGTTCTCAGGACTCTGTGTCTCTCCACATTCATACAGTGTGTTGTTGGTCACCAGCAGCCACCACTTGAGTATGTTGATCTTACATTTAGGCACCCCAAACCCTCAGCCTATTCAGGGTCCTTGCGCAAAAGCCAGTCATTTCCAGCTCTAGGGTTCAGTGCTAATCTCTCTTTATAGCCAAAGAGCTAGTGCTGTCTGCATTTGCAGACATTTCCATGGACATGTTACAGACATGACTAGACATGGAGTCCACCAAATGACATAAAGGAGTCAAATTCCTCAGCCATATTCTCCTTTAATGTCATCCCTTCTTCAGTGAACTCCTTTCTCTATATTCTAATTTGATTTTGCTATTATGTACCCTCAACAATGTTTGTTCTTGCCAAAAAGCTCTTCCTGGACCAGAGTTGATACATTTTCTCAACTGCTGTAGTTTTGAGGCATCCTGTCACTATGCACATTGTTTCATTAACAGCAATGTCAACTTGTTTTGCATGTGCAAATGTACTCCATACTTGAGCAGCATACTCTGCTGCAGAGATACTCAAGTCAAAGCTGATGAACACAGTGTGGATAGCTAAGCTCCCCATGTATAATTTGTCAGTTTCCTGGTGATATTATTCCTTGAACTAACCTTAGCTTTCATATTCAATCAGTGCTGTTTAAAAGAGAGTGTCCTGCCAAGTGTCATGCCGAGGTATTTTGATTTTCAAGACTGCTATAATAGATTCCCTTGCTATGTAACATCTAACTTACTACTTGCATCTTGATTTCAAAGGTGAAACGTGTGTATTTGATTCTTGCTCAGATTATGCTTTAAATCAGGGGTCCTCAACCTTTTAAATCCAGGGGCCGGATAACACTCCCTCAGACTGCTAGTGGGCTAGATAGGTGCCGCTGCTGCTGATAGTGTTAGCAGTGGGATCACTCTTGAACCACTTACCACTCCGCACTGCCACTGCCACTGCCGCCACCTCCCACCCCGAGCTACCCACCACTCCCCCCCCCTTTCCTGCTTATTGGCCTGGAGGAACTACATGGAAACAAAATCATCTGGCCCACAACCTTGCTCCAGCTTGCGCTTCTGCTGCCGCCACCTCAATCCTTATGTCCCCCACTTGGCTTGGCATGTCCTTAATGATGCTCCATATCTGGGCAGATGCTGTAAGGCTTACAACATCCACCCTGGTATGGAGAGCCATTAGGGATATGCCAAGCCAAGTGGAGGAGACAAGGATTGAGGAGGCAACAACAGAAGCAGAAGCTGGAGCGAAGTTGCAGGCCAGATGATTTGGTGTGGGCCAGATCCAGCCAGCGTACCAAAGGTTGAGATCCCTTGCTTTAAATGGTTAATGGTATATTACCATCCTAATTATTCAAATGCTACAGTAAGTTTTCCATCTATTTCTTCAAAACTCGATCCTTGCATGGCCATTGCTGTGTCATCCACAATGTTGGAGACAATACACTTCCCAGTGGCAGTCCATTCTCCTGCAACCTCCACCTACTGATAATGTCATGCCCAATGTCTTCTCAACATGAAAAAAATTGAAGTTCAGTGATCTGAGACCCACAAGACATACAGTATTCAGGTGGTAAGGGACACAGAACTGAGATGTTCCTCTTGACTTAAAAACTGTTAGAAACTTCTCAGATTTTTGCCTTATATATTTATTTCCCTTCTTTCTCTCTCTTTCCATCCTTCTTTCTTTTCCCCAAAGAAATGCTCATCTTCCGAAGAAACTATGAAAGCTATCAATAATCTATTATTTGAAGGAAACTTGCTGATTAATTTCCCCTCCTGCTGATTGATTTCACATTCACTTGCCACTTCTCAGTTTATTCTTACAAAGACATTATCTACAAATTATTTTAATTTGAAATACTCTTGGCTTACAAAGCGTTTTTATTTCCAGCCCTTTAGATCAGCAGCCCACCATCCAAAGGTGCTAAGAGCCTTAAGACCAAGACTAGTCTGAAATAAAAATGAGACAACTATTGATTTTCAAACAAATGAATGATGATCCAGCAAGAACAGAAGTACAATGAATGAATGTACTGAGTATAAAAGTGAGCTACTGTATTGCCAAATATAAGGTAAAACCCTTAATGTTCTATTCAGGTCATAATCCCTGAACCATAGGATGATACGTTGTACACCAGGAGTTCTCACACTTTTTAAGCCAGGGGCCTGGTCACACTCCCTCAGACAACTTTGGGTGCTAGATGGCCATTTTGCCCTTCCTCCACCACATGGCACTTCCTGATGTAGTGGAGGCAGTGGAAGGCCACATGAAATTCTGCAGTGGGCTGCATCCAGACTGTGGGCTGCAGGTTGAGAATTCCTGTTGTACATGATATTATTGGCTAAACAGGAATTGCTCTTGTTATTGAAGGCCTGTTAAAATATGCCAGACTGAAACATCCTAAACCATGGCTGTTCTTTCTTGCAGCACCTCTTCTGAACTTGCTTAGGCAATTGTTTTCTACCGCCCAACTTTGCTGGTTTTTAATTCCATCCTAAAAGGCATTAAAAATCAAGGCTATCTGTTTTCTTCTGACTAATGCAGGCAGGGACTGCATCTACTGCTTCATTTTTGGTTTCATGAAGTCATTTGCCAATACTGTAGATTGTTGCTGTCTTCAATCATGTAGATTGTGGCATTTCTGAAGGATCCACTTATCTACCATCTAGTCTACTAAACTAATAGCATTACTTACACTGTTTCCAGCTGAAAGATTTTGGGAATATGACCTGAGTGGAACATTAAGGGTTTTACTTTATACATGACAATATTTCACATAAGTACTTAAGTACATTCACTCATATTTTCTAATTTTAGAGGACAATCACTCATTTGTTTGAAAATCACTAGTTGTCTCATCTCTATTTCAAACTGGTCTTGGTTTTATAGCTCTGAAATCCTTGGATGATAAACTGTCTTATCTATAGGATGGGAACAGAATGGTGAGCATGCACTATTATCTGTTTTGAAACTGCACATTAATTATCACGATTGCTTCATGGCTGCTAACTTGTTTCCCATTATTTCACACCCTTTGAGCACCATCCATGTCACCCATTTTGATAAACATTTTATAGTGACCCTGAGCTGGAAACATCGGTCATAGTGTGGTTGATGTTCATGTAAAGTTCACATAACTTGCTGTGGTTGTGGTTCATCTTAGTTCCCAACCAGGCACATGACTGAGACGTGTCACTTCACCTCATCAATTAGCTGTAATTGGCTGAAGGAAGTTACACAAAACTTACATGGCTACCAATAGGTGTCTGACCAGTATTTCTAAAAAAAACATGTTAGGCATTATACATACATTTCCCCCCAGAAATAAAACTTAATTTGCCTTTCATTACATATTATTTTGCATAAACATCACTGGTTATATGAAATGCTATGAGGCTGCCAACCATTATGTCATTTTCCTTGATATTACTTTCACAAGATGAACAAATTTATGATATTTATCTGGGTGCAGGGTGTGTGTGTGTCTTCCCCACACTTTTATCCAGCTGCTCTCAAGAATTCACCCATTTTGCTTTCTTAAAGTTAAAACTCAAGTACAGTACTTCAAAAAGGCACATCCTGGGGTTTCACTGCAGCATTTAGTATGCACACATTGTGTTGAGTGTGTGGGATTGGAGTGTGTGGGACTCATTGTGCTGTTATCTTGCTAATGAAAATGTCAGCCGGATTATAGCCCCTCCTCCATCTACCAATGTTAAAGGATCCAGGCAGTTTTGGATCATGGACAAATTGGAGGACATGGGTCTCTGCCCAAGATACAAGTTGTACACCATTATACCATTCAGTAATGCAGGTCCAACACAAGGGAACTAGCTACTCCATCAACGGACCCATAAGATGGGCAGGTGGGCCATCACTGCTGCAGAAAGGGCTAGCTAGAGGGTGGAGCTTCCCCTTTAAAAGTTACCTTTCAGTACCTCAGTCAGTAGTCTGGGAATCACACATAGGTGCTCCCTTGGTTGTGGAACCCTGTTCCAAGCCATGGAGAGAGCCAGAGAGCCCCTGCTCCCAAAACTTCATGCTGGTGCAAAGGTAAGCTTTTCGTTTATATATTGCATTTAAAGAAGTATGAAAAAGAAAGAAGTTTAGCATGTGCAGAAATGTTTCTTAGAATCCAAGGCACCTTGTATGCCCACACACACACTGACACTTGCCCAAACCAGGAAATTGTTTAGGTTCCATTGTATTTTATTCAAAATAAGAAACCAATGTAACTGAACAATGGCACCTAAAAAGAAGGGTACTATTTGATGCTGTTGTTTGAAGTTGTTCAATTTTCCCCCTAGAACATAATGTGTTTCATATTAACTTTTTCTTAAACAGTACATGATTTTAATTTAAGAAACCATCCCATGTTCTATGCATGTCTTCTCACAAATAAGTTTTATTTAACTAAATGAGATATACTTCCAGGAAAGTGCATATAGCATTGCATCCTAATGCACAGATGTCTGTTCCATAAAATTCAGATCAGCAGTTTGAGGCTGCTGCAATTGAAACCTACTGAGAAATTACACTTCTTCAACCTAAAGATGTTGGATGCTGTTACTGCTACTGCTGCTGCTGATGGTGATGATGGTGATGATCCTGAACCTAAAGCATTCTGTGAAATGTTTAACTCGCAGTCTTTCAACCTCTGAAATTAGCAAACCTAAATATCTGCAGATTTAGATGTGTTTTCTCACTAAGCCCAGCAGTAGGTTGTTAAAAGGGACTGTGGTGGCTCAAGTGGTTAAGACACTGAACTTGAAGACTGGAAGGTCAGAGTTCGATTCCCAAGTACTGCTCCCATCTCTGTCCCAGCTCCTGCCAACCTAGCTGTTCAAAAGCAAAAAATTACGAGTAGATAAATAGGTACCACTTCAGTAGGAAGGTAACTATCAGCCCGTGAACTTTGGTGTTGAGGCATGCCTGCCAAATATCCATGGAAATGTCTGCAGATGCAGTCAGTGCTGACTCTATGGCTATAAACATAGATGAGCACTGAAACCTTGAGTCAGATACAACTGACTTTCGAGCAAGGGCGACCTTTACCTTTACTTAAGTTGTTAAAAAAATGTCAATGAAAAATAGAATTGACAGTATCTGTTCAGTCACAAGGTAAAGCTGTGTTGAAGAACAACAGAAATACTGGTAATAGTTTAAGGACAATTTTGCATATCCTTAATGTACAAACTATTCAATAAAAATAGTCATATTCTAGGCTTCAGAAGATTTTTAAATTTATTATTTTAAGTTAGCACCTGTCAGTCAAACTGAAAGAACACCAACGATAAATGGATTGATAAGGACGCTCCTGAAGAAATGTTGCTTTTTATTAGAAAATAATAGATCATTTAATGGTATACTGTGTTCACTTAATTTAAATTGAATTGCAATATCTGATTTGTCAGCACTTAATGTTTGAGAATATATGATAGTTGACAGCTTATGGATTTAAGGGGGGATCCAATGTAAAAAGAAATTCAGACTTGTGTTTGAAATTTTGCTTTTGTATTTGAGTGGGGAAATTGCAATATATGTTGGAGTTTTCATATTTTGAAAATGTGGTCATATTCACTATTCTTCTTTATTATGAACATGAAAAAAAATGGATAAATGAAGAAAGGTAGAGGAAGAAATATTTTATCACAATCTCAAGGTATGGCTGACTACTAATGCTTTTCTCCCATTAAATATGTTGCAGATGTATTTAGTTATGTCAAGAAGGATGTACTGTGAAATATTTTGTGTTTCCTTGTTGATAAATGAATGAATTGATCTCCATTAGATCAACACCATCATTATCAACTTAGAACAGTGTCAGGATAATGATTTATGGGTATCATATGGTTCATTCAGCATATGTTAGGAACAGAGATACTTCACCACCCCCATAGTAAAGCCAAGTCGTTATTGTCTACTTGGATGAGTTCAGGTACACAGATGATAAACTTGTATTTGCTTATAAGTATGCTACTTGTCAGAGTCTGTATGGGGCAGGCTGAAGCAAAAAGTGTAATGTTTTAAGTAAACCACTAGATTAAACATCATTCTGTATGAATATTGGATTTTGTTCTTTTAATAGAAAATGAAATACTTCCAAGGGAGGAAAAGAGGGAACCCTCAGGGTCAAAATGATCTGAAAGGGGGCAGAAAGAGCAGTGGTGTAGCATAGCGGGGGCGGTAGGGCCGTCCCACCCCAGGTAGAACTTTTTGGGGCAGCAAAATTTCACAATAAATAATAATAATATCTCGTAATCTGAACTAAACATTTGAACCATTTCATTTCATATTTTTGTCATACCTACGGCCTGCTGTTTGGACAAGGACACCTGCCATCTCCCCCACCCCCTGGGTCCCACCCATGGCTGGGGGATAAAAAGCCAAGCCAGCTCTTTGTGAGATGGCCCGCAGACCCGCTGTTTGGCTGAGGACACTTACCGCCCTTCCCCCGGGCCCCAATCATGCCCGGGGGACGGAAAGCTGTGACTTGGCCTTTGGAGCTGGACCAGTTGGCCTCAAAATGCTGCTTCTGCCACCACAGTCATTGTTCCCATCCACAGACATTGAGCCTCAGCTCTGTCATGGACGTTGAGCCTGGGCTCCATCGCAGGCGTTGAGCACCATGAGGTGCTGAGCCCTGGGCTCCATTGAGGACACTGTAGGTTGGTCTGCTTGGGTTTAATGTGTATTTGATAGTTAAAAGGGGTTGATCTATTGTGTATTGACTTATCGTGTATTGATTTATTGTGTGTATTGATCTATTATATGGTAATTACTGTACTTATTGCTCTGTTATATTGTATCCTATTGTATTTTTGTTGTATTGTAACTTTGATGTTGGTGGATTCTGTAAGCCGCCCTGAGTTGTTTTTCACCAAGTAGGGTGGCATACTCCTACTCCTACTCCTACTCCTACTAATTGGACTGATTAAAATGAGCACAGAACTTTTTATTATTTAATCTGTGACGGAACCGGGGAATCCCCTTTCTTTAAATGAGTGTAGTCATCTCGCTCACTCTAGCAACTGTACTAACTGTACTAACCATCTGCACTTGTGATAATTACCCATGTTTTATTTTTTTGCTCAGTTTGTTCACAACGAATATTCAGCGAGAATTAATTCTTTCATATAAAGAATAGAGTTCAATATTCCCTAATAATACCTGCAAATTAGGATACGGTGAGGGTAAGTTCCTTCAGGGAAGTCTGTCCATGATGGCTAATTTCGCCAAAACCCACACTACACCACTGAGTAAGAGCAAATGTTCATCCAAAGAAGAGTTTTTCCAGGACAAATTAGTGGGCCAAGAGATACAAAGACTTGCACTGGAAAGAGTTCCAAACTAAGCCTTATTCAGACCTTCATGTACATGCATAAATGGGTCTATGTTTGCATGCCCATGTATATTAGCACTCTTTCCTCAAAGGTCTTCTACTGAAGCCAGAGTTTTGAATGTTGAATGTGAAGGTCTGAAGTGGAAACTGCAAGCATGTTCAGCTGAAACAGCTTTCAGAGCTCCTATGACTGGAAATCCTAATTAATGGGGCTACTTAATAATGGGCTCCTTAAGCAAATCCAGCTGAATGCTACTTCTTCTTGTGCCATATCTGATTCTGAATATTGGTGATCCTCATGACGATCAGCCGTGAAGACTGTCCTGCTAATATAATGTCGTGGCCTATCATCTGCCTTCCACTGATCCAGCTCCACAAGTCTCATTCTGGTTCTGAGCCCTTTTGGCTCACAAAGTCCTTCCCAGCCCCAGGTCAGGATTGATGAAGCTGTTGCCCTCCATCAAAATGGCTTCAAGTGGGATTTAATCCACTTGGGGACCTTCACCCTTCCCTGTGGACTTCACCAAGACTGCTAGTCTTCAGGGTTGTCAGGTTAGTTAACCACTGGCTGAACACTTCAGCAAAGATCAATCAAGCAGATCAGTGAGATATGAGCAAGATTGCTCTTCTGAAATCACATTATTTTCTTAGAAAGACATAACCCAGCAAAACCTAGAATGTCAGAGGAAAGATTTCACAGTGCACAAAAGGAGAAGATAATCATCTACAATAGAAGTGGCTGCATTTGAAAGTGTTTGGATTAGAGACCTTATTTAAAATATACATTGGGATTTGAAGAGTCTACTAAAGAATGTATGTATGGCCAGTATGGTGTAGTGAATACTGTAATGTCCTAGGACTCAGGAGGCCTAGATTCAAATCTCTGCTCAGCTATGGAAACTCATTGAGGGTATGGAATATAAATATTTCACATACCTTGAAAGCCCTATTAAGGTTGTTTTAAACCAGTTCCATCTTAATGGCACATAATAATAACAATATGGAATAGATTTTTATCATCTGGAGGATCAAATTAGCTTTAGGCTTGGATGTCAGGAGCCATATACCAGAAGTTGATGAAGCTATCACCTAAAATATGCAAGGACATTACTGACATGAACTTCTCACTATCAGAAACACAAACACATTCCCACAATTATCCACATTTTTCCATAAGCAATCGCCCAATGAAAGATGCACACAGATAGCAAGCACACATAAAGAGTCATTTTATATAATTGCTGCATTCTGTCAGTAACTTGGTGTCATCTGCGTGTATTCAATAATTTATATTTTCCCCTCCATTTTCATTTGCCCGATTCTAATTCAGCTTTTCATGGTATATTCTGCATGAAATTATGGAGAGGTCACATTAACCATTGTGTGAAATTTTTGCCTATTGGAATTCACTCTATTTCACTATATTCTGTTCTAACAGTAGCTCATGTCAAGAGTAAAGATTACACGCTAGGAACACCAAATACTGAGACATACCTGCAAGAATAGTCCATTGATTTTCATCATCCACACAATCAAAAGCTTTGCTTTTTTCTTTAAAATAAAGTGTTTTTCTTCTCTCTTTAAAATAAAATAGAATAAAGCAACTGTAAGTACAATGGCAGACACAAATGAGTAATAGCTGTGTAAGGTCTTTAATACAAGCACTCATGTGACCTTTGGAAATGAGAAATTCGGCTTTATCTGGAGTGGCTTCTCCAACTTGAGACACCAGACCTACTTTATCCATGTTTTTAAGAAGCAGTTAGAGCAGGTATTCTCATCCTGTGGCTCATGGGCTGGATGTGACCCATGGTGCCATTTCATGTGGGCCCCCACTGCCTCCACCACACCTCAAAATAGCTGAGTTTTCTGATAAAATAGCATAGTGTTATCAGAATTTTTGGGTGAGTTGTTTTTCTGTCTGTTCAAAGTGACTAAAGGATGAAATATCTTCTGGTTAGAAGAGATGGTGACCTGTTTGAGCATATCAAGTTTAATAGAGATGAGACTGACCTGTTAAAAAATAACCACTACTGTTCCACCAATGAGAAGGAATTTTGTAGCATTTCCTTTAGTTAAACCTGACTTTGTCCTTCAATGCCTTTGTATTCACGGGGTGATTTTTTTTTCTTAGCTGAGAGTATAACACATGGTTGCTGGTGGACTCTGCAGGCTTTAGAAGATAGTAACCTGGAGCTGATTGTGTTTGACTTTTTCTATCCATTTGGAGTCAAAATCAGATAATCCACTTACTGACAGCAGGTCATTAGTTCATTGTTTGGCTGACTTGGAGGAAGGCTGCAAATGTAGACTTCATCATGTTTATTTTTTCCCCTTTCACTCAGATAATGGCAACTAGATTCTCCTTCCCCTTTACTTGGTCTGGTCTTTAGAGACAGCTTTGCAGGTGATGGAAATGGTTCAAAGCAGATTGTCCAAGGTCAATAATCACATATAAAATGCAATAAGAAAATGTTCACAATCTTCCGTAATAGCCCAAATGAAGAGAAGAAATTAAAATAAAGCTAGAAAGTCCAACTAGATTGGGATGGGGGTGGGGTGGGGATGGGGATCCAAACATGCAAGTCTATGTTTATTTCGGGGTTTTTTAACTTTACATTGTTGTTGATGATGATGATGATGTAGCTGTTGCTGCTGCTGTTGTTAATTACAGAGATTTAATGGTCTCAATAATGATTCAAGAGAAGGATTATATCATGTGAAAACTGATATTAGAGAAACAAATGTTGTAATATTTAATGAGTCATGTTTTATATATACAGGTACTTTCTTTTTTATTTCTGTTTCTAATTTTTTCACATTGTTTAATTTCAAAATTCAATAAAATATAATTTTAAAAAATGCAAGCCTGCAAATGAACTATCAGATCAACTAAACCAGGTGATACCTCAAAGTGTCATCAATTCAAGAAATAAAAATCAGAGTAATTTTATTCTGAAATTCTTTGGTACGCTACAGTAGCTGACACATATTTGCAAGATAATCTCTAGACTATAATGTCTTCCTTCCATGAATCCAGTTAGAACACCAGGCTTCTCTTTACACTGTCTGTCTAGATAAAAGTGTTACAGAATCTTGAGCATCCTTTTGCTTCTACAGGAAATTAATGCAATAAAATGATCCTATAGTTACTGTACTGTTTGATGCATTCTTTCTTGGGATCACCTCATAATCACCTCAACTACTGTTGCAACTATTATTGCAATAGATAATATCATTTCTGTTTAATAATTAACTTCAGCTGGGAAATAATGACATCAGAGTTATAGGCAACAGAAATAAGGCACAAATGAGTATGATTGAGGAATATTCATATGTGAGCATTACAGTAAAACCTCGCATAAAGAGCGCCTCACTTTGAGACTAACTCGCTTAAAGAGCAGGATTTTCTAAAACTAAAACCAACCAAAAACTCACTTAACAACTAAATTGGGGTTTGCAATTACCCCACCAGAAGTCACAATTGGTCACTTACAATGCTGTTTCACTTAAAGAGCAAACTCGCTTAAAGAGCTATCCTGTGGAACACATTATACTATTTAAGCGAGGTATCACTGTATTTCATTAATGCTCCCATCACAATAAAATAATCATTTTATTAAAACAGATTTCTATGTAGCTTGTGTTTGTGGCTTTCACTGTTGCTTTTCCCCACCTACTCATTTTTCTCTGTTTTGTGTTGTGGGTTGCCAAAAGGCTTTAATAATAATTTCATGTCAGAGATTACTCTGGGTTGAAAGGATTTTTGCTGGAGAAACTCCACTCAGGGCACACCCAAATGAGGCTCCTTTCATTTCCCCAACTGCAGCCCCTTGGTATCAAAACCCAACCTTCCAGTCCCCAAGTTTAGCCACCGGGGGAGATGTTTTGATATGAATATTGAAAATTGTGAATATGTAATGTTAGTATTTGACAAGATTAATCTATTGGGCACTTCCTGTGATCTTTTGACACATTTGTAAACAAATTATTTGAGAGATATGTGATTTGATGAGCTGCTGTCACCTGAATGTGAACTTATGATAGGGATTTCAACATGGACATACATGTAATGATTTTGTCCTATTTCTAGTATATAATAAAACTGTGAAGTCTTTCACCAGCAACTGCTTTTTTGTCCATAATGAATCACATTTCTTCTTCTTAAAGGTCTTGCTGTCTACCTCGTGCCTCAAGAGAGTGTGATTCCAAAGACTTCTATTACACTGGTCAACACAATTTTTCTGGCATAACAATTCTAAGGTAATTTTGAGGTGCTGATTCCGAATCTGGCATCCGTTTTTTTTCTAGCATATCAGGTTTTTGAGTTCTCAAATATTGCAATATACCTGCGAACAGCAAATTTATCATCATATTTGTTGAGCTAAACAGACATACGGACATAATAAAATATGTACAAAAAGGTAAATTGACAATATCTTGGAAACTCAAGATCACTTGGATGTAGAATGAGCATCAAGATTCACTATTTACATAGTCACTTGGCCAACTTTCCAGAGAACTTGGGTGATGTGAGTGAAGAGCACGGTGAACGTTTTCATCAAGACATGAAAGTAATGGAAGAACGTTACCAAGGCCGATGGAACACCAACATGATGGCAGATTACTGTTGGTCCTTGATGAGAGACATTACACACATTGAACATCGCAGAGCATCCAAGAAAAGGTTGTTCATGGCTATGAAGGTTGATATTGTCAATTTACCTTTTTGTACATATTTTCATATCTTAATGTTTCAATTCTTACATGTTAATATGCTTTCGCTCTCAATTTTATGCTTCAGTTCATAATTATATATGTTTGTTCAATAAAGTATTGCATATTGGATGTTATTTTATTTGGTCCGTATGTCTGTTTAGCTCGACAAATATGATGATAAATTTGCTGTTCGTAAGTATATTGCAATATTTGAGATCTCAAAAACCTGATGTGCTAGAAAAAAAAAGATGCCAGATTCAGAATCAGAACTTCAAAATTACCTTAGAATCGTTCATGCCAGAAAAATTGTGTTGACCAGTCACTAATTTTATCACTATAATTCTATAACTGACTCGCACCAACATGCAATCAGGAATGACAATTGGGTTGGCCAATAACATAAAAATGTGATGTGATAGAGCAAATCTGAGATCATATTTGTAATCAGCAGCCTGAAATTAGTATAAAACTACTGCAAAAGCTCATGCCAGGAAAAAAAAATTGTATAGCTGTGTTATCTATCAAAACCTTTTCTGAGGTCTTCATTTTATATACCTTGCCTTTTCTTATCATTGCTTTGCACTGTTGTAACTTCTGTTATCCTATCTGGTTTTGTGTAATATCATGTTTGTACTGTGTTTCTTACCTTTACTTGCATTTGCACCTTACACACTACCAGTGGCCTTTAGCATTTTTAAAAAATTGGAAGGCATGAGGCATAGTCATTGGGCACAGGGCAAACAATCTTTATAAAATTCTCTCCCCCACCTTTTTTTTTCCATTGCTTTTTTATGCTCATAGATTTGCTCCTTCAAACACATTTGAAACTGATCGTTTCTAGTTTCAAATTGGCTTTAATGAAATACTGTCTTTTCCTGATCTATTGTACTTCACTTTTCTCATATAAAGAGCTTTACAAGGATCAAAGTATTTCAGATACATTAACTCCTACAAAATGAAACAGCTTTTCTTTACTTTCTGCATGTTTAAAAAAAGAGTAGTAATTCTCTGTTTACGTGCATTTAGATCAGTCATAAGCCCCTCAAGGCTGCTTTTGATGTTAGATTTAGCAGCAGGTAAACTACTGTAGTTGGGGTTTTTCCTAAACAAGTGAGAAGAATGTAGAGAATCCATAAATCATGTTTTATGTCTAGAGTCATTTAATAATGGGCTTTGCAAATATTACCATATAGTATAATATAAATCTTAACTTATAAT
This sequence comes from Furcifer pardalis, assembly GCA_030440675.1. Classification (NCBI taxonomy): domain Eukaryota; kingdom Metazoa; phylum Chordata; class Lepidosauria; order Squamata; family Chamaeleonidae; genus Furcifer; species Furcifer pardalis. The sequence continues at coordinate 26,573,941 of CP126892.1, forward strand.
ATCCTTCAGGTGAAAACGAAACATTTCAAGCAATTAGAGTTTCTGGATTTCATGCACTTTGGGACTTTTTTTTAAACAAAAGTTTTCTGAATTAATTGCTTTTGTGGAAAAAAGTATTATTCTCCTAAATGCTTGGAATTTTTCACCAAATACAAGAGGAATCGCACTTTGGGGTACATCCCAATGAGGAAAAGAATTAAAGACAGGTTTGATTTCATTTTGTGATTGTTTCCATAAAATGTGTTTACTAATAGTGTCTACACATAGTGCACAAGTGACATGGTGAGGATTTTCAGCTACTAATCAGGATTCAGAGAACATCCTGGAAATGGGGAAAGAAGTTTAATTTTTTTTAAAGGGCTTGGAGAAGTGGAGTGTCTGACCTATTCTGTTTGGTAACCTCTCTGCTGTTGCTACTGCTGTTGCTGCAAAAGCTCTTCTCTGACCTCCATTTTGGATTTGGATTATCCACCATCATTCTTGCTTTCATCTCACTTCCTGCTGCTCCTTCAGTACATCCAGCAAGGCTGTATTAAATGGTTCATAGTTTGAATAGGTAAACACCTCCCCCCCCCCCACATCACTATTGGAGAAATTTAGTTCTTGGCACTTGAGTTAATCAATGGTAAAGGGCTGCCCTTGGTGCATTAGAATGAGGAATAGTTTGTATGTGTATATGTTTAAAAGCTCCATAGCCAAGGCACAGAGAGACAGGATATTATCATTTCCATTTATTACAGGTGCTCATAAATTCAACCATATTTCCCAGTTCTAGCAGGGCTGGACTGCCTGCCTGTTGTTTATCATGCCAACTTCATGGTTTTGATGTTAACATTCAATGACCTGAATGATTTAAAACTTTTTGAAGCACCTCTCCTAAGGAATATTTACTCGGTTCTCATGCGCCTTGACATTGTGGATTGCTACTCTTAAGAGTTACAAGGAATCATACTTTCTCAGTGGAGGCTCCATTGTTATGGAATGATCGAGGTCCCAAAATCCACCATGCCTGTTTCATCCCAGCTTTTAAGAAAGCAATTAAAATCAAGTTTTTTAAAGAGACCTTTAAAATGCTTCTTTCTGGTGGCTCTGCCAATTATGGGTTTTTAGTTAAATTTGCTTGTTATTTGTTGGCTGATGTTATGTTTAGTGTCAATGCTGATGCTCTGTGGTATTGTAGTTTAAAAACAATTTGGGTGGAATTAGATTGTTGGGATTATTTGTACTCTACCATCCAGATCAGTATTAGTAACTAAATTGGACAGTAACAAACAAACAATAACCAATTTGTTGCCAGCTATCTAGTTAGATAACAAGCCTAAATCTAAATGCAAGTTCCAGCTAGCATAAATTAATTGAATCATTGTGATTACATAAGTGTCAATTTATCATCTAGCAATTCACTTAGTAGGTCTACTCTGGTTGAGATGAGTAATTCTTAAGGCCATTGAGACAAAGTGGGAGGTGTGGGAACAAAATGGAAAGGAAGTGGTACTTGATGGTATCACAGATGTTGTTATTGAGCTAAGCAAAAAGTAATTACATCAAAACAAAACATTCCACTATTATAAGGCTAATTGCAGGTTCCTCTTTAAGATGAATAAACAATGTGAAAAAATCAACTTGTGATAACATTGGGAAAAATTCTCAGTGGAGATTCCATACTTCTCCTTCAGGTGTCATGACAGATTTCTTTGCCAGCTAATCATATGTTGCTTTCAATAACATGCTGGTGGAAAATGCATAAAGAAAAGTAAAAGATTTAACAGTGTGGGTGTTAATAATTTTTTCTTACAAGAGGATGGCTTCTATATGTGATAAGACATTGTCAAACACCTGGTGTGAATCTTTTTGCCCCAGGATTGCTTCAGAATCCAGTACTACATCATTTCTGCTGGCTGTCTATGCTTACGGAAACCTCCCAAATGGATGATTAAGTATTTTGAAGGCTGTTTTTAATTTGATCAATTGAAAGCACAAACAGCATGCATTTGATAGAATCAATTTGAAGAATTACATGGAAGCTAACATGTCTGTCAACAGGGGTGAACAATTTATGTGTCACCTACTCACAGCTTGATTACTGTTATTCATTAAAATAGATGTACCAGCCAACCTTGAGTGCTGCTGCAGAAGAAGAGGTCTTGAACAGAAATTTAATGTGAGGTTTCTTTTAGAACATTTGCAGTTAATTAAAATTTCACTATTCTTCATCCATTGTTGAACATTTAACAACTGTGACAGTTTGATCACTCATTATTTGCTAAGTGCCTTCTACAAGCAGTTCTAGCAAGTGAAAACACCTAATAGATTAAGATCTACATACACCTTTTTAATAGCAAATTATGCATTAATGGAAACCATCTTCTTTTATGGAAAATAATGACATCCCTACATCCTGCAAAGGTATTAAATATGCCTCTCCCACAAAATACACAATAAATCCAAAGAAACAGTAAATATCCCGCTACATGGGGTTGTCACTAGAGTGTTTAAGAAGCAACAAAATGAAGACATGCAGAGAAGAATTTAAATTAAAACTAAAATAAAAGATTACTGTCTCACTGTGCAAACCTCTGCCTGTGTTATTATTCTTCAAACAATTATTTAACAATTAAAAATGGGACTGTCAGTACTAGCTAGACAAAGTCTAAAATTACCTTGTACTAGCCTGTGTTTCCCTCATAAATTGGGCTGATGGAATGTGGTTATCTCAATATTGTTGGACTCCAATTCCAGAAGCATGGAATGAGCAAGATCAATGATCAGAGAAGACTAAGCTGTAGGCCAGCAATATCTCAGAAACAGCACATTCCCCATCATCTAAATATCGAGGAGGGGAAGACTTTTAGAGGGGAATTAACCCATGGGAAGGGATACTTAATTCTTCCACCAACTTCAACCATCAACCACCCACCCACCCATTTCTTGAAAGTATCCTAACATCAGAAGTAAATATGGCAGGAGATTGCATAAGGGCAATTTGCTTGAAAGTGACAGGAGAGACTCTTTTGTTGTGGAAGAGGAAAAGTGCAGCCCACCTATTCTCTCCTTCAAAAGTGTATTCTGACCTGTCCTTCTAGCACCTAGTTAAACATGTGTTTGTTCAAATAAATGCACAGTAGCATCCCTTGGAATCCACCAAAAGGTTTCGATATAAACTGGGAAGAAGTTATTTGTTTTGACTGTAAGCCGCCCTGAGTCGCCTCGGCGAGTGGGCGGCAATATAAATCTAAATAAATAAATAAAATAAATAAATAAATAAGAAGTTGCAAAGTATGAGCATTAAAATCAGGAGTTCATTTACAAAAGTCAGTGTGGAGTAGTAATTAGTATGTTGCACCAGGACTTAGAGGACCTTGGCTCAAATCCCCTCCTGGCCATAAAGCTAATTGGGTGAGACATCATCCCTCAACCAGATCTAGCTCAAAATGTTGTTGTGAGGATACAGCCAAGACAGAACATACCTAAACACAGAGTGTCAGTTGATTCTTTGTGAGATACATTACTCAATTGTCCATGAACAGGCAGCCTCAGCATCTGGGGGGTTGGGGTGGAGAGAGAAGAGGCAGGTAAAGAAGAGGAGAGTGGGTTGATACATCTTGAAAAAATGTAGTTAACAGGATGGCTAGATTTCTTTAGAGATTGAATTGTGAAAGGTGGGTGTGGAAAATATTCATTTGTAGCTTCATGGCTTTCCAAGATGAAATTATGGGCAAATGAGGGACATTTTAATTCATTTAATATTTTGTTTGTTTTGATGGTTAGTTGGGATATTTTAATAACATTTTATTGCTATATGTCTCTGTAGAATATGTTGACACTATAGGTTTGTATGTTTTTACATAGATTTCTATATGTTTTCTTTTATATTTCTAGGTTTCTTTCTTTTTTATTGTTATATCAGTTGTGTGTGTGTGTGTGTGTGTGTGTGTGTGTGTATTCCCTATAGAGAGAGCAAAAGGAAATTTAAAATACTTCTTCTAATCATTTTTCACAACATTTATTCTTCAGACTAAACCTAATGTTTTCTACACAGTACTCATGAAGTTTCTAAAATCTGTTTTCTTTTCCTGAAATCATTTTAATGGCATCTGATTATTAACCTCAAGTAAGTCTGAAGGACCCCAAGTTCTAATTTACCAAATATATTGGATCACCTGATAACACCAAGTACATAATTGTGCATAATGAGGCAACAACATTTTAGTTGAGGTAAAGGTCATCATGGCACCGCAAATAGTTACACAGATTGAGATTCTTAAGAGATTAATTGATCAAGCACAAACGCCATGAAGTACCACAGAAAATTTAACTTTTCCAACAAAGTTGTAGTTATATACACTGAAAAGTTTCATGTGTGCGCATGCAGCCATACAAACACATACTCAATATGTACATCCCTGAAGGAACTGCCTTCATGTCTCAATTGAGGTTCAGTGAGATTAGCCAAATCTGTGGTTCAGGATTTTTGGGAATTTTTCACACTGTCAATTGGATTGAAATGACAACTTGCCAACCACAGGTTTTCTGGTATACCCCAAGAAAAAAACATGTGAGACCTTAATCTGAATTTACAGGGTGCACTGATGCCATAACCTTCTTGGACACATCTTCTCTGAGGGCTTTAACCAAGATAACATGCTGCAGCTTCAGAGGTCTACATCAGAGAAAGCCCTTGAGCCCCTGTCCAGAAAAACATAAGTGTATGAGACAGAGCCTGGTCCTTTAAGGGGAACATACCAATCCAAAGGAGGGAGTTCAGATACCATTTGGGAGGAAGTCTAGTGTCCAAGTCACAAAGAGAGAATGAAACCCAGGCCACATCAAAGAAAAAGAGGATACTTTTGTAACTGCCTGCTGGTTTGCAAAGGAGTCATCCAGGTGTAGTTGCATAAGAATGCTGACTACCCCAAGAACAGTTGCTGAAGAAAACTCTAAACTTACCCACCTTGCCCACTTCTCTCAGCATCTCTAAAGTTCCTGACTCATTGGCAAAAACACCTATTGGTATTTGCATAAGGTTTGTGCAACTTGCCATGGTTTATAGCTAATTAATGAATCTAGACTGTATCACAGTTATGCATGTAGGTATGTGAGCAGGCACAGAATCCAAACCTTGTGAATTAGGTCCATTTAGCTAGGACATGGTACAGAAAGCTCACAACAATACATTTCTGGTCATTGATTCTTTTTTCATGTCAGACACACTACCAGCATATAATAATATACAACGCTAAACTTAATACCTCTAAAACAAAATAGAATTAAAAGGGCTAGATGACATGGGGGACATGAAAGGAACCTTTCTGAAGATTTCTATTTCAGCCATCAGGCATCCCCTGGGAATGGTGATTTATCATTGGCTAATCCTTTCAATCCAGAAGCACCTCTAGAAATGATTACAAAGAGATATTTTAACCAATGGTTCTTCTCAGGGCCCAAATGGACAGTGATATCGGTCAACCTGGAAGGAACATCCTCAAAGAAAGCTTGCTTCAGGAACTCTGGCCATTGATAACCTAACACATCACTTTGATGCCCCTCTACTTTCACTTCTGGCCACTCCTTACTGAGACAGATGAAGTGTTGAAACTCTGATTTATGTCTCAACTTCGGAGTCTGTTCTATCCTTTTGCCTGCTCCTTTGAAGTGTCTGCTATCATTTTTGTCCATTGACTGAGTTCAGCTTTTTTGATTTCCTTTTTGACATCTCCCAAGAGACTGCTTTCATCTCTGGCTTGCTTGCTGTCTGATTTAGCACTTACAGCTGTAGCATAGGACAGATGATGTCAAGGTTATCCAGGCTCAAGAGCTAGGTGTCTTCATAATCTGACAACAATGGGCAGGGTATAGAAGACAGTAAAGTGCCTGAACAGATACTGGACAAAAGTAAATAAAGAACAATTTGCAAAATAAAAAGGCCTGCAAAATGTGGATTGCTACTCTTCTTCTTTTTAGTAATTGTGTTTTCTTAACCTTTTCTGAATCATACATACAATCAAGATGGCTTTCCTCAAAGGAAAATTTGTCCAGAGAAACAGAAGCTCTCTGAGCACCTGCTAGGGTAGGATCTACTCCAATCTAGGCAATAGAAAGAGGTTGGAAAGTGAACACTGCCTTAGATGGTTGACATGTTGCTTATATTTCATTAGAGACATATTCTATTTATGGCCCATAAAGTGGTTCTTCTAAACTCAACATTTGTGTTTGAATACTTTCTCTGGGGGTTTGAACAATTTGCTTCTGCTTTCACAATGGGGCTGCCTGGTTTCAGGGCACCAGCTGAAGTTTCAGGGACTTACTGATGGGACACAAATCCCATGGCAAACAGTACTAGGGATGGAGATGGTTATATGTATATGCAGAAATCAATTTCAAGCCTGGGTATACATGTTGACCCATTTCCAGCAGGTGTCAGGTTTCAATGTGTATGTTGCTCCACATGCCATGTGTCCAAGAAAGAGCCTCCTCAAAGACTGTGGTATTTTTGACCCACAGTTGGGTGTACCCTGATAATGGCAACAATGCATTGCTGGCTAAACTTTCTCACACTAGGTCAGGTGAAAGGAACTGCAGAATGAACTCACCAAAAGGTGCATGCATTTTGACAGTTTCTCATCTGATCTAGAGATGGAAGAGGAAGTCCATCCAAATTAAACATTTTCTGCTATTTGCTTTCTTATACCTGTTTGTCCAAATATTCTATTGTTTGTGAGTGAGTAGATGGGATGATGTGACTTTACAGTTGCATGCAATGTGAATTTTCTTCCAGGCATCTGAAGCTCATAGTATCATAGAAAGTACAACAATGTGGATACAGTCAATACATATAGAGGAACCAAATAAGTCTACAAATGCATGTGAGAGTGCAGTCAGACAGCTGCAAAAAAGCGTGCCTGATTGCACCAGAAAGAATCACTCCAATGCAGTGTTTCCCAATCTTTGGTTTTGGACTTTAATTCCCAGAAGCCTGTCTATTCCCCAAAGCACTGATCAGTCAATGTACTAACTTGGGCTTCTGGGAATTGAAGTCGCCCTGTGAAGTGTGGGCCCCACATTTGAGAATCACTGCTATAATGAGAGAAATCTGCCTTAAAACAACCTCTCCATCTGCCAGGGTTGCCCCAAAAAGTAGAAGCCCTGCAGTTGGCTCAAAAAGATTCAGGTTGGGGGTGGATTTGGGATCAGGCTGGAGCACATTTCCTTATGTGTTGTGTGAAAACCAGGAAATATGTTGCACTGGAATGCTTCACATCCAGTCCAAACTGTAATCTATTTCTTCATGTGATCACACCCAAAGTCATTTTAGACACCCATGAACATTATAAATCTCCAGGTTCTCCTCAATGAAAAGTGAATACCTGAAATAACTCAATTGAAAGAGATGAAACAAAATTCTGTTGGTGTTTTCATAAGATTTGTGTAACTTGCTGCAGTTAATTGTGGTTAACTGATGAGGTGCCAGGATACTGCTAAACATGTTGTTGTTGTTGCTGCTGCTGCTGCTGCTGCTGCCACTATTGTTATTGTTGCTGTTTGTTTATTTATTTATTTTTATTTCATTTGTACCCCTCCTCCGAAGACTCAGGGCGGCTTCACAACTAAAAACAATTAAAACACATACATAAAAATTAAAATTAATGTTAAAAACACCGAGGAAAAAGGTGGGATATTTAAACAAGCCAGGCGAGTGAGTTCACCATCTGGCCCACTCCCCACACATTCCCCACCAGCCAGGTCTTCACTCCTTTCCTAAAGGGCAGCAACTCCATCTAGAGATGTAACTCCATTGGCAGGAGGTTCCATAGGGCCAGAGCGGACACAGAAAAGGCCCTCCTTCTTGTGCTAGAGAGATGAGCCTCTCTAGCTGAAGGTACTACCAGAGAGTCTCTCCAGTCTGCTCTAGTGGGACGGACAGATGTTCTCGGGGTGATGCGGTCTCTTAAGTATCCTGGCCCACTACCATGTAGGGCTTTAAAGGTAATACCCAGCACCTTGAATTGCACACGGAGGCACACTGGGAGCCAGTGCAGCTCCCGGAGAAGTGGTAAGGCATGAGCATAACATCCGCACCCCATCAAAACTTGAGCAGCCGCATTCTGGACCAGCTGAAGCCTCCGAATGGTCGCCAAGGGCAGCCCCATGTAGAGGGCATTACAATAATTGAGTCTGGAGGTGACCAAGACATGTGTGATTATGAGCAAGGAGTCCCGATCCAGGAGCAGGTTTAACTGGCGCATAACACGAAGCTGTGGAAAAGCCCTCCTGCCCACAACTGCCACCTGCTCTTTGAGCAGTAGTCGTGAGTCCAGGAGAACCCCCAGATTACGTACCGGGTCTGTTTGGGGTAAAACTGCCCCATCCAAAACCAAAGATGGTAGCTCCCGGGTTAGCGCAGGACCCCTGACCACTCAGTCTTGCCAGGATTCAGTTGTAGCCCGTTCTCCCCCATCCAGACCCTAACAGCCTCCAGGCACCTGGAAAGGACTTCATCACTAGGGTCCCCAGGGGCCGAGATATACAGTTGGGTATCATCTGCATACTAATGATACCTTACCCCATGGGAATGGATGATCTCACCCAGTGGTTTCATGTAGATGTTAAATAGGAGAGGTGAAAGCACCAAACCCTGAGGCACCCCATATTGGAGCAGCCTAGGGCTGGATTTCTCACCCTCCAACCACACCGACTGGGTCTGGCCCTTCAGAAATGAGGAAAACCAGGACCACACAGTGCCCTGGATCCCCAATCTTCAGAGCTCTTGTTGTTGCTGCTGTTGTTTCAGCAATATGAAACTGCAAATATGCGACATTTCAATCATGCTAACAAGCCATCACTTGATTTCAGCACATATTGAATCTATTAACAACAAAAGAACAATAAAATAAGTCATCTAAGTTGTATAGAAATGTACACAATAGTTCTTCTGTCAGGCAAAGTAGAGTAATTTTGACCATTTTGTATTTTACTACAATTTATAATGCATCTAGTTGGTAAGATTTTCTTTTCTTTGCACCACCAAGGTGAAGTTCTATTATTTATCTCCAAAGTACCACAGGGAACAACATCTCTTCCCTACAGTTTGCATACTAAATTTTTAAGCATTTCCCTACCACCTGTGATCTAAGATGTGAATGGAATTAGAACAAGGTCACACAGCAAAACAGCTGGAATCCTGCAAAATGGACTTTTCCCCCCAAGTAGCCATAAAGATAATTATATATTTTGAAAAGGAAAACCTGTAGGTGATGATGTTTATTTCCATTTTCTTTTGTGAAACTATTCAAGAGAGTGATAAAAATATTTAATTAAATTTGGGAAGCCAAATGAGGCAATGAAAAACTGTAGCCCTGATTATTTTTGAGACTCATCAGGGATTTCTTTAAAGTTTTAACTCAGTGGGCTAGTTTGCTAACAGCCATCATTCAGGATGAATTGTTCCTTCCATAAATGTAACAGAGAAACATTTATACCTTCTTCTCAGAATATTCAAAATCTTTCTGAAAAATACCTGCTGAATTTTTTCCTTTCCCACAGTTTTGATTTTGAAATTAAGAGAAAAAGAAAATGTCCAAGTAAGATTATAATTTAAATCTTGATTCATTAAGATGATTCCTATTAAAGCTCTGCTAGTCTTCCGAGTCCTTTGTTTCCCTAAATTGTTGGAAGTTCTAGGGTCAGGTTTCTTGTCAATAGATAGAGATGTTTAATTCAGGATTATAGTTTGTGTAATGTTTAACAAACACATAGGTTGAAAGTTAGTTGAGCAGAAAACAATAAAAATACTAAGCTAATATCAGAACTCAACTCTAGAGCAACCTCAAATCTGTAAAAAAAATCAAAGGCTGAGTGTTAGAAGTCACCTTCAAAACCAAACTATGTTTCTCTCCCTTTGAATAAAATTCCAATCTTGTCCCCTTCTGCTATCCACAGATCTGTTGGGTTGATATCTATAGTTTATATTGCTTCTCTCTTTAGCAGTCCTTGGATCTGTTTACATGGGTATGCAAAAAATGAATGAAATCTTGCTAGTGCAGCTCCACATATGCAAGGCTGATGATGACATCATCAGGAGCTACCTTTTAAAATGCATTAAAAGTTTACAGCCCTCCCCTAGGTTTTGAGATTTCCCTGGGATTCCTTTCATCCTGGTGAAGCTTTTAGAGGCCCCCCAGATGGGAAAGAAGTCTTTGATGTTTAAAAATTGTTGCTTCCAGTCCCAGTTACAAGAACTGTGGGATTAAACACTTCTCCCATCCTGAGACTGGCAAAGGATTCTCTAGGAAGAAAGGGGTCCCTAGGAAACCTTGGTTACTTGGGAGAATGGTTAGAAACTTTTAATTAGTGTCATGATCAGTCTTGTGCATGAAAAAGAGCAACAGTAAGATTTCAGGCACTCAATGAGACCCATCCATGGTTGGAAGATGATTATATGTAGCTTTATTCCATCTTTCCAGGAAAAAAAGTTATGGTCATTTATTTTTTAAAATATTTTCAATGATTGTCAATAAAAAACAACAATTTGGATTTTCAGCTAAGACTCTGATGTGGACTCACATTGAAACAGTTAGTCCTAATAAACAATGAACCAGGCAGTTGCTGTCTCATTATTTAGTGAATGGTCAACTAAATTAAGGATGTTCACACATCTAACATTCACATCTATGACCCTCCTTCCTTACACATTTCTGTTCCTGGTTTTATTTGTTCTCTCTCTTGCACACTTTTTTTTACAGGATGAGATCCATCCCTTTCTTCCTTAATTTCTAACAAATGTTTTAAATTGTATGCATGTCCAAACTGACTAAAGCGATTTAGGCAATATCTGACTGCATTACAATTGTGAATGCAAGGCACTTAAATGTGCTTATTTTTATTGCATTAGTCCAGCTGCTGATTGACATGAGAATTGTTATTATGTGCCATCAAGCCAGAACCAACTCACAACAACCCTTATAGGACTTTCAACAAGTGAAATATCCTAAGGAGTCATTTCACTAGTTCTACTCCCCAGTAAGTTTCTATGGCTGAACAGGAATTTGAACCCAGGTCTCCCGAGTCCCGTTCTGTTACTAGGTCCACTGCACCATACCGGTTTTCCTGATTTGAAAACATGAGAATGCAAATTTTATCCTTCCTATGGAGTATTCAGTAGACTAAATATGCTTCCTCTCAAAATAGGTCTTGTGGTATTTGGAATCAATACATTTATCAAACATTATGAGCCTAATGCCCTGAATCCTATTGGTGCTTAAGGTTTATACAACTTTCTGCAGCTAATTTCAGTCACTTGATATGGTGTTGAGGCACTTCTCTGTATGCCTGGCTACACAGCAGATTATATAATTGAGATATGACTTCATGAATTAGTTGCAACAAGTTGGGTTTATTTTTAATGTTGATTTTAGAAATCTGATAATACAGTGTTGCATCCTTCTGGATTGACCAGGTTAATCATGAGAACAAATTCTCCGATAGGCTGATCAATAGCACGGATTGCTTCCCAAGCTTGTAGGGTGAAGCTGATTGCAGGAAGAAAACATTCCTTCCTCTCTAAGCTTATGCAGCCACCATTGTAAGAGCCTAAAAATACATCATATTATTAATTATATGATTGTGTAATTGGCATCTGACTTGGCTAGGCGTATCCAGTGGTGGGTTGTCAATTTTTTTAATATCACACTGTGATGTCATCACAGTGTGGGCAGAGCCAACATCATGACATCATGGGTGGAGCCAACATCATGATGGCATGATGTTGTCGGTGGAGCCAAAGAAAAAAAATAAAAAATAAAAATAAAATAAAATAAAATAAAAATAAACACACACACACACACACACACACACACTTCTCTGTGGATCACTGTGGCTGGTGTGTGTGTGCTTTGGGGAAAAACTGCATGCCGGCGTGGCTTCCCCCCAACCCCTAATTCAGCCGCAGCAATCCATCGATGCATTTGGGGAGTGGCTTCGGGTAGAAGCCACCCGGCTTCTACCTGAAGCTACCCTCCAGACGCAGCGATCCATCTGGTCCGAACCGGGAGCATCCTACCACTGGGCGTATCCAAGTATTGTTTAGATTAAGGCTAGCATACTCAGGCATAGTGAACTGGTGAAGAGGATAGGGGATATCTATTCTTTTTGTGTATGTTAAATTCTGTGTGGAACAACTAATAAAAGTTGGTGAGAGAGATAGACACCCATAAAGATAGACTTCTTCTCTCTACACTGGATGCATAAACTACACATGTCTTCATTCTGCTGGTCAGAATCCCACGTAGTAGGTCACTACAATGCAGCACTTGGGAGGGCTTTTTAAATTTCAAACGATTCAATATTTTAATGTTTTTAGCTTAATATTATTGTATATGTTTTTCTGTCATGTCTATATGTGTAAGCCGCCCAGAGTCATTTCAGTGAGGGGGCGGTGGTAGAAATGTGATAAATAAATAAATAAATAAATAAATAAATAAATAAATTTACACTAACCCTACATGAGTGCCAATTACAACATCAGGCAGTGAAATTCTTTTCCAGTCTGGTTACGGACATTAGCCACAGACTACTTCTGGTGCTAAATGATTTCTGTTTATTAGCCTTCAGTTTGTTCCTTTCAGGTTTTACTGGGGGATTCTGGGTCTAGTGGAATGAACACAGTTTTCTTGTTCATTCCAATAATTTTATTTGCTACCATCATATAAGATATACAGTTACATTGGCAGTTATAAAATGCTATCAAATATCATGGCAAAGTCAAATATTGAGTTGAGTATCATTGAACATCAAATACTCTGTAATATTAGATATCAAAAAGGCAGTGGATTGTTTTGAATAAAATTTTGTTAAGCTGTATTGCTTCAGATTGAAATCATTGCATAATGTTTGAAGTTATACTAAGAGATACTGAGTTATAACTGAGATTCTGTGATTCACAAGGGACAGAACTTTATTTGCTGTATGAAAAAAAAACCTTATTACTTGAAATTGAAAACCAGAAGCAAATTTTATGGACTATTGTGGAGGCTGGTATAGTCAGAACGCAAGCCACACACCTAGATGAATGTTTCTTTCAGGTATAAAAATAATTACATATCTGATTGCCTTTTCTGTATGAATTTGTTTTCTGGCACTTGTCATATTCTTATGACACAAAATTACCAATGGCAAGAAACTCATAACGATTGTTCATGTCAAACTGTCTAGCATGCCATTTTTCAAGCCTGCAAGGCATAGAGAGTGCTGAGAAGAGAATTTCTATCTTTGCTCCTTTTGTCAGTTTGTATCACGCACATGCATCCTGTGTTCAGTATCTAAATATAGTTCAGTTTCCATTTAAATATTATGAGAAGGAACAGCACTCTAAGATTTTAGATTTTCTCATAAAACCGTAGCCTTTAAAATTCAGTGATGCCATATCTATACAACAGAATGTGAGTAAGTGGGCATCTATAACACAACCAGATTTCAGCTAAATAGTGCCTTCTAGATGTTTTGAAAGGACTGTGGTGGCTCAAGTGGTTAAGATGTGAACTTGACGACTGGAAGGTTGGCAGGTTGGCAGTTTGAGACCCAAATACTGCATGACGAATGGAGCTCCCATCTCTCTCCAAGCTCCTACCAACCTAGCAGTTCGAAAGCAAGAACATGCAAGTAGAAAAATAGTACCATTTTGGTGGGAAGGTAAACAGTGTTCTGAGTGCTCCAGTGTCAAGGCATGCCTGCCACATGTCCATGGAAATGCCTGCAAATGCAGACAGCACAGGCTCTTTGGCTGTAAACAGAGATGAGCACTGGACCCTAAAGTTAGATGTGACTGGCTTTTGAGCAAGGGCAGCCTATATGTTTTGAATGCCAACTTGCATAATCCAGCCAAGTAGAGACAAGAGGCTCTGTTGTCAGTTTAGGAGTGAATCCGGTACTGCATTTACTCCAAACGTTAAAGAGCTATTTAGCATGCTTGGCCTGCTTTGATGATAGGGTTCAGAAGTTTTGGATGACAGTAGCAAAGCTCGACTAATTTTACTACTCCTTAACTCTGAGCAGAAATGCTCCTTTTTAAGCACTCGTGATATATTTCAAGTACCCACATTTTAACTTCTGTTCCCTTTGCTGTTCTGTGCTGATCTTGGACTGTAATAAAGATTTGATTTGATTTTAGTAGTAAAGCTAAAGGTCCATTGGGACCTTCAGTTTCCTATCTGGTCTTTTGAAGGAGAAGGTCATGAAAGGGATGTTCAGTTAACACATGAGAACTACAAAAAAGTAACTACTGGTCATGTCATTTCTGTGTTGACACACCCACATTGACATGTATTTGCCATACAATTGACCTGAGAAATTTAATTGTGTGTTCTTTTCTCTCTTGTGGTGAAAGTGCAGATGAAATGGTCTTGTGCGTCTTGAGTGGAAGCTTTCCTGCTCCCCCATCCCTGTATGCCACATATGTTTATATATGACTGCTTTTAAAGAGTCATTTTTAACACTTGTTCTCCTGAGCAAATTTCTAAAACCTCCAGAGATTAGAGAGGGAAAAAAGTTTTCAGTTAATTCATTTCCAAAGAACCCTTTGTGTTAGCTAATATTACAAATTTATTACTTTATTTCTAATTTCTTTTGCTCTCGAGAGACCATCTGAAGCTTACGCAAAGGGAATATGGAAGAATGATGAAATCTTTCATCAGTGGGTAATTAACATTCTATCACATTTTTAAGGTGCACATTTCTGCTTTCTTCCACAACTTTAGGATACATTTCACCCTCAGTGAAAGTTTTATAATACTTTCAGTTTTTCTTGTATTATCAAAAACTCTTTATTTCTCTGGATTCCCCAGATATCTCCACCAATAAAGGCAGCTCCAAATCTATCCTTAAATTACATTTTATCTGGAAATTTGTGACTTTCATATACATATTATACAGTTTTGACCAAAAATTGGGGGAAATCCCCTAAGTAAATCAATTGAGAAACACTATGCAAGTCCTACTGGTTGGCATGGTTGTCATCTGCAACTTTAATAAATTTATACAAGTTTTGAAAATGCTCTTAACCATTGTCCTGGGCTCACAGCCAATTGGAAGGATATTCCAAGATACTCAGCTTGCTCAGGAAGGCTTTCAACTATATCCTTCCAATTGGCAACATGCCCTGCTAAACAAGCCCCACTCTTCAATAAGGGCAGGAGAGGTACCTACAGCTGAGACATATAATCTCACCCCAGAGGTTTCTGAGGCACATGCAATTAAAATATTTAAACATTTTGCTAAAGCAACAAGCTCAAAATCCTCTACACTGCAGTGTTTTCTTGACAAACAAAGCCTACCTAGAATGGTTCTGCCTATTTTCTACAAAATTAAATGCAATTGTTTACCACAAGTAGAATCTCTGTTAAAATTAAGACAAGGCCAAATGTATAGGACAGAGTTATGAAAGGTATATGAAAAGAGGTGCATATACTCAACTCAAACAGGAAAAAAATATGGGGGGAAGTATCAGAAATTGAAGGTGAGTGCTGGTGGAAAGATTCTGACTGAAATAAAACACTCTATATAAAATTCCACATGGAACAAGAAAAAATAGAAAGAAAAATGAAAGACAAAAAGTTGTGGCAGTTTAAAGACCAAGTGCCACATTTTAATATGGGCTTTTGTGGAGCAATTCAACTTTCACAGGCATAAGAGTGAGATAACATGGCAATTATGTATATATGGCCTCAAAATCAAGAGACATTGGTTGGACATATACAGTAATACCCCTGATAACGATTGCATCATTATTATTTTTTTGGGGGGGAATTGCATCGGATAATGATTCTTTAGCGTTATCCGAGGCAATGGTCTACGGGTGTGGGGTGGTTTGGGTAGAACTTCTACCCTATCCACCCCCACCCGCAGTGGTCTCTGCGACTGCAGTAGGGTCAGGAAAAGGCACACACCTTTCCCCCGACCCTACTGCAGTCGCAGAGACTGCATGAATGAAGTAAAGGCAGGGAGGGAAAGAAAGAGATGCAATCGGGTCTCTTTCTTTCCCTCCCTGCATTTAAAGTAAAGGGAGGGAGAGAAAGAGAGACACGTGATTGGGTCTCTTTTTTTCCCTACCTCCTTTAAAGCGGTTTGTCCCTGAAGTCAGGGCTTTTTTTTTTTTTTTTTTTTTTTGGTGTTGTTCAATGCATGCATCGGACAATGCTAAAAATTGAATAACATCATGACTTGTGGAACCAAGTCATAACGTTATCCAGGGTTTTACTGTATTGCAAATTGTGTGAGTCAATGGAGAATTCCTCACTTTGTGATTAATTAATACCCCAATTTGATATTCAATTATTTTCCAATGCAGGTTAATACACAGTATGTATGGGAGGTGAATGCATGATAACAACACAGATATAAAATGTGTGAGTCAATGTAGCACTTTGTGCAGTAGTAGTTTTATACCTCATAATAAAAATACCACCTAGTGCCAATTTTTAGTAGAATCAAGTTGCAAATCTTTTTCAGAACTCTCCTACTTTCATTACAAGAGGATGAATGGATATTTGAATACTCTTCAGAGGCAAAGATGTTACAATACCTAAGGCGCAAAGATTTCATTGCCTTAATAAATAAAACCAAACAAAAACTCGCTTAACAAATAAATCGCGGTTTTCAGTTTACCCCCAGAAGTCACAATTTGTCACTTACACTGGTGTTTCGCTTAAAGAGCAAACTTGCTTAAAGAGCAATCCTGTGGAACACATTGTGCTCTTTAAGTGAGTTACCACTGTATACAGAACAATATACACTAGTACCTCAGATAACATTAAGACTTGGTTCCACAAGTCTTAACGTTATCCAGTTTTTACCGTTGTGAGATGCATTGATCGATGTTTTTTAAAAAAACACCCCTTTTCTCTTTCTGGGTGGGCAAGACGAATCCCTCACTGTTAGCCTGTCAATGTGGGATTCGTCAAACAGTGAGGAATCCCTCGCTGTTCGGTTTGCAAGCCTTCCAGTGTGGGATCCGTCTTGCCCACCCTGTTGTTTTAGCAGGAGAGGCTGGGAGAATATCTCTGCCTTTGCCTTTGGGTGGGGGGAGGTATGGGCTCTGGCTCAGCCCCCAACCCAAAGGCAAAAGGCAAAGGCAGAGAGATTCTGTCCCCAACGTTTAATTGTCCCCAGCGGGCCCCTGACATGTTGGCAGCTAGTAGGATCATCAAACCCATCATCCATGTGAAATCCAATCCTACATCCATCATCCTGTGAAATCCAAACTCCTGTGGGACTTCTCAGCAGACAATGCCAGGCAGCAGAGCTTAATCCCAGCATAAGTGCCAGAGGGGGAGCCGGATGCATCCATGTGTGTCTGCAAGCCAGCACAGGTCATCCATCCATCACAGATGAGGTGGGAAATGTCTGTCCCAGAACCCACACACCAATGCCCATCCCGTGCCAGAGGCATTGCCAGGACATCAGCAGGGAGCAGAGGGGAAGCTGGTGGTAAGTCATCAAAACTTCTCCCAGACTCTGTCTAACCAAAGGTGGAGGTTTAACATCAACCCAGGTCATCTCCGTAGTTTCCATTGCTAGAGGGAAGGAAGCAATGCCAGGCAGACCACCATCAGCAGCCGGGGTCAGTGAAAGAAGCAGAAGGAGGTGGTGGTGAGTTGAGGCCAGCCTTTTACCCTCTGAACAGCTGCAGCCCCTGGTCCCAGAGTCTTCATCTGTGTTTCAACAAGGAAGAGGACACCTGAGTGCACCATCTGGCTGGATTTGAGCCAGTTTGTTCGGCCCAGTAAGGACCATCGTCATCACTATGTTTAGGGGAGCCCAAAGTCATATCCAGGTCATCAGCATTAAGCATCCTGTGGCCAGCTCCATCTGCCTTGCCGGCAGCATGTCGGTATGAATTGTGTGTCTGCACACAGCGTGGACTCCCAGTTTTGCTTTGACTTGGACTGCATTTTGCAAACTGCAACCTCCTATCCAGGAGGGCTATTTTGAAAGTCACTCAGGGGAGGGAGTGGTTGTTTGTTTGTTATTTTGAGGAAAGTTAATCTCTTTGCTTTATTGTTTTATTAGTTTGTTGTGTATAGTAGATTAGTATATTTCTTCATTATATATCCTGCATATAAATGGATTTATATTGTCTTTCAATAAATGGAAAAGGACAATCAATGGTTTGGTTATTGTGTTGCCAAAACCAAGCTACAGTGCAGAAATCTCTACAGAGCAGGGAGACCTTTAATTAAGGGTCTTACTAAAGTTAAAGGTAAAGCCAGTCATATTCGACTCTAGGGTCAGTGCTCATCTCTGCCGAAGAGCCAGCGCTGTCTGCTTCTGCAGACATTTCCATGGTCATGTGGCAGGGATGACTAGACACCGGAGTGCATGGAACGCTGTTACCTTCCCACTAAAGTGGTCCCTATTTATCTACTTGCAATTTCTTGCTTTCAAACTGCTAGGTTGACAGGAGCTGGGACAGAGACGGGAGTTCATTTCATCCTGCAGTACTCGGGAATCGAACTGCTGACCTTCCGCCTGCCAGTCAGCGTCTTAGTGACTTGAGCCGCTGCAGTCCTTAGGGTCTTACTAAGGACTTTAAATTGCCAAGTGTCAGCCCAGAGAGAGAGAAGGCTCTGCAGAAATGGTGCCATCTAGGAACTTTTTGCCACTTGATTTTAGCCCTTGTGTCAATTAGCCCAGAATTTCTTTTAAAAATGCAATCAGCTTGCTTAAAACTATTTAAATCAGGAAGAGTGTGCCAGCCAGAATGAACAAATGAAAATATTAATTTATTTATTTTTTCAGCAAGAAAATATAGATTGGAACTAATAATAAGCAATTATTTCACTCCATCGATCAGACAGATGGCTGAAAAACTCTGTGTCACAAATTCATTTTTGTAATAATAGAACTTATTAATATGATCGGTTTGGGAACTTTTCATCTAGGCTTAACTGCATAGTTTCACATTAATTATATACACATTATCTTAGAAGAAGCCAATTACAGTTTCAATTATTAATGATTATGCCCTCATGCATTGCCTTTTATGACCATTTTGCCCCCATATTTCTATTTCCTTAAGCAATGAAAGAATGTGCTCAATTTACTTTGATGGTCTCTACTTGCTAAACGCCAACTACTAACACCTAAGATCTGGTAACTCTATCAGTGGGTCTCTACTATTGAGAACTATAATTTGGATTGATGCCCAGGAGGTAAGCTACCAATCACACAAGAGAGCACAGCAACCTGAAAATCAGAGAACGGTTGGGATAGCTTTCTGAAACCATAGCTGAACCTTTCCACTAATGACAAAAATTGTCTGCAATTAAGTCAATTCTTAAGTATGGTGACATTTTCAAGAGTTTTCTACACAGAGAATGCACAGAAGTAGTTTACCACTCTGTTCTGTGGGCACCCTGGGACTGTGAAGCTTGTCCAAGGCTACTGACTGAACTATCCAGCGAGCCTCATCTTCTATTAGGTTAAGGGTAAAGGTAAAGGTCACCCTTGCTCAAAAGCCAGTTATATCTGACTCTAGGGTACAGTGTTCATCTCCAGTTATAGCCAAAGTGTAATTGCTACTTCTATTGCTACAGATTAGGATTGGTCCAAGGTCACCCAGTGAGAGCTATTTGAACTTAGGTCTCCCAAAATTTAGACCACTATAGCACAGTGGTTCTCTTATAGCTTAATTACTTTTCTCACTACTGGGTCACCTGTACCATTTCAAAATAAAGATAATACTTCCTGGGTCTTTCCTAAGGAGTGGATAGTTTCAGTCATTCTTGAAACAATGTCTGGAAAATTTCAAAAGTGATCAGTTGTTGTTTTTCTACCACCAAAGTTTTATTTCAAAATTGACTTCTTTTTTTTGTCCAGTGCTGCTATTCATACTAGCTGCTGAACAGAAAGAAGAACAATCCTTTTTCTCTTTTGAAATCCCTTTTAGCTACCATTATATTCTTGCTTTTATTTCAAAGCATTTTTTCTAAGCAAGAGATGATTTTAGCATCCACTTTTCAGTGGTACAAGGAGTATAAAATACAGCTGTCCCCAATGAAACTAAACAGTGGCAAAATGACAGCCGTCAGCTCTGAAGTAGGCATATTTGTGACTCTTACTAAAGAACTACAGAATTAACTCACCAAAAGGTGTCTTCATTTTGGCAGTTTCACACCTAGCCTAGACACAGGAAGTGGTTACAGTAACTCTGATTGAGAGGGAACTGTATTTGTTGTTCAGTCACACAGAAAGTAAAATCTCTCACTCTTCCACTTCTTCCCCATCTATTCTCCAGGGGCTGGTAGGGCCTGTTGCCATTATCTTGGTTTTCTTGACGTTGAATCTCAAGCCAGCTTTGGAACTCTCTTCTTTCAACCTAAGCAGGAACTTCTTTAGGTCCTCCTCACTTTCTGCCATTAGGGTGGTATCATCTGCATATCTCAAATTGTTGATGTTTCTCCCAGCAATTTTGATCTCAAATTGTGATTCTTCCAACCCTGCAATGTGCATTATGTGCTCTGTGTATAAGTTGATAAAATGCAGCCTTGTCTTACTTCTTTTCCTATTCCAAACCACTCCGTCATTTCTTATTCTGTCCTAATTGTTGCTTCTTAACTGTATACATGTTATTAGTTTTAGTTCATAAACTTTTAACTTTTTATTGATGTGTTTTAATTTGGGCTGTAAGCCGCCCAGAGTCGGGCTTGCCCGATTGGGGCGGGTTAGCAAGTGTGAGGTATAAATAAATAAATAAATAAATATTTATTCCTCCAGTTCTGGAATTCTCAGTATACATCACAAATAACTTCTATTTAAAACATGTATTTCTGGATGGAAATTGTTCCATATTCTTAATGGAGAGAAACATCTGAAGTGAATGGCAAAGCACGCTGAGCTTGATTCATATTTAAGCAACATATGCTTTTAGGGGAACAAATTAGATCATGATGTCACACAACAGCTGACTGGGATATTAATATCAGAGTTGTGTATATCTCAAAGCAGTATATTCATATAGTATTTTCTTTCAAACTTACCTCTTTATATTGGCACAGGAACAAAAAAATCTGTGAACTACTGTATTCAAACATCTGCATAGCACTCTTTTAAACTGTAGAAAAGATGTTCATTTCAAATGTTTTCAGATCACCAGAAGACAATATTGATAATGACAAAGAGCTCCTCTTGTGCTGTATCAACAGCTAATGCTTCCAGTAATGTTCTAAAATGATGCACCTATGCTACATATTTACTGATTTTTAAAGTAAGTTTGATGGATTAATTTTACAACCTTAATGGAACAATAATTCAGAAGCTTCTCCGGATATAGAGAAACTCCATAGCTTGCACCAGATTAAAGAAACAATTGATATTGAGAGTGTCTGGCAAAGTCTCAGAACAATTATTGATTGCTGAAATCTAAAAGCATTCTTCTTCCTGGTGCATGGAGAAAGGAATACAAAATAGAGTTTGTATTTTAATATTTATACTGAGTAATCAGATGTATGTTGACAAATCTATACCTCATTTCACCATGGGAGAAGTACAAGGTGAGGGCAAAGCCAAGATATAGTAGAAGTGAAACCAAGAATCTGATATGCCTTACATAGAATCAGATTAGTGATCCATCCAGCTCAGTATCATATAGTATACATTAGAATATGAACCATCTTCAGAGATGGAGCAAACCACAAGCTTTTGCCTGTGGGATGTGTACTCTCCTCCATTGCAAAATACAGGGTGTCTCGAAAGTAGCCATACATGTGGAAAATGGGAAGTTGTAGTGAAATGTACTTTTATTGTCAAAATGTTCATTACAACATTTTACAAAATCTTGGCAAAATATTCTCAACGTGTTGACCACCTCATTGTACACACACGCAAGCACACATTCAAAATTATCTGTTGTTATGCAAGTAAGTGACTTTTGGGACACCCTGTATTCTAAAGCAAGCTATTTCTACTTTTCTTGGCTGATGACAGGATAGAGCAGGACAACCCCATTTGGTTCTATGGTGGGCTAGTCGCCCCCAGCATTGTGCTATGAGAGAAAGAGACTGACAAACTGATTCATCAATGAAACCTCAACATTCTCCTCAATAGTCAAACTAGAGATCTGATGAAGGCCTATTGCTGAAAGTGAGATAATGATGTCATCAGGGCCTTTATATATTCCATTTCACATTTAGGCAGGGTAGAAGAAAGCCTTGATGCTGGGAAGGGTGAAGGGCAAAAAAAAAAGAAGAAGAAGAAGAAGGGGGCGGCCCAAAATGAGATGACTAGATGGTATTGTAGACACAATGGGCACAGAGCTAAGCAAGTTGAGGAGGATGGTGGAGGACAGAAGTGCCTGGCGGACAGTTGTCCATGGGGTCGCAAAGGGTCGGAATCAACTGTGCGACTGAACAAAAAGAAGAAGAAGAAGAATGTTATTGTATTTTGAGGCATCTCATAACATTCTAGTATTTCTTTCTTTCTCTCTGTTTTCAATATTAATCAGCTTAAACTTTTCTATTATAGTATCAGGATTATGGGAAGGGACTGTGGATAAATGAAAGTATTCTTTCTTGTGTGAGTTTTAATTGAATAGATAGAATGGCTTTAAGGATTATCTTTCCCTTCCCTTTCCTACCATTTCTCCTTCATTTCTTCTTGTTAGTGTACCACAAAAAATGTCAAACTCTGTCTGTTGCTTCTGCAGTTTGCTGTCAGAAGAAAGAAGAATCAAGTACAGTACTGTATTCTTAAATTCAATTTTATTTTCATGTTAGACCATTGGTGGATATTGTTGACACTTGGATCCAAATCCTTTTGGTGCCCTGCCTAGCCATATCTCCAGAAGGTAAATACTCATGAAGAAAATCACCTTCACAGTGAGTCCCTTTCCAGATATTCTAACATTAGCAACAGTGATAGCAACTACTTTGATACACTGCCCCATATCAATTAGACTCCATTCTAGGTGGTTCACAAGGTAATTAGCATTTTGCCTCCAACATGGTGGATACTCATTTTACTGACCTTAGAAAAATTGGAGCCAACTTTGAACCAGCTGGGATCAAACTCAATCATGAGCAGAGTTTTCAGATTAATCACTGTACCACAGGGCCTCATTGTTGCTGCTTTGTAATTTGGAGTAATATGAAAAGTTATTCCTTTCTATGAGCAAAATATTCCTTTAAAACAAATTCTCCCCCACACCTAGAAAGAGCATGACTATCCATCATATTTCTCAAAATGATCAAAGAATAACAACGTTGGAAGGGCCTATAAGGCCACCAAGTCCAGCCTCCTGCTCAATGCAGGAATCCAAGTAAAAGTATATCTCAAAAAAGGTCATCTAATTTTATCTTGAATATCTCCAGTGCTGGAGTACTCACCATCTCTCAAGTTAATTAGTTCCATGACCATATTGTTCTAACAGGAATTTTGCTTGATGTTCAACCAAAATATGGCTTCTAGTGACTTTAGCCAATTATTACATGTCCTGAAATCTCAGGTGATTGAGAACAAATAATCCCTTCCTCTTTATGACTATCTTTCATGTGTTTGAAGATGGCGATCATATCTCCCCCCAGTTTTTCCCCCCAAGTCTAAACATACCAAGTTGTTTCAGACTTTCATCATTGGTCGTGCTTTCCCATCTCCTGATTATCCCTGTTTCCTTCCTCTAAAAAGATCCTTCTCACTCACAATATTGCTGAACCAAGTATCCCTGTTCTTGTGACTGTATATTTTGTTAGGACATTTTTCATTTGGGGGTATTGTACAAAGATTGCTGCCCAGTGGAATAGTACAACTTTAAGGCCCTCCATGTGTTCTGAACACAAGTGTTCATAATAGAGCCCCAAACTGATTGCCAGGCTGTGCATGCCTGGTCTACGTGCTCATGTAACAGCCCAGCTGTGGCTGATTAGAGAATCTGCCCAGCAACACTGGGGTATAACTGTGGCCCTCTGGGAAGGGTCTATGGAGGAGGCTATTATTCTGTGAGGAGGTTGCTATTCTGAAGGAGTCTGTCACACTGAGAAGGACTGAGACACTGAAGGAGGTGATGGTGTTCAGAGCTTTTCTTCAACTGAGAAGAAAGAACTGCTAAAGGATCACCAGGACTCTGTGCATGCTCCTGGAGTTGGAGCCAACAGAGGAATCCAAGCTGCCTACCTACTGTGGGGCTTGGAGAGTGAGAGAGACTGTTGTATATAGTTTCTGTGTATGTCTGTCTTCCCCTCACTGTAAGTAAAGCGCACCTTTCCACTGAAGGCATATGTGTGTGTGTTATTGCACTAAGGCTTTCGCTGCGTAAGAGCTTAAAAGTGCTACTCTGCCATCCAGCCACACATATCGCCAAGGGAATCCCTGATATATTTATTTCTCCCCTAGGTATAGAACAATGCACTTATACTGTTAAATTTCATCTTGTTGTTTTAGCCCAGTGTTCAAATCTATCAAGATCCTTTTAAATTTTGTTTTTGTCTTCCAGAATATTATCTATTCTACTGAATTTTGTCACAAATTTGATAAGTATTCCCTGCATTCCCTAATCCAAGGCATTAATAAAAATGTTTAGGAGCACTAGGCCTGGAACTGAGCCTTGTGATACCCCACATGTTGCATCCTCCAGTTTGAAAAGGCACCATTTGTTCTCTGACAATTCTGCAACTAACTGTGAATTCTCATGACAGTTCTTCTATCCAGCTTGCCCTATTTAACTTGCTAATTAGTATATTATGGTGCACTTTGTCAAAAGCTTTGCTGAAGTCAAGATATATTACATCTACATTGTTCCCAATGAAGTTCCCTGATCAAGATAAGGTAAGTAAGATATGGATTACTGCATTTTTAAGGTGCTTGTAGAGTGATCATATTTTAATCTGCTGCAGAATTTTCTCTGGGGTTGATGTAAGGCTGACTGATTTGTAGGTACCCGGTTCCTCCTTTTTGTTCTTTTTGAAGATAGAGACAAAATTAACTTTTCTTCAGTCAGCTGTCATTTCACCATCCTCCATGATCTTCAGAAAATAAGAGACAGTGGTTCTGAGAGTGGTTTATCAGCCAGTTCCTTCAATATCCTTGGATGCAGTTCATCTGGCCCTGGGGTTCTGAATTCAAACAAAGCTATAAAGTATTCTTTGATGATTTTTTAAAATCAATCTCAGGCTCTAATCCTATCTCCTCCCTTTATACTTTGCATTTACCTGGAGGGTCATAGACATTCTTTTGGGAAGATATTAAACTAAAATAGGAATTATCCTTTTCTACCCTCATTGAGTACTTTGAGTATCCTCCCATTGAACAAGCTGTGCCTGTTAGTTCATAGTCCATTGTTTTCCCCATTCAGGTTTTATTTTTGCACAGATCCAGAAATATAAAATATATATTAAAAAAACAGAAAACAAATTGGTGCAGGAGTAAGTCAATCATAATGTGTACAACAAATATGTGGGTACAGATTAGGGAGGTATTCATACATACCAGGTTTACTCTAAAGGTTTATGCAAATACTATGTTGAAATGTGTTTTCAGGGTATAAGGACCTTGTTACTGAATTTCTCCAACATTTATTCAGTAGTAGGGCTCACGTTTAACAATGATTGTTGCTCACATTTCTTGATTTTTCCTATGGTTTTTATAGGTGCTGTTCTCAGATACTTCAAAAAGACACATCATGGTATACTTGCTTCCAAAAGCAATCTCTTCACTTGAATGGATAGTATCACTTGTGCATATCAACCGTCACTTATTGAAAGAACAGAATTGGATGAGAAGGAGCTGACTCACAGTTACCAGTATTATACAAGTAAGTTGTTTTGGGACATCTTCTCAGATGTATGCACAAAAGGAAAATCAGAAAGTCTCAGTCTCAAATATCATTTATTTATTTATTTTTAGACTTGTACCCCGCCCCACTCGCATACAGCAACTCTGCTCATTGCTTCCATGACTATGCTGCAACACAGGTTGTTAATATTTATCTTACAGTGTTGTTTTGAAATTACATGGAATAATGATAAGAAACACTTGAATATTCAGAAGCAGTATGTGGACATCTGTTTTTGTTGAGCAAATGGGAAGATGGCAGGATAAAATGTTTCTAAACTCTATTATTAACACAAGGTAATAATCAATGTAATAATTTACGAATCTGTTAGCACATAGAGTTTTGTAAAGTTACTTTTTTGACAAGTCCCATTATTCCCTAACCAGAAGTGCCATTGTGTGTTGAGGAGGGGGGGGGGGCTCCCTCGTAAAATTTTATACAAGGGAAAACATGTTTTGTCTTATAAAAACAATAGAAAACATTCATTTTCACATAGAAAGTTGGATTCTGTTTAGAAGCAAAACCACTGTCCCTAGTGTGTCTCTTAGATCCTTGAAGCATATTGGCTCCTGGGAAATACCAACCCAATTCTCAGCTGATATTACAAGCAATGCTATTCAAAATGGGAATGGAAATTAAAATGAAATATAACTGTTAATAATATTTGGAAACATTGA
Source organism: Furcifer pardalis (assembly GCA_030440675.1). Classification (NCBI taxonomy): domain Eukaryota; kingdom Metazoa; phylum Chordata; class Lepidosauria; order Squamata; family Chamaeleonidae; genus Furcifer; species Furcifer pardalis. The sequence continues at coordinate 26,600,428 of CP126892.1, forward strand.
AAACATTCTTGTTTACTGACTGAGGATGAATCCTTCGAGAGTTCAGTTTAGGCAACTCCAGTAGTTATATTTTAATGTTTTATAGGAATTATTCAAACTGTCATCAGTTGAATGATAGTACAGAATGTTCATAAACATTACAATCTCTCAGAGAACTAAACTCTCAGGGCTTATGTAGTCATTATCCATATTCCGAGAGTGAAATGGAAGCTGTCATTTTGACTATGAATGAATCTTCTCAGGATTCTAGAAGGCAATTGTTTTGTGAATAAGGTTGAAAAGTATTGTGGTGGGAAAAACCAAGAGGAAAAGGGGAGTGGGAGTGAAGGACAAAGAAACAGTGGATGTGTGCTAGAGTAATGAATTCATTCAATGGTGGACTTTTAAATCATTATTTATGAAGCAGCATTCTGGAACAATAGATGAGCAAAATAATGAGTTTGCGACTCACAAACCCAAAATGGCTTTGAACATTTTTAAGTTATTTTAGGAAGAACTTAAAAACATGACTGGCAGGACAGGTATGGGGTCCTGGTGGTACCATGACCCCAGCTCGCTGGCTAGTTTGAGCTCCCTGTCTCCTCTGGTCTTTTAATCTTTTAATCTTTTATCCCTTGGATTTAGTTTTTAATCTTTTAATTATGGTGGGAAATGGCTGGTTAAAAAAAAATTAAATCTTGGAAATTTTAAATTTTAATAGTTGGGATTTTGAAGTTCTGGGATGATGGGTTTGGGTTGTATTGTGTAGCTTTTTTGTAATATGTAAACCGCCCTGGGTCACCCTGGCAAGGAGGGTAGAATAGAATTATGAAAAATAAATAAATAAACAACAAAGTTCTTATTGTCACCCAGATGTAGCAGGATTAAGAGATCAGAAGAATAGATATTGGAAGAAGAAAAATAGGGTTGACAAAGAATTACTCTTCATGACTTGGAACTTCAGTAGAGTTCAATTATACTGACTTAACCTGTCAGATTTCTAGTTGAAATATTTAAATTTTCTTAAAATATTTGAGTCAGTATTACTTAGCATCCACATCCATTATAGAAACATAGTATGAGTAAGTTGAAGAAGGCAATACATTTGCATATTTGTATACATAATTTTATTTATTTATTTATTTATTTAAATTTGTTTATTGCCCTCCTCCCAAAAGGGACCCAGGGCGATTTACAACAATTATAAAATCATTTTAAAAAATTAAAAACTCTAAAAACTTTAAAAAAAAAACTTGGTATTAAAAGCCAAAAATTACAACACAGGCATACTGGGGTCAAACCAACCAATTGGCTGGGAAAATTGAACCATCCACTCCCCAGACCAAACCTGCTAGCCAGGTTTTCACTCCTTTTCTAAAGGGCAGCAACTCTGTCTGCATGTGTAGTTCTATTGGCAGGAGGTTCCAAAGGGCCGGAGCAGACACTGAGAAGGCCCTCCTTCTCGTGCCAGTGAGGTGCACCTCTCTGGCTGATGGCACAACCAGAGAGCCTCTCCGGTCCCCTCTGGTAGGACAATGGGATCTCTTAAGTATTCTGGTCCACTACATATATGATTCCAGTAGATGGAAGATTCACTACTGTTGATGAGTTTCATTAAACTCATCACTGGAGCCCAGTGGTAGGCTCCAAAAATGTTTACTATGATCACTTTTGACCATAATTAATGGCATTGATAATAAATCGGGGGTTTTTTTTGTTATCAAATCTTCAAGTATTTTTTCACCATTAATTTTTAGAAAAAATAATTTTTAAAATAATGAGTCAAATAAGAATGATAAAAAGAATTACTTGTTTAATTTTGTTGTGTTTCAACAAAATCTACTTCCACTCCCATCCCATTATTTGATCATCTCCATGTTTAGGACTTAATCCCCCCTCCTGTTTTGAAAAATGTACATAGCCAAATTTGAACTACAGTATATAAATAAGCTATTTGCATTTTTCATATTGCATGGATTATTTATTCAATTTTTATCTTTTGGTGACGAGATGCCCTTTCTATTACAATAGAAAAAGGACTACTGGTTGAGACTGGGGTGCACCCCCACAAACAAGAAGAACAACAGCTTTGCCCTGTGCTACTCTGCAGAATACACTAGGGCTGTATGATAAAAGTACATATCAGTACATGACAAACAAGTGGATGTAACTCTTAAAGAATCATCCAAAATTATTAATGGCTGTCTGAAACCTAACTACTAAAAAGGTGTATTAATTGTCTTGCATTGGCCCTCTGGAAGAATCTCAAAATCTTTAAGGAAATAATGAACAAAGTAAGATAATACAGCAACCAACCAATCCTCTTAAAGGATACCAACCCCCACCTAGACAAGAACTAAACTTGAACACTGTCCAATCCCTAAATATTAAACCAAGTTAGGCTAAGCCCATGAAGAGTAAAGAAATACATCTTGCCAAATGAAAGAATGCCAAAAAGTGTCTCCTACCAAGACAAGATTCTGGCTGGACCATCTGAAAGTCACCTAAAATACTTTGAAGCAAAATAGGAAGAATAATCAAGTAAAATGAGGCTAGTTGGAGACAGGACCAAATATCTGTGAAAGTATAGAAATGCAATCAATAGATCATTTATGTGTATTTATGAACATTTGTACAAAAGAAGATGGAATGAATGGTTGAATGAAGCTACTGAAATGGCTTCCTTCTGAAAAAAAGTTTAATTTAATTCATTTTGAATTAAACATCTGTCCGTCCCACCAGGGCGGATCGGAGGGGCTCTCTTGTTATTCCATCGGCTAGGAAGGCTCACCTCTCTAGCACTAGGAAGAGGGCCTTCTCTGTGTCTGCTCCGGCCCTCTGGAACCTCCTCCCAACTGACCTGCTCCTGCAGACAGAGCTCCTGCCCTTCCAGAAGAGCTTAAAAACCTGGCTGGCAGGACAAGTGTGGGGATCCAGGAATGGGGGATCCCATGTGGGGTGGCTAGTCTAGAGATAATCCACCCTTTCTGATCATACCCCCGATACTGTTTTAATTTTCATGAATTTTTTTAAATTTTTAAATATTGATATGTTTTTAATCTATGCTGTAAGCCGCCCAGAGTCAGGCTTGCCTGATTGGGACGGGATAGCAAATATGAATAGTTCTTATATCTTTATTATTTTAAATTCCATAATTCTCTCAAAGAAAGAAAATTTTCTAATTTATATTTTTGTACACAATTTCTCTACTGACTGAGTATACAACATATATTTTTCTATTTTTCATATTTTTAACTCTTCAGATTTTTAAAATATATGCATGACTTTGTGTGGACAAATGATATTACAGGACTCAGAACTGTGCAGATTTCTGAATCAAGACACACTTTTCTTCATAACAAATCTCCAGATTACCTCCAAACAGATAATTCTGGCAAGCACATCAGTCGGAAAAAAAATCTCTTCTATCCATAGGCTGGGGTGCTTGTAATAAATGCACATCACAATGAATTGGTTCACCAAAGCCAAATAGGATAATCCTGTTGTTGTCTTACAACTGTTGTGGAGAATTGTACAATGTACTAACCAACGGTCAGAACATATTGATCATTAGTGGGGTCAATCCAGAATTGATCTGATTTGGGCGGGTTTGTATACATTCTGGATTGAAGCAGAATGGTGCAATTGAGTTCTAGGGTGATACAAAGGGTATCATGGGAGGATAGGAATCATATTTCAGAAAGGAATTATTTGAACAAATGATCAGGAAGAAATGAGAGGAGCTAGGCCTTGCTGCATGACATGCATAGCACAATCTAAGGCCAGAATTTCATCATATTTCCAAGGAAGCAAACTTTAAAGATGTTCAGTACAAAAACTCCTGAAGCTAGCTACCTGAAATTTGGCTTCCCTCATTGCAATCTATCATGTTACAAAAGTTTATGTAAATCAATGGTGGGTAATATGGATGGAAACATGTTATGGCCACTTGAAAATCTATGAGTGGGGTGGCAATCTGAAAATACAGCTCAATTTGGATCTTGTGTACAAATTGAATAAGGGAGGACTAAAGATTGCCACAGACTAAATTACAGTCAAGTCCAAAGTTATACATGGTAAATATACCCACTGGGAAAGTGTGTACTTTAGTGAGATGAAGAGTCAATCAATTGGCAAAATTCCCTGTCTTTCTCATACAGGATGTTGGATAAACTGCAAAATAGCAAAAAGGGAAGGCCTATCCAGGCTGATGTCTCCACAGAATATATGATGGCTCTGCTTTCCATCTTGTGTGTTTTTCACATGTGAGAAACTGAATGTCTCTCTTAAATAGAACTGTTACATTTTAACAAGAATTCAGGTTGTGGTTTCTCCCCTCTTTTTGGTACATTATTTGTCTACTTCAATGCAGAAATGATCATTGGTTACTGGCTGTAATGTGCTGAAACATGTTTTTGGTTATGTGACTTTGTATTTTGTTGATGTACCTGAACAACCTAACACTCTTCTTTCCATCTCTTCATATCTGAATGTACATTTCTTTAAACCTTCACCACACTAGACACATAAGCTTCATTAGGTTATAACAATCCTCATACGGAAATTTTCTTCCTCACAGTTGCCAGTCAATTATATTGCAACAAAGCAAGAGTTGCTTGAATTAGATTGTGTCTATGATTAGCATTCAGATGCTGTCTCCTAGGTGCAAGAAAATGAACGAAAATATTGAGATTATGTGATATTTTTGATGACCGATGTATTTTTTTGGAAAGGAGGGGTCAGGGTTTAAAGGAAAAGATTTTAGATAAAGTGAAATAGGTTTATTTCTTCTTCGAAGAAAAACTGATGATAGGGAAGAAAAGACCATGAATGTTATTTTGTACAATATGAATGCTTCACTTATCTCATGAAACATGAAAGAATGTGATAATTACTTCTTCCTGAAATCAGAGGAAACCGGACTGCAGTGCAAAGTACCAATAGCTTTGGTGTTCATTTTTCTCTCTATGAATCCCGGCAGCTTCGCAAACCCAACTGTGGAGCATTAAAGGATCTCCAAACCAGGAGACTGGCAACTAGAGTTCACTATATGGTTCAGGCAACCATATGTGGAGTTTATTGTGCTAAGCACCAAGAACAGAAGATCGTGACAAGCTTCTCCAAATTGCATCAGCACCACAGATTCCAAGCCCAGTTTCACAAACCACTTCATTCCACCACTACCCCGCCGCTTTCAGCAAAGCTGAAATATTTTCCAATCAAATATTACAAAGATAGGGAAGCATTTTTGGTCCACGGAGCACATTACAATTCAATCTTGCCTTCTAGTAACTGGCAGAACTAGCAGCACAGGAGTGGGCCAAAGAATAGATAGATAGGGCCAAGACCGAAGGGGAGGTCAGATGTAATTCTTATTGACTTTGACATTTTTCTCCAGCAAGTGTGCAAAAAGTCACTTCAGTGTTTACACAGCAGAAGAGGACAGTGCAAGTGTGATGCTAATGCCTTTCTATTCCTGAAATTCCAACACAATGGCAAGTTTAAAAAAATTCTTACTTGCCAGCCATATCTCATCCCCATAGAATAACTTTTCTGCTTTAAAACCTTACCTCAGTTCCATGGAGAGTATCAAAAGACCTCTAAATGTTCTTTTATTTGAACAGATTGGGGGCTGAGCAGTAGGAAGAGCTTGTGAGTCAGATGGAGACTCCCCAAACTACTTTAGGCACATGGTTAATAGGGTCTCCAACCCTGAACTTCTGTAATGTCAGTAGTCTCTGGAAAATGGCACTTTTAAAAATGCTGTAGTAAATGTTTGTGCTGGAATCATCCTTGGCACCAGAGAATTGGGGGGGTGAGAGAAGAAACCCCTGTCATTTCTCCATGGCTTCACCAAGGTCACCTGAGCCAGATATATGCTGTGTGAATGAAACAAGATGGGTTCAGAGTACTGCTTGGCCTGGGCAGGAAGCTGAAAGTGGGTTGGTACCTATTGCAACCTATTGTCAACCTATTGCATTTCCTAAAAAGAGGAAACAGCTTTGCTTTATTTCCAAACTGGGCCAGTTTTGGCAGCATTATAGTTATCTTTTACTAGCTAGAATCGGATCTCTTTTTGAACCTTGTCTAAGCTATTAGCTATTAGCCCTCAAAGTTACTAGAAGGCAATCAAGATGAATTAACCTCTGGCACACATCAGTGACCTGGTAGTTATGGAGATGGCCATTGGAAACCTTGGTAATGCTTGTTTGTCCTTCCTAAAATCTTGTAGTCAGCAGCAACTCATATCCGAGAATGTATTTTTTTCCTGAAGCAGGAAAAATGGCACTGGCTTGGATTTGTTTAAGGTAGATCCCAGCTTGCCATGAAGTGACCCGGACACTATGATCATGCACACTGTGAACACTGAGACTACAACTGACTGCTAGAGCCTTGAGGATATGGACAAGGTGTCCCTTCACAGCCAGTCCATCTGACATGGCCTCTTCCACCTCCATGACCATTGGGAATCAGAGTTCCTCCTCTGCTCATTTTGCCATTTGGCCCAATATGATGCTTTCCAGTGGCATTTCCTCCACTGAGGGAACCATCATCCCATCTAAAGGGGCTCATCCACCTATATCTGTTCGTCTCTTAGGAAGTCAAATTATTTACTACCTCCCAACACTCAGCATTGAGTCGCTGGCTGTTCAGTCTACTCCATTACTGTAGTGGGATGTCTGGCCAGACATAGCCTAACAATATCTATACTGCAAATATGTGCATGCTTGAAAATTGTTAAAGAATTCTAGCTATCACTCACAAAATTCTAGGAACTATGGTTCTCTGAATGGACTGAGCATATAAAAGAATCACTTTCAGTGTACTACTAACTACAATGCTGACACTTCTTTCTGCAAAACCACCAGTCCAAATTCTGCAAGTAAAAATTGTAGAAACTGCTGGTATTAACACTGCAACATTAGTTTGGAAGTAATTTCTTTCACTGTTCTGTGGGTCTGTCATTGCCTATAAGACAGGAACTCTCCAACACATAAATTAAGTTTGCAATTGTTATTAAACTTATGAATAGGAACTCCATCTCTTTGACTGTTCTTATCAACAACTCAGGCAAAAGCCAGTGTTCCCTTTTACACTGACTTCACACTTTCATTTTAAAAAGTAATAATATTTGGTGGGAAGTCACAGCTTAGTTTACTTTGGTGATGTCACTTAAACATATGTCATAACACTGACTAGTGGTAAAGGATGGCACAATATCTTATGGTTGCTATCTGTAAAATAATAAGCATGTTTTGCAAACTAAAAAAAAACAGTTTTATGAAACACATATACACTCTCTCACACACAAAGTGTAATAAAAAGGTTCAATTAACAGGTAAAAAAATCAAAATGCAAGAAAAATGTTTCAACCTGGCAGAGTTCATTTAATATAAAATTGTACTTTTATTTTATCTTAACTACATTTTGTTTCTTAAATATAGATAAACATCCATTCTTTATTAATTGATTGTCATCTGGCCGTATCAAGTTAAAATGTAGTGTAATACAATGATTAAAATGTAATTACATAAAATAGGGTAAGAATAGGTTAAAAATAAAGTGAGACAATATCAGTAAAATAAGATATAAATTTTATATAATAAAATTATGAGTAAACTTCATCACCTTTGCATTCAATCCCTATCTGATCGATAAAACATCTCTTTTGAATAGCTCCAACTTGACAATTCTGATGATTACATATTTATTTGTGCCCTGAAGGAAGTAGGCTAGTTTTTCATTAGAATCCTCATATTTTGTTCTCTCTAGCAATGTCTGTAGGTACTGGGTTCTTGCTGTGACATATAATTGACAGCTGCTGCCTTTACAGAAATTTGTTTGTGATAATTGGCCCAGAACCCAGTGTCCATAGAAACCATTCCTAAGTGTGAAAATGAATATATTTTTTCTATTGGTTCTCCATCTACAGTGGTACCTCAGGTAACATTTATCTAGGATAAGGCTAAAATCGGATAACATTGGGGAATTTGAGGCAAACATTTGCATCGCACAATGTAACGTTGGGTGATGCGAATGTTTGCCTCAAATTCCCCAACATTGATCTCTGCCCCAAAGCCTTCAAGGCTATACTCTTTTGGCTTTGGGACAGAGATCTCCACTGCCACTTGGGTTGGAGGAAAGTACAGGTGCAGTTCAGGCCCCAACCCAAGGGCAAAAGGGAGGGCAAGGCGAATCCCTCACTGTTAGACAAATCCTTCACTGAAAGGCTTGCAAACCTAACAGTGAGGGATTCGTCTTGCCCACCCTGCTGTTTCAGCAGGGAAGACAGGGAGAATCTCTCTCACCTTTACCTTTTGCCATTGGGTTGGGAGTTGAACTGGAGCCCGTACTCCCCCCCAACCCAAAGGCAAAGAGGTTCACCCTGCCTCCTCTGCTGAAACAACAGGGTGGGCAGGATGAATGGAATGGCTGGAAAGCTGACTGGGAGTCCTGTCGAACTTCCCAACACAATGCTGCTACAAAGCACAGGTGTGTTTGGGAGCCCCTGGTCGGCTTCCCAGCCATGCCGCAGCAAAGTGGCGGTCCCAGTGTAAGCAAAGTGGTGGTCCTACGCTGGGATTCCCAGTTTGCTTGGGGAGGGAGGACACTTTCTTTCCCCAAGCGAACCAGATCGATCTCCTGTTCTTTTTCCTCTTAGGAAAGGGAACAGGGTTGTTTTTTTAAAATGTTGTGCTATCAATGCATCACATATCATTAAAAACCGGATAACATTAAGACTTGTGGAACCATGTCTTAACATTATCCGAGGTACTAGTGTACATGTCAGTTATGTTTGGGACAACATTCCCCAAAACCCACAACTTGGAAGTACAATAGTCATTAAACTTCTTCATAAGCCTTCTCAGTCCAATCTGAGAGTATGCCACCAAGATCATATCATCCATATACAAGAGGATGTTAGTATATCTGTTGAGAATCTTTGGCATATGCATTTCCATAGAATGTAAAGAATTTAGGATGCCATTGACATAAAAGTTGAATAATATCAGAGCCAGATAAATAGATATTCGCTTTAACACAAGTATCAACAAGGGCACAATACGACTGATACTTTCTTCACAAAATAGCCCACAGTTATTATTATTCTTCAATCCAACTTTCAAATGATAACTGACAGTACTAACTAACCCAAAGTTCTGATTCTGACAAACAACACTAACTCTCCTCAAACAATTTTTTTATATACAAAACAAGTTCTGCAGCTGGTATGCACACAAATCAATCAGTTTACAGTCACATTCATCAGTCTGACTGTAATACTAGCTTCATTTGCAGTGACATGCATGCTACTGGTTCCACTCATCTAAATACTGAAGTTGATATCTACATGAAAAATATCCATAAATGGGGAGTTCCTTATAAGCTTCTGCAGGATAGCCATGATCACATGGGGGCTACGTACTTATGAGACTGCCCAAATATCACATCTTTCTATGTAAATGCCCATACGAGCAAGTGAATGGCCAGATGGCAGGGCCAGTGGCACATTCAACAGTGAAGTGAAGCCTCACAATATTGTTCCACTGCCCAGTTATTGTGGAAGGACTCTTTTGAATGTATAACATGTCAGTGATGACCTGATCCTATGCTGCACACTAGATTAAAAATCTGCATTGAGCAAAAGTGATGAATGTAGAGAAAGGAAGAAATTTATATGTAACTGTTAACCAGCTCTGAATAATAGTATAGAGATACCACTTATGTCTGTCACATTTTTGTGATACTAAGGTTCCTCTCTTTATATAGTTTTTCCAAATAGTGAGCATTCAAGGACCTATAACTGCACATTTTCTGAAATACTAGCTTCCTCTTCTTTGTAAATTTTGTAGCTCTTTATTCTGGTGGAGGTTCATTTCACAGCCTGCTTCATCTCATTGTCAATGTTGCCCTTTCCTTAACTATAGTCTATAACTCCTAATTATTTCCTCTTTTATTATGCTATATAATTCCTCTCATCCTTAGTGTTTATACCTCCAAATATTTGCAGAATGTTATACATCCCCCTAGCTGCTGTTTCATCATTCTATACTTATTTAACACATGTTGCCTTTCATTTGAAGTTAGGCTTTTCCAGCTACTTAATCTTTTTTTATCTCTCTTTCCAAGCAACTCTTAGTTTGTCAGCATTCCTTGAGAAGTATGTTGCTCACAAAGCAGCACATTTCTGATAAAGCAGTTGTCTTGGACTGATGTTGCTTTCAGACTCTGCAAGAAATCTGCTTTTGTATTCTGTGCCAGGAATGATTTCAGACAGATGAAGACTGCACAATCTTGTGTATACCATATGATTCTTAGCAGGAACCGTTTGGTTATATGATCTTTTTCTATAATCCTCAGCAGGAATACATGTGAAGATTTTATCTAGTTTGCTTTTTCTGAAGAAAAAAACATACCAAAATCTACATATTTCTTTTTAAAAATTGGCAGAATGAATTTGAGAACTGTGTATCTGAAAGGGAAAAACATGAAACTGAACTTACGAAGAGAATTTCTTGAACAAACAGAATGCTGTGCCTAGAGCTTTGTCCAGAGCTAGGAGGATTTTTTTGGACAAAAAAATTATAGCTTGTATTCTGCTATCAGGAGTTTTGTATGGTAAGTTACAAAGGCAGTTTCTCCTTGATCACTACTCACACAAAGAGAATTCTCATGATAGCATGCATCAATTGGAAGCCCCATTTAAACCAACAGGGTGGTTTTCTGTTGCCTAATTGCAAGCTGGACGTTGGTAAGACTGAAGTGAAACACTTCACCCATGAATTGTTATATTCCTGAAAAAGCAACAGTAAACTAGTTCACTTGGCTAAAAATATAGGTCTGAGATCAAAACATTGAGTGGTTAGGGCAATGTTGGGCAGTAACTGGTTCGCACCAGTCCATGCGGGGTGCTGGTGCCTTTTGGGGGCCTCTCCTCTCTGCCTACCCAATGCTGCTGCACTCCAAGCACAAAATGGCTGCTTGGCTCAGCACGCATGTGTTTTAAGATATCAATTGATGCATGTGTGCCTCCAGCATTGATATCTTAAAACACATGCTTGCCAAGCCAAGCAGCCATTTTGTGCTTGGAGTGTGGCAGCGTCGGGCAGGTGGAGATGCAGAAGAACAGGGAGCGGCAGCTGAGGCCCTCAGCAGCCTCCTCAGAGGCAAGGCAGTGGTGGTGGTGGCGGCAGCCTCGTGGCTGAGGCCCTGAAACCCTTGGAGGTGGAGACAGTAGTTGCGGCGGCTGGGGCCCTCGCTCAAGTCAGTGGTCTCCTCAGTGGCAAGGTGCTGGCCTCACAGCTGAGGCCCTTGAAGGCAGGCTGCCTCACCAGAGGCCGACTCGCCAGCAGTGGCCACAGATGCCTCATCATTTCAGCCATGCTGCTCTGGGACTCCTCCTCCTCCTCACCTCTGGGATGACGAGGCTCTTCCTTATCCTGATGTCCCAGAGCAGCATGGCTGAAAAGACAAGGCAACTGCAGATGGTGAGGTCCTTTCAGCCATACCGCTCTGGGATGTCGGGCTCAGGAAGAGCCTCATTGTCCCAGAGGCAAGGAGGAGTAGGAGTCCCAGAGCAGCATGGCAAAAAGAGGTGGCCCCTTACCGTCTGGCCATGCTTTCTCCTCCGTGCTTCCTGTGAAACATATGGACCCATTTGGCCCAAAACACATTAGCCCTTACACCGGGGCACCCAAATTACAGCCCGATTAGGCCCATGCATATCATTAATACGGCCCGTGGTGAATACCCAGCCTCACAGCGGACTGCCCCTCCACCCACCCCATCTCCTGACGTCAGAAGTGGCAGCGGTGGTGGCAGCAATCATGCTTTGTCTAGGCTGTTCCGGGCAGCCTTTGGCTCAGTCCCATCCCCTCTACAGCCTTTGGCAAAGCTGATCGCCGTGTTGGGGAAATTTTCACAGCCTCCTCTGTTTCAAAATCTGTAGCACTAGAAGAGCTCCCTGGGATGCCTGGGATGATGTCACTGCAGCACGCCAGGTTTACCCTTCCAGCACCACAGATTTTGAAACAGAAGAGGCTCCAAAAATTTCCCCTACTGAAAGATGCATACAGTCAAACCTCGGATAAAGAGTGCATCGCTTAAAGAGTACCTCGCTTAAAGAGCAGAATTTTCTCTGAATGTTCGCTTCGCTTAACAAATAAAACCAACCAAAAACTCGCTTAACAAATAAATCGGGGTTCGCAGTTTCCCCCACAATTGGTCATTTACAATGGTGTTTCACTTAAAGAGCAAACTCACTTAAAGAGCAATCCTGTGGAACGCATTATGCTCTTTAAGCGAGATACCACTGTATGTGGTTAATGGGCTGTAATGAAGCCTCTCAATAAATGCATCTGCTATATATTTCCTTCATGTTTTGTTGCTACTTTTGTTCACCATCATGGAAAACATTGATGTATACAAAAGTTATAAATGAAGTAGGAGACACTATACAAATTATCTACAGCTTTCAACTGAGAAAGATCACATGTCCATATATGAATGAGTCAAGGACAGAGAATGCCAGCTCTCTTAGCCTGTAACCCTCTCAGGGTTCAACAAAAGCAACAGAACTGCAGAACTTATTCTGAAAGAAAGATAAAGTTTTAGAAATAAACAAAGAAAGGCACAGTTTTATAATGTTCTTGACTGGTTAGTTTTTACTGGAGCAACGGTGGCTCAACATCTGTGATAATGCAGCCTTCTTCCTTTACAAGTGTTGTAGCTTTGTCTGCTTCACAGTATCTAGTTTTTTGATCAGCAATATCCTGACTTTTTATATTTAAAATAATAATTCACTTTGAAGATTTAAAGGCCAAATGTAATAATTCTAGCAACACTTTATTATCTGTTTAACATTTTCCTTGGATCTGAATTTTCTGAGGGTGTCAGAATGAAGGGTCTCCCAAAGCTCACCATACATAACAACATATAACTTGGAATGTGTGTTCGCCATGAGTGGAGGAAAAGACTTCAAGTATGTATAGAAAGAGGTAGCCAACATGCAGAGATTAGTTTGTAAAAAAATGGGATGAATATTTTGTCAATATTTAAAGGTCAAAATTAAAAATGTAGAATGGGATAGAAAATGGAAACAAAGGGTTATGAAAAACATGTCAATGAAAATTAAGGAACATTGTTGCAAATTATTGTGGAGATGGCACTTGACACCAGTTTGATTAAGTTACTATGATCATAATTATAAAAAGGAATATTGGAGATATAAGGAAAGGATTGGGACATATTTTCAGCTATGTTGGGAGTGTAAGGTTGTGAATAAGATATGAATAAAAGAGTTTTGGGAAATAAATCAGATAATGGATTTAAAATTAAAAATGTGTCCTAGGATTGCATTGTTAATGGATATATATATATATCAGTTAGAGAGAGAGAGAAGTAAGAACTCATTGTAATTATGGTAACAGCTATGAGATTATTAATGGCTATTAATTATGTATTTGTTAAACTTAAAGGGGTAAAACCAAGTCAAAATTATTTAACTTTCTGGAAACCAGGGATAAGAATAAAGGGGAAATTTTGTTTAGAATTAGAGGATAAGATAGTAATGTCCCATGATGGTAAGAGCACATTTATTGATGTATTATTATTTTTCTCTTGTGTTATGTTTAGTGGTATATATGTACTGTATGTGTTTCTTTTTTATTCTGTTACTTTCTTAGAAATAAAAATGAAAAAAGAATAATAAAAGTAAAGGTACATTTAGTTACAATCTCCCATTTTTCTTATGTATGACAACATTTTAGACACCCTGTACATATTGGCTTAGCTTAAGTCAGATGGATGGTTCTGACTTTTAGGCTTGACCCAGCTAGGGTATTACGCAATGTGTTCATTCTCAGTGGACACATGGTATAATTGTGTTAGAAGCCATGATATGAGAATGTAACACAAATTTCCACAGATGAAACGAAGTGTGTCCTCGTGTAATAGAAACACATCTTACACCATTAATCTGCAGTGGGACTCTTTTTATGACTTAGGGGTGCAGTTGTTTAAATAGGTCACATTTAGGCAGGTAGTGCTTGGTTAGGGTGGTAGTGGTGAATCCCTCAGGGCATCATTGGACAAGGTGAAACCTAGGTGCCTGGGTTAGTCTGTTGGCCACTTAGAAGACACCACATGCTACCTCCTTGATATGGTCAACATTTGTTCACGAGAATAGAGTTGGAAACATTAATAGAATGTTCCCTGATTTATCCAGCCTGGGTAGTAGCTGTCAAGGTATAGCCCTGCCTGGAGGCAAGTGATTTTCTCATCTGGTCTCCAGAGAAGACAAGTTGTCTTCTGCTCTGGTATCAGGAATCACACTACCAGTCCCTCTGCAAGTTAGGACAGGATTCAATTTATTCAATGAATGTGTCCCAAGCCTTATACCACAAATATGCATCCTGCTTCTTTCTTTGATGGGTAGCAAGATAATTATTCCTTTCAACCCCTGGATTGTACTCCTGTCCTCATTTTGTGCCAGATGCAAAACCTCGAGTCAAAATCAAAAGGAATAAAACACAATAAAATTATGTCCCCTTTTTTCCTTTTCATAGCTGAAATTTGCATTTTAATCTAAGGTTTCTAAGGCTGTCTTATGCTTTCTAAAGGCTAATTTAGATGTGACATTTCAGTATCTTCAATGTTGACACTCTGGTATCCCAGAATTTGAGGTTGTGGGTAAAGAGATTGTCCTTCAACTCAGCTAGTATTCACTGACAGTGACCACAAAACGGAACACAGGATGAATCTCAGGGCTCATCTATTCTCCATGATCAGGTGAGAGGACAAATAAAATTAATAAGAATTTTTAAAATATTTTTCTAAAGTGGCGAAGGATATATATAAATGCTGAAACCATACACCAGTATAAATTAAATAGGAGTTTAGGCACCACTGCTGCCCACAACACAGCCATCACACTTGAACCTTTTGGAATAGTAGCCGTGTTAGTCTGTGGTTCAGGCATATCAGAAAACAAAATAAACAAAACAAAATAAAAAACACTGTATCACTTTAAAGACTAAATGCTATATTTTAATTGGTAGCTTTCATGGATTAAGTCCACTTCTTCAGACAAGGAGTGAAACTTACAGGCATGGTTTTTATACACTGACAGAGTATTCCAGAGCAGATTTGCCCCTGCCACACCCCTGCCTTCAGTGTTGATGAATTGTGGCTTGGGAGCCCAGAAAAACACAGGCAAACAGTTCGTGTGAGGCAACAGAAAAACTTTTACTCACGAGGTGAGGTGCAGGGAAAATATTTACAGTGATGACAAAATAACGAGCTTAGGTTCAGCATTCAGGAATGACATATATGCAAGAGCTCACAGTCCTTAGAGAGTTTCAGCTCTCATTCTCTTTGCTTACCCAGGAAGCTTATCACGGAGTCCTTGCTGGTTCCTTGCAAACCTTGAGATGAACAGCTGTTATGCTAATTCCTCCTCTGCAGCATGTCTTTGGAAAATTCTTGGTAGAAGCAAGCTCCAAGACAAAACACAAGCTATCCAAGCTGTTTTGTATCCACTGACACAAAAGTCACTACCACGAAGTGGCAAAGTCACAAAATCACTGGCCCATAAAGCTACCTCCAAGATGAGTACTCCAGCAAGATGACCACTCCATTAAGGCGAGGCAACTTTGGCTTTGGGGGTGCCTCTTCTTATGCACAAGAGGCTTCTTCGTTAGCTGCTGATCCCGAGCAGCTGGCCATTCTCTAGAATAGTCCTTAAAGATATACACAACCATTTAACCATGATGCAATATGTGCCATGCCCAGGCACTGTTACTAACATACACCATATTCAGGGGTCTGTCATTTTGCTTGAACACACCCTGCTCCTTTTGACCCCTGAATTTGGTGTATAAAAACCATGCCTGTAAGTTTCATTCCTTGTCTTAAGAAGTGGACTTGATCCACGAAAGCTAACAATAAAAATATAGCAGTTAGTCTTTAAAGTGCTACAGTGTTTTTTAGCCACCACTCTGTGGCTCTAGTGCATAAATCTGGCCTTAGATGAGTTTGTCATGAGCTGCACTAGCAAGATGGTAGCAACTAGAGCCAGCAGTTGTAGCATGATATGGTTGTGGCTGAGGCTTGGGTCTATGTTCTCTGCTAGGTTGAGCAGGGCAAGCCAGTCTGGTGCCAGTAGAGAAGGCACAGGAAGTAGTTATTGTTTCTATTCTATTCTACCTGAATCTAACTCAGATTTTCATATAGTATCTTCTGTGGATAGACTCAACAGGCAGGGAAATAAAATACTGATATTTTTGTTGACTGGAACCGCTTACATACCATATTTGACCCTAGCAAGAACCTCTTGTCCAGAGCATAGGCTTTTCATTATTATAATCAAATGTTGCAACACATCCACAGCAATTCACTGAACAATCCATAGTTAGTGCTGTCTTTGGCATCTCCTTTCATTAAATTTGGATTATATATTGACTTTTTCCAGTCTTTGGACCATTAACTGTATTCCTTTATTTATTTATTTTAATATTCTTGCCAAGATTTCGATAGATTCAGTTTGAAACAACTCCACTGGTACCCTGTCAGGTGCAGTAGCTCTGAGATCAGCTTTCATCTCTCTCTGTAAAACTGCAGGTTCTTTACCACAAAATTCTGTCATCTTTTTTGTTTGGTTCTTCAGCATGGGTTTTTTTTTTACATCTTGATCAGATGATATAGTCTTTTCTTGATTGTTCAGCATCCTGAATCTAGGCTTACATTTCCATTTGATTGCTTGGAAAGAGACATCTTGTGTGTTTCCATTTTCTGCTTGTTCTTCCTTATTTCTTTAGAATATTTGTTATAACACTTCTCTTTGTCACTGCATGCAAGTCAGTGAAAGTTGTGTTTAGAAATCTCATTCTATTTCTGTCCACTTTTATTTGCTACTTAACTGTCATTAATAATTTAAACAATTTAAACTGTCTCCCCAGTCATCCATTCCTTTTGACTGTAGAAATATATTGTTTGCATTTATCCCTTATGCAATCTCTTTTTCACTCTTAATTCTTCTGCTTCATGATCAATTTAACTTAATGAAGAAAATCTGTTCTTTAACATGGTTCATGAGTTCTTCAGAAGTGATATTTAAAATATACTTTGGCATTGTAATTATTTTAGTGCTTTTCATGTTTACCCTATTTTTTTAAAAAAAGTAATAAACTATTTAAATTTAATAAACTATTTTTAAAAATAAAAAAATTGTTCATGTTTATACCAGAGTTTATTTGTAGTCTTATTTTTCCACAAAACACAGAACTACTCCATTTTATGTACCCAATTATATAGCCAATTGATTTCTATACTGGTCATGGCCATCCACAGATATCTGTGTGCACCGTGTCTACTGCAATACCAGAAGTGCATACTTGCAGCATGCACAAAAAGTTGACCTCAACGATTTCTATGTGTCTCTTTCCTGCTTCATTTTTATTTTTTTTTACCAAATTCTCTAATGCTGTTTAGTTCTGCTTTATTTAATTTTCCTCTTCTTTGAATGCTGCTCCCCATCAGCTGCACTTTATACTTTTCTCCTTATTTGTCTGTTGATGATGTCTACATCTTAATGTGCTGTTTCAGTTGTTGACATCTTAGCTTGATTAACACTTTAACTAGCCTCATAATGGACTTTGAAGTGGTAGTCGTGTTAGTCTGTGCAAGCATATATAGTCAACAAAACAAAACAAGATTAAAAAATATTGTGGCTCCTTAAAGACTGCATTTTAATGTTAGCTAACTATTTATAACTCAAGAAAAGCAAAGCTCACGGTAAATCTAACCCCAGTTAGGGATCTTCTGTTATTCTAGTTGTAACTGTCCACACTAATCTTATGTTATTATTAGTTGCAAATAGCTATCTGTTATGTTATCCAACCATTGTGCATCTCTGTACCTTTTGTGACTGCAGTTACATTATTCAGTCTTGAATGGATCAAAATAACATCAGTTAAGATTATGCAGTTTATAACATTTAGCTTAAAATGATTAATGGATAAAACATAATATATGTTAATTTTATTTTGCAAAAATGCATCCCAAAGTTTCAATGTTACTTTTGTAGAGCAGTCAAAATTTTGGGTTCTTTCTAATGTCTTCCCTCTCCACTAGCATGACTTTTACTTCTTTTTATGTACCCAACCAACAAAAACTTAGCAGATAGTGTTTTGTTAATTTATTGGCATGGAGCTAATGGATATATTTTATTCCACACAAATACACACATTATATCTGGAAAGGCTTTACTTACAATACTGCTCTCTCCACCAATGATGCCCCTAACAGTCCTAATACATTTTAATTGTACATTTTAAATTGTTTTATATATCAAGTTTTGTCTATTATGTATCAAATCTTAACATTTACCAATTTTACTGTGTCAATTTTAAATCATTTTATATGCAAGGTTTTACTTATTATGTGTCCAGTCTCAACATGTACCAATTTTATTTTGATAATTTTAGTTGCTGTGTACATGTTATGTCCTTGTCTTTTTGTGTTTGATTTCTTGTACTTTGCTGTAGTCAATTGACGGGTCCAAAAATTGATTGATTGATACAGCACTGCTTTCTTTCCTTCAAACAATGAGAGTGTAGAAAGTTTATAAGAAAGAGCCAATAACTATGTTTATAAAACAGAATACTTGGTGGTTTACCTAAAACATAATAAAATTCCAGTTAAATCTGTTTAAGATCAGTTCATGTGATCTTTCTTGTGCATCATCTCCTACAGCATGAATTGCTGACAATTAATGAAAAGGATTTTCCCATAGCATCATCCCATATAAGAAAATTCCTGCCTCCGAAAATCAGATTGTATTATCTGAGTGTCCTGGCGGTTTCAATTTTGTGCCTATTTAATTTATTAATCTATCACCTGGATCTCTGTTACCTTCCCAATGCAGCTTTTTAATGGGATGTTTGGTATTTATAAATCCAATTTAGACTGCCAAGATTTATGCCTGAGTCTGGAAAGTGTTCAACTCAAGGACAAACTTCATTGGAACAGCTGGAGACCACTGGGGTACGAGGAGAATTGCTTCCCAGCTTCTTCCAGCTACTCTCAACCGTGGAACTGTTTGTAAACCAACTAGGTCTGCTACCCACTCTTGTTGGTGATATTTGGGTAAGCAGAGAAGAGAGCTGTGTGCTTTAACTTGGCAAGAGAGAAAATACTGTGTGAGAGTTAGACTTTATGAACTTTGTACATATTGCTGAAGTCAAGCTAGTTTTGTTTTCTTCCTGCACTTTAAATATATTGCACTCCTCACGAGTAAAGAGGCTTTAGTTCTTTTCACCAAGAACCTGGTTGCTTCTCTTTGTCTACAAGCCACATACGCTGCACAACCGGCACGTGTGTGGCTCTTAAGATTGCAGTTGCAGATTCCGCCAAATTTCACCATCAATCCTCCTCTCTCTGTGTGTCTTGGTTTAGCTTTTTAATTTTTCTAAAATTTTTAATCTTGATTTTATATTATATTTTTATTGTGTTTTAGGCAGTGGTGGGATATCAAAAAAATTTACTACCCCACTGTGATGTCATCACAGTGTGGGCAGAGCTAACATCATGATGTCATGGGTGGAGCCAATGTCATGATGTCATGATGTTGTGGGCGGGGCCAAATAACAAATAATAAAAAATAAAAATAAAATAAAAATAAGCACACAAATCAACCAGAGGTTTTAAACCAGAGCTTAAAGTTTATTCTGGCTAATATTTCTCATACTAGGTCAGATAGAAAGAACTACAGAATGAACTCACCACAAGATGGCTTCATTTTGGCACTTTTCAACTTTTCAACAGTTAAAGAAGTTAGGTACTAAGTCTTTGCCTAACCATTTCCCTAGGATAATATGCCTTAATGTAAATGTAAAACAGCTGTACCTCCTTAAGGGTTCTCCAATTGGAACAGCAATTGGAACAGCACAGCTGTAGCTTATTGATGAGGTAACTCCAAGACTTTGCTTAAAAACCCCAAGCCATGCTTCCAGGGCTTTTTAGGAACTGTGGTAGTATGTCAATATAGGTAAAGGTATTAAATACACATTAAAATACACACAGACAAAACCACATCCAAAAGTGAGTCACTTACCCTGGGGAGCAGGCTATAGGGAGCTTCAGTCTAGCAGCTTCTCTTCCTCCTTTCCCCTTGGGAGGACAGCAAGGAGGCCGTGTATACGCCCCAAGCATTGTAGGCGTGCATGTACACCAAGTGCTTGGTGCGCATGCGCAGTGGGGGAACCAGTGAAAAGTTAAGCCCCGAAAAGCTGTTTTCCCCCAAAAGCTGCTACCGGTTCACCAGGACGCTGGGAAAATTTACTGCCGGTTCTGGCGAACTGGTGCGAGCCTGTTACATCCCATCACTGGTTTTAGGTGTTGAGAGTTGTGTTAGCCGCCCTGGGCCTTTTTGAGGAGGGCAGTATCAAAGTTTGCTTAAATAAATAAATAAATAAATTTATGTATCTGTTTTGATGAGGGAGTTGTTAGTTTGAACACCTGAATTGTAGGGGGAAAGAAGGACACCTTCACATAAATGAACAGTTAATTTGACAATGTATGGTTTATTTGAAAGGAGAAAGAACACATACAGAGAAATAAGAAACAGAAGCAATTGAGGAGAGAGGAAGGAATTTTCTGTCTGCCTCACTGAAATGGCATGACAAAGTATCTAGAGTGCAGAAGATGTTTGCAATTACCAGCCAGTAAATCAGATTTTGCAATTCAAAATGTAGTCCATATGCAACATAATTTATCTTTTATCTCTCCTTTCTTCAAACTATGCTCTCATTTTAATTGTTATACAAATGAAATGATGTCCCTGTAGGCAAAATTGTTTGATTTCTAAGTTGTCTCTTTCTTGTAATAACATTCTCTTTTCTCTCTGTGTGTGATGGGGTAGTTTTTTGAATTGGAGAGAAAAGAAGCAAATTATGTGTTTTAAATGTATAGAGAACCAGGAATGTCAAAATCAAAGCAATTTGGAGAATGCTTACTCATTTTTCTTCTGCAGTCCATATAGTTGTACACAACAGCCTACATGACTGTGGAAATACAGGGAATGTGCACCTTCATCCATCCAACCCATGTTTACAAAATAGACTTGTGCAGAAATGGCCTTTTGAAATTCTCCATCTAATTCTGGGAAATGAAATGGGGAAAATATACTGAATTTGTCCAAAGGAAGGAGCTGGCAGGAAACTGCTATGGCAAGCATTGGCCCAATAAGGGGTAAGTGAAAATCTTATCTGATTATGTACAAGCTTATATAGTCACTGAAAAGTATAGTTAGAACAAGTCAAGGAATATCAGAACCCTTTGCAATAACATCTGAAGTGAGGCAGGGATGTGCACTATCACCACTATTGTTCGTTACCTACATAGACAGCATAAACAAAAAAGCTAAGCTGCTGAATAGGAACAATATCAACTAATTACTTTTTGTAGATGATCAGGTATTGATAACAAGTACAGCTAAGGAACTACAACAGCACCTTATAGCCACGAACCTAGAATGTAAGATAAATAATATGAGAATCAATAAGGAGAAAACTGACATAATGGCAATTGGAAGGAAACAGAATACTATGAATATTGAGATAGAGGTAACAAGTATAAAACAAGAAGCAGATTTCAAATAAAGTAAAACCCTGACTTACATATGCCTCAAGTTACATAAAATTCAACCTACATAATGATTTTTGCACTAAAACCATATCCCGATTTACATAAATGTCCCAATTTATATAACACAATTTCCTATGGGTTTGCTTCAAGTTACGTACAAATTTGTTTTACCTATGGGGTTTCTTAGAGTTATGTAAAAAATCATTTCTCCTATAGGATTGCTTCAATTTACATAAATATTTTCCCATGGGTTTGCTCCAAGTTAAATAAAAAAAATTATAGGTTTGCTTCGAGTTATGTAAAAAATCATTTTCCCTATGGGTTTGCTTTGAGTTAAGTAAAAAAACCAATTTACATAAAAGCCTATGGAACAGACTTTTTACATAAGGGGTTTTACTGTACTTGGGAACATTTACTGAGAATGGCAAAATGAACAAAGAGATTGACATATGATGCAGCTGGGACAGTTAGCTGTGTTCTTACAACACAAGTAAATATCAGTCATCACAAAGAAACTCCTCATATCAAACATATTCATTCCCAACTTGTGTTACCAGTGCCAAACATGGACACTTACAACAAAATGTAAACAAAAGTTGGTCACCACGGAAATGAGATGTATGAGGAAGGCTACTGGAGTGACTAGAAGGGATAAAATCAGGAATGAGGTTATAAGAGAAAGAATTGGAACAGAACCCATCTTGCACTACATATAGAGGCAGCAAATAAAGTGGTTTGCCCATTTGGAGAGAATGTCTTGGAAGTCCGTACCTTACAAGGCACATGTGGGAAGAGGAGAAGGACAAAGACCACGAGGTAGACCCAGGGGAATGTGGACAGATAACATAAAGAAATATGACGAGAACATCAAATAACACTGGTGGAGGCTGATAGAAGTGCCAGAACAAGAATCTTACATCTCCCTTGACACCCTATAGGGGGGGGGGAGAGGGAGGAGGAGGAGGAGGTGGTGGTGGTGGTGGTGGTGGAAGAGGAGGAGGTAGAGGTGGAGGAGGAGGAGGAGGAGGAGGAGAAGGAGAAGGAGAAGAAGAAACTCTCCTTAGGCTGACTTCTCCTGTATTGCCAGGTTTTATATTGATCCAATAAGCTGGGGTTGCCAACCATTTGAAGTTGAGGGCTGGGTCACAGTCCCTCAGACAGTTGGTGGGCCAGAATGGTGGTCTAGCTGCTGCCGCCGCCGTAATTGGCTATGAACTCATTTATGGCTGTCGTAAACACATTTACAACAGCCGTAAATGAGTCCATGACTGATTCCAGAGGAGATGGCAGAGACGGCAGCAGTGGCAGCTGGAGCAAGGGCGCAGGCTGGTTGATTTCACACACCATGGGTCGTATCTGCCCAGTGGGCCGTAGGTTGCCTGTCCCTGCAGTAAGCCACTTACGGAGTACTCCAAATGTGTATCTTAGGCCTCCATAAATCAGCAACAATTTGATGGCACATAGAACCAACAATAGCAGAGATATAAGAGCAGTCTGACTGTGACATCAATCAGTGCATTTGTAACCAAGGTTGATTTGACTGACATAGCTGGCTAGGGAGGTGTCTTTCACTGTTTCATGTGCATCCTAGACAGAAGAAGTGTTCTTTGGTCATCTCTATATACAAAGGGAACAGTCATAGATCCTACTGTCTTCCACAATGCTTGCTTATAATAGTAGAATGTGATTTATCTGCCTCACCATTATTATAGGGTGTCTACTGTAGTTAAAAAGCTAGTCTTTCAAAATTGGACAGGGGAGAATCTAACCCACTTCATTGGTAGAATTATTTCTCTTTTTAAAAAATGGATAATGTATTATACTAATCTATTTTAGCACAAAAACTTTCTTTTTAAGATTGGAGTACTTGTGTACTTTAATAATTTGTAAACAAAAAGAGATTAGGATACTTTTAAAAACTGCATTATAATAATGCACTTAAGCTATCAAACATAATTTGATTCTTTTCCTCCTAAAAATCTTCTTTGTTTTGGATGAGTTTGTCATGGTGACATATATTGTGAATATATCTGTAGATCTTGATATAATCTTTCCTAATGTCTGGATAGTAACCCAGAGACAAACAGATAAGATCATATTGTCCTCTGACACATTTTACTTTTGTGTAGGAAGGATGAGTTTCAGTGGTCTCTGTCAATATCCAGGCACTGGACCGCTTCCCCTGCAGATGATGTAAAGGAGAGATAGAGTAGTGGGTCATCCGTATGTTGGTGACAGTATACTCTGAATCTCTGGATGACTCCTCCCAGTGGCTTCCAAATATGTTAAATAGCATTGGGAAAAGGATCTACCCCTGAGGAACACCACATTGGAGAGTCCACAGAACAGACAAACATTCCCCAAACTGGACTCTCTGGGGACAATAGCCAAGAAAGGAAGGAAACAATTGTAAAACAGGGCCTTGTACCCCCAACTCTGACTTTTGTCCCAACAAGATACCTGGCTCAATGGTATAAAAAGCCACCAAGGGGTCTAGGAGTACTAGGATAGACAAAGACCCCCGGTCAGCCTTCCAGAGCAAGTCATCTTGCAGTGCAACCAATGCAGTTATCCCACATGAAATTCTTCTATCAGGGCTGTTTCATTCATTGTGTAGGGAGCCATGAATGAACTGCTGTACCTATAACACTGCATACAATATTTCAAAGGAAGGAAGGAAGGAAGGGAAGGAAGGAAGGAAGGAAGGAAGGAAGGAAGGAAGGAAGGAAGGAAGGAAGGAAGGAAGGAAGATTCTCTGATTTATGAATGTGGGATATTGCATTTGCATCCACAATTCAAATTCCAGGACATGGTCTGAGTGTGGGTGGGTGTTTATGTACTTCCCAAGTATTTTGTGTTCTGCCTTAAAATATGGCATTTGTTATACGTAATGCCTTTGCATACCCCATACCAGGTCTAAAACTGTATCTTGAAGCAGCAGCAATATTTTAAGCATTTGTTCGGAAAGAATGATTCATTCTGTATCATCTTTTAAATAAGGAACCTAATGCATTGTATACCCACGTCCATGTTGATGGTACAGATGCCATCAAATTAGTAATGCTGTGTATTATATATTTTGTCATTTGCACTAGTTTCTTTATATTTAACCAGAGTCACAGTGACATGATTTTATTCATACTACAGTTCCACTGCAAAGGTCATTGTCAGTATTTAAACACTTTCTTCAAAATTCATGTTTTAACACACCTTGAAATGTGTATCTTTATCTCAATATAGGCATATGACAGTTATCTTTATTAAAAATGTGTTTATATGCATGTTCATAAAAAGAAGTCTCAAACTTCCCAACAATTTAATAAGACACAGAATCTACTATCACTCTGAAAATAATTTATGTTACTCTTGCAGACTTTCTCCCCTACTGTCTCATATATATTAACTGCAAAATAAAAAGTAACAAAAATAAATGTCCAGAAAGAGTAACTAGTCTGCTCATTGGACTTCATACAGGTCACTCATAGTTTTGATGTTCACACATTATGAATGCTGAAGTGTTTCAACTGTTAACCAGGTGCTCCATTTTGAATAACTGGCTTTGCTTTTTTGCAGTCCACACTTTTAGCCTGCTCATGAGTGTGGTTACTGAATACAGGCGTACAAGCTAAAAGTAACCCCAGCAGTTGTCAAAGACTGCTTTTGTGTAAACATCCAGTATGTTGAAGCTGTTAACAAGCAACTTTAGCATACCAAAAAATGAACATTTCCCCTGATCATCTGTAAATTGTCAGATTGCCCTTGCTTGAAAGCAGTGGTGGGATGTCAAAATTTTTACTACCCGACTGTGATGACATCACAGTGTGGGCAGAGCTAACATCATGATGTCATGATGTCATGGGTGGGGCCAAAGAAAAAAGTAAATAAATACAAAATAATAATAATAAATAAAATAAGTGTGTCCGAGCACACACACCCCTCAACCCACCCACCCATCCACAACACAAACCTGTAAATAAATAAATAAATAAATAAATAATACATTAGAATACAGCCACCGACCCAAACATCCACCCACCCACCCCAAACACAAATCAACCAGAGCTTTTAAACCAGAACTTAAAGCTTATTCTGGCTGATCTTTCTCACACTAGGTCAGTTGGAAGGAACTACAGAATGAACTCACCACAAGATGGCTTCATTTTGGCACTTTTCAACTTTTCAACAGTTAAAGAAGTTAGGTACTAAGTCTTTGCCTAACCATTTCCCTAGGATAATATGCCTTAATGTAAATGTAAAACAGCTGTACCTCCTTAAGGGTTCTCCAGTTGGAACAGCAATTGGAACAGCACAGCTGTAGCTTATTGATGAGGTAACTCCAAGACTTTGCTTAAAAACCCCAAGCCATGCTTCCAGGGCTTTTTAGGAACTGTGGTAGTATGTCAATATAGGTAAAGGTATTAAATACACATTAAAATACACACAGACAAAACCACATCCAAAAGTGAGTCACTTACCCTGGGGAGCAGGCTATAGGGAGCTTCAGTCTAGCAGCTTCTCTTCCTCCTTTCCCCTTGGGAGGACAGCAAGGAGGCTGTGCATATGCACCAAGCACTGTAAGCATGCATGTACACCAAGTGATTAGCATGCATCAGTGAAAAGTTAAGCCCTGAAGGTGGTTTTTTCCCCCAAAAAAAACTGCTACCGGTTCTCTGGGCTACTGGGAAAAGTTACTACTGGTTCTGGAGAACTGCTGAGAACCTGTTACATCCCATCACTGGTCTTTAGGAAATCTTTTCCAAGTATATCACTTACTCTTCCAGTAGACTGGATACTAATGGTACAAACCTATATCCATCGACTCAGTAGTAGGCTATATTGAGCTCAATGAGATATACTCCTTAGTATTAGTTCCTAGTTAAAGATTTGCTCTATAAATTTCCTGTTTGGTTAGCATGTGAAAATGAGTGATGTTCCTTTACAATACCCAGGCATAAAAACATCTATAAGTGTGAAATTTCTAAGCTTGGTGTACACAGCTGCTGAGTTCCAAAATACGGTGCTCAAGTAGGTAGGATAATGAAAATATGGATGGGAAAATCTGTCATGTTTACTTTCTACTCCAGTCATGTTTCTGAAATCTTACATACTTCCCATTCTGAATATGGAAAATTTTGTGCACTTTAGTTAGTTTCTGGAAAAAGTTACTAAACTGAAACTCTCCCACATTTTCACTGACCAAGTTCAATAGGCATATCTATTTTCAGAATGATGACTGTGTCACATTTTCCTGCCATCAAGAGCTTCTCATTAAAAGGGAGATGCTGATTTGAACTTAACATGGCTTTGTTTAGGCATTTTCTTTTTTTAAAAAAGGTACCTTTGAATGCTTGAGCAAAGAGAAAGTTGTAGCCATTGTCCTCCACCAGTCCATATCTCCACTGTGAGAGGGGCTGTCTGAAGAAGGTCTATGACATCTTGGTCTATGAAATTTAACATCTCTTTATATGGCTGGGGATGATGAAAAATCAGTTCTATATTGCAGGGAGAGGTAGCAGATGGGATCTTCTGTAGTCTTTCTTCATTCACAGAGGAGCAGGGCTAGGACTCTTCCAGCTCAGGTTTCCCAATTACTCTTTCCTGGAATGCCTGAATAGGGATGTAACTTAGTACCTAGAGCTTCAAGGTGACATGTGGCATGGATGGACTAATCTCTCCATTTTGGTTTGTCTCATATTTGGCAATCTCTAATTCTGTTCCTCTTCAAATATAAAGAAATGTATGGATTTTGACATATTCTTAAAAGCAGCAAAATAAGATGGAATTTTCATCTCCCCATAAAGAAAACATAACTAATTGTTATTTGGATAAAATGAAAGAAAAGAGAGGAGATCTAAAGATATTTATTGAAAATTGTCATAAGAAGTTTCAGTACATGGTCCCTAAGATTAAAAAAAATGAACTTCTTTACATAAGTTAACATAGTTAAATTGTGAAATATAAATCTGTGGTATGGTATTATGAACACTTATCTAGAAATTGCTGTTACAGTGATTTGTACATTGTTGTTACTTGATGTCAAGTCACCTCTGACTTATGGTGATCCTATAAACCTCCAGAATGTCTTGCCGTCATCAGCAATGTTCACCTCTTGTAAAAACCCTATGGGTTCCTTTAAGGCAGGGGTTGCCAAACTTTTGAAGTAGGGGGCCTGGTCACGTTCCCTCAGACAGTTGGAGGGCCAGATTGGTGGTCCAAGAACCGGTGCCACTAGTGATGAAATTGGCCACAGATTCATTTACGGCCATAGGTTGCCTATCCCTGCTTTAAGGAGTCAATCTATCTCATAGTTGGTCTTCTTATACTGTTGCCTTTGACCTTTCCTATTTTTATTGTGTGTGTTTTCAAATAATCTGACCTTCTTGTGATCTGCCCAAAGCATAAAAGCATCAGGTTCATTATTTGTGCCTCTGAAAAGAATTAAGGCTTTATTTGCTCTCCACTTGTTTGTCTCTCAGGCAGTCCAGGGAATCCACGAAGCTCTCCTCCAGCACCCATATTTCAAATTAATCATTTTTTTCTGTAAAGTTTCTATACTCTCCATCTTTCACACCCTAAATGGTAATAGTGAATTCAAGAGTGTGGATGATCTTGATGTTGGATTCCTGTGACACATCTTTACATTTGATTATTTTTTCTAATTCATTTATTGCTGTCTATGGAACCACTGCAGCAGGGATCAACAAATCTACCACTTGTTCCTTTCAATGTAGTCCAATTTTATTAACAGAAACAAAAATCTCACCCTTATTACATTGCCACCCAGTGACTGTAAGAAAGTTCCAGTAGTCCAGATCTTTCTTTTTGAGATCAGTTCCTCAGCTTTTCTTTTGCTAGTTGGCACTGCAATCATATATTCTCCAAGCCCCAATGTGGCAAGCCTTATAGCCATGTGGAGAGAGTGGAAACAAGTCCAGGATAATGAACCAGCATTAGATATTTGTGAAGCTTGATCTACTTGGTATTAAGAGCCATTATATGCCATAGAGCTCCCTATTTGTGCTGCAGTTGCTCTGCTCTTGCTTCAGCTCACTTTGTTCTTTATAGAATTTTTTTCAGGATAGCCTTACTTTTTAATCCACTCCACAACGGGCATCAAATGAATCTTGTATGCTCCACTTGTACACTACCTGGTGGCGGCGACAGCCTATCCCTGGAGCTTTAAGACATTTTGTGAACTCAATTTTCAGCAAAAGCACCTGCCTTCATACCTTGAGGGTGAAGCAACATCCATTTGTATCTCACTTTCAAAACTATGGAGCCTGATATAGAAATGAATAAAGTGGAAGTGCAGTTAAGCTCTTGTTGCTAGAAGGAGTGCTTGTTTCTGTCTACTTAAATGGCCTGAACAGGATAATAGAATATTCTCCTCGGAATGCTTGTATCCGAAATGCAGGTAATTGATATATAAAGCATTCAAACATCTAGCCACTATCCCAAATGATTTGAAATGTTATTGCTAGGACCCCTGTAAAATATAATTTTGTATACATGTGTATGAATTGGGTCTCTAAGAAAGCATTGCAACTGAATTTTAAATTTGAGCTTTTTAAAAAGAAATATTGGTGGAGGTAATTACAATTGTTCCCTAACTGGCACTAGTTAAAAATAATAGCTATTTTTGCTATTTCTGAAATGTGGAGTGGAATGAAATAATGAAATTGTGACACACACAAACCCTTCCAGCAGGCTCCCTATTGCACAGTCAGCTGTATTACATGCTGACAGTGAAAGAACAGTCATGCTACAGGGAGCCTGCCAGAGCAGAAGGATACACTTGCTTGATCTCCTTTCTGTTCTACTTTTCGGCAACAGGTCACTAGCTATGTACAAGTAAGCACCTGATTCAACTTTGGAATTTATTAAGGTTCTGAAATGAAGTTGTGGCATTTGGTGCTTTGGCACCTTGAGGGTCAAAAAGCTGAGGTGTGTGTGTGTGTGTGTGTGTGTGTGTGTGTGTGTGTGTGTGTGTGTGTTTAAATACTCACCTTGGAAAATGAAAGCAACACCATATCAGAACCAGAAATCTCAAAGCAGAAGGAAGTTAAAAGTTTAAGTGTCAACGAAAAGCCCAAGCTCTCTTCTAAACAAGGATCTGAGATACTCTGAGACAGAAGTTGTCTGTCAATGTGATCATGAAAGAGCAAGATCTTCAGACTAGAGAGAGATTCAATTATCTGTTATTTCCAGAAAGTAGGGAGGATATATCCATATCACTGTCAATTCTTATAAACCTTCAGCCTCCTTCGCCTAATGTCTATTGTCTACTGGTACAGACATTTTAGCTGCCACTCCATTTGCAAATGACACTGTTGAATTGAAGCCAAATCCTCCCCATCAACCTAGTCTTTCTTCAGGGTCTCTCAGGTGGCTTGCAGCCTGGTCTTGGGTTTATCTGCTTGTGCTAGATCCTTAAAGGCAAGATCTTTTAAGTAGTCCAGGATATAGTTGGTTAGTGGAGGGTTGTATTTTGTCTCTTCTTCACTACACTCCGGGGTGTCAAGCCAATCTTCTATCTCACATTTGTCATCCTCCCCTTATGGGAACTCTTGTTCCATCTCTCTCACATCCTCCACTTGGCAAGAAATTTATTTGGTAGGCCATTTCCCTTTTTGTTCATTTTCCTTCCCTTCTGGATCAGCTTCCAAACTTCACTAAAACAATCAATGCAACGTAATGCCCTGAAAAAGAGATACAAGCCATGCCTGCCAAATAGTATTGGCAGAGAACCTTGGAGAGCCAGTAGATGTGAAAGTAGGCCCTTCTTGAGTAACTAAAATCATGCATTCACTGAAGGATATAAGTGAAGAATTATATTCATGTCATACACTGGGTAGATCATTCTAGGACAACTACTTGCAGAGCTGTGAATGATTTGCACCACATCAGCAAAGATTTCCACTTTCTCTAATTTTAAGCAACTTCAGGTACTGTGTTGGTAACAAGAAGTATAATGCTGTGTGTCTAGTTTACAAACTCTTTCCATTTCTGGAACTCTAAACTTGTTCCTGGGGTTAAAATCTTTAATGTTGTATGTCTTTTGCAGCAAGTTTTAGAGGTTTGTTGTTGTTGTTGTTGTTGTTGTTGTTGTTGTTGTTGTTGTTGTTGTTGTTGTTGTTGTTGTTGTTGTTGTTGTTGTTATGAGATTACTCTGGGTTGAAAGGCTTTTTTCTGGAGAAACTCCATTCAGGGGATGTCCAACTGAGGTTTCTTTCATGTCCCCAAGTGCAGCTCTTGGGTATTGAAACCCAACCTTCCAATCTCCAAGCTCAGTGTCTTAACCACTAAGCCACCGGGGGAGATGCTCTAGTAAGAAAAGCAAGTAGATTCTGGAAGCCTAAAGCATAGCCATCCCTCCCATGTTCCAGACTGTGTTCATGACCTTGTCAATGGCACAAGACCCAGATATAGCACAAGAAACATGTCATCTTCTAACTTTGATTCTGTTATGGAGTTTGGCAGTGACACCATCATATCACCAAGTAAAACTGGGGAGGAAGATAAGAAAACAAAAGCAAAAAAGTAAGAAAAGAAAAATACTGTAGCACTTTAAAGACTAACTGCTATATTGTTATTGTTAGTTTTCGTGGATCAAGTCCACTTCTTCAGACAAGGAGTAAAACTTCTAGGCATGGTTTATATACACAAAATGCAGGGGTTAAAGGCAGAAAGGTTTGCTCCAGCAGAATGGCAGGCAAGGAAGCATAACAA
The DNA here is from genome assembly GCA_030440675.1 of Furcifer pardalis. Taxonomy (NCBI): domain Eukaryota; kingdom Metazoa; phylum Chordata; class Lepidosauria; order Squamata; family Chamaeleonidae; genus Furcifer; species Furcifer pardalis. The sequence goes on from CP126892.1 coordinate 26,631,781, forward strand.
TGCAGCTTCCTACAGAGATATGGACAGATCTTATTGTACTAAACAAATTTCTGACCAAAACGCAAAAAGGCAGACATTCATCTGCATACTCTCACACACATACACACAAAAACACATTCGTGTACATGTTTTATATTTGCATACATTTTTAAACCCCAAGACTGACACATGGTACATGAGAGATCCATGCAGGGTTCTAATTCATCACAGCCAGATCTGACTGCTATGCTTCACAGCTGACATGAAAATGCACAAAAAATGTGATTTGATCCATATCCACACACACATCCATACATCTTACAATGTCAATGTACAAGAATACTAACTGATGGAATTCTATTGCAAATATTGGAGTAGAAGTTAATATTTCAACCTTTAGCCTCCCATTAGATTTTCCCCAAAAACTGATGATCAGAGAATTATGCATTTAATGGCTAGTGAATTTAGGATAGCTCCCTAGAGAGTGTTAATTATTTCTGTTCACACTAACTTCACAAAAGAAATATGCCCATAACTGCCTTCCTGAACAGAAGGATGCTTTGCCATTGGTTTATTTTGCTCGTTCCTTTAAAAAAACACCTCATAGCATCTATTGAAAATGGGGTGGCGGTGAGGATAGCAACTGATGCACTTTGCTGTATGTTTTCATCAAAATATGTTCCACTTTAATATGAAATGATAGCAGAATGAAAGATGATGTTAGCCATGCTTGGCTACCTTGCTTGGCTGTCACTTGCAAGATGCACTATTTTATAACAGAATCCAAGAGTTCTATTTTGAGTGTTGAAATGTGATTACAATACTGTCTACACCTTTGCATATGCTGTGCCTAGTTTCTCAGTATCCTTGCAAACAGTGTGGTGGTCTGCTGGGAATTGGTCTATTTCCAGCCCACATCACTCCTGTGTTGATTTATCATTAAATTCATTCTGTCCTGAGCCCATGGCTGAAATCCTGTGGCTAATATAGGATATGAAAGTAGAGTGGACCCTTTGAATCAGTTTTCTCTTCCTGTCAAAAGCCAGTCAAGAAAAGCAACTAAAATTCCCTCTCATTGCCTTCTCCTTTCCCTTTTTGCTTCTAGAAGGATGTTTTCAATAGACTTGCAAACTCAAGCTTGTGGCTTATTTTATGGAGCCAACTTATTTTTTATTTGGTCTTCCTCTTTTCCTGCTGCTTTTAATCTTTCTCAGCATTATTATCTTTTCCAGAGAGCCTTGCCTTCAATCTCCATCATTTTTGCCTCCAAAGATAGTTCAGGCTTTATTTGCTCTAGGACGCACTTGTTTGTCTTTCTGACAGTCCAGGGTATCCACAAAACTATTCTCCAGCCAACATTTCAAATTAATCTTTTTTTCCTTCTCCGTTTCTCTACTATCCAGCTTTCACATCCTAACATGGTGATCTGGGATATTATAATGTGAATGATCTCAGTCTTGATCTTGAATGACATTTCTTTACATTTGATGATCTTTTCTAATTCCATAATTGATGCCCTTATAAGCTTCAGTTTTCTTCTGAATTTTTGGCTGTAATCTCTATTTGGATTGAAGATTGAACCAAAGTATAAAAAATTGTTCACTGTTTTAGTTTCTTCTTTGTCTACTTTAAAGTATCGTTCTTCTATAGCCATATTTTTTCCACCTAAGTGTTCAATTGCAGTCCTGATTTGGCACTTTCTTCTTTCACTTTGATTAAAAATTATTCCAAAGAATTGCTACTTTCTGCCAGTAAAATGATTGTCATCTGCATATCTTAAATTATTAATCTGTCTTCCACCAATTTTTACTCCTTCTTCATCTGAATCTAGTCTGGCTAACCATATGATATATTCTGAGTACAGATTGAACAGAGAAAAGGATACATTGAAGTCCCAGTGTTAAATCCTGCATGTCGAGCTTCATGTGTGCTATGAGTGATGGCTCCAAGATTATAGAGTGTGGGTCACCTCATGGGAAGCTGGGATCTACCTTAAACAAACTCATGCCAGTGACATTTTACCTGCTTCAGGAAAAAATGCATTCTTGGATATGAGTTGCAGTCGATGACATGCACACTTTTCTGACATATTTGCCTATAAAAACATTCTGTCTCTCCATATTCTGTCCTCACAGTAGCTTCTTATCCACAATGTAAGTTGGCATCAGGACAATCAAGAGCTTACAGACACACCCATTTTATTCTGAACTGTCTACTCTAGCATAGCTTTCCTCTCCCTCAGACCCAATTCTCTCTCTCTCTCTTTCACTTTCTCTCTATCGTTATTGAGGATGATGTGTGCTAATCATATTTTCCTTTACATTCACTGCTTAAAATCATATTTTTCCCATCTTGATTTCTCTCAAATAGATAGCATCTCAGGCTCTATAAACAAGTGCATTCAGTGTCACCAGCCAACTGGTAGTTCTCAAAGAAAATAAATTCTAGAACATACAACATAGTGGAACCTCGCATTCCTCTATAACTTTTTTTAACATGAAGCATTGTGAGATCACATTGTAACAATTAAATATGAATGATAGAATCTTTCTCAATGTTCTAAAACAACTAGTGGCATTAATATGCAATGGAAGACCCTCTCAGTGGGCTACTGGTGACTATTGGAAAAATGTGATCAGGTGCACAGTACTGTATCTCTTAAATTAAGAGCCAAGGAGTGGGTATTCTGCATGGTATTAAAGTTCCATCTTTTTTTCTTCCCTAATTTAGCCACTGAAAATTTAGACTGCTCCCCCCCCCCTCATTTTCCAAATATACTGATATTTGACTGGATACCCATTGTGGTACAGTGGAGTGAGCTTGTAGAACAGGCTTCAAATCCCCACTCAGCCACGGAAACCTACTAGGAGTGTGGAATTGGTAAAACAATTTTTAAAATATTTCATTTATCTTAAAATCCCCATTAGGGTTGCTGTACGTTGGTTCTGACAGCATGTAACAAAAAACAACTCTTTAGAATTTCTTTCATTAAAAATACTTTCTGTTTGTTGAGCAAAGCATCTACTGCCAAGGTGGCACTTAATACTTATCTGAATCACCCACCATTCAATGAGACATCTAGTACAGGTATTCTGTTATCCTATCATTGTACTACTATTAGAAGAGAGAATTGGAAACTTCTTTCTACATCAGTCAAAGTGTCTCACATCTCTTTTATCTCCCTCATATATGCTATTTTCTCCCTCAGATAAAGAGACCCACATGTTGGTTTCTTTTTATCATTTTGGTGAACAAAACTCAGATGCCTCATTAACAGAGATACCTGTTGTCTCTACAGCAGGGTGAGGAATGTGTTGCTCTACAGATATTACTGTTATTACATCTGGAGAACTACATGTATGCTTTCTGAGGACCAGTGAACTGCCCTTTGGAACTAAGCTCACTCTTCCGGCAGATGTAGTCCATTATTCTCCTAACACTGGGACAGTGTAAATACATGCTGGCTCAGCAACATAGAAACCTCCACTTGCAGAAATGTCAACATGGCACAAAGAGAGATTGCTATCACTATCACCCAACTTATGTTTGTGGAACAAGCTTTTTGCTATCTCTTTGTGCATATGGTAAAATTTGAGCTGCTTGTGTTCTACTCCATTGCATGAGGAGTTTGGTGTTATAGGATTTGGATTTAAACATTTATCTTTCCCTGTTGGCTACATCCAACCATCCTTCTGATAAAGGCCCTGTTATGAAGTTTTGTCTTACTCCCTCCAAGAAGTGCTGATTTCTCTTGTTTCTGACATACAGCATTTTCAGCTTGTAGTTGTTTTTCTGAAGAATATGCTACTTAGACTGGCCCTCATTTGCCTAAACATGCTTATTTCAAAGAAAGCATATTTTTCTATCAGCAAATGGTTTTGCTGAACATTTGCCAACTTTACTTTATTCCCAATAAGTCCAATACTTCCTCCACGAGACCTCCACACCCTTCAACCACCATTAATCAAAGTATTAATTTTTTTTTTTTTGGGGGGGGGGAGAGAACACACTGATATTTTAATGGTTTTAGTTTTAACTTAAGGAAGTGAAAAACAATCCAAATATAAGGCTTTTAATTAATGTTTAATTTGATGTTAATGTTTCACATGAAAGCACTGATTTCCAGCCTGTGCAGCCATGCAATTACAGAGGCACTAGAGACTAGGTCTGTCTGGACGCAGCAAAGTACAGTATTAGCCTTCAATTTGTTCGGTTTCTGTGTATCTCATGGTTATGTATGTTGTAAATATATGTGTTCTTGACACAGTTCAGAAAATAACCACCACTGAAACTCTGACTGCATGAAACATTTAAGAGTTCTGGGGGAGAAAAAGGCAACTCACTTCTATTGAATTCAAACCACCATTTTACTTTCTGTCTGCCTCATATTCTACAATGTATAGAATTATATTTGTTTCCTATCTGTTTAGATAATTATTCAGAACTCATTCTTGACCTTCAGGCTGATAGTATGCATACACTATTGCCCAGGTGGCAATATAAGAAATCTCCACCACCACCCTCACCGGACGCTCCTTCAGCTGGCTGGCCTAGGGGAAGCAACAGCTGCAGGGCCTGGGCAGTGATAAAAGAACTCTCCACTGCTGTTGCCCTCAACAGATGCTCCCACGGCTGGCTGGTCTAGAGGGAGCAACAGCTGCATGGCCCAGGTGGTGATAAAATAACTCTCTGCCACTGCCCTCACTGGAGCCAGGACTCTGTTCCCGCCTGCTCACCCACTGGCCCCATCATTGCTGGAGGGATGAGGATTGGGCTCAGCTGCAGCTGCTCAGGAGGTGGAGAAAACTCCCACTCCCTAACTCTGGGCTCTACTTTCCTGGAGAAGGATAAGACTTCAGCAGTGGGAGGCGGCAGGCTGATAAAACCTACACTGCCGCCTTTACCAGACTTTCGTCCAATGTCCCCCAGATAGTTGTGGTGTGTATTGATAGTTATGAGGTATTTTGATTTATTGTCTATCGATTTATCGTGTATTGATCTATTATGTGTATTGATCTGTTATATTGTATCTACTGTAGTTATTGTTCTGCTATATTGTATGTCACTGTGTTTTTCCTGTATTGTAACTTTGATATTGATGTATACTGTGAGCCGTCCTGAGTCAGTTTTTACTGAGTAGGGCGTCATATAATAATAATAATAATAATAATAATAATAATAATAATAATAATAATAATAATAATAATAATAATAATAATAATAATAATAATAATAATAATAATAATAATAATAATAATAATAATAATAATTCCCAACAAATTACAGAACAAGAGATAATATCAAAACAATGTTAGCTTTGTAATTAGATAGCTATGTTGATATTTTGTCATCTTGCATTGAAGATTACTGGTAGATTCTTTAGAAAAACACTGAGACTTTTAAAAATTAAACTGTTTCTATTATTCTTATATTCCCCTGCTTTTCAAGGAATTTGGTTAATTGGTTTCTAGTTACTTATTTCACTTTGGCATGCTTCAGGTTTTTTGTTCTTTTGCTATTTAAGCACAGAAACTGAATATCCCCCCCAACATTGCAAAAATTAGGTTGTAAAGAAAATTGTTCTAGTAAATTACAAAGCTGAGTACAATTCAATTACTCATGTAATTGTTAGACATATGTAGGATTACTGCTTCTTATGTAAAGAATTACACTAAAATGTTTTTGTCCAAAATTTATTCCAACAAATAGATAGTGACCCAGGGTTCTTAAGATACACCTCACTTTCTGTGGTTGGAGAGAGAAGTCCCAGGCAGATATAGGGAGGCCACATTCCAAAGACATCATTACAGTTAAAATAGCAAGCTTTACAGTCTTTGTTTCTGTACCATTAATGATCTGATAGAAGTGGACACTGACAGGCAGGGAAGATAGAAAAAATATTTCTGCTCTACATTTTAAATGAACTGCACTCATTAATACTTCCCAGACGAATGCACAGATTGGGATGGGATCAGAGTGCTTCTCTAAATTACAAAATCTGAAATTTCTGTAACTGAATTCATGAAAAGTGACATGTGCCAGAATAAATTGATATATCCATTCCTAAGAAAAGGGTATTTGGGGGCATTCCAGTACATCACTCTGCCAACAAAAGTCTGCATAGTTAAAGCTATGGTCTTCCCAATATCAATCAATCTTTATTACATTCAAAGACTAGCATAGTACAACAAAATGAACAGAAGTTAAAAGGAAGGTATTAGCCTTCAATTTGTTCGGTTTCCTTGTATCTCATGGTTATGTAGGTTGTAAATATATGTGTTCTTGACATAGTTCAGAAAATAACCACCACTGCGTTTTGGTGCATTGTTTTTGTACAATTTCCATATTTCTGGTGGTGGTGTGGCACTTCCGTTGACAGAAGCAATCCGACCTGCAGGCTGTATTTTGGCAACCCCTGGCATATAGTCTGGCCTTAGTTTTTGTTATGCACAATCTGTATGTGAAGAAATCTGTTCTACTGTTGGGATCAATAAAAGAAGAGTGTGCTGCTCTTTCAAAAATAGCCTGTTTTGGATGACATCTGTGCCCAACATAGCATGCTGCAATCTTTTTACATAACCATTGCTTCTGAAAAGTCTATGGTGCCTTCCTCATTTGTTATGAATATTGTAAGTGCCTGCTTTTCATTTTAGTGCAGGATGATCAAATGTCTAAACCAGCAGGAAGATATGGTGTAGAAAAGAAATGTAAATTAAAGATGAAAGATGAAAATTGTCAGGCGTGAGACTTTGCTGTTATCCATGATTTAATGAAACTTGGTGCCTGGAGAGGGCCTCTAACATGTGTTATCTGTTTCAATATTGGCTAAACACTTTGCACACAAATTGCTATTTCCCAAAACTTTATATTTTTTTATTTATTTGATGGGGAACTATAGCATTCACTGGATAGCAAATGATTGACAATACATTAATGGGACATAGAGGGACCCATTAGGAGGTCTCACACATGCAACTTGTTGCTGTCAGATATAGAAGGGAAATCCACAAGGTTTCCTTATGCCTGTGCGTGCTTGAAGGAAGTGGCATATTAAATAGAATTATAGGTAGCTAAAACAATGTGAAATAGGCTTGCTGTATGCATGGCTATGCAGTCTGAAGATACACCAACCATAGACATTAATTATTTATTTATGTTTCAAATTTCTATTGCCGCCCAACTCGACACCCACTCTGGGTGGCTAACAGCATTAAAACAAACAAGACCATCATAACTAAAACCCTTTAAAACCCCATTAAAAATACCCATGAAGTTACCACCCAACTCCATCAGTTAAAAGGATCAGGGAACAATTTTGTTATATGAGCCAGCAGGCAGGGGTCACCACTCCCCCAGTGCCCCACACCTGCTTTGCCAGCCAGGTTTTTAGCTCTTTCCTGAAGGGCACCAATTATATATATCCATACCCTCTTCAGGCATGCTAAATCCTGAATAAGTTAAACATATGTGTTAGAAAGGTGTGCTAGAATATCTTCTCCATCCTAGAACAGAAGGAAGAGAACAACTTATTCTCAATGTGATCAAGAACAAGGGACATATCGTATTTATGAATTTAGGGAAACCTTCAATAAATAGAGGAGTCTTTCCTTGATAGAAAACTACCATATGTCAGGAATGATAGAAATGAAAGGGAATTGAGGATCGTCATGTGTTCACCTTATTCAAGATTTGGTATAATTATATAGCACTCACTACACTCAGCATTATGATATACTCCAGAACTTAGAAAAATTTGTCTAAACTATGACTCTGCCTGATAATCTCCTAGCTGACAAGCTCTGATTAACTGACCATGCTAACAAGCTGTGATCTATACTTCATTTATAGTAATACTCCTTGAAGGAAATGACAACAAGCAGAGGCTTGGTAATAATGACAGTGAAACATATGGAGATAGCCTTTGGCTATTAAATAGGGATATATGCATGTCAGATAATATGGGTCTGATCCAAAACTGGCCATTCAGAAAGTCGCCCAGTTTGACTCAACTCAAATTCAACTCTGATCTAAAGCTTTTCACATTAGATAAGTTACATTTTGGTGCAAATTATTGAATTATTAAAAGGGATAACAAGAAATCAGAATTTACTTGATATCACACAATTATTATCATCCTCTTGTATGCATACCTTAACATGGTGAAGAGCTTTCTTTATGTGCCCTTTTGGCTGGCCAAATATAGGTATTACCACAACATGGATTTTTGAATGTTTCGTATGCTCAACACAGTTGCCTCTTTATTCAAACTTAGAAGAAATTAATTTAGTGGGCATTTTACATCATTTTACAACCAGTATTTGTATCTTTTTTTTTCTTTCTTTTCAGCTGGACTTGCTTCTACATAGGTTTACACCTCAGATTATAGCTATTACTCCAATGTAGCCATGCTGTAGGGATCCAAAAGGATCAATAGGAACTGAGCCTATGACTAAATCTGACCTGTATAAGGAACCTGAAAAGCTAGTTTTAAGAAAAAGTATATAATGACATGCTGAAGCCATACATACACTTAAGCAGTCTATGTACATCAGGATATGCATTATTCAAACCCTCTAGAAACTTCCTTAGGGTAGGATATTTAAAGAACTGTTTTGCAGTGGAGTTAGAGTGCTGGAAGGAAATAATAGTTGATACCTAAACACATAGGGATGACATAGACGGACAGGACTATTTAAGGTGGAGTAGGAATTTGAGTACTGTGGAGAGATGTGGAGATATAGCAGGCTTTCTGATGTAAATTGTTGGAATTTAGCCAATTTGTGGGCATATTTTTTTCTAGTTGTAGATTAAGAGGATTAATTTAATATTCAGAGGAGTGATGGAGAATCCTCCAGGGTGTCAGGTGAAGTGCTTCCAGGTCTGGGTGAAGCAACTTGTAAGGTCCTAGAGAAAGTAGTTCTTATGTCTGAAGAAGTGGACTTGATCCATGAAAGCTAATATTAAAATATAGTAGCTAGTCTTTAAGGTGCCACAATGTTTTTGTGTTTTGTTTTACTTACTGTCAAATATGCAAATGTACAATGCTAATAGCCTTAAAATACTATACAAAAACTATATTAAAAACAATTAAACATTAATCATGATTAAAACCCAGATTAAAAAAACATTTTAATTAAAATCTATATTTTTAAAAGTTAAAAATATCTAGATTTCTTAAATACAGTAAAACCTCGGGTTACAACAAAGGTCCATCCCAACAACCTCCATCATAATGTTAAAAATCATAACCCGAAGCATGTTTTCACATAGGAATGCATTGAAAATTTAAAAAAGGCCCAACTAGATGAAAAATAATTTTAAAAATGCCAAAAAAAAAAAACCAACAACACCAAAATAAAATTAAAAAATGGCAGACGCAATCATTCCCCACCCTCACAAAAGCAATGGAGTGATCTCCCTATCTTTTCACACCATTTAGGGACCTTATCTGATGACAACGGCACATCCACAGCAGTAAACACTGCACTGTGACTTTGGGTGGAGCGGGAGGTGGCCATTTTAAATTCTAAAATGATTGTGGTGGCCATTTTGGAATTCAAAATGGCTGCCACAACAATTTTAGAATTTAAAATGGCCACAACCCCCTCCACCCAAAGTCACAATGCAGTGCTTACTGCTGCAGAAGTGCCATCCCCAAATGGTGTGGAAAAGGTAGGTAGGTAATTACCATCTTAGAGATTAAAATATCATAGCACAATTTTCGTAAACTGAAAATCTCCCAACAACGTATCTCCCTCTGTCCTCTGCATTTGTAGTGGTTGCTCCTCACTCCCCTCCTTGCTCCTCCCTTATTTAAAAACACATCTCTCCTTGACAGTTTGCCCTAAATGAGTAATAGAAGTGAAGAGGAAAAGTCAAGGGAAGAAAGGAAGAGGAAACCCAAGGGGCAGTGGAGAGTCACAGCAGCTGATGTTCTCCAGTCCATACACTCCCCTTCTCTGACAGATGATACACAAGACCTCCTCAGAAATATTGGCAGCAGAAGCTCTTAGACAAGCTTCAGGTTTTTATACACACCTTCATCAGGAGCCCTGGTGGTGCAGTGGTTAAAAGCTGCTGTACTGCAATTAAAAGGTTGTGAGTTCAAACCTAACCAGGAATCAAGGATGGTTCAGCCTTCCATCCATCCGAGGTCGGTAAAAGGAGTACTCAATATGTTGGGGGCAAAATGCTAATTGACTTGTGAACCATCCAGAGAATGCACTTAGCACTATGGAGTATATGTAAGTGTGATTGTTTTGCATTTTGCTTTGCTCCACAAAGAGGTGGCAAAAGTTGAGGCAAGGAAGACCAGATGGAAGGAAAGCGGCTGTCTCACCATCCAGCAGCAGGGAGGACTTGGCCCTGCAGAGGTAAAAAAAAAAAAGCCAAAATTCTTCAGGGGAAGCAAAGGGACACAGCAGCAGATGATCCCTTGGCCCATATATTCCCCTTCTCCACTTCTCCTCCACTCAGAAATACTAAGAGTAGCAGCCCTTACACAAGCTCTAGCTTTTATATATTCCTTATTGATTGCTTCTGTATGTCACCACATTCATCTGGAGACAAAAAAATAGGAGTCAAGATAGGTTTGTTTTGACAATCTGGCTTTCCCATAATATTACCTCCCACCAATGACATAAATCCATTCTTCTGCATTCTTTCTCTTAATTAAGGAGATATCTATTAACACAAATATATTTTTTCTTATATTTGCAACAGCTCCAGATTCATATCCAGCCACACACCTAATGGATGTTCCTGACTAATGAACCTTTTTTTCTTTTTCTTTCTTTTTTTTTTGTCGCAGTCAAACTATGGACTGCCAAAATGAAGCCATTTTCTTGGCTTTGTTTTTGGCCAAATTGAAGTCCTCATCGGTGCATGTTTCTGGCAGTAATCGGCAGGCCAATAAAAGAGCCAGATTTTGTATCTCTCCACATTCACATAGCATGTTGTTATCTGCCAGCAGGCCCCACTTGAACATGTTGATCTTTCATTTAGGCACTTCAACCCTCAGCCTATTCAGAGTCCCCCAAATGAGGTAGGGGAGGTAGAGTTCCTCAGCTATATCCTCTTTGTTGTTTTTTGTCCAGTGAGCTCTTTCCTCCATCTTCAAATTTGGTTTTGTTCTTGTGTAGCCTTGAGAACATTTCTTCTTACCATAACGCTCTTCCTGGATCTGATCCAGTGGACCTAATACTCATATCCATTCAGAGGATGTTGAGTGTCATTCTCTTGCTTAGTTCTCTCAGCTCCCGCTGCTTCTTCTCTCCTGAACTTAGGTGGAGTGATACCAACAAGAGCGTATATTTTCTCAACTGGTGTAGGTTTGTGGCATCTTGTCATTATGTGCATGGCTTCATTAACAGCAATGTCAACTTGTTTTCCATGTGTGAATGTACTCCATACTGGAGCAGCATACTCTGCTGTGGAGACACTCAGGGCTAAAGCTGATATATGCAGTGTGGATGGTTGAGTTCCCCATTCATAGTTTGTGAGTTGGCTAATGAACCTGAGAAATTATTTATGAATGGCCAGCGTTTCACCACTGAAATGTGCACCTACTGAGGATGGCAGCTATATTTCTATTTTCAATGGACAAGTGACTTTATATGTATTTCACACCTGTAACTTTTCCTTCTACTGCTTTCAGTTTGGCAATCTTATGCAATATATTTTCCCCAGTCTTTTTAGCACATAATGAATCTTCTATTTATGGCCTATGCTTCAGTGCTCAAGTCATATATGGCTGTAACTGAACAACTGTGGGAAGACACCATTTCCTTTCCTGTGTGACTTTGAAAGAGGAGGAAAGCAAGACAAAAAGGAATTTATTCTGAAGGGTAAATGTTTGTAGCAGTAGTGGAAGATAAATATCTTGTCTGTTTCTCTACCTGAGAAGCTTGCCAAAAAAGGAGAGTGCTACTACCTGAGTGGTTTTCTCCATAATCCTAAATCAGGTAATAACAGCACATTTCATTATAACTGGCAGAGCAGACAAACAAATAGCACTGTCTGCTTTTGCTGCAATGTTATCTGTTTCTTCTGGGTCATTATCTCGGGCAAGAGCTGTGCTATTTTATCTCTGCATTTTTTATGGGATGCTGCTTACTAATTCAGTTTGCATAGAGACATCAGCAATACCATCAAGGAAACATGAAATCAGGAGCATTTTGCTAATTCTAGCCAATCAAACCCTTGATCTTTTTAAAGAAATGTGAACTGAGTGAGGTAAAAACAAGCATTCAAATTATCTTCACAGTGAGGTTTTTTGTTCATGAATGTAAGCAGATATATTTCATCCAAGACATTTCACAAGACTTCATAGAAATTGTTGGCTTCCCTGGGCAGCCCTAAGATGTTTTTATCCAAGATGTATTTTCAACATGTGTCTGAAATTTTATCACAGGGAAAAATCTGATAGAAGGATATGCAAATACATTGGAGAAATTTAGTCTGTCCGCAAATAAATAAATACAAAATCCTTTAGTTGTTTCATCTGAGGAAAAAAAATCTACATATATTTCAAATGTCACTTATGACAACAAACTTTGGGGGATATCCTTCCCAAGTGAACAGTCCTCCTTTCATCTCCATATTTTGAAATCAGGGCCATAACTGACAGGGTAAGAAATGCTTGATCTCAGAGTCCCAAACTTAGAAGGCACAATAGCTGCCTTGTCCTCTGTCCATCATCTGATATGGCAGCAAAAAACTAAAGAGGAGCAGCAAGTGTTACCTGACAGGGAAGCAAGATGTTGCTCATTATTGGTAAGCCACTATACCCCACCTGAGGCCCCACTGAATGTTAAGAAAACTTCTTGTCCTACCAGGCTATGCCATCACAAAAGCAATACATGCTGTGTGGCCACAATTTGTCAATGAAGGAGCTCACTCTCTGTAGTGCCAGATCTTTTTTTCTTCAATGCTGGCGTAAAGTTGAGATCCTTGCAACCAACACATGATTCATAAAGATCTCTCTGAGGTCATCTGAGTTGGTAGTTCAAGTCCTGAGTACTGCATGATACAATGAGTGCCTGTCTCTGTCCCAGCTCCTGCCAACCTAGCAGTTCAAAATCAAGGAATTGCAAGTAGATAAATAGGGACCACTTTAGTGGGAAAAGATCTTGGCAGTGGTGGGCATCACCTGGTTTGCACCAGTTCGCCAGAACCGGTAGCAGAAATTCTGGCTGGCCTTGCCCATCCAAGTTTTGAAATAAAGTAGTCCTCATTCGGGTGCAACGCAGGGCTTTCCCCCTGGCCACACCCACCACACTATGCCCACAGTATGGTAGAAAAAAAATTGAGCCCACCACTGGATCTTGGGGAATTCTTCCAGCAAAAATCCTTTCAACCCAGAAAGCACCATTGTGTGCTTCTGACACAATTTTTTTGAAAAAAATCTGATTCACAATACACATGACCACAGAGACCACAGTTTCAATCACTCATTGGTTCTGATGACATCCCCTTTGAACCAGCATACCACCCTGAGTTGCCCCAGTAAGGAGGGTGGTATACAAATAAATAAATAAATATAGCCAACACTGGAAGAGACTGTTTACATTTGTATTATGTCTTCTCATGAAACCCTGACAATATGAAGGGGACACATCGTTCTTCTGTGGAAAGAGGGATAAAACTGGAAAAGGTGACAGTCAACAGCTAAACTGTAATGAGAAAACAAACTACAAATCCTAACTATGAGATTCCAGCTCTCACTCATTTTATCAGGAGTTAACTTTATTGGAGCCAGGGCAACTAGAGCAACAGACATCTCAGGTTGGCTTGTGTAGGACTCTCTCCAGAGGGGCAGGGTAAAGCCATCAAGACATTACAGCCTTCATCCTTTGACAGAGATCTCCCAAGGGCTCTCTTTCCCTGCCAAGAAGTTGCTGGAGGCACGTCCTTTCCCTATCTTCAACATTGAATGTTTTGAAGTGGTAGCCATATTACCATTTTTTCAGCTTTGTTTTGTTTTATTTCCTATCTTCACCAGGTATCTCTTAGGCAGTTACACCTCTACACCCAGATATGGAATTCCGAATGTAAGCCCTATCCTCTTTCCTGCCTGCCCCAGGAATTCTTCTCTATCACATACAAAACTTTTTTCTTTCTTTCTGTGTAAATTATGAATGTGCCTTTATATGAAATATAGTTAAAATTTAAAATATATTAAAATGTTAAAACAATTAGACTGATTTTGACCAGAAGCAGGCTACCTTTATAGTCATGTCTCTGCTATTTCCTACATCTTCTCTTGTACAGGGCTTGGACCTATTGTGTGGTAGGGGGATTTGTTAGCACTACATTTTGGTAATGAATTAAAAAAAGTAGTTCTTTGAGTTCTTTGTTCCATGAGAAGCCTCGGCAAGACTTCATGAAGCAGCATAAAAATTGAACAATTAAATTAAATTAAATTTTTGTAGCTTTGATGGAAATATTTGCCCAAAGGCTCAGTGCCATTGCATTTTGAGTCTCTGCAACAAGAATACCAACCTGCAGCCTTCCATATAGTGCTCTAGTTCCCACCACCACCAGATGATGTTATCCTATAGCTTGTTCTTTTCCAGCTGGCAGTATGAAAAAGCCACCTATTTAAGTACTGTTGGTAGAAGCAATAAAAAGAAGTCGACTCTCTTCCCTAGAGGTTTGTATGTGACAGAGATTTTTCTTTGCTATTAATCTAAATTATAACTTGTTCCATTGTTGCAGATAAGGAGAGAGATTGAACCAATTTTCTTATTTCCTACCAGTAAGGATTGTGAAGCATTTTGATAGAGTTTTCTCAATGGTAGGAACAATGTTTTGTACAAAATGCCCATCCTAAGCAAAATTATTGTCGGGGGGGGGGTGGGTGGGGGGTTTACATATACAATTGCAATTTTTGAATTGTGTGAATTGCACCAAATTAGGATGATTACTGTTTTATTTGAGGTTTCTAAACATTAGGCATTGTTAGCAATCAGCCAGCCATTCTGTGCTTACCATGTATGTGTGTGTTTTGCACAGGAAAGGAGAGTCAGGATACTTTACATAAATTACAGAGATCACGAGAGCTCTTTGTCTCTCCTTCTGCCAGAGGCAAGAAGTGTCACAGGCATTTAAAATTCTTCACTGAGGTGTTTTGTCAGATAAGACAATCAAACTACACAAAAATAAGAAATGTAGTGAGCCTCCTTTCCACCCTTCCCTTCATCTTTGCTGCAGAGATACTCTTTGTAAATTCCCTCTGACTCTATACAGAGAAATCTGTCTATTCCCTTGCAGTGACAAATGAGGACTCTGTATACATGTGCAAGTACATGCATGTGTGTGTGTGTGTGTCCATGTGCACCAGATGTGTGGCTTTGAAGCTTGAAAAATGTGTGTGTTACCTTGCAGAGTTTCTGGGAACAAAGAACAGAACCCTATGTCTGGATTGACTCCTATGACAGTTCAGGGTGTGTGTGTTCTTGTCATGAACTGCTTGTGCCATAGGTTTATATGTCACAATCCTCAATCCAGTGTGCTGATGCTTTCCAACTTTTAAATAGGAGAAGCAATCGTTCACCATATGGAGAGGCCATACCTTCCTGCAGTAAATGACTTGTGCTTTGGCCTTCAGTGTGTTGCCTTTAATCAACAATATATTTCAGAGCTAGGACACAAAACAGCACCAACGGAATATGAATAAAAATGGAGGTGCTGCTACAAAGCTAGTTTTTTTGGTGTCACCACAACCCGATTAAATAATTGTACTGATTCACCTGTTCAGAAACGTCCGCCAAAATATGCCCCTTCTTATTTTGAGCTGTTGACCATATTGCTAATGACTACTTTATATTATTTTTTTCCTAGTCACAAGGCTGGTCCTTAATCACTGTAATATATGATCAACAATGGGCTTTTGATTAGCAATTAGTAAGCACTAGTGTAGCAAAAATTCTGTTTCCCCTCTCCATACAGCTGTTTTTGATGTGCTTTGTTGTGTGTGGCTTTCAAGAATGCAAAAAGAGCATCCTGTACTTTGCAATCAAGAGAACAAAAGATAAATCAGAAAAGTGCCCACCTCTGGAAATCTGGATGCTTTCTTTCTCCCTTTCTCTCTCTCCCTTGTTACATATATTGTCTGCAATGGTTTTGATTGGGTTTTCCCCCCCAACATGAGATTGACAGCATGTAGGATGATGGTAATCACTGGGGAAAAGAGGAGAGAGAGCTTCTTGTAAGAAAACAGTCAGCCTGCAAAATAACACTAAGGCTGTCATCATGGTCTGGTTATTGCTACACTTGAAAGGTAGAGAACAATATATATATATTGCAGCTGTGGCAAATAACATGAAATGAAGGTCTCTACATGCTGTCTTTTTAATTATGGCCTACAGTAGAAGTTCATTTCCAAGAGAAGTTGGATATACTGTTCAAAGTATTCATATATATTTTAAAAAAATAATCAGTAATGAGTGGAGTGAGAAACAGAGAGAAAACCAAAGTGTTTTGATATTGCATCTTGGATTGTTCTAAATGACTCAGCCACTTCTTCAAGGTAAGTGTCCACCTTTCCTATAACATCAAAACATCCAAACCTTACATAAGGTAGAACCAGCATGTAGCAAGGTGCAGAGCTCTCAATAGCAACCACTTACTGTAGATGTCTTTTTTTGGAGAGATGGAAGTAAATGAAAAGATGGGGGGGGGGGGTTAAAAATAATCTGCTGATTTAGGAATTGGTTCAGGAGGTTCCACAAGGATGCACTAACAAGTAAATCAAGTACTGCAGAGAATGGAACACAGCAACTTACTTCCTAAACATCCTTACTTCCTGGAATGGCAAACTTTGGTAATGAATGGCAATGTGCATACATAGCATAGGCCTCAGAAAAGACCTCCCAGGTTCTTGGGCCAGGTGTGATTTTGGAGGAGTTATCCTATAAGAATTCATGTATATGTGCACACAAGGGTCTGCAGTGGCCCAAGTGGTTAGGACACTGACTGGGAGGTGAAAGTTCAGCAGTTCAAAATCTGAGTGCTGCATGATGGAATGAGTGCCTGTCTCTGTCCCAGCTCCTGCCAACCTAGCAGTTTGAAAGCAAGAAATTGCAAGTAGATAAATAGGGACCAATTTAGTGGGAAGGTAAACAAGGTTCCATGTGCTTCGGTGTCTAGGCATGCTTGCCACATGTCCACGGAAATGTCTGAAAATGCAGACAGCACTGGCTCTTCAGCTATAAACAGAGATGAACACTGAACCCTAGAGTTGCATATGACTGGCTTTCGAGCAGTGGTGATCTTTACCTGTATATGTGCACACACCTGTTCTCCATCGATTCTTCACCTAGCACAAAAGACAACAACCAAGGGTGGGATAGACAGCTCGTTCTCTCTTTTAAACATTTTAATTTTTTAAAAAATATTTTTTTTAAAAAATTAATCTCTTAAATTTATAAATTTTAATGTTTTAATTAATCTTGAACCTTTAAGTTTTTAATCTCTTTGAATTAGGGGTATAGTTCCTCTGTGTTCTTAGCTGTGTTTTTAGCTGTATTTTAATTTTTGGTTTTTAGTTTTTAATTTTTACTGTTTTTAAATTTTATTTTTTATTAGATTTTGTGATGGATGGGTTTATATTGTGGGACTGTATAATTGTTATGTTTTATTTGTTGTCAGCCACCTTGAGTCATTCGTGAGGAGGGTGGCATAGAAGTATGATGATAAAATAGTTGGATTTATGGATGGGTTCATTAGATTGTTATTTTCCAACATTGTGTAGCCGTCCTGAGTCGTTCTGAGTAGGGCAACATACAAGTATGATAAATAAATAAATAAATAAATAAATAAACTTGAAAGCTGACTGAAGAAAGGACTTTTTTCTTGTTGATACTCCCCCCCCCCAAAAAAAAAGAGAGAGATAGAAACAGGAAAAAGGGAGGGGCCTTTGTGTCTCATCAGGTCAATTTTGACTTATAGTGGCCCTCTCCAGAGTTTCTTTGGTAGAAAATACACAGCAGTGGTTTTCCGTTCTCCTCCCTTCTACTGTGGATACCCTGTAGCTGTGCAGCTAACCCATACTACATAGGCTGGCACTTCTCCCAGGAGGAATAGTTTATAGAAACATGTTTTTTGCCACCCTGGTTCATTGTAGACAGTACACATACTGTAGTGTAGAAAATGTGTGCACTATGGGTGGTTATATTAATTGAAATCACACACACGCACACATATCAAAAATTCATGACTAAACTCACCTTGGTTCCCACTTCAACTCTGCTTGACATCTCATTAAATGTGGAACCCTGTTTCAAAAATGAGTACACACTTCCTGACTTGGAAATTATGTGGCCTGTACGCTGGATCAGGTATCTGGTGGCAAAGCCAGAATTGGGAGGTTGAGTCCACACTGCCTCTGGGGTAAGAGACAGCCTGCGTAGTTGTGGGTAAGATGCATTGTCCCAGGGTACAATCCAAAGAAAAGCAAGGTAAACCACTTCTGCATATTCTCTACCTCTGGAAGAGGTCACCAAATAGTTCCAACTAACTTGTTGAAACACAATATGAATGTATAAAGGCCACCCCCATGTGGCTCTAGTTAAGTAACGGATCCCTCTGAAAAATGTGCCATCTAAATTCAGTTGAAATCTGAAAGGGGGGACCCAAAACCTCTTTTGCTTGCTTTAATAGCACTGTGGTAGCTTGTCTGAGAAATTCAGTGACAGAAAGGAAAATAATATTAAAACAAATAAATATTTGCTTTAAACAGGTTACAGCACTGAATTTGGGGATGTGTGCAGTGGAATGTCTCACTATGGTTAACTAGATGAATAAAATTTGCACCCAGCTCTGGCCAAATTGTTCACACCAACTTTTCTGAATGAAGGCACAACCCAATGAACATGAGGAGCCTACCTTTCAGCATCTTTCATGATCATTGCTTGCTAGCATCATGCGGTGTTTTGCACATATGATGTCTGTTATCTTAGACAGACATAGTCTCAGTGCAATTCTTCTTCTTCTTTGTCCAGATCAATCTTTAGACCTGTGGTTCCCAATGTGGGGCACCGCACACACCCTCCAGGAGTGCAATTAGATTTTTAAGGCAATTTAAGAATGAGTTATTAACAGTTAATTTAATTTCACTACTTCAATTGTCCTTTTGTTCCTTTCTTTTTCTTTTCCATGGTTCATGTTATTTGGAAGTTTGTTTAGACCAAGTTAATGGCCTTTTTGGCTTCCTCCACGTGTTATTATTTGTCAGTGTCTCTCCCTCAGAACAACTCCCCTCATCACTGGTTCATCACAGTCTACACAGCACAGATGCTGACCCTGAGGATGGCTAAACAGTCTATTACTAGAAATAGAACCTTCTTGATGGAGCCACCAATGCTGTGGAATACACTGCCAGTAGAGCTGTGCCAAGTCCCATCCATGGATATCTTCAAAAAAAAATTTAAAACTTTCCTATTCAAGGAAGTTTTTCAGAATGTTATCCCATGAGCAATAAATTAACCAATCAGATTTCAGTATTCTCTGTGCCCATAGATAGCAGTTACTTTATTTTGGATTTATCTGTTTGTTTGGTTTATTTTTAATTTGCTATATGTTTTATTATATTATTTTGATAGTTATATGTACACTGCCCAGAGTGGGATAAAAATGCAACCAACCAACCAACCAACCAACCAACCAACCAACCAACATCCTTATTCCAAAGGTTTACATATCTGTCTGTCTGTCTGCTTGTCCTGTCCTGTCCACTAGTATGTTTCATGACGAACATGAGCAAAGAATGAAAAGGAGAGATATAAGAATTAGATAGCTCTAATAAATCTATAGAATAAGTAGGGGAAGAAATAACATACAGGCTGTGTTTTTGTCTGATGTTCTATGCTAGGATTTTAATATCCTGAATGGCAGAGCATGTATATTTTCCAAAGCATTTTCTGACTGCTAGGAACATTTGTAATGATCACACTTATAAAATGATCTCTAGAAATGAGAAAACATCATCATTTTCCAAGAGAAATATCTTCTACATATCAAATAAATTTATCTCCTGCAAAAGTAAATTTCTTCTGAACTTCACTCTTTGTCAGAAAATTCTTTCCAGTGATGTAGAAAATCTTCACTTTGTTTAATGGGGCAGCTGTATCACTTTTCTTCCCATTTTGGCATAGAAAAATAGACTGTTAATTTTCTACTTACATGACTATAGTTGTTTTATTATTATTGAGGACTTCCTGAAGGATAAGTTATGTAGTCTTTCATCCTAAACTTTACTGGAATTAAAGTTATCATAGCAACAGAAAGGGAGCCAAATAGCTAGCAAATATATTCCGAAAGGAGGGAGAAAGTTGATCAATGTGGAAAGAGTTAGACTTAGGTGCATTCAGCTCAAACATCTGAAGGATTATTTGCTAACTCAAGGATGTGAAATCTTTGCTTCCTTCAGTGTTTTTGGTCTACTATTCCTATAATCCGTTATGACTGACCATATTGGATAAGGTTTTTGTAAAACTGCAGCCATTTCCCCTCTGATTACTGCAGTATTCCCTTTTCTGACTTGTATGTGCTCTCAGCCACTTCAGTGGTAAATGGAAATATTAGTATCATTATTTGAGTAAATTTGTTAATCTGGACAAGGCTACTGCCCTTAAAAATTATTTTTCAGAACATGGTCCACTAGGCATGGTATCTCTGGGTTTCCTGGGCTATATATCCCATGATTCTTAATTCTTGAAATTCCATTTGGCAGAAACACACCTAAGACTACTAAATGTAGCTCATCTGGGGGGGGGGGCTTCTATCTGAGAAGGCTTCATGGTTTAGCATGGGCCTAGATCTACCCTAGTGCCCTGTTCAGTTAGGCCTTGGTGAGGTAGATCTCTCAAAATGGAGAATTAATGAAGTTGTAATCCAAGAAATTAAAACAACAACATGTCTATTAGCCACTGTTTCCAGAAGAGTTTTGGAAATAATCTAGGACCTTTAGAAGGCTATACATTTTTTGACAGTGCTGGCTGAAACAGAAATGAGCACTGAACCCTAGAGTCAGATACGACTGGCTTTTGAGCAAGGGAAACCTTTACCTTTAATATTGTTGAATGTAGTTGATCAATAAAGAGTGAGTTGTTATTGAAAGTAACTTTCCAAGCTTAGTTCAAGAATAAGAACAGGTTTTTACTGACTTTTTTAATGTTTGATTGTAAAACTCTAGCACTACTTCACTCTCCAAAAGGGTCTTTGCCTCCCTACTGTGTGCTGTGTTTGTGGATACTTTACATAAAAAATGTCACAGCATATCCATCTAAACAGTAAATGGAGAATAAGTAGATCTAGACAGCATGTAATATTATTATTATTATTAACTCACATTTACTGCCCAGAGGACGTTCCCGCCCCCTCCAGGCTTCACCATCAAAGACCGTCGGTGGCAGGTATCGAGAGGATGCTCCTGCTGGCGAGAGGACGCTCGCACCCTCACTCCAGGCCTCGCCATTTCGGCCTCGCCATCTTGGCCCAGAGCAGAAGAATGCCGACAGCTGTGCTTTTATGATGACCTGATATTGTGTAATTTGTAATTTGTAATTATGATTGGGGACTCTGGGGATTTTGAACTGTAACTGTGATTGGGGATTGGGGATTTCTGATATGTTTTTGATTTTGTATTATTTGAAGTGTTGCTGAAATGTTTTATTAATTGATTATAGTGTTGAACTTTATATTTGTGAGTTTTGTGAGCCGCCCTGAGTCGGTTGCACCGAGTAGGGCGGCATATAAATTGAATAAATAATAATAATAATAATAATAATAATAATAATAATAATAATACCCCGCCCCAATCGGGTATATGTATGTATAAACAGCATTTCTACAGCCTGTGGTTCCAAAGACACATCCGATCCCCCCCCCTCAGACTACTCTAACAGCCTCTCATCACTGCTTCCTGACCAACTCTGATTCTACCCTTAATAAAAGCCACCATTAATCCCTTCTCTGTTTCTCACAGCAATTATTGTTTCCCTATCACTCTTAGCAGTGAAGAAAAACAGATATGATCCACACTAGGAGCACTCAGTGTGTGTGTGTGTGCGTGTGTGCGTGTGCATGCTTGCGTGCACATGTGCAGAAGTACATGTGCTTTCCCAAGTCACCACCATGTGCAATTCTCAATGTTAAGAATCTTATGCACATCTGCTGTACACACAGTGGTGGGCATCAGCAGGTTTCCACCAGTCCGCCAGAATGGTAGCAGAAATTCTGGCTGGCCACACCCATCCAAGTTTTGAAATAAAGTAGTCCTAATTCAGGTGCAATGCAGGGCTTTCCCCCTAGTCATACCCACCATACCACGCCCACAGTGTGGTAGTAAATTTTTTTGGAGCCCACCACTGTGTACACATATCCGTTCTCCTTCCATGACAGCCAGGAGGACCATTTCCCATTAGCAAGACAGGATAATTCAGGTATCCTCCAGATCTTAAATGAACACAGGCTGCAATGACATGTCAAGGACATACCAAAGTTCATAATTTTGCAGGCTTTAGCAAAACAAGGAATACATCTATGTTTAGAAGATTGGCTTGGTGATAGTAACGTGCAAAGTTGATCTATTTCACAGAACCTTTTTTAATGAGGTGAGGTATACATGTCTAAAGAGGACGAGAGAGAAAGTAGTGCCGTCCTATTGGTTGGGCACTCCTCTTTTATGTCAATATTTTTCAGTTTGATCAATTTATTTAGTAAAGAGGGCATACCCTTAGTTTGGTTCATGACCAGAAAAAGGCTGTGTCCCCTAAGTCAGTTTTCTTTCCTTGAATAACCACTGCATAATTCTAAAAAATATGAATGTACTGTATATAGATGTGACTCAAAACAATTAAATGTTAAAATAATTGGGATTGTTTTTGACAAGAAGCAGGCTACTTGAACAATTTATTTGGCCATTTACTAGATCTTCTTTTGTACATGTCGTTGGTCATATATTGCACATACAGTACATAAATGCTGCATTGATTAGCTTTCTCCACGTTCAGATTTCCTTAATTTTAAAGGTTTGGTGTCCATGAAGTGGATGGGTTTGCTGCTGTATTACCTTATTTATTTATTTTGTTATTTGCTACACCTCTTGATGAACTTCTGGATATACAGTGTCAACCAAAATAATAGACTTTTTCTGGAAAGGTAGGTTTAAGGCAGCCAATAATAATCCTGCATTAAGAGATAAATCCCCTTTTTTTTTGGGTATATGCTGATTTATAACATATGACACTGATATATTCTGTCTTGGAGTAGCAGAGGGTCAAAGCTGTTCTTATAGTGTGTTGGGCGTCAACCATAGTCTGACTCAGCCAGTTGCCTAAGTATGCTATTCTGGTGACAACTTTCTGCTTGATCTTTAGACAATGTTTTTTGTAGGTCAGGGTTCAATCTAGAGTGACGTCTAAAGCCTGCCCTAATCAGGCTAATGGTTTTTCATGACAGCAGGTAACCAACTGTCCCAGCAGAGTTCAACAGGGTTCTAAAGATTATTACATTGTGCATAAAGGTTGACATTCAAAGTTCAATCTGTAACTAGCAATGGCCGCAGATCCATCTCGCTCGATTGGAGCAACTATCAATACAACAACTAAAACATTATCCAGGTATTTGGAAACAATGGGTCCATAACAGACTTAAGCATATAGATTTTCCTATGAGAGACATATTCGTCACAGAGGAGAAATGTTAAAAGTATCCCTGTTACCTGAGTCTCTGTTATTCACAGCTTTCATTTATCACTTCATATTAATCTTGTCATCTCAATAGACCTCCAGGTAAATGATATTCCTTTTCACCCAAATGTATATCTTGATACACCTCAGGTAATGCAGAAGAATGTGATTGCATTGCAGAATGGATTTTATTTCTCATGACCAAGAAAACATGAGCTGCAATGAAGGAATTGGAAATTTTAATCACTCACTTGGATCAACTGGATATATTATATCAGGATACCTTATGCTAAACAGGAAAGGTGATATCTTTCATTAGATGATTTTGTCAGATGGGAAGTTTAAAAAAAAACACACACAACCCTGAAATGTTTTTCATTTTCCTAAATGAAAAGATTGTTGGACTAACATAATAAATCATCACTCTAGTTTTTTTTTTGTTTTTTTTTATTTATTTATTTTAACCTAGGGTGGTGTTTTTTTTTTTTTGGAGGGGGGCGGACCTGTTACTGTTTGCTATTCCTTGTCTCGTGACACAGCAGACAAAGCAGTCCATTGCTTTTGAGGAGAGGAAAGCCAAGCATATGCCAGGACTGTTTACTAGGCTGATAGGTCCCTATCAAAGTTTGGACAAAATATAGAACAATCTCCTATTATCCCATTTTCTTGTCTATGCTCAGGGAATGATTAAGACTAGTAAACCATACAGAATAGCTAGCTTTCTTTAATTACTCTCCCTTTCCCTTGCTGTGCAAGCAGATATAGCTATGTCCAATAGTTTAGAAAATGATACTTTTTTTTTTTTTTTTGGGGGGGGGGTGACTGCAATGCCCAGAAACCTCCAGTAAGCATGCTAACACCTGGAGGTGTGTTTAAAAATATTTTAAAGCATTTTGTGAGAAGGGCAAACCTAATTCCACATTTGCATCAGTGTTATTATCATTCTTGTTCTTCCATGTCTAGGCCAGACATGAATCTGCCATAATGAAGGCACCTTTTGGTTATTTCATTCTGCAGTTCCTTTTGCCTGACCTAGTGTGAGAAAGATTAGATTAGCTGGCAACACAAGGTTGCCGTTACCAGGGTACACCTGATTGTGACTTGAAAATATCATAATCTTCTAGGTGGCTCTTTCTGGGTACCCCATTATTATCACCAGTGTGCACCATCAAATGAATTCTGACTTACGGAAACCATTTTCATTTTTGTAAAGGTAGAGAATACACAGAAGTATTCTACCATTCGTTTTTTCTAGGAGGTGCCCTGGAAATGTGTAGCTTGCCCAATCCACACAAGATGGCTCCTCTCACAGATGACATAGTGGGGAACTAACTGAGTTCCCAACCTGTGGCTTCTCAGCCAAATACCTAAACCACTGAGCTATAGGCATTGATTATTTATTTTAAAAGCTATTTTAAGTCACTTAGAATTTTGTGTGATTTTGTGTGCAAGTTTTCCTACCCTTAGGGATATTGTACACTTTACAAGTATGCTACTTTCTAGGTCAGGTCTTTTTTTAAAAAAAATCACATAATGAGTTTTGGCATGGAGAAAAGGAGATGGTTTTATCAAGAATCTCAATTTCAGTAAAAAGCCATTCATAGGCACTCTTCACCTTCAGATAATTTCTGAAATCAGTGAGGCTGATTTGGACAGATTCAAAAGGAATCTTACTGGGAAGTGTGCCTAGTACAAACCTGAAGACTCTGAAATATGTTCTTATAATTTTGATTTTTTGGTATTCAAAGCAGTGGCTCTTTACAGAATGGATTCATTGCACCCCAAGCTTTAGAAGTGTGGTTCCCAACATGGGGTACACATCCAGTGATGGGATGTCAAAAATTCTACTACCACGCCATGACGTCATGGACGTCATGGGCGTGGCCAATGTCATGACGTCATGACGTCATGGGCGGAGCCAACGTCATGACGTCATGACGTTGTGGGCAAGGCCAAAAATAAAAATAATAATAATAAAAATAAACATGCACACAGACCCGTAAATAACTTAAAGAAATAAAATAAATAAATAAATAAAATAAAAATTAAATAAAAGTACACCCACCCACCCAAAACACCATAAACCACCCACCCACCCCAAACACAAAACCCTCACTTACCCTTCTTGGGGCCGACGACCCCCATGGCCCGGGGAAACACGGCAAGGCACGCCCCATCGCCGCCGGAACCGAGGAGGAGGCGGGGCGCTCCATGTTGGCTCCAATTTTTAAAAAACCGGACCCGGAGCCACTGCCTGCTGCTGCTACTGTCGCCGCTGCTGCCGCCTCCCGCCATCGCCATCGCCGGGGGGGGGGGTGGAAGGAGGAGAGGGAGGAGACTGGAGTGCCGGACCCGGGAGCGTTTCTGTAATTGATCCGGGTAGATGCATTTGCTTTTTTCCCTCCTTCCTTTTCGTTCCGGAGCTGTCTTCCCCGCCTTGCCCGTTGATCGGCTCCCATCCCGTCTTCTTCGTTGCCGCCGCCGCTGCTGGAACCGGAGGAGGAGGAGGCGCGCTCCGCTGGCCTGGGGCGACGGCGGCAACGGCGGCGATGGCGATGGCGGGAGGCGGCAGCAGCAGCGACAGTAGCAGCAGGCAGTGGCTCCGGGTCCGGTTTTTTAAAAATTGGAGCCAACATGGACATGGAGCACCCCGCCTCCTCCTCGGTTCCGGCGGCGATGGGGACGGCAACGGCAGCAGCGATGGCAGGAGGTGGCAGTGGTGAGAGCACCAGGCAGCAGCAAACGGCGGCAAGCGGCTCCACAGGAGGCTCCAGTCAGGGGCGGCCGGATCCAATTTTTTTTAAATCGGAGAAAAAAATGGCTCCAATTTAGTGCGCATGTGTCAGATTGAGTTTCTGCGCATGCGCACTAAATTGGAGCCATTTTTGCTCCAAATTTTTTTTAAATTTTCCTCCCGGTGAGGCGTCCGATCCGGACGCCTCAAAAACGGTTTTACCCCCACGGAGAGCCCTCCGGAAATCCTTAAAACGGTTCTGTGGATCCGGTCAGAACCGGTGTCATCCCATCACTGTACACATCCCACAAGGAGGCAATTTGATTTTTAAGGTGGAGCAATTCAACAGTAAATGGCCTTTTAAGTTTCTTCCATGTGAATAGGAGTTCACTTTTTGAATAATAAGAATTATATGTCACGGGGGGGGGGGGGGGAATCAGGATTTTAGAGATACTTAGGTGGGGCATGGACAAAAACAAGGTTGGAATCCACTGCTCTAGAAGGACAATATCACAGAGAGGAAAGGGAAGTGTACAAGTGTGTGATGGGCAGATTCCCGTGCTTTGGGGCAGGAACAGTGAACAAATATATAGCATGGATGAATACAGTTCTTTTTCATCATTCTGTGTTCCAGCAAGAAGGAATGTTAAATCTAGACCCATAAGAATAAAGAAGATGGATAATTGAATGCTTTCTTATACAAATCTGGATGCTCACATCTGTTTACCTCTGTTGCTGAATGTTCCAAAAGCATAATCTTATCTTATTGTACTTTTGTAACTTGGAGAAAAAAGCACACGTTTAAAATGATTTTCATTTATCTTATCACTGTAGATTCTGTACCTATTCTTCTGAAACTTCTCAGGTTCTCGAGTTGGGGCACATCCATGACAAATGTCACTTTCATACAAATTACTAAATTAAGCTGAGTCAAAACTGCAGAGGAGGGTAATAATAAAATAATTATCTACTGACAAGCTGATTTCAACTTACACCCGCCCTCACAGGGTTTTCTAGGCATAAAGAACTAAGAAATGTCTTCCTCTGGTGGCACTCTGGAACAATGCAACTTGCTCAAGGCTACATAAGTGGCAGGACACGTAACCCATCACATGATGTGGGACTCAGCTGCCCCCTCTCCTGAGAAAGGAACAATGGGGATTTGTACTCCCAGACCAGTTTTGTAGCCAGGCACTGTAACCCAGTAAGCTGTACTGGGCAAGCCAACTGCTTCATTCAGTACATGCAATCTGAACTTTTCTCCTTCAGACTCTGCAAATTTCTTTCAAAAATGGCCCAGTTTCTTAACTAGGGCCAGTTATAATTTCTTGCACACAGCTCTCTGCACCTGTTGCTCTGAAAACTAGAAAGCTTTATTTTCATGGAAAGAGCATTCATTCCTGCAATATAAAGAAAACATGATTGTCAATAAATAAATAAAATAAATCCAAGCCTTCAATAAATGTTAACACAGATTAGCCATGTGACAAGAAATACTTCCTTCCAGGCAAAAACTAACTTGTTTTGTTTAAATGTAACAAACCAATTAGAAAAGTTTCTGTAATCTTGCAACAGGGCTGTTTGACCCTAATTAGGATGCACTGTGAGATTTCTTTGTTCTATTGTCTGTATGCCTTGTAGGAAAGCAGACACTTCTCCACATTTCTCCTTCTGGCCTACATGGCTAAGAAAGTCACATTTACCTTTTAACAACGTAAAGGTTTCCCTTGCTCAAAAGCCAGCCATATCTGACTCTAGGGTTCAGTACTCATCTGTTTCAAAGCCAAAGAGCCAGCGTTGTCTGTTTCTGCAGACGTTTCCACTACCTCACCTGAATTTTCCTACTTGAACTCTTTTAAAGCATGATGCTCAGAAATATCAACAAATACCCTTTGTTGGCATGAAGCCCAGGTGATACGTGTGACGTCTGTAAACATCAGGTCACAGTTTCGAGCAGACTGCCAAAGTCAGGCACTAAATAAAGCCATGATGTCACTTTAGCAAGACTTCTGAGCACATGTAACCATTGAGCACAAATAGTGTGTAAACATTCTCTTTTTCACTTTAAGCTTTCTTCCCTGCTATCATTGTAAGTTGCCTATCTGGATGGGAGGAATTAATTTTCTAATTGGTTTGTTAATGTAAATTTGCTAAGCCCAAACTCTGCCCCGCTTCTTGCAGTGCAACTACCAAAATAATTTCCTTTTTTAAAACATGTAAAGGTATATAATATAGAAACACTGCATCTATTTGTGTCAACTTTGGCAAGTATAATCTTGCCAAAGTGATGGTGAAGCCTGGCTCTCCAGCTGTTCTTGGACTTCAATTACCAGAAGTCCAAGTCAGCAATCCTGCTGATCTGGGCTTCTGGGAATTAAAGTTCCAGAACACCTGGAGTGCCAAGGTTCACCATCACTGGGCTATTATATCTCCAAGGCTCATCATGTTTTGACAAAAAAGGATGGATAACTAAAACAATAGATTCAATATGCAGATACACATACGAGCAGGACAGTGCACCATCCAAATTGGTCCAATCCAAATCAGACTGTTATCTGAATTGCTGTAATTGTGAAACATGCAGTACCACTGTATTATGGGGTCTCAATCACATCTTGGTGGCCAGAGCTTTCACATCATCACTTTTTTCCAGAAAATGTGTTGTCAAACACTAACCTTTACTACACAAAGGATCTAGTGTAAGGAATTATTTGTTCATCAAGAAAGATGAAAACAGAACTCCTTGTCCTTTGTACTAAACTAGCTTAAAGAAAAGAAAGACACTCGTCTTTATCCCCAACTTAATAATATTCTATTTATAAGACTCTTCAGTTAGTGAAGTTACCTATTCCATCATTTCTTCTGAAAGTCATGGGAAACTTGTGAACAATCTTTAGTATGAGCAAAACAAAAGAGCTTTTTGTCGATAAATTTGGGTCAGTCATACATGTGTGTACCTATTATTTTATTTCTGTGATATCTAGTGATGAATGAGCCACTGCATTTCAAAAAAACTTTGCAAAGGATGGACTATAATACTATTCAGTGGAGTTGGCTCAACAAAAAAGCAGCCCAGCCCTTTGTAAGTTTACTCAGAAGTTGTGGACGCTTGTGATTCTGATGTCATCTCTTACTTTGTTTGTGTGTGAGAGAGTTGGGAAAAGGGCAAGGGAGAGGGACAGAGACGGGGAGAGAAACCATTCTTGGTTTTTTCCAAACATTACCGAAAATTGCCACAGTGCTGAACTCTGTCCTCCTAATAGTGTCTTGAACAGTGTTGTTTTTTTTTAAATGAGACTAAAATGAGACTAAAATGGAGCCATCAGATTCAAAACAAAGAAACACACTGGTTGGATTATTTCATGAACATTTGCAGTTTTATTAAGACATTAATGATTCATGTAATGAATAAAAATGGTACAAACAAAATGAATTATAAGTAAATCAAGTAAAAACTGTTAAGGTCCATGAATCAAGAAAACAAATAAAAGATTACATGAAATCATTTACTCTTAAAATATATATATGAAACTTTGGTTATAGACCTACACATAGATAAAACTGCTTAACTAGGCATTTAGAAAAAGAAAATGTTAAATAGAAATGGGAGGCAAGGCAGCTCATGGCAGCCAAAATAAAGCAAGGCAAGCTACACTTGGCTTACCCTACATTACATGACCGACGTGTGTAGGAGTTAGATGGGAGGGGGGGGAATGGAATACGTCACTCCTTCAAAGTATAAAACAAGACTCCTCATGGCTCTATTTAGCACATGGCTTTGTCAGTCTGCTTGAAACTGTGACGGGATGTTTACAGACATCACACATATCATCTGGTCCTCATGCCAACAAAGGGTATGCTTTGCTATTTATGAACATCATGTTTTATAATAAAGAGATACATATTCTTCCATTGAAAGCAGAGATGCCAAAGAATAATAATTTGTCTCTTGTGTCTTACTATGTCAGTGCATTTGCTTTTTATTAAAAGTGGTCAGAATGCTGTTTCCATAGTTTATATACAGAAAATATTAAGTTTCTTACGTTGAGTTCACAGTTCAACTAAGGGGTGCTTTGTTTAGGATTCGTTTTGACTTTTAATGCATAACAATGTTGCCATGCCTTAGAAGTTGTCTTCACTCTTTCTTGATTGCATAACCGAGAGCACAGGTATTAATAGTGATGTATTTGAAATGTCATACTGCCTTCCTGTTTTTCTCGCTGTTTTGTATTGATGAACCTGATATTTTGTTTACCTTGAATGCCTTGCTTTGCTTTAACTGTCCTCCAGTCCACTAGATAAAAGGTAGCCAACTCAGCCAACCCTTAAATCTATCCTGTCTGTTTATTAATACCAGGTTGGTTAAGAACAAGTCCCAATTGATTTTAGACCTGGCAAGCATAATCGGAACCTGGGTGGAGATGGGGATGGTGTATCACTATCATTAATGTGCCCACCTGGGTACTCTATCCAGAACCAAGGCAGATCCAAGGGAAGGGGGTGGGGTTGCTTTTATTTACATTAATTTTGTCTGAACTTACCTTCCTGCTGTTGTTCTCCACAGTATGGGACAACCTTTCTGGTGCAAAGAAGGCTGTGAAGGTTTTTCTCTCTCTTACTGTGTCCGCCTCCAAAATATTCATGTGTGTGGGTGTAAAATGTGGAGCACTCTAATTTGGGATAGGCAGTGAATGGGCACCTGTGGACAATCCAGGCAATTGACTGGGGGTCAGTAAGGGGATATATCCCAAACCTAACACATATTTTCCTTAAGCAAAGCTCCTAGGGGAGGTGCAGAAAGGACACTGCAGAGAGCTTTGCCTATAAACTGAAAGGCCATCGTACCCCCAGAACTGATGGTGCTTCATAGCACCCCACATACAAAATCAAAGCCCTTTATTTTTAAGGGTTTTCCCCTTTATAGCCCAGAAACATATACATGCACACAAATATCTGCAGCAGTCTGATAACAAAACAACAGAGGCTACTTCTAAATCAGCTCCAGAGAAGTTACAGCCATTTGTACAGTAAATATTTGGATAGAAATCAGATTGGACAGGATTTGCATGCTAGTCATTAGCTATCTTTTATGCTTTGCAATTAAACTGACAAGAAGGAAGCAGAAAT
This sequence comes from Furcifer pardalis, assembly GCA_030440675.1. Taxonomy (NCBI): domain Eukaryota; kingdom Metazoa; phylum Chordata; class Lepidosauria; order Squamata; family Chamaeleonidae; genus Furcifer; species Furcifer pardalis. The sequence continues at coordinate 26,663,314 of CP126892.1, forward strand.
TTTTGTGAAACTGACAATTTGAATAGTTTTGTAATTAAAAATCAATCTAGTGGTATATGTGCCAGCAGAAATGTTAGTTCAAACCCGGTAGTTTGAAGAAAAAATATTCCCTGTGAATAATCAACCCCCATCTCTTCTTGGAAAGAGAAGCACCAGTATCAAACCCCAAATGGAAAGTCTTGTTAGGCTGATCCAGCAATTACCACTGTTGCTATTGCTGACAAAAGAAGAATTCTGGGATCTTCAAAGGAGCATTGGTTAGGTAGAAAGAGTTGTATTTTGCCACCCTGGCCTCATCTATTACTTTTATGCCTTTGACTGGCTTTGTTAATCTGCCTCTCCACCAGATGTCTGAAACAGCTAGGAGATAAACATGCACTGATGCAAATCAAAATTTAACTTTGTTTTATAAAGTTACAACTAAAAAGCTATGACCTACATTGAAGATTCACAAGTTCTAATTATGGCATTAACCTTCATGGACTGCTTTAATGGACTAACATCCATTTATTCCAAGACAGGAGGTATTATCCAGAAATGTTTGTGTGTTTGTGTGATAAAATTGTAGACATAAACATATACTCCTTTCCTTTTGTTGTTCAGTCGCACAGTCAATTTCGACCCTTTGTGATCCCATGGACCACCGTCCGCCAGGCACTTCTGTCCTCCACCATCCTCCTCAACTTGCTCAGTTCTGTGCCCATTGTCTCTAAAATACCATCTAGCCATCTCATTTTTGGCCGCCCCCTTTTTCTTACTTGCCTTTTTACCTTGCCAAGATTGTACACCCTCACTCTTTCTCTAGTAACTTCATCAAAGCAGAATTGAAGACTCACTCTTAATCCTTGTGTGTCAAACAGTAAAACAATCTAACAATTAATGATATATTAAACCTACAGGATGTGAAAGCAAATACAGAATTATATTGCACATTATAGTTTTGATCAATATAGATCAGAACAAATCACATTGTCCAAGAAGTAATTAAGTAACCTGTGTTGTCTTTCTCTGTTACCTTCTCAAGTTGCTGCAAAGAATGTAGACATACTCTTCTTTCTGGTTTGCAGGAGAACATTAATTATTCCTGAAAAGTGAAATGTAATACTGCATGTTTTAAAGGGCAAATACAAATGGAAAGACAGAAATCATTTTTTGAAAAATGCATGTTCTCTCTCTGCATATCCATTCTAGCTTGGAGCAGAGTTATAGTGCTATTAAGTACAACTGATAGATAGTGGAATGGCCTCTAGTAGTGGCTACCTCTGAGATAAAGGGCAAACAAATATGTCTTACACAGACATGTGAAATGAAGCCCCCTGACTAAATCTGCTATAGAAGAAGTGGCACCTGGAAGCAGTGCAGGAGGGAAGAAGTGCTTCACCCTTCTCTGTTCTGTCAGGCCCTTGATTCTTCAGTTGTTGCAGTACATCAGGAGATGTCCAATTAGATATCCTCCTGGGCTTCCTGGGATCATTTTGGCTTGTGTCAATTGAGGAGGTGGACAAGGCATTTGCATGTTGTAATCCCACGACCTCTCTCTCTGATCATGGCTACTAAAATCTGCTAAGGGAGTAGGGGAGTGGCTGAGAAACATCATTAATGCATCCTTGGCTGAGGGTGTTATGCCCTCTAGACTTAAGGAGACAGTTATACGCCCCCTCCTGAAAAAAACAAATTTGGCCACAGATGTCATGGACAATTATAGGCCTACAGTGAATATCTCTTTTTTGGGTAAGGTCATTGACAGGGTCGTGGCAGACCAACTGCAGGGAATTCTTGGATGGATCCAACTGTTTGGTCCAATTCTAGTCAGGCTTTAGGCCATACCATGGCACTGAAATTGCTCTGGTCACATTGCAAGATAACTTGCTCTGGGAGGCTGACAAAGGGGCTTCATCTATCCTGGTACTCCTGGACCTCTCAGCGGGTTTTGATGCCATTGGCCATGGTATCTTGCTGGGGTGATTGTCAGAGTTGGGGGTTTGAGGCCCTGTTTTGCAGTTATTTCATGCCTTCCTCAGCAATCGCTCCCAGATAGTCCTGCTTGGGGTGTTCCTCAGGGGTCGATTATCTCCCCAATGCTGTGTAACATCTATGTGAAGCTGCTGTGAGGGCTCATCTGGAGATTCATAGTATGCTGTCCCCAACATGCAGATGACACGCAACTCTCTCTCCTTTATATCATCTGCAGTGGATATGGTCTGGTGCCTGGATGTCTGCCTGCCTGGATGACTGGAATGGACCAAAGTTAACAAGTTGAGACTGAAACTGGGTAAGATGGAAGTGCTGGTGTTGGATGGTCCATCTGCCCAACTAGAAGCCCTGATCCCAACACTAGGTAGGATGGTCTTATCCCCTAAGGACCAAGTATGCAACTTGGGGGTCATATTAGATCACCATCTGACCCTGAAAACACAAATTGCAGCAGTGTGTAAAGCTGCTTTCTTCCATCTTTACCAAATAGCTCAGTTGTGTCCCTACTTGGAGAGTTAGTCCCTCATAACACTAGTTATTTTGCTGGTAATCTCTCATATTGGTTACTGAAATGCTCTCTATGTGGGCTCCCCATGTGCCTGATATGAAGCCTTCAAAGGATACAAAATATGGCTGACTGGCTGGTTATGCGGCAAGAAAATTCATACATATCTCCCCAGTCTGGGCGGAATTGCACTGGAATTGCAGAACCTGTTGTGTTCTGTGTCAGGTTCAAGGTGGCTCTGCTGACCTTCAAAACCCTAAATAGTTTGAGACCTTCCTACTTGGAGGAGTGTCTATCCCTCAGAAATCAGGTCCACTTCACCCACTCTTCTCTTGCACCTCAACTCCATGTTCCGACTCCTGGGTTTGCTAGAAACTCCGTTGCCCATCGGATGGCTTTCTCAGTGGTGACCCCAAACAACTGGAATGCTCTACCTGGGGTGCAGCATTTGTTTGAATCTTTAGGGTCCTTTAAGAAACAACTGAAAACTTTTCTTTTCAAGGAGGCTTTTGGCAGCTTGTTGAAGTTTAAATGGTGTTTGTTCTGCTTTTTTAACATTGTGAGCCACCCAGATGGGGAGGGCATCCCAGATAGGCAGGGTATAAGTTGAATAAATAAATAAATAAATAAAATATTATTACCCCCTTTAAAGCCCAAACTATGCATTTAATTAAAGACACAACAATGTATTTCATTTTCATTTTAATCTCTAAAACAAAGACAGAAGTACCTAACACAAACCAGGACTGCTGTGGAAATTCAAGCTCCAACTGTCCCGATATGGACTCAGTCAAGATGGTGCCCAACAAAAAGAACATACATTTAACATGGATTACATTGGTTAAACATATGATCCTTCCTTCCTTCCTTTCTTTCTCATTACAGATGGCAACTGCAAGATTGAGTGGGACCAGAATTGCTGTGTGGATGAACAAAATGTTTTACTCCTCTATACATACTTCTGCATAGGGATCCTTATGTAGAACACATTTATTTTGTTCTTACGGTACTTTAATACATTAATTTAATATAAAGTAAAATAAAAAAATTCAGATGCAATCAAACCTGAATTGGTTTTTTAATCTTGCTGGTGTCCAAATATGTTTTTCTTCTTTGCCTTTTTGGAGAATTCTGGAGAACCAATGAGACAGGGGACATTAAAAGTGCCATCGCTCAGAATGTACCTTCTCCACACCAGTGATTTTAGTTTGACTGAACTTTAACTGTCATGGCTTTATCCTGGGGGAACCTGGGATTTGTAAAAGGAGTAAGACAAGGCTGCATTTTGTCACCCTGCTTATTCAACTTATACACAGAACACATAACGCGCAATGCAGGGATGGAGGAATCACAATTTGGGATCAAAATTGCTGGAAGAAACATCAACAATTTGAGATATGCAGATGATACCACCCTAATGGCAGAAAGTGAGGAGGACCTAAAGAAGCTCCTGATTAGGTTGAAAGAAGAAAGTGAAAAAGCTGGCTTGAGACTCAATATCAAGAAAACCAAGATAATGGCAACAGGCCCTATCAGTCCCTGGAAAATAGATGGGGAAGAAGTAGAAGCAGTGACAGATTTTACTTTCTTAGGATCAAAGCTCACTGCAGATGGTGATTGCAGCCATGAAATAAAAAGGCGACTGATTCTTGGGAGGCAAGCGATGAGAAACCTGGGGAGCATAGTGAAAAGTAGAGACATCACATTGCAAACAAAAATTCACATAGTCAAAGCAATGGTATTCCCTGTGGCAATGTATGGTTGTGAGAGCTGGACCATTAGGAAAGCTGAGCGCAGAAGAATAGACGCCTTTGAGATGTGATGTTGGAGGAGAGTTTTGAGAGTCCCCTGGACAGCGAGGAGAACAAATAGGTCAATCTTAGAAGAAATCAACCCTGACTGCTCCTTAGAAGGTCAAGTAATAAAGATGAAGCTAAAGTACTTTGGACATCAAATGAGAAGAGAGGATTCACTTGAGAAAGCCTTGATGCTTGGAAGGGTCGAGGGCAAAAGAAGAAGGGGACGGTCCAAGATGAGATGGCTAGATGGTATTGTAGAGACAATGGGCACAGAGCTGAGCGAGTTGAGGGGGATGGTGAAGGACAGGAGTGCCTGGCGGACAGTGGTCCATGGGGTCGCAGAGGGTCGGAATCGACTGTGCGACTGAACAACAAAAAGAGAGTTCTAGAGTCTTCCCCTGAAAAACACCAAAGAATTCGAAGTGCTTGCAAATTATGCATTGTCAGCCTTCTGTTGCTGCTTAAGTAACCTTATATTTGCTTTTAATTGGTGAATGCTACAAACCCATCCTACTACAGAGGTACAGCTGCATGGCAGACTACAAATAAATGGACTTACCTAAGAGATTGCTATAGAATTGTGCCCAATATGTATCAGAAAGAAGTGTGTCAACAATGCTTAGCAAATATCTATGCAATCATCTCTGCAAAGATGCAAGGTCACAATAGGCTGGCAGCATGGCTTGACCTGCACCAAGTATGCACAGGGATGCAATGGCACCTATTCCTGCAAGCTACATTTGACACTACTGTGATATGATGATTCTGGAAGCCTTTTGTTGGAGCCACTAAAGTTAAAGGTCACCCTTGCTCGAAAGCTAGTTGTAGCTGACTCTAGGGTTCAGTGCTCATCTGTTTCAAAGCTGAAGAGCCAGTACTGTCTGCTTCTGCAGATGTTCCCATGGTCATGTGGCAGGTATGACTAGATGCACAGATAGCTGTTTACCTTCCCACCAAAGTGGTCCCTATTTATCTACTCGCAATTTCTTGCTTTTGAACTGCTAGGTTGGCAGGAGCTGGGAGAAAGATGGGATCTCATTCCATCTTGCAGTACTCTGGAATCGAACTCCTGACCTCCCACCTTCCAATCAGCATCTTAACTACTTGAGCCACTGAACAAACTGTAGTATGTATGATACCAATATAGGTTTAGTTCATTCATATATATATATATATATATATATATATATATATATATATATATATATATATATATATATATATATATATATATATATATATATATATATATATATATATATATATATATATATATATATATATATATATATATATATATATATATATATATATGAGTCTGCAGATCTAATTTTTGAGAAATTTATTATCAACTCAATTGAATAACATTACATTTAAATGAGGTTGACAGGAATGTTTTTGAAGTGAGGATTGCCCACATTTAAATCCCCTTTTTTTCATTATGAAACTCAATGTAGCTGCTAATATAGATGCACCGAGAGTCTCTCAAAACAGCTACATACCAGTCTCAGACCAGATTAAATTAAGGAGTATAAGAGCATCGTATTTCTTTAAGACTGTGCCTCCTGGCATATTAATGAGTAAAGTTCATTTCCAAAAATAATTTGTCACATGATCTTGCCAATAGCCAGTTAACATAAATGCCATGTGTGGTGCAAAATACTCAACACAATCCTGGCTAGGTTGCAAAAGAATCAGCAACCTCACACTCTTTTAAGGAATTAACAGATGGCCTTCCGAGACACTGGACTGGGCAACAGAGCAAAAGACTCCATCAAAGGAATGATGGAAATGAGTGCCCATTGGAAACAGGTTGCTAAAATGTAATGTTTCATGACTGAAATGTGCAAATTAGTACTGATGGAGACAACAGATCATCTGATTATCTTATTCACTGTTAGCTGCATTGAATTAAGAGAGGAAAACAGTTCTTTATTTAAAGCTCCATTTATACATACTGTATATTTAATTCAGTCACTCACAACACAACCTACATGTCCCTCAGCCAAAATACAGTAAAACCCCAGGTTACAACTGCTTCAGCTTAAGATTGCTGCGGTTTGCAACGGCAAATCCTATGGAAATTCCATCCTGGTTTACTATTTTTTTTAAATTGTTTTGTTTACAATGATCAATTCAGGACCATTTTTAAATTTTTCTATGCATCCCTATGGATGTTTCCGTTTACAATTTTTTCGGGTTACAATGGAGACTGTTTGAACGGACCTCTGTCATAACCTGGGGTTTTACTGTACATAAATATGTACCTAACCACATATAGTGGAAAATAGTGTCTTGGATGTTAGGAATGTAAGAAATCCACCTTTTGACTTGTAAGTTCAATGACAGACCCTGAGAAACATACAACCAATATCTAGTCTGTTAAGAGTGCGTAAGTATTTTTCCAACACCTTGAGTTGCAAGGCATATTGTGACTACATACCTTAAAGGCCTGAATACTGGAACACACAGGTGTCAGGAATTTACCTTGGTGTATCATGTCAACCAGTGTATATAGATCCGAGCTACCAGGAGCCTGGTTGAGCAGCTGTCTCCAGGAAGTGGCTTGAATGCTGCTTCAGAGCTGTTCCAAAGTTCCCTTCCAAAGCTGCTGCCGAGCTGGTCTCCAAGAAGTGGCTTGAATGCTGCTTCAAGAACTGTTCCAAGGCTGGCTTCCGTAACTGCGTTCCAGGACTGCTTCAATGCTGTTCAGCTCCACAGATTCCAGTTCATCTTTTGCTGATATTGTCAAGCTTCCACGCCTGCTGTGACTACGAATTCTCTGCTGCCAGGTATGGACAAAGGCTCCCACACTTTCTGCCTTGAGGACTGAGTTTGGGTGGTTCTGACAAACCACCTTTGCCTACCAAGCTGAGAAGGACTTGGGTAATCCCCCAACTGAGGGACAGAAGCTGTGGAACTTTGTTACTTGACTTGTGCTTACAGCTTGCATGTGCCCATTGAACTGAGCTGTATGAACTTGTGTAGAACCTTTGAACTACCTCAGTGAGTTTAACTGAGAAACCAAGAGACTTGTGTTACACTGTATATATCTGCACTTTTACCTCTAAGTAAACCAACACTGAGTTTGTCTTTGCACCAAAACTGTCTCCCTGTTTTGCTTGTCCACACAAGCATGCTACTCTGCTTAACTGCTTTACCAACAGTCTATGTTAGCTCTATATACATAGTCTTAAGTCCATGCTATGTTGTTGTTGTTGTGTGCTGTCAAGTCACCAGCAACTTATGGTAACCCTATGGATAAATGATGTCCTAAATGTCCTGTCTTCAATAGTGTTGCTCAGCTCTTGCAAACTCAAACCTGCGGCTCCCTTTTCGAGTAGTAGTTACCAACATGGGGGCCACACACCACGGGGAGGGGGTGTTCATTTCCCAGAAGCTTAACTCAGTACATTGGCTGATCAGTGCTTTGGAGAAATTGACTTAGGCTTTTGGGAATTGAAGTCCAAAAACCCAAGGTTGGGAAACACTGCTTTAGAGAGTCAATCAGTCTCTTATTTGGTGTACCTCTTCTCTCTCTCTCATACTCTCTCCCCCCTCCCCCATCTTCAACCATTTCCAGCATTGTCTTTTTCCAGAGAATCTTCTCTTACTCTAATGTGAGCAAAGTGGCCAGGAGGGCCTTTGCACAACTTCGTGTGATTCGCCAGCTACGGCCGTTCCTAGACCGGGACTCCTTGCTCATGGTCACACATGCCTTAGTCACCTCCAGACTTGATTATTGTAATGTGCTCTACATGGGGCTGCCCTTGGTGACCATTCAGAGGCTACAGCTGGTCCAGAATGCGGCTGCACGAGTGGTGTTGGGATGTGGGCATTATGCCTGTGCCTCACCGCTGCTGAGGGAGCTGCACTGACTCCCAGTTTGCCTCTGGGTGCAATTCAAGGTACTGGTTATCACCTTTAAAGCCCTATATGGTAGTGGACTAGGATACTTAAGAGACCGCATCATCCCAAGGACATCTGTCCGTCCCACCAGAGCAGACCGGAGAGGCGCTCTGGTTGTGCCATTGGCCAGAGAGGCGCACCTCTCTGGCACTAGAAGGAGGGCCTTCTTGGTATATGCTCCGGCCCTATGGAGCATCCTCCCAATAGAACTACGCCTGCAGACGGAGCTGCTGTCCTTCAGGAAAGGAGTGAAAACCTGGTTGGCTAGCCAGGTCTGGGGAATGGATGGATTAATTTCCCCAGCCGGCTGGATGGTTTGAACAAATTTACCCTCAGTGCCTCCTAGCTACAACATCTAGTTTTTAATGATAGGTTTTTAAGCTTCTTTTAAACTTTTAATTTTTTGAACTGGTTTTAAATTGTTGTCGATGCTGATGTGTTGTGAATCACCCTGGGTCCCCTTGGGGAGGACGACGATAAACAAATTTAAATAATTAAAAAAATAGGACAGCCTCAGTTTCATTATCTTTGTCTTTGGAAATAGTAATTCACTCTGTTTGTCTTTGCCTTCCAATTTCTATACAGTCCTGCACATATTATCCAAACATAAAACATGCTTATTTTTATATGGATTTCCCCCTAACATTCCTGATGTTCACATTTTATCTTGCCATAATGTTCACATTTTGCACAATGTTTCTAACAGATTTTTATTTTAAGCCCCCAAAAAATGGAATTACAAAATTCTGAGACATACAGCAACTGATGGAGAACTGTGTTCCAATTCACTTATTAGTCCAGAAAGTAAGAATTAGGTTCAGATTGCCTAAAAAGGCAAGTCAAATAAAATTCCCCAGTATTGCTATTTCTGAGTCAAGTTGACAATGGTATCTCAAAGCTTTGAAGAAAATGGACAGCTCCTCGAGTTCAGACCATACCTTGATGTGCCAATCAAGCTTCACATGTGAAGCCAGCATGGTTTCTCCATTTGGGCAGCATGCTTGTCCCAGTTGTGCCTATATTCACAAACCTCAAGTATAGAATCAATTAGCTGATAACTAAGCATGGATCCTGCAGCCCTGGCCTTTATTTATAGGATTTTATGATCATTGATCACATGCAAATAACTTAACATGTCCAACCAAGGATGGCACACTAGCTCTATGCAAGTATATACATGGGTACCTTAACAGACTGTCTGTCCTGACCTATGCAACTATCTGGTGTGCCAGCTCTGTGAAGTAAGCTGTAGAAACTCTCATTCAGAACAGAGTAGTTTCAGAATAATTAGTAGTTCAACCATTGTATAGAGTAGACTACCAGAACTATATATTCTCCCATGAGAAGATAGTGATGATTTACTTCCTGAAATTTGCAAAGCATCATGCTTTGTTCTGGACCTTATTGGGAGAGAAGTATAGGCTTTGCAAGTATAATTACTAAATCATATAGGTCTATCTATATTACAACTCTGGCATGGTATCAGTTTCTAATGATGAGCTATCTATAACATCTGTTTCTGCCCTTTGAAATACATTGCTTTGAAATCTCAGTACTAGATTTTTTTATCAAGTCTGCATTATTGGAAATTTTGAGAGAAATTCCTGCTGACAGCCAGCTGCAGTATGGCTCTGATTTAAATCACTAGTCAAGTAAGACTAGATTTAAATAATGGTTTTCTACATAAAGATTCATTCTTGCTGATATACTCTTAATATTTACAGCCAGATGAAAGTTTGATCTTTAGAGTAACAACTTTTCAGATTAGTTTTAAACTTACATTTAAAAAAAATACTAATTTAGCTATACTATTAGAAACAGGCCATTGAAAGATAATTATTAAATTATTGAAAAGTGTACTATCTCCAATTTAATAGTTATTCATATTTAAACAACTTTTCTTCTATATTTCTACTTGAAAGAAAAAAATCTTTACCTTAACATTTAGAATTTAAAGTGTTATTCTTGTTGTTGTGCTGTATCCAATTCAAAATATTGGTGATCATCATGGTGATCTGCCATGAAGCTTGTCCTGAGAATATAATGCAGTGGCCTTTCATCTGCCTTCTATGTTGTAGCATGACACCGTGACTACGGATCCAGTTCTAGTCACTTTCTGGTCCTGAGTACTTTCAGTATACAAAGTACTTCTCAGCCCCAGGGCAGTATTGATGAAGCTGCTGCCCTCCATCAAGATGGGTTCAAGTGGGATTTAATCCATTTGAGGGCCATCACCCTTTTTTGTCAACTTCACCACATAAGGCCTCTAGTCCTCAGAATTGTCAAGTTAGTTAACCACTGCCTGACGATCGGCTTTGAGCTGCTGGCAGTATGGTCTAATCTATTACCGTAGGATAAATTGGGCAGATTAGATTAAATAGCTTTATTTAACTAAAATAGTAACATTATAGCATATTCTTGTATTTGCATAAACATGTGTGTTATATGAGGTGGGTAAACAAAAAAGACCCTTTAAAAATAATCTTAGACTATCAGCCTGGTACACATATGAAAAACTTAAAATACTGTCTTCTTTACTTCACTCATCTTCATCTTTTTCTTTGTTCATAATCTAGAAAAGAAAAATGAGCTTTCCTGCTATACTGAGTCCCAAACGATTTCTCAATTTGGAATGAATGAGTCAAAAGAAACAATGTTCTTTCTATGCCAGCAGAAGCTGTTAAAAGTGAAATGGTTACTTCAACAGTCTCTAAATCCAAGTACTTAAGTGCCTTTCACCAGTTCACTGGAGTGACTTTCTTTAAACATCAGCAAACACATATTGCTTGAATGGTATCCCCTTAATCCTGAATTTTATTATAGTCGGCATTATAGATGAATGATTGCTGGATACCCATATCATAGCGTACTCCCTTTACTCAGTACTTAAGGTTTGACCCTGATACCAGATAATATTTACAAGAAAATGAGCAAGAGACAGTGCTTGTTCCATTTATTTTAATGCTTGTAATTTGTCAGTGTGTAGTTCTGTTTTAAAGTGCTCATTTAGTTCCTTCCAAACTGTGACAGCATCAGCAATAAAGCATCTATTTTTCTTTATTTCATTCAAAGCTTTGGAAACAGATTTCAGAATGCTTAGCATACACCCAATATTTTTCTCAATGTTGAGAATTTTGACTGTAACACCATCTTTTCCAGTGATGAGCTGCTCCCGGTTCGGACCAGTTCGCACAAATTGGTAGCAGCCATCCGGATGAGATTGCCTGGGGGGGGGGGTTAGTGAACCCCCGGGTGACCGGTTCGGTTGCTTTTCTGGCCGCCCTCTGGATGACAGTTCCAGGCAGGCCAAAATGGCTGCTCGGAACTGTGCATGCATCAAAACTCCATTTGATGCATGCACACTGAAAATTAGAAGTGTGCATTTGTCAAATGGAGTTTCAACACATGCGCACTTCTGAGCAGCCATTTTGGGCTGTCCAAAAATGGCACAGCGCCTGGAGGAGCGGCGGCCTCTCATCAGCGTACTGCCGGGCCAGGCCAATTTGCCGCCGCGTCACCACTGTGCCTGGCTGCCTGCTGCTCCCCAACACCAGGGTAAGGTAAGTGACGGGTTTGTGTTTGGGGTGGGTGGGTGGGTTGAGGTGTGTGTTTTATGTAGGATCCATGCTTATACTAAATACTTCTGAAATAATCATTTTACAAAATCGGCACCTCTGAAAAGAATGGGCAGAACCAAGCTAACACTCACACAGGATGACTGCAGTCATTGCCCAGATTAACAAGGGCTCAGCTGGATGGTATGGCTCTTGAGCATCTATTGAACTCCCTCTGCTATGCAACCAGGGCACATAGTTGATGAACTACTGGAAGGCAATAAAAAACCCAGAAGAATCTGGAGGAGGGAAGAAAACTATTCATTCAATTATGGAAGCCTGTTATCAATCTAAGCCATCAAATTTGGATTCTAAATTTGGAAAGAAAAGAAAAATCACCCAGATTTGGAAATTGATGAGCAAAGACTGACGGACCAGAGACTAGTTATTTTGAAACACAAGTTCTTTACTAAACTTGAATTACAAGAGATTGAAAGCAGATCAGTGCAAGATCCAGACCTGAACATAGTTTATAAGGCAACTAATTCACTAATAGAGAAACAAATAATGGACGAAAGAGAGGAGACCAACAGAGCTACTGTGAAACCCAAAACAACTGGAAAGGTTCTTGTAGCAGAGATACCCAGTGTTGAATTAGTTGAAAAGATTAAAGCTCAAATGAAAATGGTAGAAAGAGTCCAACTGCAAAAACAACCAATTTAATAAGGAAAACTTGGCCAAAATTTTAAAGAAAGTAAATGAAGCTGTACAATATATTCCAACAAAAACATTAACTCAAACAAACCAGCTAATGTATGCAGCAGCTTATGATGATGATGAGATTGTTGTTACTACTACTACTACTACTACTACTACTACTACTACTACTACTACTACTACTACTACTACTAATAATAATAATAATAATAATAATAATAATAATAATGCTGTTATTTATATACAATAATCAATAGACACGACATCCTATTAGAAAACAGCAAAAATGCCTCCATCCTAAAAACTTTGCAGTTTAAAATTTGGCACAAGTGATGCAACAAAGGATGGGTGGCAACAGGTGACAATAAAGTGAAAAAATGTGTTAATTACATAAATGAAAGTTTTGAATTGGCTGAAGGCATGATGTAAAAGGTGTACTGTAAAAAGTTAAACCTTTATCACAGGTGCACTTGGAAGCATTTTCAGGCTTACTGTTTTGTTCTTGTTATCATTACTACTATTTATGAACAAATAACTGTTAATTAATAGTGTCTAAGCCTGCCATATTTTGCAGAATACAGTACAGTCCTTTCTTTCCTGCCCTAGATAATCCATTTATATACTATATGAGACTATTTTGACTGAAAGTTATATTTCTAAAAATTAATCTTGTAAAACAGGACTATAAGCCAAACTGATCAGTTGCTTTATAGTCTTGTTTGTGATATAATAACCAATTAAAATACAGTATCATTATTCAATAGCATTTGTTGTCACAACATTTCAATAGTGATGGTGTTCCTAGGTTTCTCTGTCTTCTCTCTGAACTACATCACATGAGCCATCTGTCTTTCTCTTTTTCCTTTTCATCTGTTTTTTTTTAAATTCACGTGCAAGTACAGTATGCAGTTGCATCCATATTTGCCAGTAGTTCCTTTTTACAAAAACAAATACATCATTTTACAACTTTTTGCCAAGCTTTTTTGTACTTTTATCTTCAAAACTGCTACAGTAATAATCAATATGCAACATTATAAACAAATTGTTCAGATTATAAACCTTAGTTATTGATAAACATCTTAAACTAAAATATTGATAATAAATGAATCTTATCTCACTGTGTCTCTTCTGAATTGTATCAGTGTTTGATTAAAATATGCTTAAACCTCCTTCATTTTAGATATGATTAAATTATTAATTTATTTTATACACCCTGATAAATTTATTCATGCTCTCATGAACCCAAAGTTTTATTAGCTATAAAATTATATTGGTGTAATATTCAATATTAAATGTAAAAATCTACGTTAAGTATAGAATGAATGTAAAATTCTTTATTAAATTGCATTAAAAACTCTCAGAAGGATTTTAAAAGAATGTGTACTGTAATCCTAGCAACCATACTAAACACAGTTTATCCCACTGAGCTCAGCAGAATGTATTCCCAGGCAAGGATACAGAAGAAATTATCACAAATGGCTTTATCTTTTTTGTTCTATTTTTTAAAAAATAAATAAATGACATACTTTAAATGGTCAAATGTGGATGGAAATAGACCATTCTTTGTCTTCTTCAGGCAGAAATGCAGTAGAAAGTTACAATTAGAGTAGGCCCATTAAATCAGTGGGGATTTGGTAAATCATCTCCTCCTGAGGTGCTACCGATTCAAATGATCATATTCTAGTTTCAACTTGCTAATGGATTTCAACTTAATGGGGTAAATTCAGATGTTCCCTTATGAGACGTGAAACAGACTAGTCACAACTGCCAGCCACTAATGTCAAGAGGCTGTTCTTGTTCATTTTTCAATCTCCTTGTTCATTCTGAATATTATCTCCATGGGAAAACTACCTGGTTTTTTAAGTGTTTTCCTATTTTTTTTTAAACAGTGAAAATAAAGATGCTCTTAATGTAATGATCAGTGAAGCATAAAATGTGCACTTACTTCCTGTATGTTCTAATATATAGCAACAGTTCAAAACACTGACAGAATCATTCATTTGTTTTGCAGATGCCCATTTATAAAATGAGTGGTGCCAAGGTGGAGTCCTACCTTCCACAAATACCACCTTGTTTAAAGTCATTATATTTCAAGGGAATGAAATCTGCATAAGCATAAAAGAATTCTATTCATAGTATTATTTCACAGGTTCCAAGCAATGAAAAAACATCTGAGACTATCCAAGGGTTGCCCAAGACACTTTGCTGACTAAGATAAGGTACAAGTGGCACCCTCTTCACAAAGGTGATTGGTGCATATTCAAAACCAGCCAAGTTATCTTGGCACATGAGGAAATAAAATCCCACAATCACCTTTCGCGCTTCCTGGCACGAAAAAGGCATTATTAATGGAGTAAGTAATTAAAAACCTGCTTTCATAACACTCCAGATCTGGAGTCTGAAATGGCTCACTTCCACTTTTTAATGGTAGGACCAGCCTTTCTTTCAGATTTTAATTTCTTGCAGATTTGGTACAAGATCATTGTGATAATCAGCTGGCAAAATTCTGGCTTTAGCAAACCCAATTTTTTAGTGAGAGAAGAAATTATTGCTGAGCTCTGCCAACAGGCATTTTCCATTTACTTACTTATTTTAGTTGAATTTTTTGAAATAGTAGCCGTATTAGTCTGTGTTTCAAGCATATCAGAGAATAAACAAAACAAAAGACAAACAATGTTGTGGCACCTTAATGACTAACTGCTGTATTTTAATGTTAGCTTTCATGGATCAAGCCCACTTTGTCAAATGTGTCTGTTTGTTTTGTTTACTTATTTTAGGTTGCTTGTATAATAATTAATACTTTGAAAGTTTAATGGCAGTATTAATAATGCAGATGTTATATTTTCTCTCCCTTTTCATTTGGTCCCTGGCCTCATCATCATGCACACAAATCTTTGACCCCTCTCTCTGAAAAAGTGAGTTCAGAAAAATAAAAATACAGTGATACCTCGCTTAAAGAGCATAATGTGTTCCACAGGATTGCTCTTTAAGCAAGTTTGCTCTTTAAGCGAAACACCATTGTAAGTAAGCAATTGTGGGGGGGATTGAGAACCCAGATTTATTTGTTAAGTGAGTTTTGGGTTGGTTTTATTTGTTAAGTGAAGCGAACATTCAGAGAAAATTGTGCTCTTTAAGCGAGTTACTCTTCGAGCGAGGTGCTCTTTATGCGAGGTTTGACTATATCCACAAAACCCTCATACTGAAATAAATTGGTTAAGCCTTACAAGTGTAACAAGCTTCTTTCTGCTTGTGTTACACATTAGCTAAAATTCTCTTGCTTAGTATATGTTAAATCATAATGAGAGTAGACCCACTGAATTAGTGGGGATTTGCCAAATCAACTCTTCTGTGAGTTTTCCTGATTCAAATAGGCCTACTCTAGTTGTGATTTACTACACTAAGTGATAGCATTTCAGCCAGAGTGTTAGGAAAACTCTGTGGGTCTTACTCCTCCCTCTAAACCCCACAACCTGCCACCACAACGCAAACTTGGTTCCAGGGAAGTTTGTGCTTTTTCCTGTACATACTTTATTCCCTATAGTCTTGGCTAGATTATTTCTGTCTACCAGCCCAAAATAGTCTGGCCAGGTTATCCTACTATGGTAATAGAGTATCAATTCAACACTGAGTGTCAGGCAGTGGTTAACTAACCTGACAACCCCGAGGATGAATGGCCTTGGGTAGCGAAGTTCACAGGGAAGGGTGATAGTCCCCAAATGGATTAAATCCCACTTGAACCCATCTTGATGGAGGGCAGCAGCTTAATCAATACTGGCCTGGGGCTGAGGAGGACTTTGTGTGGCCAAAGGGCTCAGGACCAAAAAGGGATACACAGAACTGGATCAGTAGTACCATGTGAAGCAGAAGGCAAATGGAAGGCCAGTGCATTATATAGCTCCCAGGACAATCTTTATGGCTGATTGCCATGAGGATAGCTGATTGCCATTCGGAATCGGATACAGCACTTGAAGAAGAAAAACCTGCCCTAGAGAAAATCGAGGTGCATAAACCCAGGAAGCTGCTCTTAACCGCTGGAAAAAATCAGATCTGGTGTGGATTCTTGGTGTCATTTCCTCCGTTTGTCCCTTGGTGGAGATGTCGAGTTAAGTTTCTCCCCACAGTCAAAGTGCGGATACTATGTGTTACCTCTGCCCTCCGATCCTCCATCCAGAGCGAGAGAGAGAGAATATCGTGTTTTCTCTGTATTTCCTCTTTGCTCATCCCGGATCTACAGAGCCCCTTCCCCTTCCCTTCCCTTCCCCGGAGTGGGGTCCCTCTGAAAGGCACTGCTGCCGTTTCCGCTCCCCCTTGAAGCGCTCGCAGTTCGCACCACCAACAAGGACACATTCGCCCTCCTCCTGTAGAAACCGAGAGGCGATCGCCTCTTTTTCTCTCCCCCACCCCACCTCTTCTAGGGTCGGTTTTCCTCCTTAAATGGGAGGCTTAAAAGAAAACCGGTTGGTGGGGTGGACTAGATCCTCTTAGGGCAGGAAGGGAAGCGGGAAAGGAAACTAGCTCATCCCTGGCGATGACTCGAGCTCTGCCTGAAAGGGACCGTCTCCCTCCAAATCTGCCCCGAGAGAGACCTCGTCCTAAAAAGGGAATCCCGCACGGCTTTCGCTGGGGAAGAGAGCCGATGCAAGTCAACAGCCGCTGGGGAGTTGGGTATTTGAATGGTTAAGAAAGCGGCGCTTCGGGAATCTCCGTTGCTTGGCTCTCCAGGAATGGAAAGTCCGCCGGATCCGGGGCAGGGCGGCCACGAACACAGCCACCCCCTTCCCAGGAGAGGACCAAAGAGCAGACACACCGAGAGGGGGCGGATGCGCTCCCAAAGGAACGGAAGGAGGCGGTGGGGGGGGGCGGATCGGACCGGCGGCCCGAGGGGGGACGCCACCCCCTCCTCCGCAAGACGTATCCTAGGCACGTGCCCCACACCCACCACAACACACTTACACACGAGCACGGGAGGGGCCTCGATCGTCCGCCCGAGGCGGGGGGGAAGGCGGGGGGAGGGAGGGAGCAGGGAGGGAGCGCGTTACCTCCAGCTCTCCGGGAGGCGAAGCGAGCCGGGATAAAGGACGCCGTGGCCCTCCGGGCAGGGGAAGCGCCGCAGAGCCGGGAGGGTGGAGGAGTGCGCCAAGCAGCGCCCTCCGAGAAAGAATGGCGGGCGCGAGGGGGAGCGGGAAGGTGGGCAAGGAGGAGACGAGGGAGGAAGAGGCATTGTGGGAACCAAGAATTGGGGGGGGGATGGAAGGGGGGAGGGTTGGTTTATATTTTTGTGGGGAGAGGAGTGCGTGCGTGTATAAGGCCGGCTGTGGCGAGTGAGGGGAGGGGCGCGAGGCGAAATGTTGCCCCGGCTCGCGTGCAGCAGGCCTGAGGCGAGAGGAAGGCGAAGGAGGCGGGGGCAGGGCGGGCTCAGCGGTTAAGACGCTCGCCTTGCTAACTGGAAGGCCGGCAAGTCGGCAGTTCGAGACCCAGGACGGATTTGAGCGACCGTCTCTATCCCAGCTCTTGAAAGGAGCCTCATTCGGGCGTACCCTGAGCGGAGTTTCTCCCGCAAAAAAAAAAAATCTTTCGGCCCAGAATAATTTATGACAGGAAATTATTATTATTATAGGGCGGGCGAGAGACCGGAAAGCCGCGGGAAAGAAACGCACCCGGCCTCCCCGTCTCATTGCCGTAGAGCCGAGGCGCTGTTTCCCAAAGGGCGCCTTCGCTCTCCTCGCCCTGTTGATTTGTCAGCCTCCCCCCCCCCCCGTACGCGGGAACGGAGTCTGGGACGTGGGGCGAGAAGGCTATAGGTGTGCGAGGCCGGTGGGAAGGCTCGCTTGGGGTTCCTCAGAGCCCTGAAAGTTTCCGAAGGTTTCGTTTGAAAGGAGAGCATCCTTCCAACCCCCCCACACATACACACACAAAAAATTTCCTTGGTGTTCCCTACAAGACTGAGGTGTGGGTCGGGTCCCACTCACACACTTTTCCCCTTATGGTGATCCAATGCGATGCAGCAGCTACTCTGGCGAGGCTGCATCAGTATTTGTCGGGATCGCTTGTGGCACGACTGGGCAAGGATCGTTCTGCCCACGCCTCGCCTCCCCCCCCCCCCAGGGGCGGCTCATCCGAAGGGGAGGGAACGGACGAGGTTATTTCTCCCCTCCCTACCTCTTCTATTTTTATTTTTTTAAAAAAAACAAAGTCAAGTTACTTGGCAAATAAAACGGAGATTTTGTATTAATCCCACTTAACCCGCCGCGAAGCTGCCGGAGCCTCCCTCCCTCCCTCCCCCTCCCCACACCGAGACTGCGGCGAGGCATACTGAGTCTGCGCCGACCGTCGCCTTTTTCTCGCTGATGCGGCAGATCTCCAAACCCGGGGTCTCGCCGGCGAGGTCTTGGGAAGGCGGGGCATGAGAGGTTGGTCGGCCAATCAGGGCGAGGGAGGGGAAAGGAGACAAGAAGAGGGCCGAGTGCCGGCAGCTGTTGCAGCCGCGCCAAAAGGCGGGAGTGCCGGCGGAGGCGCAGAGCCATCTCCGAGGCAGCAAATGAAGCAGACGCGCGGGTTCCAACCGGCTCCGTCCACCCTTTTGCGGGGGGCGGGGGGGCGTTCATCTGCCGCCCTACCCCGTCCCCACACAGCATTTTCCCCGCCCGTTGGCGCGAGCCTTCCGCCCCACACACTGTCAAAGGAGCTGTTGTTTTTCTCAGAAAATTGGGGTGGAGGGGGGAGGCTTCTCCGTCTTCTTGGCTCCTTGAGGGCTCAACATTCTTCCGAAGGAGGTTTAGGAAGATACCGGACCTCCTCCCTCCCTCCCTCTCTCTCTCACTCACACACACACACAATATACCCTTTCCTGCCGTTGTACGCCCACACACACACACTCCCTCAGGCCCGGGCTCGCCTTCCGCCTCCAGCTGCCTGGAGGTGTGTCTGCCCCCTTCTTGGACTCCAGCGCCTACTTGTGTGGAGAGAGAGAGAGAGAGAGGCCGGGTTACTAAGGGAGGGAAGGAGGGGGCGGCCGGAGGAGTGAGCAGGCTTCTTTGGGGCGCGCCCTCCCACCGTCCAAGAAAAGAGCGACCGAGCGGCAGACGAGGCAGGCAAAAGCCACGGGCTTTTAAATGCTCTGAGTGGGGAGGGGGCGAGGGTCGCGGGGAGAGGCGGGCGCCGAGGGAGCTGGCGTGAAAGTTGCTTTCCGACCATTGGGAGGGCGACGCTGGGCCTCTCTCGCAGCGATTCGGAGCAGCGAAAATAAACGATGATTTCTCCTTTATATGTACAGAGTTGCCAATTCCGCGCTCTTCCCCATGCACAGGCATCCGTGGCTTATTTTATCCCCCCCGGGCGCTCCGTGGCTCTTCCTTCCCCCTCTCTCCGTGGGAGGAAAGAGAAGGGAGTGATCCATCTTTGCAGGCGATTTTATATACATATATAATTTAGCTCTGGGACTCTCCGCCAGGCTGGAGATTCCAATCTACACCTCCGCTCCCCAAAGCGTGAGTCTTCCGGCTTCCTGCCCTCCTCCGCCAACCCCCCTCCTCCTCGGAGTTTGGATCTTGCTTTCCTAACCGCTGCAGCTCCTCGTCTCCCTTGTCTGTTACGAGCCTCCAAAATCCGCAAGGGAAAAGTTAAAACAACAAAAGGCACACGTTTGCTCTCCGCTCCAGCCCCCTTTTCCACAACCACTCTTCCTTGACCCACACATTCACCCACACCCCATAGGGTCCCTTTCAATTTCCCCCCCCCCGCCGTATTTACGGCGGAAAAGAAAGTGTCAGTTCACGATAAAGGTGGTGCCCCCCCTTGTGTGTGTGTGTGTGTGCGTTTTGTTTAAACATTTCCTTTAACGCGGACGGAGGGATCTGATGTGATGTTATTGTGTAGCCTGGAAGGGAGGAGCTGAGGGGATCGCCGATTGGGATGGAGACCAGCGAGATCGGATGTCCGATGGCGGCGGCAGTCGTATTTTTTTTTAAAAAAAGGGGGGGTGTAGATAAGGGCCGGGGGCGGCTCGCCCACTTGGCAGCATCAGCTACCGAGGCATAGGGTAAAGGCTGGGCTTTGCTGGAGCTCAGCGCTCCGAGACTCCCAACTCCTCCCCTCTCTCTTTTCTCTCTCCCTCTCTCGCCCCCCACCCCCATTCCTTTGCCTGCCTGCCCTCCTCTCCCTCTCTCTCTCTTGTTGTATGTAATACACAGACGGCTCTGCAGCAGCAGCAGCGACAGTGAAGAGCCTCCGAGAGTGGCTTCCCGGTAGCATCCCAAGCACTTGGGGCAAAACTTGATTCTCTGCTGCCTTTGCCTTTTTCTCTTTCCCATCCCCGCCGTCTCGCTCGCTCGCTCGCTCGCCACCACCACCACCCCGAGTGTCTGTGTGAGAGGCAGAGAAAGAGAGAGAGAGAGAGAGGAGACTGAGCGCCTTGTGCCACCAACCACCCGCACTTGAGCGAGACGAGCCGGGAAGGGGGGGAGGGATAAAAGGGGACTCTCTCTCTCTCTCTCTCTCTCGCTAAACCACCGCAATGGCAGATCTCACGCTGAGCGGCGTTGCATTTCCCGGGGAAACTACCCACTCCGGTCGCCTTTCACTCGAGACCAAGGCTCTGTCGTGATTAAACAAGCCGTCCGTCGAACCATTCGAGTGTACCTGGTGTCCGGTGTTGTTTTGTTTTTAGGGGGGGTTCTATCCACCCTCCTCTCTCTCAATTCTGTAGATACGGATGTAATTAAGAATCGGTAGCGATATTCACGTGAAAAGAAGACCCAGTGACATCTTTCTCCCCCCTCTCCCCCCCTCCCGCCCGGCTTTGGATATATTGACGAGGGTGGGCAAGGACTCCCGAAATCCAGTCTTTGGGCTCGCACAACCCCTCCTTCAGCTAACCTTTGAACTGGAGGGGGGGCGATCGGGAAGCGGGGGAATGAAGTTCAGAGCTGGTTTACCTGCATCGGGACGGCCAGGAAGGAAGGAGCGAGCGAGAGACTGCAATCTCATTTGTGAATCGCTCTTCCCAGTGCTGCAGCCTACGATCGCTCTCACACATGCAGTGTAAATGCAGGTAAGGCACACAGACACACACACCAACTGCGGATGCAAAGGCAAACTTGGGGTTGTTGTGCCGTGCGTGTGAGATGGTGAACGAGGTCGATGTGCCTTCCTTTCCATCCCTTGTTGCATTTTGGACTAACGTCGCCTCCAGTTTCTGTACCAGGTTGCTTTCTGACTAATGACCTTGCGCAGAGTGTTTTTTTTTTTTAAAGAACCCTCCTCTCCGAAGAAGGAACTGAACATTGGAGGAGATCGGATAAAATGGATTTGGGCGCTATCCTGAGCATCGAGAGGGATTTCTGGAGGACTGCTCTGTAAAGACAAGGGAGGGAGGCACTCTCCCCAAAATATCTCCGTCTGTCGATCTTGCAGCGTTGGAGACTGTAGATTTGGCTTCTGGACGGCGGGGCTATTTTTATTCACCCACCCACTCACCCCTCCATCTATTGCTAAGGGGATTTGGAGGCTGACTTGTCTTCTCTCTCTCTACCGCTGTCTCTTTTCCGCCGGACACCAGCGCTTTCTGAATGAAGCAATTGACATTCCCTGCGCCCCCTCCTCGGCGTGTGTACGCGGAGTGGAGGAGAGAAAAGAGCTAATTCCACAGCGGTAAAAGGGCTCTGAGCAAGCTAGCGAACCGGAGAGACAGACACACTCACGCACGCACACGCACACAGAGTGAATTGGACTGGACTGGAGTAGAAGAGAAGGCGACTTGGGCGGCGAGGGGGGGGGCTGCTGGGAGGAGGGAGTGTTGCATCAATCCTCTCATTGCTGCTCTAGCTTTTCTTGCAAACCTTGCAAAGCGATTACAGTACCATCGGCGGGGGAAGGAGGAGGAGGAGGGGAAAGAGGAGGAGGAAGAGGCGGAACTGCCCCCCCTCCATCTCTCTACCGAGATGAATCTTTAAAAAAGCAAAATACACTTGCCCCGTGAACTGTGAGTACCGAGCCACGGCGAAAGGAAGGGAGCCAGAGGTGGGGAGAGCCACCCACCGAACCCCGATTTCTCTCCCTCCCTCCGCCGTTGACTTACTGCGCCGGAGAGGATGAGAAGCAAAGTTTTTCGCCGAGGCAGGAGGATTTGAGAGGCGAACCTTCAGCCAGACGCGCAACGTTTTCGGTTGGCAAAGGAGGCGGCGGCGGCGGCGGCGGCGGCGGCGGGGCGGGCAGCGTTTGCTGGTGAGGGTGGTGGGCAGAGGAAGCCGGCGGTTGGGCTTTGGATCGGGGTGCCGGGCGAAGGATGTGGAAGATGCGGACGCTCGTGGGCTTTCTGCGCTGCTGCTACTGCTGCTGCGGCTTTTGGCTCCTGCTGCCGCCTCCGCTCTGGGTCAGCTTGGCGGCGGCGAAGCAGATGCTGCGCTACCGGCTGGCTGAGGAAGGTCCGGCCGACATCCGCATCGGCAATGTGGCTTCGGACCTGGGCATCGTGACGGGCTCCGGCGAGGTGACGTTCAGCCTGGAGTCCGGCTCTGACTACCTGAAGATCGACAACATGACGGGCGAGCTGAGCACCACCGAGAGGCGCATCGACCGCGAGAAGCTGCCGCAGTGCCAGATGATCTTCGACGAGAACGAGTGCTTCTTGGACTTCGAGGTGTCGGTGATCGGACCCTCGCAGAGCTGGGTGGACCTCTTCGAGGGCCGGGTCATCATCCTCGACATCAACGACAACACCCCTACGTTCCCCTCCCCCGTCCTCACCCTCACCGTGGAGGAGAATCGCCCCGTGGGGACCCTCTACCTCCTCCCCACCGCCACCGACCGGGATTTCGGACGCAACGGGATCGAGCGCTACGAGCTGCTCCAAGAGCCAGGCACCGACGGCAGCAGGCGGGGCGGAGGAGGCAGTTCGGCTTCCGCCGCCTCGGACAGCGCCCTCTACCCCGGAGGCAGCAAGCGGCGGCAGGAGGCAGACGGCGCGGCCCGGAGCAGCGTCTTTGAGCTGCAAGTGGCCGATACTCCCGACGGGGAGAAGCAGCCCCAGCTGATTGTCAAAGGGGCGCTGGATCGCGAGCAGCGCGACTCCTACGAGCTGAGCCTGCGAGTCCGCGATGGGGGAGACCCGGCGCGCTCCTCGCAGGCCATCCTCCGCGTCCTGATCACTGACGTGAACGACAACAGCCCCCGCTTCGAGAAGAGCGTCTACGAGGCGGACCTGGCCGAGAACAGCAGCCCCGGCACCCCGATCCTGCAGCTGAGGGCGGCCGACGCGGACGTCGGGGTGAACGGGCAGATCGAGTACGTCTTCGGGGCCGCCACCGAGTCAGTGAGGCGCCTGCTGCGCCTGGACGAGTCCTCGGGCTGGCTCAGCGTCCTGCACCGCATTGACCGGGAGGAGGTGAACCAGCTCCGCTTCAGCGTCACGGCCCGGGACCGCGGGCAGCCGCCCAAGTCCGACAAGGCCACGGTGGTGCTTAACATCCGCGACGAGAACGACAACGTGCCCACCATCGACATCCGCAAGATCGGGCGCATCCCGCTACGCGACGGGGTGGCCACGGTGGCCGAAGACGTGCTGGTGGACACCCCGATCGCCCTGGTGCAGGTCTCCGACCGGGACCAGGGCGAGAACGGGGTGGTGACTTGCACCGTGGTGGGGGACGTGCCCTTCCAGCTCAAGCCGGCCAGCGAGGGCGAGGGCGAACCGCAGAACAAGCGCAAGTACTTCCTGCACACTTCCGCCCCGCTGGACTACGAGGCGGTGCGCGACTACATCGTGGTGATCGTGGCCGTAGACTCGGGCAGCCCGAGCCTCTCGAGCAACAACTCCCTACTGGTGCGGGTGGCCGACACCAACGACAACGCGCCCGTCTTCGGGCAGGCCGTGCTGGAGATCTCCTTCCCGGAGAACAACGCCCCGGGCGAGCGGGTGGCCACCGTGCTGGCCAGCGACGCCGACAGCGGCAAGAACGCCGAGCTGGCCTACGCGCTGGAGGCCTCCCCGCTGTCGGGCGACGCGCCCAGCGGCCTCTTCACCATCGACCCGGACACCGGCGAGGTGCGCGTCCAGGCGGCGCTGGACCGCGAGCAGCGCGACGCCTACGAGTTCCAGGTGACGGCGCGGGACAAGGGGCTGCCGCCGCTGCAAGGCTCCACCACAGTGGTGGTGCGGGTGGCCGACCGCAACGACAACGAGCCGCGCTTCATGCAGGACGTCTTCACCTTCTACGTCAAGGAGAACCTGCAGCCCAACAGCCCCGTCGGGATGGTGACCGTCATGGACGCCGACAAGGGGCGCAACGCGCAGCTCAGCCTCTCCATCCAGGGCCCCGTCGGCGAGCCGGCCTCGTCCTCCTCCGCCTTGTCCGCCGTCGGGGCGCTTCCGCCATCGGAAATCTTCTCCATCGAGAACGACACGGGCACCATCTACTCCAGCGTCTCCTTCGACCGCGAGCTCCAGACCAGCTACACCTTCCGCGTGATGGCAGTGGACGGGGGCGAGCCGGCGCGCTCGGCCACGGCCACCGTCTCACTCTTCGTCATGGACGAGAACGACAACCCGCCGGTGGTGACGGCGCCAGGCAACAGCTCCTACATGGTTCTGCCGCCGTCCAGCGGGGCCAGGGCCGTGGTGGCCACGGTGGCGGCCCGTGACGCCGATGCGGGCCAGAACGCCGAGTTGAGCTTCAGCCTGGTGGGCGGCAACCCGTTCCGCCTCTTCGAGATCGACCCGTCGAGCGGCGTGGTGTCGCTGGTGGGCAAGCTGGCGCCCAAGCACCGGGGCCTCCACCGGCTGGTGGTGCGGGTCAACGACAGCGGGCAGCCGCCGCAGGCCGCCACCGCCCTGCTCCACGTCTTTGTCAACGAGAGCCTTGCCAACGCCAGCCTGGTGGAGGGCCAGGTGGCGCGCAGCCTGCACACCCCGCTGGGCCGCGACATCGCCGGCGACCCCAGCTACGAGCTGAGCAAGCAACGGCTGAGCATTGTGGTGGGCGTGGTGGCCGGCGTGGTGAGCGTGGTGCTGCTCATCTTGGGCGTCGGGCTGGCCCGCTACTGCCGCGCCAAGGACAAGCACGGCGGCTACGAGGCCGGCAAGAAGGACCCCGAGGACTTTTTCACCCCTCAGCCCCACGAGAAGGCCAAGAAGGGGAAGAAGGGGGGCAAGAAGGCCGGTAAGAAGCCCGCCAAGCAGCCCCTCTACAGCAGCATCGTCACCGTCGAGGCCTCCAAGCCCAACGGGCAGCGCTACGACGGCGTCAACGAGAAACTCTCGGCCGCCGACAGCCCCAGCCTCAGCCGCTACCGCTCCGTCAACGGCGGGCCCGGCAGCCCGGACCTGGCCCGCCATTACAAATCCAGCTCGCCCTTGCCCACCGTCCAGCTCCACCCGCAGTCGCCCACCGCCGGCAAGAAGCACCAGGCGGTGCAGGACCTGCCGCCGGCCAACACCTTCGTGGGCGCGGGCGACAACATCTCCATCGGGTCGGACCACTGCTCCGAGTACAGCTGTCAAGCCAGCAGCAAGTACAGCAAGCAGGTAAGACGGCAGGACCCAGCGGGCAAAGGGGGTGGGGGATGGGCGGGCAGGAGCAGGAGGCTTAGCTTGGCTGCAGGATGGAGAGAAGGAAGGATGGACCAATGGAAGGGCACGCTGTCAGTCTTGTCCCGCCCCCTCCTCCCCTCCCACAGACCTTGGATCTGCTGTCCGAGGACCAAGTGTCTCTCAGTGGGCTGGAGTCAAAGGAAGACTCTCTTGCCTGACAGGCAGTCAGATCTGTTAGAGGGAAATCCTGGCTTCTGCTTTGATCTGGAAACGTTAAGGCAGAGGTGCCCAAACTATGCCCTGGGGGTTGGATCTGCCCTCTGATGCCATAGGGCTTGTTTTACTTCCACTTCCAGGAGCAACGAAGGCTTTGTGGGCTGGATGATTTGGCATCTGGGCTGGATCCGGCCCCCAGGCCATAGTGACTGGCTCCCTGAACCACGTGACCGCCCCGTGGCCTGTAAAGTTTGGACACCCCTGCGTTAAGGGGTTTATTGTTGCCAGTGCAATAAGAACAACTGAGTTTATTCAAGGGGAACAATTGCAGGAGGAAGGTGATACTAACTGGACCTTCTCTTGGATCACTTAAAAATGAAACATTGTGCAAGCTCTTGTGATTAAACATCACTTTCGTCAGGTATGCATCAATTTCTTGTGGGAAGGGTAGGGAAATTATCGCTGAAAGTCCCACAATGTTTGGCGATGTTTGGCCAGGTGCTGTTTCTTAGATCTAGGTATGGATCACACGGCTGTCTTTGTTTATTTAAGGGTAGTAGTTCATCCTTGTCATGCAGAGGGAGGAAGCCACTGGCCCTTATCCCAACCAATGCAGCTCAATCTGTCCCTTCCTCTTAAAGTCACACTTGCAAGCAGAGCCTGTCTCAAAGAATCTAGACTGACTACCGTGTTGAGGGACCAAGCTCCCCTTCTGTAACCATGACTGAAAGAATTAGCATACACAAAGGGATTAAAGCCAACTTCTCTTTGCACTTCTACCAGTCCAGTTGTGAGTGAGCCAGGAGGGTTGAAGTATGCTAACTCTGAATCTCAGCTAAGTGATCTTCACAGATTCGGTGTATCTGCCATCTTTCCACATCTGTCTCTCACACACATAGGTAATTACACCTGTTGAGCATTTTCTTTCCTATCACACTCTGTAGGCACAGCACAGGCGTCAGCCCTACAGCCACAGTACAACCAGTATGACCAGCTCTCCCACAGCATTATAGGGTTTCTGTGTATGTATCTCATATACACAGTTTCATTGCAGTCACAAGCCATATACTGATGTCCAAGGCCATCCAAGTGTTTTCTCTCTGCTACCTTCACCAATTTTTAGCCCATATAAACCTACTTGCCATGCCATTTCTTGTTTCTAGTGAGACCTGCCCTTGGAAGACATGCTCATAATATCTCTATTCTGGTTCAGTAATCTGGAATAAACCCTGATACAGATGTGTAGATTGGTGGATAAAGGTTGCCTCCTTTTATCCATTCTAGAGATTAAAGTACACATTACTTAGTGATCATTGTTCTCCTACTGATTAACAACACATACAGCTGCAAGGAAGGTGAGGGGGGAAAAGCCAGATATGCCCTCCAATTTCAACCTTCCTCTTTCCTTTTCCTTTCTCATAATTATTCATATTACCAGAACAGAAAGCCATAGCTGGAGACATAAAATTGGACCCACACTTGGTGACAAGTGTACACATGAGCCAGAAGAGTAGCGTGCCTTGGCAGGGCCCCGTATAAAAATTTGTTTGGGGGGCCCTAGGAAGGGTAAATATTTGTTTTGCTTACGCACGTTGGGGGCCCCCGTGGCCCGGGGGCCCCGTATAATTGATACGGCAGATACGGCGGTAGCTACGCCTCTGACATGAGCATCCATGAGGGTAGTGGAATTACACCATGTAAACCATTCAAGGGCTACAATGTTACCAGCTTGACTACATTAGCAGCCCAGTTGAGTTCATGGGACGGGGATGTGGGGGGGGGGGACCTAATAGTTTGAACGGCACCAAAGAAAGAGTATAAAATTTGAAAATTCCACTCTAGAGCCCGAATTCAGGAGAGCCCAAAGTGAAGTGTAACTTCCATGGTGGTAAAACATTGCAGACATCCAGGTAGCCAAAGCAAGTTGGGTCCTTGCTCATTCATAAACCTAACCAACATCGTTTGCCTATTTCCATTACTGTACATACATCAGAGGAAAACATATATCCACTTGCAACATCTGAGCAACAAGTAGTTGAAGCAATAAGGAAGTCACAAGAACATCATTTCCCTCTGACTACCAGTTTAGAAAGGTAGTCAGAGAGTTACATACTGGGAGAAAGATCAGGCCCAACTTAAATTTATGATTTAGATACAGAGATAGCTTCTGTAGCTGTGCAGAGGGGGAAATGTACTAGACTAGAGCATCTACTCCCACTGCCTAAGCACTTTCATTGGGGGTGGGTGGGAATGAGCATCTGATATTCCTTTATCCATGGTTTAGATGTCTGGCTGTGAAGCCAGAGGTTGGTAGCTTGCTTCCCTCCTGTGCCTCCTGGGAGAAAAGTTAACCTGTTAAGTCGTGGGTAAGCTCTACAGTTCCAGAGGACCCCTACAAGAATGGAATAGCAAACCATTTCTATACAATCTGTATGCAGAAAATGCTGGGAAGGTTTGCCATAAATCAGAATTGACAACACCACACTATCATTATTCAAGCCTCACCATAGACATTACCATGCAGATAAATGGATAGAGGAGACAGGGCCAGCCATAAACAGCTATCCCATCCATAGAGTAGCTGCATGCATCACCAGTACAGCAAAGACACAAGAACACCCATCACTTTGGATAGACAGCCCTTGATAGACCCCAACACTAGCAAGCATAGCAGGGAAGGAGAAGATCTTAGAGAATTTCATTTTCCTCATCACTATTATGTCTCCTCTACATCATCAGAGACTGCAGGCTTAGTTGGAAGTCTTAAACCCATACATACCAGTCATCCTTTTATAAAGTTTCAGGCTGCGGTTACTATAGCGAGGAAACCACTCTAAACCACTAGAGGTAGACACCCTGCCAAAAACATGTCCCTTTAAATCAGCAGCACTCTGACACCTTTTGTATTATCTAGTCAGTGAGAAAGGCAACAATTCACTCTTGGAGTATGTGTGATTTTCAGCCTAACAAAGGCCCAGGGAGTTTTAATTTAATGGGCCATTCGGTTTTCTAGTAGTAAAATCTCCAGTGAGATTGTTAAACTGACACAGAACATCAGTGTCAAATGTCCTGCTTCTAGCAGGACTAATGCAGTATGTGTATGCAGAATGGGAGTGGAGAAAGTATCAGATCCCTGCTTTGGCACACATTTTTGTCACTGTTCTGGAGGTTGTTAAAAGTAAGAAAACTAAATCAGGTACCTTGTTTGTTACCTTCCTTACACATGTGAGTAGTATAGCGGACCTACTTCCTGTCAAAATCGGATGACGTCATCGCCATGTGCTTTTGTTTACCCACGTGACCAGTGACGTCATCGCCATGTGCTTTTGTTTACCCACGTGACCGGATGTGACGTCATTGCCGCCATGTTTGTTTGGCCACGTGGTCGGAAGTGACGTCACAGCCATGAGCGCCGGAAATGACGTAGCAGCAATGCGCCCTGTTGACCCACGTGGTCGGAAGTGACGTTATAGCCGCCATGTTTGTTTGCCCACATGGTCGGAAATGGCGTCACGGCCATGTGCGCCGGAAACGACGTAGCAGCAATGCGCCCTGTTGACCCACGTGATCGGAAGTGACGTTATAGCCGCCATGTTTGTTTGCCCACATGGTCGGAAATGGCAGGCCAATCTTAGCGCAGATTGGCTGTGTAGGAACACGTGATACCCTTTATAACCTATGTCACCTCCCCAGAGACGGCCCTTTTGAAACAGACTTGGTCTTTTGCATGCCCGGGCAAGTTCTGAGGAGCGGACCTAAAGATGACAAGCAGCCCACCGAAGACCGCAGACCTTTCTTTACCGCATAAAATGCCGAAAATACAACGGAAGGAGAAGACTTGGGCAAAACGTGTAAGTGCCCCATTACCTGAAGCAGAGATGGGTGCTTTGGGTATGCCCCTACCCCATGCACCCTTGAAGAAAAAACCCAAAAAGGTGAAAAAGTATAACCTGCAGTCTAGGGGTTTTTCGTTTCCACCCTTGAGTCCGAAAGACAAATCATTAGACTTTGATTTTTCTACAGCTGCTCAGAAGGGTAGAAAGAAACTTTTTTCAGCAACAGAGAGTTTACCAGTGGCCATATTTACAGCTGGTCAAGACTCAGATCTTGAAAGCCCCACCCCGACAAAATGCTGTTTGGAATGGAGTGAGCAGTGGAGCTACTGTAGCAGTGAGTGCGATCTAAAAGGACTGTTCCGAAAGCTGCAGACCGTGAGATCTTCAACTGTTGAGGATTTCCCAAAACCTGTAAATGTTATGGATGGTGGGATACTTTTCAAAGAAGCCAGACCAAGTGGTGAGAAAACAAAGCAAGATGAATTTGGACCTACCTGGTCGCCGTCCCGGTTATTCCTTGATGGCCTTTTGGAAGAGGAAGAAAAGAAAGATGAAGAGAAGGCAGCTTTAAATGAAACCCTGGAAACTGAAGTGGACGAAGAAGCCAAGCCGGTAAGAGTTTTATTTATCAGTGTGTTTTTCTTAAGAAAGCATGCGTGCATGTGTGTGTGTGTGAGAGAGAGAGAGACAGGTGAGGTGGAGGGGAGAGAGAGATGGAAAAAGTTTACTAAAATGTTTTTCTATTTCATTTTTACACAGGAGTATGTCGTTCACAGGGATCTTGCTGAAAAGCTGCACATCGGTGAATCAAAGACATATACCTTTTCCTGCATTACTTGCATATCCGGCAGTTCTGAGTACTAAGCCACCCCACCCCCACCCACCCTGCTGCTTTTATTTTTACCAATAAAATGATTTACCCTACACCAGTGTATTCATTTATGTTTTAGCTGACAAAATGGCAGAGCATGAAAAAGTCTTAAAGAATATATATTATACACCTGGGGAGGTTGGGAGCTTTGGGGGCGTAAACCCTCTTTTTCAAGAGGCCAGAAAACAGAGCAAAGGCCTGAAGAGAGGAGAGGTCGTCAAATGGCTTTCGGACCAAGATGCTTACACGCTACATAGACCAGCCCGGGTCCGTTTCAAAAGAAACAAGACTGTTGTTTCTGGAGTAGACGCCCAGTGGCAGGCTGATTTAGTAGATTTACAGCATTTTTCAAAGTACAACAAGGGTTACAAGTATATTTTAACAGTGATAGACATCTTGTCTAAATATGCCTGGGCGTTACCTCTAAAAGACAAGACAGGCAGAGAAGTGTCCCAAGCGTTCAACGCTATTTTCAGGCAAAACGATAGAAAGCCTGGAAAATTGCAAACAGACCGTGGTCGTGAGTTCCTAAACCAGTCTGTAAAGAAATTGCTAAAATTACACAGTGTTCATCACTTTGTCACCAATAATGAAGTCAAAGCAGGGGTGGTGGAAAGATTTAATAGAACTTTGAAAACAAAAATGTGGAGGTATTTCACGGCTAAAAATACCTTTACCTATATTGACGTACTACCACAGTTCCTAAAAAGCTACAATAATAGTTTTCACCGAACCATCAAAGCCAAGCCGGTGGATGTTAATCATTCCAATGCTCTTTCGATCTGGAAAACCGTTTATGGAGAGAATATTAAAAGAAAAAAGGAGATTCCAAGTTTCCGGAAAGGCGACCATGTGAGGATTTCTAAAATCAAAGGTGTGTTTACTAAAGGTTATGAACAGAATTACACCACAGAGGTATTTATAGTGGACCGTGTCATCGGAAAAGCAGAGAGGCCCGTATTCTTGTTAAGAGACTACGACGGAGACCCTGTAGTTGGCTCTTTCTATCCTGAAGAATTACAGAAAGTTAATGCCAACGAAGACAGGGTGTATAGAATTGAAAAAATTCTAGCTACAAAAGGCCGTGGCAGGAGAAAACAACATTTAGTCAAATGGGAAGGCTGGCCAAACAAATTCAACTCCTGGGTGCTCTCGTCTGAGATTTGCGAACCTGCGTAGACGGTCGGAGAGAAAGGAGCGGTGGAAATGGGAGAAGGTGGATTTTACGTTACCCTTCCTAGCAATGCCTGCACATTGATTTTCCCACAGAATACAGTTTCAAACTTTACCATCTCTTTAGCGAGACCCCTGGACCTACCAGGAGCGTGGGAAGTGGGTTTAGCTGAGATACAGTACCCCCACAGTTGGAACAACATAACAACCGATGTGAAGTTTGAAATTTCAAACAAGATAAAGACTTGGCCCTTCGTTCTACAGCGTGGCTATTACTCCAGCATACCTGAACTGCTGGAAAACATGAACAGTCTTATACTCAGCTGCTGTGACCCTCCAGAAGTGACTCTGCATTACGATTCGGTAACGAGAAAGGTTAGGCTTAAATCTGAGACTCAATACACATTGTTAGTCGGCGAGGAGCTATCCTATATATTAGGAATGGCCCCCAACCACCATGTCAAAAAGATGCCTTTCACAGCTGACATCACTGGGGGTTTTAACACCCTGTATATTTACACGGATATCGTTGAGCACCAGATGGTGGGTGACTTTTACGTGCCCTTGCTGCGTTGTGTACCTGTACGTGGACAGAATAACGAATATATCAATATTTGCTATGACAAACCTCATTACATTCCGGTAAGTCAGCATCACATTGATACCATCACTGTTGAGATAAAGACGGACCAGAATAAAAATGTGCCATTTCGTTTTGGAAAGCTGATAGTGAAGCTCCACTTCCGCCCCCGGAGAAACTTGTTGATTTAAACATGGTGTTCTTGAAAACATATGGGGATCCTGCTCTTTATAGGGATTATTACAGAGCCCAGGCCGGAAGCGCTCTTCCAGGTTTTCAGGGGGCACCCGTTCTCTACGGAGCTGGACTGGGTGGCCTGTTTAGAAGTCTTTTTCGAAAAGCAGTTCCGCTTTTGAGAAGAGGTCTGGACATCGTTAAGCCGCATGCAAAAACAGCAGTTCGTAACATTGCTAAAGATGTGGTTGGTCATGTTACTCAAGCCGTTTTGAATAAAGTAAACGCACTGGATCCACAGGAGGGATCAGGCCTGATGTACGTTAAAAGGAAGAAGGGTATTAAAAGAAAAGCCTCACGGGTGACGCTCATGGGCCCGCCCCAGCCCCTTAAAAGAAAAGCAACAAACAGAAAGAAGCCTCAGAAGCAGAAGGCTGTGAGAAAGAAGAGGAGAATCGCAGCTGCTAACGAGGACATTTTTTAAACTACCAATATGGCCTTTATCCACTGCAACTCCGAGGAGTGTACTAAATCAGAATTAGATTTATTCCAAATTGGGCCTACGCAGACCAGTATTGAGAGAAGTTTGTATATCGAGGTGCCTCCATTGACTGCCCTGACAGAAACTGCTCCGCTAGACTTTTTCATCGCTGGAAATGGCGAAGACTATATGGATTTAAACAATACCTTGCTTTACCTGAGCTGCAAGATTGTAAATGGAGATGGAACAAACCTAGCGCAGCAGTCTGAAGTAGGCCTGGTGAATTATCCGATTGCGTCCATCTTTAGCCAATTAGATGTAACTCTGGGGGATCGTCTGATTAGCCAAAGCAGCAACTGTTACCCCTTTAGAGCTTTCATAGAATCTGTGCTAAACTATAGCGAAGATACACTTGCAACCCAGTTTTCTGCGGGGCTGTTTTATAAAGATACGGCGGGCGAGCATGAATCGGCAGACGTAGATGGCAACAATCGTGGTTTTATCAAAAGAGCAAGCCTGACTGCCGGTAGCCGAAAAATAGACCTGCTGGGACATCTCCACGCTGACCTGTTCTTTCAAGAAAAGCTGTTGTTAAACGGTGTGGATGTTAAAATTAAACTCACACGCAACAAAGACGCATTCTGTTTAATGAGCGACGATGATACCGCTGAATACAAACTGCAAATTTTGTCAGCTTCTCTCTTTGTCAAGAAGGTGAGAGTAACTCCAGGCGTGCGTTTAGGACACGCGGAAGCTCTGCTGACAACCAACGCCAAATACCCTGTGGACCGTGTGAGCATGAAGGTATTCAGCATCCCGAGAGGCAGCCGTGTCGCCAACCAAGAGAACTTGTTTTTGGGACAGCTCCCTAAACAGGTGGTTATCGGTCTGGTTGATAATGATTCCTTCAGCGGAGCTTACAATAAAAACCCCTTCAACTTTAAGCATTATGACATTAATTTTGCCGCGCTTTACCTGGATGGTGAGCAGAACCCTACAAAGCCGTTCCAACCCAATTTTGAAGATGGAAACTGCGTGAGAGAATACATGAGTTTAGTACAGACTGCTGGAAAACACATGAAAGACCGGTCTCTTTTAATTGACCGTGAGGAGTATGCGCGAGGATACACTCTTTTTGCATTTGACCTGACTCCAGACCAAGAATGCGGGGACCACTATTCCTTGATTAAAACCGGAAACCTGAGGCTGGAACTACGCTTTGCTAGAGCCCTGCCGACAACTGTCAACATGATCGTGTATGGCGTTTTTGACAACGTGATTGAAATAAATCACAGGAGAAACGTCTTGTTTGACTACATGTAACATGGACAGCTTACAGTTAACCTGTATCTTGGACTCAAACCCACACACTCGAAAGGATTTCTACGGCGTCTTCCCCAGCGACATGCTCCCCAAAGAGAGGCTGCTACAAAGGCCTGTGTGTTTGGTTGTCAACACCCACCCCCATAATCTCCCTGGAGAACACTGGCTGGCCATCTATCTGACAGAAAATAGGACTGGGGAGTTTTTTGATTCTTACGGTCACCCTCCAAACCATCCTCTGTTTCCTAAACGCATCATGACTTTTTTAAGAAAAAATGCCTCAGAGATTGTCTTTCAGCCAAGGCAGCTACAGGCTCCAGACTCTGTGGTTTGTGGCTACCACTGTGTATTTTTCATACAACAGCGCTGCAGGGGACTAACGTTTAAAAATATTGAAGAATTATATTCGGACAATCTACAAAGAAATGATGAGATGGTGGTAAGCTTTGTAAAATCCAAGAAAAACACACCCAGATTTGCCTCAAACCTGTTTCAACTCTACCAGGGGTGTAAATCATGTAATGACTTTCACTGCTGTGCTTCTTAATAAACTGTGTGCTTTTTTTAAAAATGTGTTTGTGTGTCTGTGTGTGTGTGATTACCCCAACCACCCCAAACCTTAATTTGAAAGCAAATTGTGACACTCATTTTTCCCAAATAAATTAACTTTATTTTTGTTTGTTTATATTACAAACTGAGCCAGGTTGTGCTGCTTGCTTGCCTCTGCTTCTTAGTAGCTCGGTGGGATGGTCGAACTGGTGTCTGAATAGCGCTGCCTGGGTTCTTCAAGGCATCTAAACGTTCTCTGTTGGCAGTATTCCCCACTATAGATGTTGGAACATTTAGCTCAGCCATAGCTCTCATAAAAACATCCCAACCCTTAGGCACACGTTTGGCGGAAAGAGCCTGATTCTGTGTGACACATTTGACCAAGTCCAGCATGTTGGAACCAGCCACAGCCTCTCCTTTATACATAAAGGTCCCGTTGTCATCCCACGAAGAAACACTCTTGTTTTGTTTCATTTTGTTTAGCAACAGCCTTGCTTGATTCTTATACCTAGCCGGCAGGTTGCCCGTTACTTCTTCAAGGACTGAGTCAGATGGAGTTTCCGAGATTTCTTCAGAGGCCTGCTGTGGTGTCGGTGGTAAAGTCAGATTTAGGCCCTCCTTCTCGTTTTCCTTTAGCCTTACGTGGGTTAGATACTTTTGAAGCAAAGAGTCATAACGTTTGGCTTTTTCGTATTCTGTTAGGTCGCTCCTGTGAAGAACATCCTGCATTTCCTTATCTAGGGAATAGATTGCAGCAGTTCTGATGTTTACCTCCTTAGGAGTTTGTGTCTTCAGTTGTTCCAGTTGATGGCTGGGCACCAAATACATCTTTTCAGCGTGTTCCATTACTGGCTAGTTAAAAGCCCCGTAATGAGTGGAACAGCAAAACTCAGTAGTGGTGCTAGAAAGCCCCCCGATTGCTTCACCAAATGTTTCTTTTTTCTCAGGGATACTCTCTTGTTACCCAAGGTTTTAATTAGGTTCCGCCTTTTCTTCAACACACGCACCTGCTGCAGAGATAGAGGGATATTACCTTTTAAAGTGTTGAGAGCTATTTCTGAGATGGCGGCTATTAGGTCATCTGAAGCTGCAAATAAAATGGCTTTTCTCTGGCGTGGCGGCACCTTAATAAGAAGTTCCAAGAGAGCCAAATTTCTCTTTATGCGGCTAGACATGTTTCCCTGAGGGTGAGATAGCTGCAATAGATGCAAAGGCGTTAAAACAACTGCCTTTTGTAACCAGCTGAATGTTTCTTCATGCTGTACGCAGCAGGCCAGTCTGGTGGGAAGAGACCTGTTCTTAGCCTGTAAGATTCTGGTGTGGAAGAGTTTAAATCCACAACCAGGTAACCATAGGGTTTGCTTGTAGCATCAGCAAATGCCTCCATGAAGAACCGGACATTTCGTGGGTACATCTGGCGTGCTAAAGTTGCTATCTGTAACTTGTCCCGAGGGTTTTTAAAAAGCACCATATATTTTGCATTTAAACTTATGGTGCGGTTGCTTTTTCCTTTGCAGAAGATGTTCTGTGTGATGAAAAAAATACTCAGATTCCTGTGGTGCACGTACTGAGTAAAGGCCTTTTCAACCTCGCTGTTATCAGATGCAGACATCATCAAATCATCGATCACCAAAAAATTTATTTTATTGGTAGGCAGCAAGTCGTCATCATCAAATTTATCAGGCAAACCCTCTACAAACTTAATAAAAGGATATTTACACAGGAGTTCATTATACAATGGCTGCCAGCAAGAAAAACACCATATAATATTTTCTGGAATTGCTGAAAATACATCACGCGCATTGTTCAACATATTTTTTATAAAAAAACTTTTCCCACAATTACTCGGACCTGCTAAGATGGCTGAGAACGGATGTTGCCAGCGCGTATCCATATCAAAACCCGTAAGGGATGGTCTTAAATCCGTCAGTAATCACTCTCTTGTCGTACACCACACGGAGTGTTTTTCTGAGTGTCCCTGTCTCAATGCGCCACTGCTTTTTATTCCTCACAATAGCACCCTGTTGTACCATGATGCTTTTGGAGTCTGACCCCACATGATAATCAAAGACCAGATCCTTCAGTGAGTCAAAGTTCACCTTCTCTGAATTAGAATAATTCAGGGTAATGCCTTTGACTTTCAGACACACCCCGCCTGATGACAATTGATACCCGTACGTTTTGGGGCCACCTGAAACAAACTCTGTGATAAACTGTCCAGGCGGAATTTCGCTAGTCAAATCCCCCAGAAAATCCCCCAAATCCGGGTTCCATTGTCCCTCGCGACTCACAAATATCACAGAATCGGTGTCGTGATAGAGAACCCTATCCTGCAGCTTGTCTAACAAGCTGTAAAGCTCCAGGCGGGCGTAGGCCGTAGTAAAACACGCTATTACCACATTAGTTTTCCCAGATAGTACATGGCGGTCTTTTGCATGTTTCCAAGACACGCTGACTGTGTCTTCATCTAACAAATCAAAGTTTGAAACCTCATAGTTTGGGGAAAAGGCATATTTTAATAGTTCAGCTGGATCCCTCACAATGGTGGTGTTTGGCAAGTTTGAACGCTGCCCGAATTTGCCCCACAGAGAATTCAGAAATAGCTTGGCGATTTGTCGTTTTGCGGGGTTCACAGAAATCTGTTGTGGTCGTAATCGAATGCCCTCTCTTTCATAGTAATCTTTGATATACTTTGCTTTTTTCTTGTCATCTGTACACCAAGAGGGGTACCCAGAAGCCTCTTGCTTCTGGCGTAAATGCATTTTTATATACTCTGAAAAAAGCTGGTCAGACTTCTCTTCAAAATGCCAGATTTCAGAAATTGACAACACCCTGTATCCTTTTTCTATTGCTTTCAGGAGTTCAATGGTGCACCAAGTTCCTTCGACAGCCCTCTCTTCCTCTGTGTGCGTGCAGAGCACCTGTTGTTTATTCTCAGCACACGTACGACACAGTGGGAACATAAGTTTACCACCTACTCTGAAGGGCAAGACTGGAAAGTAAAGACCACGTGGGGGCAGGACTTTAGTCCTCACAAGGCCAAAATAATCAGAAATTGGTCCAAAGTCTTTATATATGATTGTGGGGTGGCCTATGGGGTATTCTTTAGTTTTGTTCACGTATGGGTACAGACTGGTGAAATCAATGTAGTGAATCTCTTCACCAGCCGCCGGTTTGTAGTGCAGGCGAACAGCGTTCGTCCTGCCACCAAAAAGACCATCTCGAGGCTGGAGCGGTTGTGGTAATCCTCTACCTCTTAGAAAATCTCTAAGATCCCCATCTGTATCAAGCAGCTCCCTCCACTCGTGATCCCAGAGGGTTATGACATTGAAACCCTGCCTTCTGAGATAATCGACTTTGCACTGAGTGTGGTAGTTAAGTTCACGGTATGTACAGTCTGTCATAGGATTTCTTGCATTTTCATTATAGCAAACAGAACAACCGTGATGGAAGCAAGAGTTAAACTCATAAGCCGTTTTGCGCCCTGTCAGCTCCGCGTATCCGTCAAGAAAATATGGACCTACTTTTAGCTCACCGCCTTTCAGGGCATGTCTGATTTCTATGCCCTCTTTATGCTCCAGGTACATCAGCCATTGAATTGCAGGTGTTGAGTAGCGCTTGTACTGGTTGTGATAGTTGTCATGTGGTATAAGGGCGATGGTGTATTCTTCTAAAAACATGTGTCTAAACATCGCCATGCAAACGCTAGCAAGAGTTAGGTGTTGGAAAGGATCGATTCCTGATGTGGTTGATCCGCCCTGGGTAGTCAGGTGTAGTATCTCTTCTCGGTACAGGATGCAAGCCTTCCTTAATATCTGGACATCCTGTTTACAATAGTATGCGAGTTCTTCTTGGAGGTTAAAAGTTTTGTTTTGATTCTCTTTATACCATGAAAGGAAATCTTCTCTTTCACCAGGCATCATGCTGTCTGGGCCATATTGATCAGCGCTAGGCATGGCACCCACATAGTTCCAGTTTTCAGCAGTGTTGAAAAAATGAGGGAAATAACCCTTACAACCCTCAAAACCCATAGCCTTTGGCAACTTTGATAGCTTCATGGGCAGAAAATTTAGGCTGTCAATAAATCTTATACCCAGCTTCTTAGCAGTGACGCACATAAGTTTGCCGCCTTGGGTAATGAGGTCTATATCAACCTTTTCTGCAAGGAGCCGTCTCACTATGAAGTAGCTGTCATAGCCTCTAGCATTATGTGCCACAAAGGTCCAGTCCTTGTATTTCTTGTTAATAAACGTTTGTACAAAGTCAACTATGCACAGGTCCCCTTTGAACTCCCACACATCAGACTCTTTGAATCCCATGGCGTATATGTAGTTGGGCTTGTGGACCCCCGACTCCTGAGTGCATTCAAAATCATAAAAAATGTACTTTTCTGAAACCTCCGTTTTTTTGATAGCAGGCATGAAGCAGCGGTGTCTGTTTATATCCCCAACAGGTTTTTGACACTGATTGCAACACCTCGCCTTACATTTGTGTTTCTTGGGAACATAGGCCTGGCACGTTTCGCACATCACTTTGGTTTTGCACTCCACCTTGTTAATGGCGGCCAAATCCGTGTGTCTTTCTAAACACTCTCCAGATTTGCAAAATAATTTACAACTAGGACATCTGACCTCCCACCCTGGGTCACAATGGGGCTCTAAACATAAGCGGCATTGGAATTTACAGCTGTGGCTGTGACTATAAACATTGCCACAAATGGAACAATAATTTTTTCTTCCAAAGAACGCTTTCAAATTTAGAACCCCATAGTAGTGTTCCCCGTGGAGTAACAGGAAATATGTCTGTGCGTACAACGGATCGCCAGTCCTGAATATCACCCAGCCTTTAGTGTCGTGCATGACCACGCCGATATTCACTTTGAAATGCCTTTCAAAGTTTGCTACGTCGGAGAGCATAATTTTGTTTTCTTCAGAAAGGCCAAGCTGCCTGTACAACAGCGCTGCTCCCTCCATTAACTGCGCAAAAGTCGGCTTTGTTGTGGCCATGACTGCCAGGAGAGCCCCACCAAAACACAGATTACTACCTGTACTATTTAAATCCACCAAGAATTTTCTTTTCTTGGTCACTAGTTGACTATAAAGAATTGTACTTATAACACTACGGCCTCGGCCTCCCCTGTTACGGATAACGATAATGTCTAGATGCAATGTACCTTCAAGGTGCATCTCGGCATTGCTCTGCATGAGGTTTCCCAGATTTTCCAAAAATTCTGTTGCAACCAAGGACCCTCTGTGCCTTCTTACTGTAAAAAGCGGGTTGTTTAGACCCCCACCACCTAAGCGTAACTGAACTAGGTCTCCATCTTCTAGTCGATCACTGATGTCATCTAATATGACCTGCACAGCATCACAGATCGCCTGCTGAACCAGTAGGGGGTGCTGTAAGAGCTCCAAGTTGGCAAACCTGAAGGATTCTCCATAGTGTGAGACAGGCAAATTGGGGGCATGCCACTCCCATCTATGGATCCTTTCCAGATAAACACTGGGTGGCTCATCGGGGTGCTCTTGAGAACCTCCTTGGGGATCTTGGTCAGGTGAACCTTGCTCTGAAGCAGTATTGTTTAGCGCAAAGCTGGGTTCTATTGTGGATGGTGGGCCCTCCAAATCAGACATGTCGACCTCAGGCATTGGGCTATTACAGGAGTCAGGTTGTATATCTGAAGAATGCATGGGCGATGCAGGTGGTGTACCAGGCATTTGGGAATCATGTGTGGTCATCTGATCTGAGGCGGTCTCTGTGCAAGACGCCTCCTCAGAGTTGCTGTTACATGAATTAACTTTCCCCTCCCCATGCTGGTTAAGTCCTCCTAAGCGCGTTATAAGCTTCTGCAGCCTAGATATAGTCGCCTGTGCTACTTCTAAACTTTTTGAACGTCTGGTCCTTTTATGAGCCCCGGACTTTTTTGCCATTAAAGTTGATTTAAGATCATTGACACATTGCTTAACTATGTTGTCAACCGAAGTCTGGGTATCAGTGTCATGCATGTCACTGTCCATTTTTGGCCTTTTAAATGGCTGTTGTGTTTGTGTCATGTGTAAAGTGTCGACATTGAGATGGTTTAGCTTCCTTTTTGCTTTACCGTTAATCTTCACAGATTGTGGGGTCTCATTTTGCTCTGATGCTGATCTGGTTGAAGAAGTTTCAGGAGCCATCGGGGGTTCAGCCTTTGAAGATTTAGGGTCCACGCTACATTTTGGTGGTTCAGAAGACCCAGCTAGAAGAAGGATAGCATTTTAAATGCCGTGTTTTAAATCACACAAACAGACAGACACATCCAACTGCTTTTAAACACACACACACACACACACACACACACACACACACACACACACACACACACACACACACACACACACACACACACACACACACACACACACACACACACCAGCCACCCCACCCCACACCAATCCCTGAATCTAAAATTATGAGCTAGCATTTAAAGTTTACTGTAAAGGTATTTTACCTCCATGTCCAAGATTAGAGGTGGAAGGAATGGGGCTCTGGTACATTGGTTCACTGTTTTGTGCTTCGGTTGACATTTTACAAACACACACAGAGTATACGTTTCTGTAGATAAAAACAAACAATCTCAGGATTTGTTTGTTAAATGCTACCCCAGGACATGTGGAGACTTGTTTTACCCACAGACCCCCTCCCCTTTTCAGGAAAACAACAACAACAACAACAGCTGCACTGGCCAGAGAACTACAAATATTTGTAGATCGTTGCTCTTTTAATAATTGTACCATCAACAACAATGGAGTCTTCTCCATATTTTGTTTACAAGCTAGCTCAGGATTGTATGAATTTTGTCTGTGGAGAATCAACACTAGGCACGATACAACATAGCAAAGCTTACATTTTAAAAACAATTACCTCCACAATTCAGGATTCTGGATGTTTATTAATTTGCTTGAGTTTTATTCTTTGGATCACGCCCAGAAGGTTTTCAACTTTGTGATGGCTGCTGAATTTGCTGATGGAAAGACTAAATAGGGACACATTTTAACAATTTTCTTATTTGCTGCTATTCTTGCTAATAAACTAAAAAAGTCATGGTGTCACTAACCCCTATGAAAACATGGCATTAATCAGCTCAGAATATATCATCAAAAACTTTACATAATGGATACTGGAAAATGGGGGGGCTGGGTAAGTTTACAGGTTTTAAATGGCACACTTTGTATGTTCAAATGCTAGGGGGGGGGGGAATCCCCCCCCCCACTCACACTATCTTCTCTGGTTTTTCAGAAAAACAACTTTATAAACGATCCAGCGTCCATTAACTGAGAATAAATCTACAATACAGCCATGAAAATCACAGCTTTGTACAAATTTTACTTATCCCTAATATATAAACATTTAAAACATTGTTTAAATGTCTCATTCTCCAATATAATAAAGCCAATTAGATGCTGAAACAGCAGAAATATTCTGTAACATGTAAGTATCTTTATCACACATATGCTAATAATGTTGCTACCAGGGAAAAAAGAAAATGTTTTTCCTAAACAATGTAAAACTATGAACCTCACACACACCACCTACAAATCTAATTATTTTAAACAAGCCTTCTCATACTACCCCCCCTCCTTTCCTACCAGTTTATTTTGCCTTAAAAAAATACAAAGAGCATTAAGCTGGTAAATTTATCATCATTAACT
Organism: Furcifer pardalis; assembly: GCA_030440675.1. Taxonomy (NCBI): domain Eukaryota; kingdom Metazoa; phylum Chordata; class Lepidosauria; order Squamata; family Chamaeleonidae; genus Furcifer; species Furcifer pardalis. Next base: position 26,706,188 of record CP126892.1, read on the forward strand.
GTATAAAAATGTGCAACCTATAGTCAGTAACATTATTTGTATGTATCTATTTATAGACACATATAAAGACATATAAAAACATGTAAAGAACTTACCCCACAGTAGAGATCTGTATTCTTCCAAAAGTTGGTGGTCAAAAAAGGGATTTTCTTCTCAGGTTGCTGACCTTTATACTGTTTTGACCCATTGATCATCCATTGATATGGTAATTGGTTTTCTCTATTTCTGAAAGTCCTTCAGAGGCTCTGATTGGTTGGAAATTACCTATACTGTAGCTCTTCTTCTAAAAATAGCCATGCAGCATTGATGGTCTTTTAAACCTGCCCTACTGGTTTCAAATCCCATTACAAACACCACACCCATGCTTTCTCAGCCCCTACTGTACTGATTGCAAATCCCATCAGATTCAGCTTGTTTCAGGGCCTGCTCTGCTGATTGCAAATCCACTCAGCTTGTTTCAGGGCCTGACCACATAAAGGTAAGATGCTTTTAAAAATAAATGGGTAGAAATTATTTAGACTTTGAATATATAACATATATTTATATTTATATAATATTACTTGCTGTTGATTGATGTTGGTTGTGTGTGAATGTGTGTGATTATTACCACAGTGCGCACATGGCCTGGTTTATTTCATGCCCAGTAGATAGGCTTGTCTGTTGATTTTTTTCAATAATAAGAAGACAATGGAATGTAAATGGAAATCAGTTTATTCTAACAATTTTAAATCCTGGTTACAGAGGTAAAAAATGACCGATAGGGTCTGTCTTTTATAATTTTTTCAACATGCTGAAGGAAAGTATGGTCAGCAGGCTTCAGTATTTTCTCCATCTGTTTAGATGGTTTGGCAGCTCTCCCTACTGCGGTGATCAGGATTAATATCTGATCTATATTTTCTTGAGTCAACACAAGACATTTCAGCGAATAAGCAATAACTGTAACGATGTGTAGCACAGCCTTGAAACAGATTTTGGAACAAACAATTCTTAATTTCATGTCCTTAATCATTTCTGTCCATGAGATGCAATCGTGGTCACCTTGGCCTGGGGCACGAATTTTGCAGCCCTCGCAAGTATCGTACAGATAGTTATTGAAACAATAGTCCAAAATGCCATAGACGGCTGCTCTCACAACCGCCCGCATGGCCCCTCGGCGTTTTCTTGGTGAAATTGGGAGCATTTCATCAGTCTTTAGGCCAAGAAGGCTTCCCAGTATCACATGAGAAGGTTGGGCAGAAGACAAACTTTCAGGATCCTGGAAGAACATTGAAACAGTTTTAGTATAATCAAATATATAAATTAAGTTTGTGTGGTGTGTGGTTGGGGTGGGGTGCTTGTGTAAACCTTCATATCCCAGCCAACCCTTGGCCCATATCTTTTTACCTCCATGTAGATATTTCCTGTTGAAAACATATTCCAGATCTCTGTGGGCGATGGCTGAGCAGTAGCATGACTGGAAACCTCAGGTTCTCGTGGGCTTTCAGCCTTTGCAACAGACCCCTATAAGTTTAAAAAAAAAAACAGAAGTATTTTTATCTTGGCATTCTATTTTATTTTAACCATCGGGCTTCTTTATTTTGGAGGAGAGGGTAAATGCTTACCGGCATTGCAACGTTTTCAGGAGAAATCGCTTCTAACAATTTGTTCAATATTTGGTCCATTTCTTCTTCTTCTTCTCGTGTGCTTTTGGTGGGTGGAAAGCATTCATCTTCCGAGCCGGTGCTGATATAGCGTTTTCGTGGTTTGGACTGCAAGAGCTGTGTCCATTCAGAATCCGGTATAGGGCTAAGCTGGGCATGCTGGTCCGCCATGGCTTCTCCTCAGAACTTGCCCGGGCACGCAAAAGACCAAGACTGTTTCAAAAGGGCCGTCTCTGGGGAGGTGATATAGGTTATAAAGGGTATCACGTGTTCCTACACAGCCAATCTGCGCTAAGATTGCCCTGCCATTTCCGACCATGTGGGCAAACAAACATGGCGGCTATAACGTCACTTCCGATCACGTGGGTCAACAGGGCGCATTGCTGCTACGTCATTTCCGGCGCACATGGCTGTGACGCCATTTCCGACCATGTGGGCAAACAAACATGGCGGCTATAACGTCACTTCCGACCACGTGGGTCAACAGGGCGCATTGCTGCTACGTCATTTCCGGCGCACATGGCTGTGACGTCACTTCCGACCACGTGGCCAAACAAACATGGCGGCAATGACGTCACATCCGGTCACGTGGGTAAACAAAAGCACATGGCGATGACGTCACTGGTCACGTGGGTAAACAAAAGCACATGGCGATGACGTCATCCGATTTTGACAGGAAGTAGGTCCGCTATACTACTCATGTGGAAACTGTACTTTGTGGACATATCTAGCCTGACTTGTTTGGTAATAACCTACCGCCAAGAGAAGCTGCTATAAAATCAGCAAGCAACTAGTAGAGGTAGAACTCCCCCCCCTCCATAAAAATATAAATAAAAACTGTGGCTCTTACCTGCATACCAAGCTTAAATCTTAGAATACAGTACAGTACTGCATTAGTCATGCTAATGGAAGGAACTGATCCTGAATCTGCACCACTAAAACCAATACAAAGAAAAAGCACTGTGAAATGTTACTCATTGAACAACTTACACAAGTAGTAGAGAATCTTGATTTCCATCTGTCCTTAGTTCTGATATCCAGCCCTAAAACAATCTGTTCAAGTTGAGCTAAAGTGATTTCTTTCTGCTTTTACATTGCTGGGAAGGTTTATGTGAAGCAAATTATTTAATGATGCTGATCAGTGCCAAGATAGAGTAAATATTGTGTTATGTGAAGCTGCTCAACATCTCATAAAGAAATGTATGTGGATCAATGGAAATACATTATAGGCCAGGAAGCTAGACACTTTGACTGGTTTAAACAAATTAAAAACAAAACAAGAGAAAGGCATGCTTAAATCTACAAACCTGGTTCAAAAGCCAATATCATGTTGTCAGACCTCTTTTGTTTTCCAGCTTTGGACTTCTATGATATGTAGCCAGTTATTGTAGTGTGTGTGATATAACAGAGTGCATGTTAATGGAAGCAGTTTACATGAACTAGCCATTTATGATGAATGAAAGTCTCTTGTATGAATAATTATTTTTAGTGAAATATAATAATATAATAATGTGACAGGTATAACTCTGCTTCACAGAATATTTTGTTGTTTCATTAGTTTCCAATGAAAAAGAATCAACTCCATTTTGGTAACCGTTGTCTGGTTTTGTTCATTTACTGATTTACACCAATAGTCTCTTAAGCTGTGGTTTGAAAGACAGTGCTTAAGAAGTAACTTCATCTGATATTGACTCTTGCTAGATAGTTATCCTAAAATGGATGAATTTTGATTGGTTTAAAGTATCTCTCTCTGTATGAGTCTGTCTGTGTGAGAGCTGCTGGAAGAAAGCTACATGTTTCAACCTTTACTTGCAATTAGAAATTCTCCTTTTTACTTATTTTTGTGTCTCAAATGGTTTTAAGGGGAGTCATAGAGGGATCTCTCCATCCAAAAATAAAATAAAATAAAATAGCTAGTGCAAACTGATATGTTGAAGACTTGAATGGCTTTATAGGCAAGCTGTAGCTCCTCCATCTAAATGTGTCTTAAAACACTCTAGGAATATGGCCTGTATTTTTCTTGATTCAATAATTTCACTAACATTGCATTTATGTGGCCAAATCCCTAAAGGCTCATACAACTCTTCAAGTGTAGGCATGTCAAGAAATATGTGTAAGGATTTATATGCAGAGGCCTTTACTTTAAAAAATGGAGAAAACCCTCAGGAAACACTTCATCTTACAGAACAGAATAACCACCAAATGTGTGCTTGATTAACTTAATTCTCCATGGCATTTTCTTATTTTGTCCATTTTACATAATAATAAGTTTGACAGGTGAGGAGTTTTATTTTTATCTTGTGAACTTTTCAAACCATAAAGAGTGCCATAAGAACACTGACTAATTTATCAGCTTGAACACTGACTGTTTTATGAACTATAGCTTTTACATCTTCCCAACTGTTTAAGCAGATGGCCTTCACCTGTGTTGATGAAAAGAAAAGAGGATCTCTTTCTAATATCTTATCTCATGTCTAGGCATATCTGTCATATACCCTGTATGGATTTTAGTACAGAAGAAAAATATAATTGGATAGATTCCAGAAAGAGCCAGAGTCTTTAGATGGCACTTGTATTACTTGGCCTACTCAACTGAAAGTCACATTTTCTTTTCGCTGGAAGTGAGTATAATTCTTGAGAGGCTGTTAGGCTGCAAAGGGCAAATGAAGGAGTACTTATGTTGAATTATCAAGAAGGCGAGTAAGACCCATTAATGTAATTAGAATTAGTAACTGGTACAGATCAATGGCTGGAACACTGTTGTCAGGAAGTGCTGTTTTGGGTTACGGGATTGTATTACTAGGTGAAGACAGATGGTGGCACATATCATTGGGGGTTTGGGGGAAAAATCCAGTTTATAATCTGAGCATTCCAGTTTATTTATCTCTCACAATTATGAATATATTGGTTTGGAGATAGAGATATAGATGACCAAGCTTTGTGGAAAACAGTGGAATAGGTTCATTGTGACCATCTTGGGGGTTCCAATAAGACTGTAGTATAAATAGTCATTTTTTGGGCAGCAGACATGATTAGGAGTAATTTACATTTAATCAGTGTGACTTGTTTCCCAAATGGTAAAGGTAAAGAGTGGAGTGTTTCACTGTAAATCTTAGCATGTTTTCTTGATGCTGTTGAAATATGTTGATTTTTTAAATAATGGAGATGTGTGATTCATTATACAAGAATTTTGAAAGCTGATAAATATAGCACAGGAAAGCGAGATATATTCAACACAATCCTATCTGTGCTGATTCAGAGATATGCCTTGCTGTATGCCATGGGACATACAGTCCCAGATAAGGGTATATAGGACAGGGGGAAAAATCTATTTTAAGTGACATGGTTGTAGGTGCTTTAAATATGAGGCTTCTGAATTAAAACTGTGACATTTGTTCTTTCATACAACCTTGTGGTTAGCTATGCACTACTGACCAATGTTCACTCTACCTATGGTACATGTATATATAAATATATACTGTACATATATATCTGACAGAGAGAGAGCATTGTTAATTTTTTAAAAAAGACATTTTCCTGAAACTGATGTTCAGTCTAATGTTCTGCATATTTTCTCTAAAGTAAGCCCATCTCTTCTCAATGGGCTTAATCTCTGATGGATGCATCTAGGACAATGATGGCAAACCTTGGCACTCCAGGTGTTCTTGGACTTCAGTTACCAGAAGCCCAAATCAGCACTCCTGCTGATCAGGGCTTCTTGGAATTGAAGTTCAGGAACAGCTGGAGTGCCATGGTTCACCATCACTCTCCTAGGATTTCAATCTTTTTAAATGATGCCCTCCCCCGCCCGCCCGCCTGCCCCCCCCCCAAAAAATAAATAAAAGGAAGCTAAAGGGAAAAACAGAGCCTTACTGGAGATGCTTACCAGGATTTTTTGTTTTATTTTAGTCTTTTAAAAATGTCTAACTATGTAAAAGATTTGTTTCTCAGGCTCTGATACAAACAGAAGTTAGAAAATTCCTTCCATGCAGGACTGGTTGAAGGTTTATGCACTATTACTTGTAGTACTCATTCCTTTTATAATTTAGTAGGGTGATGAAATCCATGAGGCAACTTTTTTTTTAGGAACCCCCCCCCCCCCACACACACACACATTTATTTCTCTGCAGTCATTCAGAGGATGTGGGAATAACCTCCCCTACCTTTGTCTGGAAAATAGATTCATTTAATTTTTTTCTTTATTTATCAACTTCATTCGATTTTCCCACCCTTATACTGTCCAGTATATGCAAACAGTGAGAAATGGTATGTATGCTCCACCTTAATTGCCTGCTGCTTACAACCTTCTCCCTCCAAATAGATGCTTCTTCTTCCATGTCTAGGCCAGACATGAAACTACCAAAGTGGAGGTACCCTTTGGTGAGTTCATTCTGCAGTTCCCTTTGCCTGACCTAATGTGAGAAAGATTAGACTGCAACACAAGGTTGCCATTACCAGGGTACACCTGATTGTGTTTCAAGAAAACCACAATCTTCAAAGAGGCTCTTTCTGTGTACCCAAATAGATGCTACCTTTAGTGTGGTTAGAAAGAGGATGGTAGAACTTTATGAGTCACATATTCTCTGTCTGGGGTTACATTGTTGTTTGGCTGTTTATTATCTTTCATGAATGATCCAGACTTCTCACTATTTGGTAAACACCTTGTGCATGGAAGAAGAGAGTGTTATCATGCCTGCAGGACTGAAAAGTGTCATCTCTACAATGGTGCAATTTGCCTTTAGGATTTTATTTCTAAAATGGCTGCTTCTTTTGTTGTTCAGTTGGTTTATTCAGCTTATTTTATGCTGAACACACTTTCGGATGGCAGGGTTGTTTTGAATGCTGAACTTATATATGAACTGCAATATTTATGTTTGCTGCCACAATTACTGCAAGTATATTTATGGCAATACCAGCAGGATAAATATATAGAACCAAATATTATGTATAGGAATAGCATAGGTTTGTGATGTCAAACCTTGGCACTCCAGCTGTCCTAGGTATATCTGTCATATACCCTGTATGGATTTTAGTATAGAACAAAAATATCATTGGATGGGTTCCAGGAAGAGCCAGGGTTATCTCTGGCATAAGTAGTTTCACCACTCAAGAGGTCCACTCCTCTGTCAGTATGCATATGGATTTCCCCACTGATAATAATAGAAGCCAAAGTCATCATTAAACAAAGAATTGATTTTTAGAAGCAGAGCTTAACTTTCAAGGCAAAGTTGTCTTTCATTACAATATATGTCCATAGGTCTGTTTTGTGGAAATGAGAATAAAAGCAAGACCTGTAAGATAGGTTCAGATGTGGCATGAATTGTGTCATATGCCCTGGTCCATTTAACATATTAGATTTAAATTTCAGTAGGACTGAACTGGTTTGTTCCAAATATGCTAGGTTTAAGGCTTAAGTACTAGAATACTTTCCCAGAAAGTAAGCATTTACCTCAGTAGCAGCTTACCTTTGAGGAGATGAGTACAGGATTAAACTGTAAGAGGTTTTATAGTTGCCAATTCTATAAAGAGCCACCTGAACTGAAGCCCATATCACCTTGACCAGAAGAGGAAGGTTTTGTAATTCAGTGGGAGAGGGCACATGAGATTTCACCTAGTGGCAGTGGCAAAGTCACTCTTGCTCAAAAGCCAGTCGTATCCAACTGTAGGGTTCAGTGCTCATCTCTGTTTATATCTAAAGAGCCAGCACTGGCTGTGTATGCAGACATTTCTGTAGACATGTGGCAGGCATAACTAGACACCAGAGTGCACAAAACGCTGTTTACCTTCCCACCAAAGTGGTCCCTGTTTATCAACTTGCAATTTCTTGCTTTTGAATTGCTAGATTGGCAGGAGCTGGGGCAGAGACGGAAACTCACTCCATCGTGTAGTATTTGGGTATCAAACTCTGACCTTCAAGTTCAATCTCTTAACCACTTAAGCCACTGCAGTGGCAGTCGTAGAAGTAGGCACAAGATTAGCAATACAAATCTGATCTTTGGAATATTAAACTGGTTAAAAGCAGAAGACATTCAAAGGAGTTCTCAACTTTTTTAAGCTGGGGGTTGGGTCACACTCTCTCAGAGAGCTTTGGGGGGCAGATGACCATTTTGCCCTTCCTCCACCACATGACACTTCTTGGTTGAGAATCCCTGCATTAAGATAATTTGTTGGGGATTTTACCTAGAAAACCTCATAAGAACTCCAACTATGACTTCAATATACATTATTCACTGTTTTGTATAAGCAGAAAGATTTGTGTTCTTGACCTGTGGTCGAAAGGTACAATCCTATCCGACCTATATCCGACACATGCCGTTTGTTTAATCCTGCCTCTGTTTTTGTGGGAGGAAAATAACAAGGGTTGGTGTGAGAAATCTCTGCATACAGGAGGATCACAGGTAGGATGGGGAAGGAATGGTTTGATAGGAATGACTTCAATATTTTCCCTAGTATTTGTTAATGCAATTGTCTCTGTTAGACAATTGATGGTATAACTGGAAATATGGATACATTTGAGGAAACATTATGAACTTTTGCCTAACCCAGCAGGGCTCCTAACATTTACATCAGTGGGGCATAAGTTCTTAGTGGCAGTTTTTTAGTATATTGTACAACAATTGATAATGTGGTCAATGACTAGGGAAAGGACTCCAGTATGAATGCATGTTTTTATGCCTCAGCATATATATTTATTTACTCTTAGTATCCCTGCTGTCTACTGATGGTTTGTGTATTTAATTTTATAGAGGAAGATCTGTGAAATCAAATTTTGACTGCTTGAAATGAAGTGGGATCTTGTCTCACCATAGAGTTCAAAAAAGTTAACATTTTGGCATGTTGTGATGGCTAAAGGTGAGGAATTTGAGCTGGTATATAATGTAATTGTATACATTGTTGTCTGTTCTGAAGTAAGTCCTACGTGAGCTTCTTTCCAAATTAGTGTTTATGCTTTTATTTCCAAATCTAATATAGACTGAACACTTGGTTTTAGCATTCAGTAATATACTGAGAGTGAGCTTCCATCTGTACATTAGCTTTGCTTATTCATATAATTTTTAATGACATCATAACAGAATAGGAGTTATCAGAGTCACCAATAAGCAACACAGTTTTTCATCTCTTAGAACATGCTGCTACTTAACAATTCAGTTCTTTACATGGTAGGTTAGAGATGTCATAAAGACTAACTAATTTTGTGGCATTGTTATGTTCAGTGTGTGTACAGGAAGGTAAAGGTCAAGTTCACCCTTGCTTGAAAGCCAGTCATATCTGAGATCTGACACTAGGGTTTGACACTCATCTCCATTTATAGCCAAAGAGCCAACACGGTATGCAGCTGCAGATGTTTACCTGGTCATGTGGCAGGCACCGGAGTGCACAGAATGCTGTTTACCTTTCCACCGAAGTGGTACCTATTTATCTACTTGCAGTTTCTTGTTTTAAAACTGCTAGGTTGGCCGGGACAGAGAAGGAAACTCACTCCATCACACATCACTTGTGTCTCGAACTGCTGACTTGCTAACGTTCCAGTCACCAAGTTCTGCATATTAGCCACTAAGCAAGGAACAGTCCCATTGTGTACATTATATATGTATAAATAAGTATGTTTGCAGGTATGATGGCATTGTAAAACAAATTTGTTGGATTCACATTTCTATGTGAAAACACTGATTTTGCACCTCTGAGAACTTACAGTGGCCCTTAGAGCATCTTGCTTTGGAAAATCCATGCATATGGGAAGCACTCTCTGGACGGCTCACAAGTTAATTAGCATTTGGCTCCCAACATTCTGGGTACTCATTTTACCAACCTCATAAGGATAGAAGGCTGAGTCAACCTTGATTCCCACCCCATCAGGACTGAGCTCACAATGTTTTGACTGCAGGACAACAATTTAACCACCGCATCTTTGGATTTCACTTGAAATCCAAATGTTTGAAAAATACGTGCATGCATGCTTTAATGAAGAAGGAAAATGTGTTGAATAATATTTACATTAAAAAAGACAACAACAGCAAAATGTGCTGATTTTCAAAAGAAAAGGACAAAAAAGGCCATGCAACACAAAACAGAGTGAGAATGAAATGAGAACGCTGGTGCCCTATTCCTTATTTTTATCTATCTTTGTGAGACAGTATTTTGGCTCCAGTGCAAGGACTGAATTAACAGTCCTTTCACAGAACAATTTTTCTCACAGCTTCTTCCCAATCTTCCTTCAGTTCAACAACATGATGATGTGTGAGAGTGTGTTTCTGTTGTTTAAAATATTCACAGTCAGAATCCTTCATGATCTACAAACCTAAAAATTCATGATCCTGGGTTAGCTTTTGTCCATCTCTGTTGCATGACAGTTGGGTGACCTTTGGATGACTGCAACTGAGTGGACAGCTGTTATGAAAACACCCTTTATGATGCCACTTATCCTCATTGTACTTCAACAGCACAAAGAGATCAACCCCTGGCAGGATGGTGGCACCCATCTTGCTCTGGCATCGTAAGAGTAATGCTTGATATTCATTTTCATCAGTTGGCAGCACTACGATGGCTTAGTAGTTAAGATGCTGAGCTTGGAGATTGGAAGGTCAGGTTTCCATACCTGAGTGCTGCATGATGGATCTTGGGCACATGAAAGGAGCCTCATTTGGGCATTCCCTAAGTGGAGTTTTTCCAGCAAAAATCCTTTAAACTCAGAGTAATTTTTGACATGAAATTTATTTATTATTTTCATCAGTTGAATATCCCAGGCAGATGCACTTGGTCACTGAATTCCTGCTTAGTTTCTATCCCAGATCACTGCTGCTTTGATGAGAGCCTGCTAATTTAGTTTACAAATATAGTATTTTTATGATGGGTTATTTTAACATGTTCAAATGTTGTTGTAACTGCAATATTCTCTTTTCTTCTGGAACTATATTTTAGATATGTTTCTGTTTGGTAATGATAATGGTATTTAGCATCTTGAATCTTCAAAATATTCCTTATACACCATCACACTAATTTCTACAAGATTCCTGTGAGATAGGTCAGTGTTATTATCTCCAGATGGTGAAGTACAGATTGAGATTGAAAGAATCCATTTTTGGCTAAGGCTACCTAATGAGTTTATGACTATGATTGAACTAGGGACTTTCTGAGTCACACTCCTAGTTGTACTTTTGCTTTCCAAGAAGCATGCCTCAACGTCTAATTGACACCTCATTTAAAAAGAGGAAACACCCGCACACAAACAATTATTTAGAAGAGACAGAATTTCTGTTTTGTTTATTCCAAAGATATCAAAGTATACTATATGCAGCTTGGAACAAGTCCCATGGATGTTAGTAAAAGTTGCTTCTGGCTAAAGATATATAGGATTAAACCATAAGAGAGTTAACAACTGGAGTGTGAAAATTATTTTCTAGTTAAGTGTGGTGCTTATGAGGCATATGTTGTTCCCTCTTCCCTGAAATGAGCATGAGTATTAGATTTGGCTAAGAATATAAAATATACAGTCATAACTTGACTCTATATGCCAATTTTTCTTGAGAAGGTCAAACTGCATTACATACTTATCTCTAAGTTAGAAGAGTTCCTTCAACTGGTAGAAGACAGGAGTTGGTCCTAGCACAAGCTTTTCTTATTTCCCCATGTTGCCAGTTAACTTAATTTGTTTTGTGACCAGGCATTGGGAGGTAAAAACACAGGCTTCATTTGCAAGTCTCACTGCTCAGGCAAACAGCAGAGGTCAGTTTTGAATGTGGGACATTGTCTCAAAAGACCCTGGGCACCAGGTCGATCTTAACCAGGGACCAAATAAAAAACTTTGCCATGGTCCCTTCCCATATGGTACCAGTGTTCCCTGAGCATGTCTGCCCAACAAAAAAACAAAAAAACCCAAAAGGATTAGTCAAGGTGACTCCTCCTGCTGCTGCTCCTCAAAAGTATCCCTCAAGGTACCGTTCTCCTTAGAGTTCCTGATTCCTGGCCTCTCAGCTTCAGCTGTCTTCCTCACCCTTTACTTTTATTCCTGCCACTGAGGTGGGTACTGAGGTGTACCTCCTACTTATCACCCAGATGGCTCCCATGACCCAGCTTCTACCCTCAGTCCTGCGCTGTCTGTCAGGCTTTAGTGTCTCTAAAATTGAGGGCAGCAGACGAGATTAAGACATCCAGAGTAGTTATTCTGGTATATCCATCTCTCCATCTCCTTCTCCTCTTTTTCTGCTATTCAGGGCAGGTGTCTTTACTTGCCTACTGATAAGGATGGCTTGAACTGTGATGAACAGACTGATAACATTAATAATAATTATTATTATTATTTCCAAATAATAAGTATTCCCAATGCACATATTTACATTTGATGGTCTCTATTTCTGAAGTGATCAGCTATAAAGTGGCGTACAACAGATTAATTTTTTAAAAATACCAACACAAAATTAAATATAAACAATAAACCCAGCCAGATAAAATTTTAAACAGTGACAGAAAACAATCACAATGTCCCCCCCCCCCCATGCTTTTCTTCAAAACATAAGAGTTTAGGATTATAACATTCCATCCAGTTTTTATGGAACTCAAGTGTTCCATGAATCCAAGCCAAAGCCTTGTATTGGTCACTGTGTAATAAGTGATTTTTCTTTCTTTTCCTATTAAAAGTACATGGCATTTATGTTTTATTTCTTCTCCTTTTATTCGCTCTCTCCATTTGTCTTTCGACACTGGAAAATGAAAAAAAGAATGGCAAGCCCAATTTTAAATGTGAATATTGCCTTCTTATTATATCACCTGTCTGAGAATGGAAGCTTTATACCAGAACTTGCATTTTTGTAATGAACAGAAGTAGCATCACTAGAACCTAGTCTTAATTATAATCTCTGCTAGTAAAATCATATCCAGGAAGAAAAATAGAGGCTTGCTATTGTGTAAAATAACATGATGTCTCTGTTCAATTACAGGATTACAAAAATGACTGACTTTAATTCATGAGTTTGAGCAGCGGCTTAACATCTATTGACCATACCATTTACTTAAAGGGGGACTTGCAAAATCAAATTACATAGTTCAGGTTAGTTCATTGTATAATGTGCTGAATGCCCCCAATTGCAAACATATGAAGGACAGTCAGTATTACTGTCTAGAATCTTTATTACCATCATCTTTCAAGCCATTGTCCCTAGTTTTTGCTCCTATCTTCTTCTGCCAGACTGTGCTCAAATGGGAAATGTACGTCCATGCAATTTGTCACAATGGGACTATATTTTTTATTATATAATTATGTATTATATTATCGGGGCACAACATTTCCTGTAGCCATTGATGGTTCACAACTCTCAGGTGCTGCCAGCTGGAATTCAGTTCTTAATTAGAAGCCTTGAAAGTAGAGATTAATTAGAAAGCTGTTCCCACCTAAGCCATCACTATTGCCCTCTAAAGAACTGTCTTGCTGGATCAAACAAAAAATCAGATAGTTTTAGCACACAAGTGTTCCCAGTAAAAGCCAGCCAGATGCTTCTGGGTATATACAAACACCACATTGAACAGATAGTTTCCCTGTGATGATTATTCCCCTTAGAGATGCTGTGAATGAAAGCTAAACTACCTTGGCTGTTGTAGTTATGTGCTGCCAAGTCACTTCTGACATGGCAACCTCAACAGGGCTTTTGAGACCTGTGAGAGTTAAATGAGTGGATTAACATTGCCAGACCCAGTGAGTTTTCCTGGCAAGGTAGGGATTTGAACCTATGTCTCCTGAGTCTGACACTCTATCTCCTACACCATGATGGCTAACCTTGACACGCCAGCTGTCCTTAGACTTCAATTACCAGAAGCCCTGATCAGCAGGAGTGCTGACTTGGGCTTCTGGTAACTGAAGTCTAAGAACAGCTGGAGTGCCAAGGTTAGCCACCAGGGTAAATCATACATCCTTTCTTAACACAGTCTTCCTCTCTTATTTTATCTCATTTTTTTTAAAGACAAGAGGATGAGAGAGAGAGAGATATTGTGTTTTTTAGTCTTTACCATATCTTGATATAGTTGATTTGGGAAGCAATTGATTCTGCTCAGAGGTGGAATTACATATGCATGGGAATCCCAAAAATATTATTTTATTGTACATAACCAGAAGCACTGTGTTGTAACAATATGTGCTGTGTGTCCTGATTATGCTAGCATACCAAGTCACTCTAACCCAGAAAGAATTGTGCAAATGAGTCGCTATGACGAGTGGGCAGCAATATAAATTTGAACTATTAAATAAATAATAAATAAATGCCCCTGATTCCATCTGAAGATGCCCCCATCCCCCGAGTTCTAATATAGAACCAAATTCAGAGAGTTTGGAATTTCAGGACACAAAACATAACCCATGCAGTCACTGACACAATTGTTTGTCTTCATTTTCCAACAAAGATTTTAATTGAATAATAATTCAAATCCAAATTCTCTATCCATTGGGTTGGACCCAAATTTAGTCATATTTATAGCAGATCCATCCAAATCACCAGGAATGAAATTCCCATTATGACAAATTTGTGTCCTCCTAGTTCTGGTAGATCTAAATATTGATACAGTTGAACCCAACCAGTTTTAATCCTATAGTACGGGTATATCTAAATTTAAACTTGTCAGTGACATAACTAAATTTAAGTCCTGTGCTTTGCTGTGATAATTTCTGGCAAAGGCAGTGCGGTTTTCCATAGCTGAAAAAGAAAAAAATATTATCATACAGAAGCTATAAGGGAAAAGCTCCCAGAAATGTGTCATCATAAATGACAATCTGCTTAAGACAGTGTTTGGATGTTGGCCACTTTATATCAACTGTGTGCTATGAAATCAATTCTGACTTACAGCAACCCTTTTCAAGGTTTTCTAGGTATAGTGTAGTAGAAGAGGTTTACCATTTCCTACTTCTGAGGACATTGTGGGACTGAGGGAACTTCTCAAATGCACAGTGGGAACTGAAATCTCAATCTTTGGTTTGTATACCTACTTAATGAGCGCCTGTCTCTCTCCCAGCTCCTGCCAACCTAACAGTTCGAAACCAAGACATTACAAGTAGATAAAATGGGACCACTTCAGTGGGAAAAGATCTTGGGTACATGAAAGGAGCCTCATTTGGGCACCCCCTGAGCAGAGTTCCTCCAGCAAAAATCCTTTCAACCCAGAAAGCACCTTTGTGTGCTTCTGGCATGATTTTTTTTTTAAAAAAACACCTTCATTGGTACAATTAATAGAAAGTTCGATTCTGTGTTATCTTATTGCTGACATTTGATGCAAACTGATCTCAGTTGCATAGTCTTAAGTCAATTACCTTCCCTGGCATGTAGTGGCACAAGTCTAGTTTAGTGAAAAATGTTTCAGTTATTTTACATAGATGTCCTCAGTTGCTACTGGGTTAGAATGACATGAGGTTTTGAGTGTCTTTGACAAAATAAATGTTACCTTTGCCCTCACTTTTGAGAAATTTGAGGCAAAAATCTGAACATTAGGACTCAAGTACTATAGTGGGAAAAAAAAGCTGGAGAGGCAGGGCCATAGCCAGGATTCTGGACGTGGATGGGCAAATATTTTTTCAGGATGGACAACAAAGCCTCTTTTTCAATGCATTCCTATGGGAAACTGCACTTTGCCAGGGTGGGCCAAGCACTAACTCAGGGCGGGCCAAGACCCCCCTGGCCAACCCCTGGCTGTGGCCCTGAGGCAAGGGAATAATATAATGGATACGTTTAGATGTACAGTAAAACCTTGGACAATGCTAAAACTTGGTTCCACAAGTCTTGGTGTTAATCCGAATTTTAGTATTATCTGATGCATGTTAAAATCCTATGGGATGCATCGGATAAAGTTAGAGCTCCATAGAGATACATTGTAACCGCACAGGCTTTAGCGGTTGTTATCCGATGCATCCCATAGGACCTTAAGGTTATTCGATGCAATTCCCCCCCCCCCCCAATTGCTTAACATTATGTGATTTTAGCATTATCTGATGCAAACATTATCTGAGGCATTACTGTATTTATTTCATTATGAAATAATTTATAAAAATATGTAATTTCATTCCCAATAATTTTATTGGGAATCAAAGAACCTCTGTGGAGTTAGAGGACACTAGCCGGCCATCCAGTGAACTTCAGCTATGGTCCTAGGGCTTGATTATAAATTTCCCTGGCTTGTTCATAAAGTTTCTTGGATAGGACATTACAGCTTTTTCTGACAGCCACTTAAAAATTAGACTGTGCAATCTTTACTCCTGTTTACTAGTAAACTGAGATATATTATATTCTCCCCTTTCTCTTTCCATCCACATATTTAACTCATGTGACCATCATAATAGTATATACTTTTGTAACCTTTTAAACATTCATATGATAAAATGATCAACCCAATTAAATAGATGCCACCTGTCACAATTAATGAAACAGCCCATTAAGATGTTTTTATTTTTATTTTTTCCCCCAAAATGCCTAAGGCAATTAAATTCCAGAGTTCAACCATCTCCTAAAACAGTAGATGGCCTTGTCAATGGAAGGCGTTGGCCATCCTTCTAGAGGTCTGGAATGAGTCAGCCATGGCAGTCTTTCCCAGTAAAGAGTTTTCCGCAAAGCATGCACTTCTGAGAACTGTTAGCATCTATGAAGACAATGACCTAATTCTTATTAAGGTGGCTGTCTGTGTCAAGACTATGATGTTATGTTATTCCAAGTATTTCTTGCATGCCTGTTGCCTTTTATATTGTGGAAGAGATAAACTCACATGCAGTAGTTGACCAGCCCAACTAGTTTACTATCAATGAAAGCAAGCCAGGCTTCAAGATCTCCAGCTATTCCTGAGAAACTACCATCCCTGTGCAATCACTGTTGGCTTTCATTTTCCAATAAAGTTTTTAATTGAATACAGCAAATTGCACAACACTAAAATTATAGGGGGGGAAATCAAGATTTTGTTGTGCTTGGAGTAGATCTATGGGAGAAGAATGTTTTGGCTGGCATTAACTCTCACTGATTTCAGGAGTTGTGCTTGAAAATGAATGATTTAGTCTGTTTCCAAACCAGTACAATATCTTTGTCACAACACAATGTGCTAGATTTAGAGTACAACCTTGATTTGTTTTATATCAGCTACAAAGCTCCTAACATCCACTGGTAACTTTTCTGGCTTAATGCTATACGAGTATGAAAAGATGGGATTTTTTTTCTATTGAATGTTTCTAAAAGACTTTATGTACCTTATGACTTTATGACCTACTATTGATGCAAATTACTAAAGAGAAAAGAAAATCCATCTGTTAGCAAAGAAAAAAATGAAATAAGTCCTAGGATTTGAAAGACTTAGCAGCAGAAACTAGGAATTTAAACTTTGTGATGGATTTATAGTAATTGACAGTAGAAAAGGCTTCTTTTTGCCATTCATAAAGTTAATTTTATTCAACCTAAATGGAAAATGATGACACTTTAGTAGCCTCTTTTGTAACATATTTCATTTCTTTTTCTAATTTTGTACACACACACCCAACATTACTTGATTTGAATTTGAACTACAACATTGCTTGGCTTTATTAATTTGTTATTACTACACTTGCACCTAATCAAATTGTCTGTTGCTAAATAAATACCGTTCATTGAAGGACACAAGCATCCAATCCAAAGGATTTCAGATTACCAACACAAGAAGAGATCTAAATCTGGTGTCTTCAATCTGGAATTAATTGGGCCTTGATAATTATTTGCCCATAGGCAATTCTTTCTTAGTGTCTTGATAGAATTTCTCTCTTTCTGGGTTACTGATAACCAGATGGCAATATATTTCTTTAATACCAGGAGACACTCTTTTGGCAGTGCTGGGGATGAAGTTGTTTATTTATCTCTATCTTCTTTAAATCCTGTTGTGAGTTACCTAGAACAACTTTCACACTCATAAATACACAAACTCTGTTTGTTTGCTTGTTTGTTTCATATACCACCCATCTGAGAGATGTTCTTACTCTAGGCTAGTGTTTCCCAATCTTTGGTTTTTGGACTTCAGTTCCCCAAATCACGTACTGATTTAGGCTTCTAGGAATTTAAATTCCTACGCTGGGAACCACTACTGTGGGCGGTTTACAAAACAGCAAAGAACATTTTTAAAAAAGCAGTTTAAAATGAAAATTACAAATATAATAAACTCCCCTCCTTGTGATGCCCTGTTTCTGCTTTTATGTCTATCAAGCTTTTATATCTATGCAACTTTTATATCTGCAGTGGCTTAGTGGTTAAGATGCTGAACGTGATGGCTGGAAGGTTGTCAGATCAGTAGTTCAAGACCCGAGTACTGTATGACAGAGTGAGCTCCCATTTCTGTCCCAGCTCCTGCAAACCTAGCAGTTCAAAAGTGAGAAATTGCAATTAGATAAATAGAGACCACTTTGGTGGGAAGGTAAACAATGTTCCATGCATTTTGGTGTCTAGACATGCCTGCCACAGATCGATGGAAATGTCTGCAGACACAGACAGTGCTGGCTTCTTGCCTATAAACAGATATGAGCACTGAACCCTAGAGTTGGATATGACTGGCTTTTGAGCAAGGGTGACCTTTCCCTTTACTAATTTATGTTAGATAAATATCATAGAATTCCATATTTTCCATGAGCTGAACTCTTGCTTGTGAGACGTGTTCGGGGGAGAAAGAGGAAGGAGAATTATTTTCATTCATCCTTTACTCCTCTCTCCTGTAGCTCTAATTGTATCCTAGAGATTGGAAGAGGTCTGCATCAGCAGATGAAATGACCAGAGGACATGCTCATTGGTGGAAATAGCTTCTCATAGGTTTGGGCCTTTTATTCAAGTAAGGAGAATTCTGATCCAACCTGTGATAAGGTGCATCTATAAAAAAAAAAACCCCAGAAATGAAATGAAATGTTTTTGTTAGATTTGATACTTTTTTGTTATTCCTGTTATTGTGATAAGTTCCTGATTTACTTCTGTGTAGATATGCAGTCAAACCTCGCATAAAGAGCACCTCGCTTAAAGAGTAACTCACTTAAAGAGCACAATTTTCTCTGAATGTTCGATTTGCTTAACAAATAAAACCAACCAAAAACTTGCTTAACAAATAAATCAGGGTTTGCAATCCCCTCCCCCTGAAGTCACAATTGGTCACTTACAATGGTGTTTTGCTTAAAGAGCAAACTTGCTTAAAGAGCAATCCTGTGGAGCACATTATGCTCTCTAAGTGAGATACAACTGTATGTGTATATACATGTGGTTATTTATTTATTAGTTCAAATTTATATTGCCACCCACTCGCCGTAGTGACCCAGGGCGGCTTACAAACAATACATTACATTACAATATGTTGACGGGGACTCAGGGGGAGGGGTGGCAAAGTCTTCAATCTGCCCTGACTTCTTCTTTCCGGGCCGTTGGTGTGGGCTTAGGGGGAGGGGCGGCAAATAACCAGCCCCGGCTTCTTCTTCCCTGTTCATGTATGTATATACTGTGTGTGTAGTTTTCTCACATTCACTCTCAACATAACCAGAAGACTGGATATAAATACAAATTGTCTTCTTCCTCAGAAACTGTACTAGGACCACTGTTTTATGGAGTATTTAGAAGTGGGTTTAGTTCCAGCTCCATTTTTTGACAGGTTACTTGAAAATCTACAGATAAAGGTGCACCTTGAATCCAGATGTTACCAGTGCAGTCAAAGAAACTACCAACATGTAGTATTTCTTTGTCATTTATATGGCATGACATTGGTCATTTCCCCCCCCCCCCTTTTATCATCTCTAGCATGTATAGCAGCAACTGTTCATACAGCCATCTCAGGCTGCTTTGGCCATAGGCAACAAGGAACCTTCTGCTTGTTTCAGTCAATCTATGCCAGACTTACTGTGTGCTAATTTCTGTCTAGGTTGTGGTTTCAATGTGTCATTGTTTGCAGTTCCATGGAAAAGCCACTGTGGGCCAAAGTCAGTGTGTGCAGATGGAAACAGCACATGCCAGATTTGGCTAGAAGTTTGTACAAATTTGACTTTTCCTCACAATTATCGCACCTTAAGGTATATCTTAAAGATTCTGGACAGGATAATTATAAACCTTAATTGACTTGAAGGCATGTTGTTATTAATTATTCTTAAAATGTTGTTTAAAAGGCCTTTAAACATAGAACATATTCTCTAGTGATTTTTTTAGAGTCCTTAATAGTTGCTCACCACTGGAAGATCTCACTATAGAAACCAAAATACTTTCAACATCCCTAAAAAGTAACTTTGGTTCTGTTTTTTATCTGTGCATCCTACTTTTCATCCATTGGCATATTTGGATGTTTTCTGCGCTAGCCTCCCAAAAAACCTGTGAAGTAGTTGTTACTGAAGGGAAGTGACAGATATAAAGCTAGCATGTCAGTTTCTTTGGTGAAGACTTGATTTCCAAAGCCCAAATCCAGCACCTGAGGGGTTCTCAAGGTTTTGGCGCCACTGGCTTGACTACTCACCATCAGACAACTGAGCAGGCCGGACATGTGGTTTTCCCCATCTTAAATGCATGGCAGGTGTGTTTGTGCAGGTGCTGGTGCATTTACAGCTGTCATAAATGCAGCCATTTCCACTTACAGGGATGTCACCCTGGGCCAGATGGAATGGCGTCAGGGGCCAGGTCTGGCCCACAGGCCATAGGTTGCGAACCCATGTACTACATCATTGGGATTTTATATATTTATGCTGCAGAAATTGGTAAGTGATCAAACATATTCATCAAGCAATACTCTTGATGAGGCATTCTTAGGGAAAGCATATGTCACTGTATAGAACAGAACCATAGCTTATGGCAGGCAAATGTTGCTTTGCTGGAGGACAAGAGCCTTTAGACATGACTTAACTGGAAGATGTCAGAAAAATGAATGGCAACACTTCCCAGAATTTTTCATATGTAGAAAGGTGAGCTGTCCATAGCATGAAGCAGGAAGCAAAGTGCCGAACCCATCTCCAAATCCACAAGGGTATCTCTGCAAAACAAAAGATAAACGTTATGCTTTCAGAGAATGAAAAGGGGTGTCATGTCCATTTGTTATCCCACAAGATAATGGTAAGGACTGGTGCACATACACTCCTTATGCCCAAGAAATAGGATTTTGACAATGCTTGTGGGGCAGCATCATTATCCCCCCCCCCAAAAAAAAAATCAGAGAGAGAGAGAGAGAGAGAGAGAGAGAGAGAAGGAGAAGCCTAGAAGCAGAGTGGGTGGGAGATAATGCGGGTGGTTGTCCCTGAAGCCAGAAGTTATGGCAATGATGCAACCATTTCTTTTTTCCTATCTTCACTCCATGTTTTATCCTTTGTTACATTCAGTTGCTGTGTTTTGTTTTAAACGAGATACGAAGGCCTTGGAGGCAGGGCCATAAATAATGTTGTTCTTTTATAGATTTTAAAGCAAAATCTTGAGAGTTTTTTTTAAAAAAAAAAACCATGAAAAGGAGGTTTGTACTATTCTTAGTAAAATCAGCTCCCATTGTTATCTAGGAACTGAAATTGCTGTTACAATAATTTGAATCCTTCCCTACATGACATGATTATGTGAGTGCATACCACAATTTGTTGGGCAAAGGCAGTTTCATACAAGAAAAGATGACTGGAGGAAAGAATGCCAGAGAAGAAATAAGGAAGCATGACAGTAAGTTTTTCACTTCCTATCTTTTCTGTTTAATATTAAGTTATAACCCTTGTTGTAATTCAGTTGCACAGTTGATTCTAACCTGTTGCAACCCATGGACCACTGCATGCCAGGCACCCCTATCCTTCACCATCCTCCTCAGCCCCCAGCTTTGTGTCCATTGCATCAACAATGCCATCAAGTGATCTCATTCTCTATTGCCCCCTTCTTCTTTTGCCCTCAACCTTTTCCAGCATCAAGGCTTTCTCAAGTGAATCCTCTCTTCTCATTTGATGTCCAAAGTACTTTAACTTCATCTTCAATATTTGACCTTTCAAGGAGCAATTGGTGTTCATTTCTTTTAAGATCGACCTGTCTGTTTGTTTTTCTGTCCAGGGCACTCTCAAAATTCTCCTCCAGCACCACATCTCAAAACTGTCTATTCTTCTGCGCTCAGCCTTCTTTATGGTCCAGCTCTCACAACCATACATTACCACCAGAAATACCATTGCTTTGACTATGTGGATCTTTGTTTGCAAGGTGATGTCTATACTTTTAACTATGTTCCCCAATTTTTTCATAGCTTGCTTTCCAAGAACCTGTCACCTTTTTATTTCATGTCTGCAGTCACCATCTGCAGTGATCTTTGTTCCTAAGAATGTGAAGTCTGTCACTGCCACTACTTCTTCTGTTCTGTATTGATAGTCATGAGGCACTTTTAGTTGCTGTGTATTGATTTATTGCAGGGGTGGCCAACTGTAGATCTCCAGCTGTTCTTGGGCTTCAATTCCCAGAAGCCCAAGTCAGCACTCCTGCTGATCAGGGCTTCTGGGAATTGAAGTCCAAGAACATCTGGAGATCTACAGTTGGCCACCCCTGATTTATTGTGTATCAATCTATTATGATATTGATATTTTAATGTTATGTGATATTGATATTGATTATTCATGATTTATTGACATGTTGTGTTTATGAACTTGTAATTTTACATGTGTTGTGAACTGCCCTGATTGGGTCCTATCGAGTAGGGCGGCACAGAAATTGAAATATAATAATGATAATAATAATAAATAATCTATTTTCCAGGAAGTGATAGGGCCTGTTGCCATTACTTTGGTTTTCTTGCTGTTGAGTCTCAAGCCAGCTTTTGCACTTTCTTCTTTCAACCCAAGCAAGAGCTTCTTTAGGTCTTCTTCACTTTCTGCCATTAGGGTAGTATCATCTGCAGATCTCAAACTGTTGATGTTTTCTCCCAGCAATTTTAATTCCAATTTTTGATTTATCCAGCCCAGCATTGCACCTTATGTGCTCTGTATATAAGCAGGGTGACAAAATGCAGCCTTGTCTTACTCTTTTTCCTATTCCAAACCACTCCGTCATTCCGTACCTGTCCTAACTGTTGCTTCTTGATTCATGAACAGATTTCTCATGAGACATGTGAGGTGTTCTGGTATCCCCATCTCTTTATTTACTTGCCACATTTTGTTGTGGTCCACACAGTCAAAGGCCTTGGTGTAATCAATGAAACAGAAATAGACTTATTTCTGGTATTCCTTTGTTTCCTCCATGATCCAACCTATGTTGGTGATGTGGTAGTTCCCCTGCCTCTTCTGAACCCAGCCTGCACTTCTGATAGTTCTCTCTCCATGTGCTGCTGAATCCTGTCCTGCAATATCTTGAGCATGACAGTCATATGTGAACAAGAACTTTCCTTTTCTCAATGTCACAACTTCCTCTCCCCCTGGGCCTTTCCCTTTACCTTCATTTTTTCACACCAGATCCTTTTCCATCCAAGCTTCCTTTCCCAGCTTCTTACTATGCTTTACTGAGGTGACTGTGTTCCTACTCTAAGGATCTTAGTAGACATGTCACTGATACTGCACTCAGAAACAGTAGACCTTAGAGAGGAAAAAGGTTTCTTGTAATGGGAGCATGCTTCCATCTGTACTCTATGCATTAACTCTCTTTGTTTTTCAGCTGGTTAGCTGGCAGATAGCATGGCTTTGTCTCTGTGTTTTATGTATCAAGCACCAAACGTGAATGATTTACCTACCTGCAGGGATAATGTGTAACAGGAGGAAATATACATAATCCTTAATGCTGGGGTTCCCAAACTTTTTACACCGTAGGGTGGTCATGTGGTTGAGCAGGCTGGTTCTGTGGTTCCTCTCACCATAAAATGCATCCACGGCTGTCATAAGCACATTTATGACAGCGTTTTGCAGATGCGTGGGGCGCATCTGCTTCTACTTCCAGTAGTGGTGAGGGTGGCCATGGGCTAGGTCTTTCCCATGGGCCATATTTTGGCCACCCCCTGCCTTAATGTATATGATTCTAAGGGACTGTGGTGGCTTAGTGGTTAAGATGCTGAACTTCACAACCGGAAGGTCAGCAGGTCGGCAGGTCGAGACCTAAGTGCTGCATGATGTAGTGAACTTCTGTCTCTGTCCCAGCTCCAACCCAGTACTTTGGTGGGAAGGTAAACAGGATTTCATGTGTTCTGATGTCTAGTCATGTCTACGGAAATGTCTGCAGATGCAGACAGTGTTGGCTTTTTGGCTATAAACAGAGATGAGCACTAAATCCTAGGGTCAGATATGGTTGGCTTTTGAGCAAGGGCAACCTTTACCTTAACTTTACCTATACCTGTATGATCCTATCCCTTCTGTCCTTGTGCTCTACAGCCTGCCCAGCCAATCACTCTCTATTATCTGATAGCTAAACTAATGACAGCCAGAGACGGTCTCCTTACCTATTCATGATTAACTCAACTAGTCCTGTCAGAGGCCTAACTAAACATGCAGAATGTTAGTGAGATATTCTTCAACATGGCACATTCCCAGTGTGGTGAACTGTAACCCCCACATTCTTCAGACTGCATTGTCATTGGTAATCTGGGAAGAGTGGGATTTGTAGTCCAGCAATCTGGAGGGCATGAGGTTGGAGGAAGCTTTCTCAGAGCATTAGAGAGCATGAGATTCAATATCTGGATCTTGCCAGGGATATGAGAGTGGCATTTCCCCTTTTTCACAAAAGCAAGTGGGAAGAGTTCAGTGTCAGAAGCAATAAATAACAAGAGCACCAGATCTATACTGCAAGGAAGTGATAAAAAAGCACATGCTTATGAATGCTTGAGATTTCGCAGCTATTAATTTTGAACTTTTTGATTGCAGCCCTGTTCGACAAGAGGCAGTGCTGGGAGGGCAACAGGGCTCTGTGAGAAGTGAGAGATTATGACAACATGCATTTATCATTGTGAAGCTGCGTATTCCCGGCCTGAGAGGTGGACGTTCACTGCGCTGTAAAAACCAAGTCCTTAAAAATTATTTTCCTTTTCTTATAGTTAACAAATCTCTAGCAATCATAATTATTTTAAAAAAAGATTTGTGTATAATAGGTAACACTATGCTCAGTCTGGCCTCTATTAGATCTCCTCATATGCATTATTCATGACTGAAAACTCCTTTTGTGCTGTTCATGTGCAAATTCATAAAAATCAGCTCTAGGAACAAATAATTTTATTTTCATTGTGTAGAATACCGGGGGGAAAGATGCGGTAAGGAACTTTGCTGGAGGCTCACAATCCATCCATTGAAAATGGTCGTTCCGTAATCCAGCAATTTTGCAAAATTGCTATCCATTGCTTTTATGGTTACAAGCCCTTTATATTTCTTGCAGTATAATACTCACTATTAGGGACAGAACTCCTCTTTGTACATAAAGCTTAATGTGTTGCAAAACCTTTGCTATTGCTCCTATGCTGTAAGGTGTTTTGTGGAGAGTTGGTTTCAATGGAAGAAGCTACAGGTAGGAGAACTTGACTTGTTCCTTTTCCTGCAATTTCTCCCCCAGATTTTTTTTTAAATGTAGGTGAAGTTTACGATCGTACTTTCATATGAAAATCATACCTGAAATCCTAGCTAGGAGAAAAGTAGCAGCAGTGGTGATGACGTATTAGAGAAAATGGGGAAAGGCTGGAAAAAAAAATCTATCTCTTGTCCATTGCTGTTATTCACTTTGTTGTCCTTCTTGATACCATGGCAGAGAGCCAGGAGCCAAGTAATGTGTTGTTCTGATCCATAACCGGTGAGGAGGAGATAAAGTGTGGTGGCAAGGATCAAGTATAGAAGATGTTGGAAATGAGGAGGGCGACTTTGGTTTCTGGAGCAATCAAAAGGGACAGAATTCCACCTTGTATATAGTGCTTGCAAGGACTTTTCCATGATGAGTAATCAGAAGCGTAGCTTACCTTGGTGGGCCCCCATATAAAAATTGTTTGGGGGCCCTTTATATGCGGGGCGGAGCTAACGTCATGACATCATGATGTCGTGGGAGAGCCAACGTCATGACGTCGTGGGCGGGCCCAAAAATAAAAATAAATAAATAAATAAAATAGAATAGAATTAAAATAAACAAACAAACACACACACACCTCAACCCACCCACCCACCCAAACAACCACAACACAAACCCGTAAATAACTTAAATAATTACAATAAATAAAGAAATGAAATAAAAATTTAATAAAAATCCACCCACCCACCCAACACACACATAAACCACCCACCCACCCGAAATACAAAACCCTCATTTACCCTCCTGGGGCCACATGGCAAGGCACGTTGCCCCCGACTGCAGCCTCCTCCTCCTCCTCTTCCGGAGCCGCTTGTCGCTGTCGCCGCCGCCATCACCACCGCCAGACCCGGAAGAGGCGGTGGCGCACTCTGCCAGGCATCCCCAGGCCATGGGGGTTCGGCAGCAGCGGACAGCCCGGGCAGGCCTCAACCTGCCCGTGGGAGCTGGGCGGCCCCAGGGGAGGTGCCCTCCTCTGAGGGCCACCATCGGAGCCGCTCTGAGAAGCTGCGGCTCCGACTCCGAAATTTTATTTTTTAAAATTGGAGCCAAAAATGGCTCCAATAAAGTGCGCATGCGCAGAAACTCAATCTGACGCATGCGCAATGCGTCAGATTGAGTTTCTGCGCATGCACAGTAAATTTTTGCTCTCTCTTTTTTATTTTTGCCGTTGGGGGCCCCCATAGCCCGGGGCCCCCGTATAATTGATACGGCTGATACGGCGGTAGCTACGCCTCTGTGAGTAATGCATACAAGGATCACTTTCTTGCCTGAGCATTGGGGACGGTGGTGGGTGGCTTGATGAAAACATTCACTCACCTCATGGATGCTGTTAAAAAACCCAAGACAAATTATTTGTTAAGTATTAATTGGAAAAGGATTTGGAACACAAAACTGTCAATATCATATTTTGCTCATATATATCAATGCTGTAGCCAGACTTGAATACCAGGTTCCATTCTAGTCACTCCCTTTCAAAAAGGTTACATTTTGAAATGGAAATGAGGCAAAGAAAGGCAACAA
The DNA here is from genome assembly GCA_030440675.1 of Furcifer pardalis. NCBI lineage: Eukaryota > Metazoa > Chordata > Lepidosauria > Squamata > Chamaeleonidae > Furcifer > Furcifer pardalis. Next base: position 26,732,805 of record CP126892.1, read on the forward strand.
AAACAATCAAGGCTAATGGTGGTTCATTGCCTGGAATAGTGGGAGAGTAATTATCCAAAAAAATTTTTTGATGGAAGTAACAATGATAAACCTACCCTTATTAAAGGGGTGTAACAGATCACTGTTTTGCAGAAAGTTGATGATGTTTAGGTTGACTAATTTAAACAGGTAAGAAGAGATACAATGGTGATTGCATAAAATTATACAGTAAAATCTTGCATAAAGATGCCTCGCTTGGGGACTAACTCGCTTAAAGGGCATAATTTTCTCTGAATGGTCGCCTCACTTAACAACTAAAACCAGCCAAAATCACGCTTAACAACTAAATTGGGGTTCACTCTCCCCCCAAAAAGTCATAATTTGTCACTTACAATGGTATTACGTTTAAAGAGCAAACTCGCTTAAAGAGCAATCCCTTGGAATGCATTATGCTCCTTAAGCGAGGTACCACAGTACTTAATATGGAGGGTTTTATTAGGGACAAGTTTTTTGTCCTCTCTTACAACACTAAAAGCCAATGCCAATTTCAAGCAAGATGAAAGGAAGCATTACTTCAAACAGCAAACAGTCAAAGCCTAGGATGCACTGTCAAAATCTGCCATGATGGGAACATGAGCAGAAGGATACAATCACAGTCACTTCCTACTTCAGGGCTTCCCATAGTCTGTTTTTTGGCCACTGTATGAACAGAATGCTAGATCCTTTGATCTGGTTCAATTTAAAATAGTCTAATACTCATCTGAAAATCTATGTGTAACTTTTGAATAAAGAACAGTAAAAAACAATTTCAAGGAAGACGGGAAGGTGGCAGAATGCTACTTGTGAATAATGGAAAAGATAGCAGATATCTATCATTCAGGAGCTGTGAATAAAAGGCAAATAAAAGATCCTTCTTCCACCCACCTCAAAAGAAACAGGGGACCAGAATGGTTATGATTTCCATAATTAACATTTTCCCCGGAAGATTGACAACAAATGAAAGCTATGGGGTGGTATTTCTCATCCCAATTTCTCATGAACAAAAAGGACAGTAGTTTTGAAATTGTTCTTTTTACTGTTTCTTTCCTCTCCTGTTTACCCAATTTGTTAATATCACGAGGAATGCCACAGCTTGGATTATTTTAAAATGTTCCACTAGGATATTTTCATACTAGTATTCAATCAATGCAAAATTTCCAGATATTTGCAAATCATGAAATTTTACCTCGCAGATGGCTGACTGTGGCCTTCCAGATATTTTTGGCTTGTAGTTTCTGTCATTCCTCAGCATTAGTACTGCTGGCTGGGGCAGAGGAGAATTGTTGGTTAAAGATATCTGGAAGGCCCCTAGTTACCTACCTGCACTATGTGTGCTAAACATGCCCCAATGACTGGCAGTTTTTCACTGCAGTGTTTTGATGTGTCAATGCAGCCTTTTTTTTCAAGAATGGGGACATTTGTGAACATCTGTTAAATTCATAGGAGTCACTTATACATCTTCCATTTTGCACACTAGCAAAATATTTCCACATATCTCTACTGTATACACATACCCCAGAACAGAAATGTCTCTGTGAGAAGGCATTCACATAGAGCAGGGTGCCCAAACTATGGTCCGCGGCCTGGATGTGACCCTGAATGCCAATTCATCTGGCCCACAAAGCCCTTGTCCTGTATGGGCACATTTTACTTCCACTTCCAGGAGCGACGAGGGCTGGATGAATTGGGCTGGATGAATTGGCATTGGGGGCCACATCCAGCCTCCAGGCCATAATGACCAGCTCCCTGAACCACGTGACTGGCCCGCAGCCCAAAAAGTTTGGGCACCCCTGACATAGATCCATTTCAGATGTGGCACTGCAGCTTGACCAGTACATTAGTTGCGTTCTCAATGCTTGCTCTGCAGATATTTTTATGCATTTGTTTATATAATACAAGAGGAATGCTGCTATAGATTGTACAGGCATGGAACAGTCAAGAGTGGGTTAGGGATTCAGAGACAGTGAGGAAATCAGCTGTCAGCCTGGATTTACAGATATAGAAAGTACTCACTTAAATCCTTGTTCTTGGTGAATAAGCTGTCCTGACACTAAAAGACATCTTAGTGACATATTTTTGAGCTCCATGAGTTTTCTCCCCTCTAGGAACAAGTGAATCAAGGACTCTTATGTTTGTTTATGAGAATTTTCATAATCTGTGTGAACTGCAATACAAGTTTACATTCAGAAGAAACAATTCAGTAAGCAGTGGAAGATCTCTTTGGTGTTTCTGATCTTTCCAAATCCAAGCAGCAAAGCAGCAGCCACTGTCATTCTATTTGACTATGCCTTTGTACACAGCCACATAATTAATCCATCTTTAAAAATGCAAGAACAATCTTCAAGAGCACCACAAAATATCTTGCCCTTCTGTGGGGTGAGGAGAGTAATTCTGTGCTTCATCTTCGCACATGGGCATGAGACAAGCAAGGATTGAAAGCTATAGTGTATTAATCACATTAGGATGTGAGCAACTCTTAGGGATTGGTGCAGTTAAGTTTGATAAGATGAATTTTGCTTACGGATCTTGGTATGGGAGTTAATATCCATTTTCAAAACCTGAAGCTCCAACAAAATGAAAGGAAAAGGCCATACTGATTTAGTCAACAACATACAGAGGATAAAGTTCTAGATTCCATTCATGAGGGTACAGTACTGGGTGTAAAGAGATGCTTAGTGGGTTCAATAGAACACAGATTCTTCTCTTTAGTGCTTGACATATGCGCAGGTAACACAAGAGGCTAGTCCGGAGGATAAGGGTATGTGTAAGTAGTATCCCTGTCCAAAAACTCTTCCTCTGCTTAGTTAGGCTACTGACTTACTGATCTTCAGTTGATTGGCTAGGAAGAGAAGATTATAAAAGGGGAAGGCAGGTGGATATGCATATCTTATTCCTTTAAAGGAGCCCTTTAAAGGAATGTGGTACAGTGATTAGGCTGTAGTACTCAGTGGTGTGCTGCCCCATAGGGATACAGGGACTAATCCCGGTGCACCCCAGTGACTGGTGCCCCTCCCCAAGGCAGGCAGAGGTAATGGGAATGTATGGGATTTCTCCCCCCAAACCCCGCAATAGGCACCCCCATCCCATCCTGTCCACCGCCCTCCCAAAAGTGCCCAGCTCACCCCTGGGAGTACTGCAGCCCAAACTGCTCATGATGCAAGTTTGGTCCTGATGAGCCCAAGGTTGACTCAGCCTCCTATCCTCCTGAAGAATTTTGCGGGGGAAAGTGCTAATCACATCGTGAACCACTCAGAGCACTAAGCACTATAGGCCAGTACATAATGTTATTGTTTTTGCTATTTTGTTGTTGTTCAGCCACACAGTCGACTCCAACCCCTGGCAACAACTCTATGTCCATTGCATCCACAATACCATCTAATCATCTCATTTTCTGCTGCCCCTTCAAGTCTTTCTCAAGTGAGTCCTCTCTTCTCATTAGATGTGCAAAGTACTTTAGCTTCATCTTCACTATTTGACCTTCCAAGGAGTGGTCAGGGTTGATTTCTTCTAAGATCAACCTATTTGTTCTCCTTGCTGTCCAGAGTACTCTCAAGACTCTCCACCAACACCACATTTCAAAGGCATCTATTCTTCTGCCCTATCTTTGAACAACCATACATTACCACCGGGAATACCATTGCTTTGACTATGCGAACATTTGTTTTCAAGGTGATGTGTCTACTTTTCACTTTGTTCCCCAGATTTCTCATAGCTTGTCTCCCAAGCTATTGCTCAAAATGTGCCCCCCCCTCTTGGATAGATAGGGGATTTCTTCATGCCTTTGCGAATTCATTTGTCCAGGGGCTTTGTACCCTGTTAGAGAAAAGAACTGCTGGACAGTTCAGTAGTTTAAGAGATGTTGGGAGTTTGATTCTGCACTGTGCTTCCTTGACAGGGCTGGACTTAATGATCCATAGGGTCCCTTCCCACTCTGCAGTTCAATGATGATAATGATAGGGATTGTATTCATGCGCTTTAGAAATAGTTGATGTGAATAAGTTATTTTCCCCTTCTTTCTTGTTCCTGAAACTCTTATTGTAGAAGATTGAACTGAGTTTTGCTCCCTCTGGACAAGTTTATTGTTTAAGTTGCAGTGCTCATATAGTAAAGAAGAAGAAAATGTGAATTACAGATATCTACTCAACTGTTTCATTCTCAAGAATTTGGCTAGAAGCATGGGATTTTTTTTAATCATCTCAGCATGGTGGCTTATTATACTTTTTATTGTTAAATCAGTTGAGAATATTTGGGGAGAATTTGTCAAGGAAATATATTCTCCTTTATCTTCCCTTTGTATCTTAGCCCTATACACCAAAGAAAATGGAGAACATAGGCAGGAAAGCTGTCTTTTTATAATGTTCAAAGCATATATGTCTTTAAATAAAGCTTCTGTTTGGAACAATGTTGAAATACATACGTGTATGTGTATTAATATGAGAAATCTCTATAATGCCTTAGAGCTGAAATAGCTATATTTTGTTCAAGAAATACTGTAGCTCCCACTGAGGTCAGTGTCATTGTTCTTCAATGGGAGTTTTCTTCTTTTCAGAGCCTCATTATGAGGCCAATAGCAGCTGATGAGGATAATGTCATTGGGATAACATCAGAAACATGAAGGTTAAACCTCTGTTCCTACACCTTGTAGTCCCATCAAAACTTCTCCCTGTTAATTATCTTTGAACAAAAAAGGGGATGCAGTGGCTCAGTGGTTAAGAAGCTTACCTTGTTAGCTGGAAGACTGGCAAGTTGACAGTTCAAGACTAGGGTATTGCATGACAGAATGAGCACCTGTCTCTGTCCCAGCTCCTGCCAACCTAGCAGTTCAAAAGCAAGAAATTGCAGTCAGATAAATTGGGTCCACTTTGGTGGGAAAAGAGTCACCTCGGTGAGGAGGGTGGTGGATAAATATGAATAATAAATAAATAAAAGATCCTGGGGACATGAAAGGAGCCTCATTTGGGCGTCCCCTGAGCATAGTTTCTCCAGCAAAAAATCCTTTCAAACCAGAATAATTTCTATATTATCATAACTTTGAACAATGGACATTCAGAAGAATGTATTTATTGTTACATTTAATTGCATTTTACTTTGGCCTAGCTCCCCCCCCCCCCCCGGTGTGTTTTGAAAGTTCTTCCATTTTCTGACTCCTATTGCCAAGCAGGTTCAGTTTTCTCATTGTCTCATTGAGGTTCAGATATAAGTCACACACACACACACACACACACACACACACACACACACACACACACACACACACACACACACACACACTTTTGTAGTAATACTCTTCAGATTTGGAATACAAATTTTAAAAAAGCATTTAGCCTATGAATATCGCCACTGACCCAAATAATGGATTTAGAGAAATTTCCAGACAATCTTAACAAAGGATTAATAAAAGAGAAAGTGTTGGGGTTATAAGATTGAAAGATTTGCTAAGCAAAGTGTCCCATAGGGAACAGATAAAAAGATTGAGAATGTTAAAGTATCTTGTAAAATATATTACAATTGGAGATATCGACTAAATACTGACTAAAACAGCAGAATTAAGAAAGTTTGAAGAATTGATAATACAGAAAGAATGGAATGAAACTACAAAAAAAATGAATTATTAAGTAAAATATATAAAATATTGATGAAACATGAGTTAAAAGTACAAGGTTTAGGGACAAGTTGGGGAATGGATTGAGGAAGCAATATTAAAGAGGAGGAATAATATACAGTGGTACCTCATACAACAATTTTAATCCGTTCCACGAGGCTTATTGTTGTATGAAACAATTGCTATACCATGCAATCGTTAACATCATTAAACAATTTTTTTTTGCTAAGTGGTTTTTCCCATTGAAAAATTGTTGTACGATTTTTCCATAGGGAAAATTGTTATGTGGGACACCATTTTTTTTTAAAAAAACTAATTGTTATGCAATTTCATTGCTATATGGGCCGATTGTTGTATGAAGTTCCACTGTATGTATGTTAATTTAGTGGGTTTTTTGGTGTGTTGTATTTCTTTCTTTTGTATGTTGATAAAAATAATTTTAAAAACCTGTTAAACCATAGTCTACTACTCCAGGAATGCAGCCAGGATTATAAACCACGGCTTAAAGTGTACTTGTTTCTATGAACTAGTTGATCCCTGTTCAAATACTATTGCTTTAAAATAAGATGCAAATGCTTCTGATTTCCTTTTCATGGCATGCCAAAGGAATAGAAAGAATTGAGAAGCGTATCAAGGCTGAGGTTCATCCGAGTTTGTTCCCCTAGTGCTAAACTATAATTCTGCATTATGTCTGACTTCGCCTGAGGATGAGTTTCAGCTGCATGATGGAGTTTTAGCTTCACTTTAGATATTTCATGGCATCTGAAAAAAGCATCCAGTCTTATCCATGAAATATTGAAAAGATCTCCCTTGCTTAAGAGGAGTCTTTCAATCTCCAAAAACAGCTTTATTTATTTATTTAATCTGATTTCTGCCAGTTACCTGTTCCCTGTTTCACCAGCACTCCTTACATTGGAAAGAAAATTTCAGCAAAATAGAATATAAGTACAACATAGGCAGTTTAATGCAAACACTCTGTGTGTGTGTGTGTGTGTGTGTCTGTATGTCTCTCTGAGTGTCTGTGTCTGTGTACCTCTATCTATCTATCCATCCAGTAATGTCACGTGGAATTCAGCTGCCCAGGGCTGAAGCCAAATTTTCTGCTCCCTGGTGGACACTGGCTCCCCCTCCCCCTAGGGCTTCTGGGAATTGTAGTCCAAGAATACACATAGCTCAAAAAGTGCCGCCTGCCCTCTAATAATCCCCCTGGCAACACCACTGTATCTACACACACACACACACACGAACCCCACATAACGAAAAATCTCCATTCCACGGAGCTCTTTGCTATGCATTTTTTGTTATGCAGTTCCCTATGGGAGATACCCTGCATAATGTACAAAAATGTTGACTAACCAGTGTTCCCATTAAGCGGGTATACCCCGGTTACCAAAAACCCCACATAATGAATTTTTTTCTGTTATGCGGGGTAGCACCATTAGAACAGCAGGATGCCACCATTATTTGGGGCCATCTCCATTTCTGTGGCTAGAGCAGTGTTACAGGACTTAACTTGTGATTCATCTTCTCTTAAAACATTCTGAGGTACTGTCTGAAAATGGGGAAGGAAGAAATCCCAGTGTATGTTGGATGACAGATGAGGCTTGTATTGTTCATTTCCCATTGAATTATAGCATGAGGAAAGGTGTCCAGATGGTGTTGTGACCCTTCTGCGTTTTCTCACTGCTTCTTCCTTCCTTTGAAACATAAAATTCTTGAAGGATGAAAAGGCACCATGACAAAAGAGTGTCTTTTGATTCATAATACCAGGATCTCTCTGAGTGGAAACTCCCTGCTTGTGGGAAAGCAAGTTAGAACATGCTGAGATACAAATAAACCCTCTTTCTGCTAGGAAATCTCTGAAAGATGCATTTTAATGTAGCTTGGTACTTTCTAAATTATTATTATTGAGATGACAATTAACATTCAGGGTGAGTCTGTTTAACATGCATTTTTGCTCTTTGGCTATGCTGACATAATGGAAGAATGTCCTTGATCTACGGAATACATGTCCCGACATATCCTCCTTTATTTGGCAGAACCACCCACAACACATGCTATCAAGTAAATCTGTTACATGGAAAAAAGATGGTGGATTATTGTTTGTTCCAAAGTCCTTTTCTGTGGTGCAGATGCTTCTTGTGCAATATTTCACTGTTGTGGTAAGGTGTGGGTTGCCTAACATGTATAGTGACAAAGCCTTTGATGACACAGCAGTGTGATTTACATTCCTCCCCCCTCCTTCACCTCCACTTTTTCTCCACCACCAGCATTTCAGTATTCTTCATCTGTCATGGTAGGAAAGAGAGAGGACAGGACAGTAGAAAAGAAAAAGCGAAAAGCAAAGGAATCAGCAGGAAAGGAGTTTGCAGAAGCCTTCTCTAGAAGGTCTTGAAAGTAGGGCCATCACACATATCTTGAAGGTAAAGCTAGCACATGTAGACTCATGCCTCCTATATAAGCATCAATTTTCTGTTCATAATGCCCAGATATGCTAACTTGCTCTTACTCTCACACCCACATACACACACTTTCAGACACACCTACACACACAGAGAGAAGGAAACTTTCAAGGACAGTCTCACAATGTCACCCTTCTGAGTGTCACCACTGTGAAAATGACAGCCATTCTTCCACTGCTGATGCCCTGACAAATGGAGAAAGAGAGACTCCAACATGTGGGATAGTTTGGGATTTGCCTTGAGTGAAACAAGAGGTCAAGATGTAGCTTATTGGTTTTTGGATACACTGGGAGAAAGATAAGCTGAAATTGAAAGCTGATCAGACTACATGAAAAACATGAAAATTGATATTTTTTTTTAATGGAAAGCAAAAAAAGGAGGGAAAAGTGGTTCATCTTACTATTTAGTAGGCCTACTTATTCCACGCCCACTTGCCCTTCTCCATTTATTACAATCTGCTACGAAACAGGGAAGTGGAAAAATGAAGTGAACAGGCCTGTACCTAGAGAAGGGTGAATAGGGAGTCGGGAAACTATTGGAATAGAAAAGCAGGAAACTATAATTTTTTCCTCCACGTGTTTACTTTGGCCCCAGTTTGTGGCTCTGCAAGATGGGGAACCTAGGACAACCACTTAGCATACCCCTTACTGGGTCAGTTTGCATGGCTAACTCACTAGTGTGCTGGGATCATGTGTATCAGATGACAGACAGTTTCTCTGATCTGTCGATCCACTACTGATTGATAAATCTGTCAGTGGCTTTTAACATTGTGTGTATTGCAGGGATGGGCACCAGAAGACGTCCTGGGTTATCTTACCTGGGTCTGCAAGGTGGGGAAGTGATGAGTTGTGACCATGGCATACAGTTCAACACTATGTTCCTGGTTGTGTGTAACTGAAGTTCTGCCCAAGAGGGGAGCATCAGGAATGCCTCATATAAGTAAAGGTCACCCTTGCTTGAAAGCCATTCATATCCAACTCTAGCATTCAGTGCTCATCTCTGTTTATAGCCAAAGATCAAGCGCCGTCTGCATCTGCAGACATTTCTGTGGACATATGTTTACATTCCCACTGAAGTGGTCCCTATTTATCTACTTGCAATTTCATGCTTCCGAACTACTAGGTTAGCAGATTAACTACTAGAACAGAGATGGGAGCTCACTCCATCATGCAGCACCAGGGAATCAAACCCAACCTTCCAGTCAGCGAGTTCAGCATCTTAACTACATGAGCCACCACTCTCCCCTCATATAGGTACCCCCTCCAAATGCTGCTATGACCACCCCCAGTCTTTCCACTGCTCTCCTTCCAGCCCAGGTCTCACAGCTCATGCCAATACTTCAACCAGCTTATGAATTTGTCCCAACACCCTGGCATGCCCTGGTACCTTCTCTGGCAGGCACAAGAACGCAGGGTGTGAGCTGCTGCACCACAACAATAGTGACCTTGGTAAGTCCAAGACCTTTCCATAAGCATAACTCATTGAAGGAAGCCAGTGTCTGAACATAATTACTTTTTTTAACTTAGCATACAAGAAACACAGCTAAAAAATTATTGAGTAAAAGTACAAGCCATCACAGTACTTTGCACGTTTGTCTTCAATGAAAGAGAGAGAGACAGAAAGCAAACAAATAATTTGGCACCGTGGAAGGGGAAGTGCACTGAATTCAGCACAGTTTTGCCATGTTTGTTGTGGTTTAAATTGCATTGTCAAGTGACTTGTTAGTAGGGGCTTAACTTCATTTATTCAGGCTACCCTTTTACAGGAAAGTGTTTGTTATCTCTGAAAAATATTTTTGCAAGGCAATTGCAACCTCATTTATCTCACTATGTAGCCAGTTAATCACTGGCTTAACTGCAGCCATATGAACCTTAACCATATGGAGCTTTCCATGTTATGGTCTGGCAATGGAGGAGGCTTGGGCTAAAACTGATTTTTTTTTTTTTTGAAAAGCCTCTTTGCTTTGAATATGGTGGATCCTACTGTTTCTGCACTGAAAATGCCATCCTTCCTATCCCTAGATCATTGTTCTTGGTCTAGTTTATACAATGTTGTTAGTATAAGCCAGGGGTTCCCAATATTTTCCCGCCAGATGCCGGACTCACCCCCGACACTTCCCACCACGGGCTGGAAGCATGACCGCTCACTATTTATGTTTTTGTCATCATCGACAGTGGTGGCAGTGGCGGGAATCATGTGGTTTTTCTGGGATGTTACACAGCCTCCGACGCTTCCTAGGACAGCAGGAGGCTTTTCAGAGCAATTTTGCTCTGGTTTGGGAATTTTCCGCCCCTTTCTTTCTGCACTTTGGCAGCTAGAATGTGACCATAGCTGATTTAATGGTTCCATGCTGGGATCCCAGGTGCTGCCATAAGATCTACCCAGCACTGGAAATCACCCATGGTCTCACTTCAGCTGCAGAAGTGTACTGGGTAAGGGGTGAAACAATCTCAAACTGGAGTGAAATTGCTCCAAAAAGCCTCCTGCCACCCTGGGAAGCAGCAGAACCTGCCCAAAAACCTGTAAAAAAGTCATGATTACCGCTGCCACGGTAAGTGATGTATCATGACTTCTGGTAGTGGTGGATGGATCTAGAGGTGCCCGCGTAGCCACAGTGGACTGGATTAATGATATGCATGGACCGGATTAGGGCCGCAGGCCAGAGGCTGGGAACCTCTGGTATAAGCTGTCAAGTTGCTTCTGGCTTTTAACCTTAACATGTTTTTTGTGGTATGTGAGATGTTTCAAATCAAATCACTTTATTATTACAGTCAGTGACCAGCACAGGTATGTGAGATGTTTAAGGAGTGGTTGACCATTGCCACCCCCACTAAGTTTCTACAGCTAAGCAGTAATTTGAACCCAAGTCTTCAGAGTCCTAGCCCAACACCATTGAGTACACTGTACTGGTTGTTTATACAACTCCACATATTATACCAATATAACAATATATCAGTATAAAGTAGCTGCATGTTTCACTATACATTTCTACTGTTAACCTTGATCAGGAATATTCCCTGTCCCTTCCCCACCACAGAACAACCATATGGGGATGTTTAGGGTGATGTAGAGTGCCTGTGGCTGGATAGCTGCCTGAGCCGAAGCAGCTGGTTGCATAGCCAGGAGTCAGGAGCGTAATTCCCCGGTGTAACTCCTGGGAGAAGAGCCAACTTATAAGGCCTTAGGCAAGGTATACAGTCCCAAAAGAAGGAACTGGTAAACCACTTAAATATTCACTGTGTTGGCTCTTATCATAACCTGATTAAAGTTGTGTCTGTGCCTAGTTGAGAAGGTTCTACACCCAAATGTACAACACAATTCAACCAATTCCATAATAGTCTTCTTCTATTTGGCAAACTTGTGGGCAAGGATTCACTTTTCTATAATTTTAGTAATAATAATAAGGAGAACAACAGATAGATTTTCAGGTCCAGTAATGACAGCCAAAACATGGACCTGAGGAAAAAGGGTATTATAGGCACATGAAGATCTTCTTGTGAAAGTTTGTTACCTCTCCAACACTCTTTTTCCTCAGATGTTTTGTTTGTAGAGTAACTTCAATGTGTATTCTGAATATAGTTCTAGGTAAAATCAGGTAACAAGAAGGAAAGTGTAAAATGCTCCTCTTGGCTCCTGAGAAGATGTTGCTATTCTTCCCAAAGTTCTTCCAGCTTCTTTTTCAATTCTCTTAAATGTTTCAAATGTGGAAGAACTGCATTTAATTTGAATAGTTCAAATTTAATGTTTTATGGCAAATATTTTGTATATACAGTAAAACACCGGATAACGATTGGATCAGATAATGCTAAAATTGCATAACGTTAAGTAATCTGGGGAGGAGAATTGGATTGAATAACGTTAAGGTCCTATGGGATGGATTAGATAACAACCGTTAAAGCCTGTGCGGTTACAATGTATCTCTATGGAGCTTTAACGTTATCTGATCCATCCCGTAGGATTTTAACATGGATCGGATAACACCAAAAATCGGATAACACCAAGACTTGTGGAACCAAGTTTTAGTGTTATCCGGTGTTTTACTGTATCTTGATTTCTATTATGTTACTATTAGAGATAAATGCATAAATATGTGCAACCTTTGGCAAGAGCTGGCAGAATACCAGTCACAGTGTATTGACCAGAAAGTAGGAAAGGCATCAGTATTTGGAAGACTGAGTAGGTTTAACCAATTGGTGTGGGGCTGGATTGCACCATGGGCATTGGCTTAACTGGCTTAGCTTGGGTCTGGAATGGAGTTGTGAGTGTTGGGTCCATTACCATGGTTTTTCATCCTATCAGAAATGGGCAAGGTGCATTTTCTCAGATGTTCAACTAAGAATCTATCTACCCTAGTTAGCATGGTCACATGAGGAGAGCTGTAAGTTGAGGTCTAGAAGCATCTGGAAGATCACATTATAGGGTGCAGGCAGAGTGCAGAGAGAGCAAGTGCTGATGTAAAATTGTCCATGAGAAGAGGAGGAGGATACTTATCAGAGGTGCAGAAAGAACACCCTCGGAACAAATCTGGTGCAGTGTACTGTCAAATTAAGACATCTAGCTGGTATTGCATTAGGAAAACAATTGGTTATGGGTACAAAAACTTGCTTACTTACTTAGATATCGAGCAGCAAGGGATCACCAATGTTTTCAATCTTGGGTGAGTACTTTGGCATCCTTCCATGTTATTTGACATACAAACAACATACAACAGCTACTCCTACTAAAATGCGATGGAAAGCAATCAGATGAGGAAGACAACAAGATTCTTAATTGGCAGCCTAAGCTGCTCTTCTTAACACCTTTTTTTCTTTTCTTTTTTGTCCCCATAAGTCTAGAACCTCAGCATACTTCACTTTATTTGCCACAGCTCTTTCTGTAACCTTCATTGATAGTGCAGCACTGATAGAAGGACCATCATTTTCACAGTGGTGACACTCAGAAGGGTGACATTGTTGGGGCAGTCTCCTTTTCCAGTTGGAAATGAGTGTATTTTCCTTGAAAATTTCCTTCTCTCTTTCTGTATGTGTGTAGGTGTGTCTGAAGGTGTGTTTATGTGGTTGTGAGAGTGAGAGCAAGCAAGTATATTTGGGCATTATGAGCAGAAAATTGATGCTTATATAGGAGGCATGAGTCTACATGTGTGAGCTTTACCTTCAAGATATGTGTGCTGGCTCTACTTTCAAGACTTTTTAGAGGAGGACTCTGTGAACAGAGACTTATTTCAGTATTTAACATGTGAAGAAATTACTTCATGCTCTCCCAATTAATTTAAGGTCAGGGCTAGAGTGGATGGTCTGGGCTAGAGTGGGTGAGACTAGGATAGTGGAGGCAGGGCTGGCTTGTGTGGACCTGTGCTTCTTACGCACACATTGTTGCAAGCCCTGGGCTAGCAGAATACAATGGATGAGATTAAGGAGAGAGGAAATATGTGTGCTATGTACTTTTCCTGCAGTGTTTCTTTTGCCTTTTTTCTCTATCCCATGATTGCCCTTTGTGCTGCCTCTCTCTATGACTATTTTGCCCGATTTCTGGCATGTCCGCATGTCTGTATATGTCTTGTCATGTCCTACTTTGCTTCTGCCCTTGGCATTTGCTTTGCCTTTCCTTTAATCTTTGTGTGCCTGTTTGGGGCCCTGGTTTTGCTTGTGAATGTTGCTGTAGGTTTACTCACTTTCTCAGAAGCTCTTTCACATCTTTATCCCCCCATTTATAAAATAGCTGAATCAATTTCCTTATACTGTACAGTGGTGCCTCGCTTAAAGAGCATAATGCGTTCCATAGGATTGCTCTTTAAGCAAGGTTGCTCTTTAAGTGAAACACCATTGTAAATGACCAATTGTGGGGGGGATTGCGAACCCCGATTTATTTGTTAAGCGAGTTTTTGGTTGGTTTTATTTGTTAAGCGAAGCGAACATTCAGAGAAAATTCTGCTTTTTGAGCGAGTTACTCTTTAAGCGAAGCGCTCTTTATGTGAGGTTTGACTGTATATGTTTATTTCATTATTAAAGTACTACTACAGTATATATGAGGCAAGAAGCTTTTTGTAACTTGCAACTCACTCATCATTTCAAGTTTTGAATACATTTTGAATGACTTTTATTCTGTGTCAGTTCTGCCACAATGGGTTCTTTCAGACCTCCACTTCCCAGGCAACTGCTGAATAGGTGCGACCAGAAAAAGTACTCGTCTTAGAGACAGGTGGCTACTGTATATGCTCTCTGTCTCCCTTATGCCTTCTTTGAACACTGGGGGAAGCTTGAGAATTGGAGGGAGGCACATCAGAGCCAAATTTTGGGGGAGCCCTCAATCATGAACAATCACCGATTGACCATGTAAAGCAGGGATTCTCAACGTTCAGCCCATGGGCTGGATGTGGCCCACTGCACCATTTCATGTAGCTACCCACCATCTACACCACACCAGGAAATGCCATGTGGTGGAGGAAGGGCAAAATAGCCATGTCGCCCCCAAAGCTGTCTGAGCGAGCATGATCCGGCCCCTGTCTTTAAAAGGTTGAGAACTCCTTATGTAAAGAAAGGAATATGCTCTGAAAAATCCTGTAACCTGGATTATTTTTGGTGGATTTTTGGTGGCTTTATATGAAGGATGGATGACATTACACAGGCAAGACCTAAGCACTGCTTGATAAAGCATTTTTGGTGGCTTTTGCCTACAGAATCATTGATCTCTGTCTTCTATGATGGGCTGTGCCCTGCTGAGCTGCTATTTTGTGATCAGCTATGCCTGGTGGAATCTAGGCTCTTGTATATACACAAATCAATTCTGCAAACCTGAAGTCTGCTGGAAAACAGTTATTACCTGAAGATTGCTCCAGCTAAAAATGTCAAAAGGTACACATTGCATGCCCTGTTTCTTCTGTTTCACTTGCTACGCTGCTGTTTTGATTATAGCACTGTACAACATTGCACTCCTGATATACTATTATTGAACCAATACCCATGGGAGTGGGCTGATTTCCACACCTTTTATCTTCATGGAGATTTGAAAATATGGTGAAACAAACAGAGGTTCAGAGTTTCCCTGTGCTTTTCAGGCTGATCCAGTATTACTCTGGAACTTGTCTATGCAAGGTATCATTCAGGCTAACAGCCCACATGTACTGGCCCCCAAATCCCAATAATAGATTGCTTAAAAGAAGAAAAAAACATACTGATGTGCACTCATTGTACAGAAAAAGATAAGGGCATGTGTTAAGAATCCTTTAAGGAGTAAGCGGCAAGAAAAGAAATATTGGTTGAACATTAAAGAATAATATCTCGGTAGGAAGAGCAATTTAACAATAGAGATAATTTCCCAAATAGATATAAAAGGCTCTCCTTCACTGAAGCTCTTCAAGCAGAGACAACCACTGGTGATCCTCTAGGACAGTAATTCTCAAACTTATGGCCCCATATGTATTTGGACTAGAACTTTTTATCATTGACTACTAGCTTTGCTGGCTAGGACCTCTGGAAATTGTGATCCAATAACATGGGAGAGAATTTTGGGAAACATTGCTTTAGGATTTTCTGAATCAACTGAGGATTTGAACCCCACCAATTCTGTGACTGAGAGATCTTAGACAGTGTAAAGGATACTATCATCATCTAGCCAGGCTTACAGAGTCAAAGTTCCAAGCCATAATTTATCAGGTTTTGAACTGATGCTCACTCCTCATACTAGCTTTTGGATGGGAGTATATTGCTTTGAGCTAATGTAATGGTAGGTGTTTTTTTTTGGGGGGGGGGGTGATCAAGAATGGACAAGTAAGACAGGTTCTTCTTCATGGTCCCTCAGAAGTCACACTAATGGGTTAACTTGGCACATAAGCAATTTACCCATTAATGTGGCTTCATAGGTGACCATTTGAAGAACAACAGTTACAAGTAAGCAACCTACCATTAGCCTTGCAACTCAGTGATGGGATGTAACAGGTTTGCACCAGTTCGCCAGAACTGGTAGCAACTTTTCACAGTGTCCTGGAGAACCGGTAGCAGCTTTTTGGGGGAACCACCTTCGGGGCTGACCTTTTCACTGGTTCCCCCACTGCGCATGCGCACCAAGCACTTGGTGTGCATGCACGCCTACAGTGCTTGGCACGTATGCACGATCTCCTTGCTATCCTCCCAAGCAGGGAGGAGGAAGAGAAGCTGCTAGCCTGAAGCTCCCTATAGCCTGGGCCCCAGGGTAAGTGACTCACCTTTGGATGTGGTGTGTCTGTGTGTATTTTAATGTGTATTTAATACCTTTACCTATATTGACATACTACCACAGTTCCTAAAAAGGCCTGGCAGCCTGGCTTGTGGTTTTTAAGCAAAGTCTTGCTTAAATGAAGCCATCTTGTGGTGAGTTCATTCTGTAGTTCCTTCCATCTGACCTAGTGTGAGAAAGAGTAGCCAGAATAAGCTTTAAGCTCTGGTTCAAAAACTCTGGTTGATTTGTGTTTGGGGTGGGTGGGTGTATTTTAATGTACTTTTTATTTTTATTAATTAATTTAATTTATTTATGGATTTGTGTTGTGGGTGGGTGGGTGGGTTGAGGTGTGTGTGTGTATGCTTATTTTTATTTTATTTTTAATTATTTTTTATTTATTTTCTTTTAGCCTCACCCACAATGTCATGATATCATGACATTGGCTCCACCCATGATGTCATGATGGCATGATGTTAGTTCCGCCCATACTGTGATGACATCACGGTGGGGTAGTGAAATTTTTGACATCCCACCACTGAATATACTTGATCCTGGTAGAGACTAAATTGCCATCTATTTTTCCCCCAATTGTGGACAGAATGAATATTACTACAGGTGCTTAGAATTCACTGTTGCACAGATGAATGTTAAAAAAGAATAAGGAATGTAAATTTGTGATTTCCACATTGGGTGGCTGCTCAGGCACCCACCTTAGAGAGAGCCCTGATTATAAGTGCCATTTTAATGACCGGAAGCTCTTTTTTTTTTGTCTCTTGGACAGCAGAATACACTCAGCGGATGCAGTAGTTACTGTTAAGCTTGTCAGGGCTGCCATCCCATGTGGTCTTATCTCCAGTATGTGTGTCTCATGGAGGAGGTTCCCTAAACCTTGTGAGATAGATGGGTGCTGTGAAAGGCTCATCACCAGCCCGTAGAACATTCCTACCAGCTTTGTGCTAACCCTACTGGTACAGTGGTTGGAGCGAGGCAGGTTCTACCTCATGCCTTGCTCCTAATACATAAAAGGCACCAGTTTACACAAGCATGGCACTCTCTCTCCAGTAACCTGCCATCATTTCTGACTTTTTGCTACACTAGAGCCACACAAAAACTGCACACACGGCAATTTGCGCTGAACCAGTGAACCCTGGTGCCTGTTGGAAATGGATAGAGAGTGACGACCAGGTATTAAAGCTTTTTTCCCATACAAACATGATGGTTCTTCTCCAGCCCTACTCATCCTGAGATTTTTTTTTCCTTACCTGGAAACCCAAACCCCCCCCAGCAAATCCTTCAGATTTATGCTGACAACACAGAGTAGGAACTAGCTATATGAGCTTTTCTATG
Organism: Furcifer pardalis; assembly: GCA_030440675.1. Lineage (NCBI taxonomy): Eukaryota > Metazoa > Chordata > Lepidosauria > Squamata > Chamaeleonidae > Furcifer > Furcifer pardalis. The sequence goes on from CP126892.1 coordinate 26,750,427, forward strand.
GAAGCATTCTCCATTATATACATCTTGTAGCCCAGAAATGTGTTTGCATGATTGTTTTGTGGTTTCTGTACCTCAGTGAGAAATGAAAAGATTCCACTTAAATTTTGAAACTAAACCTCCTCACTTCTGTAGTTGGAAGACTCAACTTGGTTCAAGATGCCACTGGGGTCCCGCCAATTGCCTGAAGTTGTTACTAAATAAAGTATTGCTTGCTAGCTATCAGCAGGCACCGTCTGTGTTGGGTGAAGTTCGGGGGGGGGGGGTCTGGCATTGTAAGAAATAAAATAAAAATCCTGAAAGGCTCTCATTCACATCTTGAGGCAAGGGCTGAAATTCCCCCTTGCAGTAATCTAATAAAAATGCATTAGTTTAGCAGCAGGAACTTAGGAAAGGTATTTCTTAACCTCTCAGTGTTAGGAATTCTCATTAAAATGTGCTAATGTAGATACGGAAAGCTCCAAGGAATCTCCATGTCAAGGGATAAAATACCACAGCTGTGAATAACACAGCTTGGTGCTTGGTTAAATCACAGGGAAAATGGCTGCGCTGCACTTTCTTATATCTTTAAAAGATTTTTTTTTGGGGGGGGGCTCCTGTCAACTGGTTGCAGTTCTTGGATACCTTAGAAATGGCTGAAGGCAACCGAGTTTGTGTTTGTATGTTTTTGATCGGGATACACAGCTGAGTGAAACAATTTGCATGAGATGGGATTTTCAGCTTAAACCAGGAGCTTCACTTTTTGAAGGCTGGGTTGTAACCTCTTAAGCTACTCAAGTACTACGTGTGCTGACACATCCGATCTCTGTTCATGAGCAGAAAGGATACAAGGATATGCCATATCAGGTTTTTTAAAAAAAAAAAAAATAGGTAGGCAGTACGGAGTCTCTGGATTTTCCCAGACTCTTATGTCTGCTGAGAGTCTGCTTTAAAGGGATAGAGTTACACAGCATTTTTTATTATTGCTTTCCTAAGTATTGTCTTTTTTATGCCTCTATAACATCCTGAAATATAATACAGTCAAACCTCGCATAAAGAGTGCCTCGCTTAAAGAGTAACTCGCTTAAAGAGCACAATTTTCTCTGAATGTTCGCTTCGCTTAACAAATAAAACCAATCAAAAACTCGCTTAACAAATAAATAGGGGTTCACAATCCCCCCCCCAATTGGTCACTTACAAAGGTGTTTCGCTTAAAGAGCAAACTCGCTTAAAGAGCAATCCTGTGGAACGCATTATGCTCTTTAAGCGAGGTACAACTGTACACTGAAATTTTAGTATATTATGCTTTCAGCAGTCTAAATACAGCACTGCGGTGGCTTAGTGATTAAGACACTAAGTTTGGAGATGGGAAGGATCAGGGTTCAATACTTGAGTTCTGCACGACGGATCTTGCGGACATGTAAGGAGCCTCATTCAGGCATCCCCTGAGTGGAGTTTCTCAAGAAAATATCTTTTCAACCCAGAGTAATTTCTGGTACAAAATTTATTTATTTAGCAGCCTAAATAAATGCTTAAATATCAGCACCCCAGTTGTTATTCTGTTTATCAAAGCTTCTTACCGTAGGGTTGCAGGGATGTCCTAAATTTATTCTATTCATATATGAAGAGTCATAGTCAATTTCCTTTTTAACAATGAGGATTTAGATATTTTGTTATTCTGTTCCTATATTTTTGGCCTGTTTCTTCAGACATTGTTTGGTCAAGAGATTCATATTTTATATTTGCTGGAGCACAATCTTGGACTCCAGCCCCAGGTCTGGATTGAAATTTGAGCAGTGATGGGATGTAACAGGTTCTCGCCAGTTTGCCAGAACGGGTAGTAACTTTTCCCAGTGTCCCAGAGAACAGGTAGCAGCTTTTGGGGGGAACTACCTTCAGGGCTTACCTTTTCACTGGTTCCCCCACTGCAGATGCAGTGGAGGAAGAGAAGCTGCTAGCCTGAAGCTCCCTATAGCCTGCTCCCCAGGGTAAGTGACTCACCTTTGGATGTGGTGTGTCTGTGTGTATTTTAATGTGTATTTAATACCTTTACCTATATTGACGTACTACCACAGTTCCTAAAAAGGCCTGGCAGCCTGGCTTGGGGTTTTTAAGCAAAGTCTTGGAGTTACCTCACCAATAAGCTACACCTGTGCTGTTCCAATTGCTGTTCCAATTGGAGAACCCTTAAGGAGGTACAGCTGTTTTACTTTTGCATTAAGGCATATTATCCTAGAGAACTGGTTAGGCAAAGACTTAGTACCTAACTTCTTTAACTGTTGAACAGTTGAAAAGTGCCAAAATGAAGCCATCTTATGGTGAGTTCATTCTGTAGTTCCTTCCATCTGACCTAGTGTGAGAAAGATTAGCCAGAATAAGCTTTAAGCTCTGGTTTAAAAGCTCTGGTTGATTTGTGTTTGGGGTGGATGGGTGTATTTTAATGTATTATTTATTTATTTATTTAATTTATGGTTTTGTGTTGTTGGTGGGTGGGTTGAGGGGCGTGTGTGTGTGCTTATTTTTATTTTATTTTATTTTAATTTTATTTATTTTTCCTTGGCCCCACCCACAATGTCATGATGTTGGCTCTGCCCATGATGTTATGACATCATGACATTAGCTCCGCCCACACTTTGATGACATCACGGTGGGGTAGTAAAAATGTTGACATCCCACCACTGAATTTGAGCCCCCATTCTAACAAGGGACTGTAGTGATCCTAAATTGAAGGAGACTCACTTTGAATTTAGTTACTTGGAAGCCCATCCTAGCTGAGACTCCTGGTGGGGTGATTGAAGACATCCTACTTCAAAACAGTGCTCTCCAAATGTTTTGGATGAAAGCTTGAAGTCTTCATAACCATTGGTCATGCTTGTTGAGACTGATGGGTGTTCAAGTCCAAATCATTTGTAGGGTACGTAAGGTAAATGAGGCTGTTTAAAGGTATTCCTCTGGATATTTCATTCTAGTGGTCAACAAAACCATATTACATGCACTTCTGCTTACGCTGGACCCACACATCTGGAAATGCTTACTGAATGGAAATTGGTGTATGGGGGGAGCTATCTCATGTTATGAATTATGACACACTTCATTTAAAAATGTACCAAAAAGACTCCAACCCCATGGAAGGCTTTTGAGTATTCATTTGCAGTTTCTCAAGGACTCAGAAGACAGCTGCCATCAGCAGTGATGTGAGCAAAAATGTATCACTTCATTTTGTTTGCAGCATTGAAAGCATGATGTATTGATTCATTCCAAATTGTTTTGGATCTGAAGTGTTTGGGGCTTGTAAAAGTTATGAATTAAGGTCTCTAAAATATAAGTGTTTAATATGAATGGAATTCTCAGACAATGTAAGAACTATTAGTTGGGAACAATAAATCTTGTCAAGTCCAAGGTACTTTCACAGCTATAAAAAATGAAGGTCACATGATAATGCTGTTCAGGGAAGGATGTAAGACATTTGCAAAGATTGATAGGACTGTGGACTTCACACCAATATCTTTTTTAGAATCTCATGTTCTTATGGGGCTTCCAGCCCTAGCTCCATTTTGTCTTTAATGACACTAAATTACTTTTGCACTATTTGATAATTACATTAATCTCATCCTTTCTGAGACTGTTTCCAATGAGATGAATTCACTATATGGTCTACATTTTTTGTGATTTATTTTTCTAATTTATATGTGAAAAATTGGTCTCTAAAGATAAAGGTAGTAATTTATATAGCAGTTGAACTGAAAGTCTTGGGTTTCTGCTGATTTATAAGATGATTTTTAAGATTTCTTGTGTCAGTTAATACAGTCTTGCAACAGATCTAGTACAACATCCCAAAGTAAAACAATAAATTGAAATCACCAAGACTTTCCAAAGATCTTTCAGGAAGGACAATTTAATTTTGATTTAATATATTAGTCTCTTGAACATGTTAATTAATTTAGGCTTCAAGCATATATATAGTTGAACTAAATGAGATTTAGTTCTGAGTATTCAGACCTAAATCTAAACTGTTAGTAGATTAATTACATAAAGCAGAGTTGAGCAACATGTGATTCTATGTATATTGATGAATTAAATTTTCTACCATCCCATATCATTGGCCTGGTTGACTGAGTTTGACAGGAGCTGAAATCCAGCTATATCTATATTGGAATGGAGAATCATCCCATATAGCAAGTTATTTGAACCAGGTCTAGGGGAGGATAAGAGTATATACATCCTAGGGGAGTGATGGTGAACCTTAGTGCTCCAGGTGTTCTTGGACTTCAATTACCAGAACCCCTAGTCAGCACTCCTGCTGATCAGGGCTTCTGGGAATTAACATTCAAGAACAGTGTCAAGGTCCACCATTACTGTTCTAGGTGCTTCTTCCCTTTCTTTTCTAGATGTTTATGCTGATTGGTGATGATAGGCTTCTTTCCTCTTTTCTGTGAGGCATTTGTTGCTTTTCCTTCCACCTCTTTTGCTAGAAAGACAGATGTACAAAAATGGAATCTAGTTCTAGGTACTCCTGGTTTCTGTTCTCCTATACCAGTGACAGCGAACCTTGGCACTCCAGGTGTTCTTGAATTTCAATTCCCAGAAGCCCTGATCAGCAGGAGTGCTGACGAGGACTACTGGTAATTGAAGTCCAAGAACATCTGGAGTGCCAAGGTTCACCGTCACAGTTCTATGCTATCCTAAATGGATTTCTTAATCTATCCTTAGTTATCAGAAAATAATAATTCTTCTTTTTTTAAACACTAGTTTCCAAGGAATATTACTCTTTGTTAGTCATGAAATCTGCTGTAAGATTCTGACTGTGTCAGTGAAAATAAGAGAAGATCCCAACAGTTTAGAGGGCAAGAGGTTCCTCTGTCATAAAGTAAAACTTTATTAACTGGTTTAGCTAAGAATGAAATATTGAGACTTGCCCTTTGTTTCAAAATGTATTCTAGGTATACTTTAAACAGTGTTGCCGGAGGAGATTGTTGGAGTGCAAATTCTGTGTGGCTTCCTGGGGGTCAGGGAGATAATGCCAAAAGAAATGCCTGCCATGATTTTCAATCTGCTGCTACAGCCCATCACACATCTGCAGGATTGTTGAGCAGATAATAATGATAATCATCTTATAGCTGAAGATCTGGAAGGGACCCTATGGATCATCCAGGCCCTGCCAACTCTCAGCCTCTGGAACCTAATCCTTGAGTTATTCAGTGGTAATCATTCCAATTGACATAGCGGCCTATGCTAACAACCATACATTTACACAGCAATTAATCTAAAAGGAATTGTATAAGTCCCTGCCCACCATGTCATGCAGCATCCACCAGAGCATTGCATCAACTGCTGGCCTTTGAACTCCCTACCTTCACGAAATACTGCTGGCAGTGATGGGTAATACTGGGTCATTTTATAATGCTGGACAATCTGTGGCCCTCTGCCTACTGTTGATTTACACATTCAGTTGGATCCCAACATCCTAGCTAATGGCTGATGGGGTAGTTTGCTAATAATCCCTCAGATTTCCCAGATTTGGTGGGTCTGGTTTATCCACCAAATATATATTGAGCTATTCTACAGGAGATATTCAGCACTCCCACTCAGCTGTTCATTGTTGAGCAATACAAAGAGTGGGAGGCAAACCATCTTGAAAAGGGAGCTTGATTGCCATGAGTCTACATGAGAATCATCAATTAAAACTGCTCACAAGTTTTCTGTAGAACACAGTCTCAAAGCTATTGCTGTAGGAAAAAAGAAAATAAAGACAGGCTTTTCTTCTAAGATCAAGTGTTAGCCTTTGTTTATCAAATTGCAATGAACTTCCATCAGTCTCCTGGGAAAAAGCATTCAGTAAGAGGTGTTTTTAATAACTGGTAAATGAATTCACATGCAATTGTTTGTTTTCCTTTTAATCAGTGTGTTGTTCAAATTCCTAAAAAAAAATTTGATTGGTGCCCAGACCTAGTAGAAGCACAAATGTTTAACAAAAGGAGACCTTAATCGACCTCAAGTGATATGTAGGTTTTTAGTAATCTTAAGCGACACTGTTAACAAGGCAGAAATTTCTTTCTTCTATTCTGCTCAGAGTGTTAACAAATACATAACCCTTCCTTTTCCATTTCCCTAGTATTTTTACCTACCTGGGATCTAACATTTGTCTGGTCAGGCTATTCTGCTTTGGAATTAGAGTGGGTCATACTGCCAGCAACTCAACATCAACCATCAGGAGGCAATTAACCTGACAACACTACGGACTAATGGCCTTGGGTGTCAAAGTCCACAGGGAAGGGTGATGGTCTCCAAGTGGATTAAATCCCACTTGAATCCATCTTGATGTAGGGTAGCAGCTTCATCAAGACTGGGCTGGGATGAGGACTTTGTGTGCCAAAAGGGCTCAGGACCAGAAAATGACTCACAGAACTGGATCAGTGGTATGGGTGACATACTACGATATGGAACGCAAATGGAAGGTCACTCACTGCATTATGTAACTACCAGGACAAGGAACAAAACTATTGGTCAGTCCTTGCCTCTAGTTGATATTTCCAGAATTCCTCTTGCTTCAGGAGAAATGAACTGAAATTGTCTCTCCACTTTCTCTTCCTGCAAATAGAGTGGCAAATTTTGAAAGTCCATGTGTACTCAGTCCAGTGATGTGGTAAAAGGGAATGAGTAATCTCTAAAGCAATGGCATAACCTGCCAGTGCACTAAGGCAGTGATAGTGAACCTTGACACTCCACAAGTTCTTGAACTTCAATTCCCAGAAGCCCTGGTCAGCAAGAATGCTGACTTTTTTTGTTCAGTCGCACAGTCAATTCCAACCCTTTGCGACCCCATGGAACACTGTCGTGAGTCCTCCATCCTCCTCCTCAGCTCACTCAGCTCTGTGCCCATTGTGTCTACAATACCATCTAGCCATCTCATCTTTGGCCACTCCCTTTTTCTTTTGCCCTCCACCCCTCCCAGCATCAATGGTTTCTCAAGCGAATCCTCTCTCCTCATTTGATGTCCAAAGTACTTTAGCTTCATTTTTACTATTTGACCTTCTAAGGAGCAGTCAGGGTTGATTTATTCTAAGATTGACCTATTTGTTCTCCTCGCTATCCAGGGAACTCTCAAAACTCTCCTCCAACACCACATTTCAAAGGCATCTATTCTTCTGCGCTCAGCTTTCTTTAGGGTCCAGCTCTCACAACCATACATTGCAACTGGAAATACCATTGCTTTGACTATACAAACTTTTGTTTGCAATGTGATGTCTCTACTTTTCACTATGTTCCCTGGGTTTCTCATTGCTTGCCTCCCAAGAATCAGTCACCTTTATATTTCATGGCTGCAATCACCATCTGCAGTGAGCTTTGATCCTAAGAAAGTAAAATCTATCACTGCTTCTACTTCTTCCCCAACTATTTTCCAGGGACTGATAGGACCTGTTGCCATGATCTTGGTTTTCTTTATATTGAGTCTCAAACCAGCTTTTGCATTTTCTTCTTTCAACCTAATCAGGAGCTTTTTTAAGTCCTCCTCACTTTCTGCCATTAGGGTGGTATCATCTGCATATCTCAAATAGTTGATGTTTCTCCCAGCAATTTTGATCCCAAATTGTGACTTAGGCTTCTGATAATTGAAGTCCAAGAAAACCTGGAGTGCCAAGGTTCGCCATCACTGTACTAGGGTATGAGCTCCCATCTTTCCTCTGGAAGATAAATTAAGTGATAATGAGAATTTCAATTTCACATTTATTTCTAGGAGAGTATCATAGTTTAGTGGCAAGAAAACTGTGGTTCTCCAGTTATTTTGAGCTATAGATCCCACAATAGCTAATTGTTTGCAGTGTTTCAGGGACTGGAATCTGGAAAAAAAACTTTGGTGTTGGTGGAGGGGAGACAGGTGTCCATCTCTGACTAGAAGGACTCCGATATTGAGGAAAACAACAACAACGAAAGGCTAGAGAAGGAAAACAAACAAGGGGAAGAAAAACAACAAAGCCAATCTCAGCACTTGAAAAAGTCAGAGGGAATAATATATATCCCTTTGTGTTTTTAAACAGGGAGATTGATTGTGTCTCTTTTCTTGATGCTAGCATGAGATGCTTCTTCTTCTTCTGGCAGTTTAAAAGTGAGCTCTTATTTGCAAATGTGTCTGTATTCCTGAATAAAAGCTAAATGTTGCCTTTCATATAGTTCAGGGGCTGGCAACCTACAGCCCATGGCAGTGGTGGGATGTCAAAAATTTTACTACCCCACTGTGATGTCATCACAGTGTGGGTGGAGCTAACATCATGATGCCGTGGCCAGGGCCAAAGAAAAATAAAAAAAATAAAAAATAAATAAAAAAGCACACACACACACCCCTCTAACCACCCACAACACAAACCTGTAAAAAAATTAAATAATAAAAATAAAAATTACATTAAAATACATCCACCCACCCACCCCAAACACAAACCCGTCACTTACCTGTTAGTATAAGTGCCTGGGCAGCACCATGCTGCAAGATGGATATGGTCATCATACCAGTTCTCTAGGATAATATGCCTTAATGTAAATGTAAAACAGCTGTACCTCCTTAAGGGTTCTCCAATTGGAACAGTAATTGGGACAGCACAGCTGTAGCTTATTGATGAGGTAACTCCAAGACTTTGCTTAAAAACCCAAAGTCAGGCCACCAGGCTTTCTTAGGAACTGTGGTAGTACGTCAGTATAGGTAAAGCTATTAAATATACATTAAATTACACACAGACACACCACATCCAAAGGTGAGTCACTTATCCTGGGGAGCAGGCTACAGGGAGCTTCAGGCTAGCTGCTTCTCTTTCTCCTCCCCTCTTGGGAGGACAGCAAGGAGGCTGTGCATACGCGCCAAGCACTGTAGGTGCGCATGTGCAGTGGGGGAACCCACTGCACATGCTTGGTGCGCATGTGCTTGGTGCGCATGTGCAGTGGGGAAACCAGTGAAAAGGTAAGCCCCAAAGGTGGTTCCCCCCAAAAGCTGCTACCAGTTCTCCAGGACACTGGGAAAAGTTATTACCGGTTCTGGTGAACCAGTGCAAACCTGTTACATCACATCACTGGACCACGGGCCCCCCTCACTCCAACCATTGCCACTGCTGACACATTTATGGCAGCTGCAGATGTGTTTACAGCAGCTGTGGATACGTTTATGGTAGGGGGACCACAAGTCCAGCCCCCTCAACTGTCTGAGGGAGCATGACCTCACCCCTAACTTAAAATGTTTGCTGAGCCTTTGAATACTTTTGAATACTTTTGTTAACACATAATGCATTTTGCAAGTTGAGTCAAAAATCATAAGCACTTCTGAGTTCAGGGGAACTTATCTCCAGGTAAATATACACCGGACAGCTATTATGACTCATAAACATAACTATGAAATGTTGTGAGTGATTTGGTTTGGATGTCTGTGATTCATGGTAGAGCATTTCACTGAAACAAATAATAGGAAAACAACGTAGGATGTTTATTCTAGGGCCATGATAGTGGGTTCCTTTGGAGGGTAAGGCTGTGAGACCTGTCATTATGAAGTCCTGTATTTCAAAAAGTACACTACTCTGGTGGCCATGTTGTATTGATGTGACAATCAACACACTTTGTTCTGCTAGTCCAGTGTCTCCTGAAACAGGTCTGCAGAGCATAGATCACATGAAAAAAATGTCCCAGACATCTCTGTGTGAATGAATTTGTCAGCTGCCTCTTTCCAAAACTCTTTGCTGGTGTAGATATCAGGAAAGCTGAAAGAGGTCAGTGGTTTTTGTAGACCATATGATGTTTCACCTGGGACAAAGTCTTCCAAATGATCCATCCATCTACATACAGCAGAGGGGAAAATATAGCTTTAGGGGCAAACTGAATATCTTGTTCCTTCCCCTTCACCCTCTGGGAATTTCAATCAAAATAACTTGTCCCACCCAATGCTATGGACAATTAGCTATGAATGTAAAGCAGACAGCACAATAGACACCACTATGTTTCCAGGTCTTATCTAATAATAAGGGCAGCTCTACCAATAGATAAGTGAGACAGAAAATGTTAGTTATCCCAAAATGGGAAGCACATTTTAAGTTGTTTACTTTGTAGCTATTTTATTTATACTGTGAGATGAGAAAAAAACATTTTGGAATTAAAATAATATGGGGCTTTGATGCTCACCTTGGCACTACTATGCACTTGGATTTGAGTGGGTTTCTTGCTGTACCTTATCAAACTGCTTCTGATTTACAATGATCACACTATCAGTTGATGACCTTCAAAAACCCTGCTCAGATCTTGTAAAATAGCAAAAACAATAGCAATTATATGTGTATAGTGTCCTAAAGTGCTTAGAACACTCTCTCTGTGGTTTACAAGGTACAGTAATTAGTATTTTGACCTCAACAAGTTGGGTAGTCATTTTACTGAAGGTGTAAGAATGGAAGGCTGACTCAACCATTAGGATCAAACTGAGATGATGAGCAAAGTTTTGGCTTCAGTACTGCAGCTTAACCATTGTGTCTAAAGTCTATGGCAGTGATGGTGAACCTTGGCACTCCAGGTGTTCTTGAATTTCAATTCCCAGAATCCCTGATCAGCAGGAGTGCTGACTTAGGCTTCTGGTAATTGAAGACTAAGAACACCTGGAATGCCAAGGTTTGCCATCACTGGTCTATTGTTTCCTTTATTGAATCAGTCCATCTCCTCTTAGATCTTTCTTTTCCCTTGTTGCCTTCCACTTATTTCTCCTTTATTGTCCTTTTCAATTGACTCTGCTCTTCTCAGGGTATGCTCAAAGAATGATACAGTACTTCAGTTTAGTCATTTTAACATCTATTGAGAATTCAAATTTGATTTAATTTAATGTTGTTACCCTTTCTGGCAATCTGTGATATTGTAATCTTACAACACAGGAATTTTTCCTATCAGCCTCTCTTACTATCCACTCTCAAATGCACACATAGTAACCCAAAGTATCATAGCATGCCTATTCTTGCGCTTGGTCTCTGGTGACACCTCCTTTCAGCTGAGGATCTTTTCTGCTTTCTGCACCTTTTGCAGTTTTGTTTCAATAGGCTACATGTTTAGGACTGGTTTTAATTACAGTGAAACCTCACATAAAGGTGCCTCGCTTAGAGAGTAACTCGCCTAAAGAGCAGAATTTTCTCTGAATGGTCACCTTGATTAACAAATAAAACCAACCAAAAATTTGCTTAACAACTAAATAGGATTTCACAATCCCCCCCCCCCGAAGTCACAATTGGTCACTTACAATGGTGTTTCGCTTAAAGAGCAAACTCACTTAAAGAGCAACCCCGTGGAATGCATTATGCTCTTTAAGCGAGGTACCACACTAGTAGCTATTTGGATTATGGGATTTTGTAGCAGAAAATGTCAGTGTGGGCGACAGAGTAAAATCATTTTTATCTAGCTATGATTTAAATTTCTACCCCACTTCTCAACAAAAAGAAAAGGAGGGGGAGGGGAGAGTCTATACAGTTATACCTTGCATAATGAATTTAATGCGTTCTGTGAGGCTGCTCGCTATGCAAAAAATTTGCTATGCAAGTCAGACTTGCATAATGAATTTTTCGCTATGCGAGCCGGACTTTTCCCTATGGGAAAACTCGCATAATGAGCGTTTCTATGGGGGAAACTTGCATAGCGAAAAATTTTTACTGTGCGAGTTTTCCCCATAGAAATGCTCGTTATGCGAGTTTTTCCATAGGGAAAAGTCCGACTCGCATAGCAAAAAATTTGTTATGCGAGTCGGACCGCTTAGCAAAAAACTTGCTCGTTATGCAAGTTTTTCGCTAAGCAAAACACTCGTTATGTGAGGTTTGACTGTATCTAGTTTTGCCCCCAATAGAGAATAACAGGCTCTTTGAGGCCTAAACATGAATTAGTCTAATTGTCTCCCTTTGCCCAATCTCATATTTAGATCTGGGAATATTTGGAGTACCATTTTCCTGCGTGCAGTGGTGGGATTCAATTTTTTTTACTACCTACTCTGTGGGCATGGCCAGGGGAAAAGCACTGCATTGCACCCAAATTAGGACTATTTTAATTCAAAACTTGGATGAGCGGTGCCAGTCAGAATTTCTGCTACCAGTTCTGGTGAACTGGTATGAACCTACTGAATCCCACCACTGGCTGCATGGTTCATGCAGGGTAACATCCAGATGGTTACCGCTGTGACTTCAAAGCTTAGCAAGCTGTCCTAAAAAGACCAGAGATACTTTTTGGGAAGAAAAGCAGTGGTGGGCAGCAACAGGTTCACACACACACCGAGGTGTGTGTGTGTGTAGCAAAATTGTGTGGCCTCTGGGCAGAGGGGTGGTGAAATTGGGTGGCCACACCTATCTCCCTGCCCTGCCTCATCAGGTAGGTTCCGCCCATGATGTAGGCTCCGCCCATGACATAGGCTCTGCCCATGGTGTGGTAGCGAAATGTTTTGCTGTCCACCACTGAAGAAAAAAAGATTATGATGAAAGCAGAAACAGCTGAAGGAAAGAAAAAGATTTAAGAAAGATAATTGAGGCTACAGCTCACCCAGGACAGACTGCCTTTTGGGGCATATTTCCACAGAGACTTCCCCCTTTGGGGCATTTTGTTATTAGTCAGCCATTCTACTGCTCTGCATATTTTAAAATCTGTGTAAATATGTGGATATTGAATCAGCGCAATCTTCCCATAGCAACATATGAACTCTCTTGGTGGATTTTAATAACATTATCAGGAATTTTAGCATTGTTTTACCTGGGAAGAAAAACAAAACCATATTCAACAGTTCACCTGGGTTTTATTTTGTTCCCTTGTTAATATGATTCAGTACTATTAGCTGATAAAAAACCTTCAGGCTGGATAGAACATGGCTGTTGGTTTCTAACAGTAACAGAGATTCTCTAGAAAATTATCTGTGGAAATAATGCTGGATATGTTTGTATGCAAGAACTGAATACCATATTGCCTTTGTTTCTTCAGGGCAAAATATTTTCAATAGCCTGAGCCCTACTTATTTTCCAAAGTTATTTATTCTTTTTTACCTTGCTGTCTGAGCTCATCATAGGAGTATTTATATCGACCCTTTTTACTTTTATTCAAATTGATTGCATAGTCTTCTTCACTGCCTTGCTTTCTTTTACAATAATAGAATATCTGCAAATCAATGGAAGCTGTTAAATTAAAAGCCTGTGCCTCTGGAGGACATCTACAGAGCAGAGGAAATACTACATTGAAATGAAAATATTGTTAATGTTTGCAATCTTTGGTTATATGTGAGATAGTCAGATTGAAAACTGTTTTGTTCTTATAATAAAACCATATTGTTGGAAATAAACCACAAATATTCAAATGCACCTCCAGTCTGGAACTTCTCCGTGATTTTTACAAGTTTGGAACACTGACCGATTCCACATTTCTCTACAAAAGAGTCGGTCTTGGGGGAGGGGGAGGCAGGGGTTTCTGTGATTGGTTTACTTTCTTTAAAATATGATATCCCTGCCAGCCATGCACGAAGTTTACCAGGGATTCAGTAAAACTGATTTTGCTGCCTGGATGGTATTATGAAGAATGGATGGGATGAAGCAATTGGAAATTTAACAGGACATTGTTGATGATCCTGGTGGACAACAGTTACTGTACAAGGCAATTTAGACTGTCACTGCTTGCATGCTTAATTATGAGTGAGCTCAGTAGCACTTGCCTGACAGACATAGGTGTGTGCTTCAGATGAACTGGTTGAGTTTCAGATAATTTCAGTCTCACTGCAGGTATTGTGTGTTTTCATGTCAGATATTTCTTTGGGTTGAAAGGATTTTTACAGGAGATGCCTGAATGAGGCTTCTTTCATGTCCCCCACCGTGCAGCTCTCAGGGAATCAAACTTGTTAGGGCTTTTTGTACAATAGGAGGAGCATGTTAGGGCATTTCAAGCTCTGTTGCAACTGAGGGGCTTGGAGACAGACTGGTACTTTTGTATATAGTTCTGTGTATGTCGTCTTTCCTTCACTCATAAGTAAACTGCACTATCCACTGAAGCTATATGCGTGTATGTCTTTGCACCTGAACCTTTCGCTGTGCAGCAGCTTAAATCGCTACTCTGCTACCCTGGCACACATATCGCTAAGGGAAATCCTTGACAAAACTCTGTCCTGCTGGTCTCCAAGCACAGTGCTTTTACCCACTGTGCATGGGGAGCTGCAAGTGGTGGTTAGTTTTCCACCTGAGAACTGTAAAATGAGTAGATTTAATTTAATTTAAATTAATTTTTGCATTTGTCTGCCACCCAGTCAGGAAACCTGACTCAGGGCGGCTCACATGATAATCAAACAATATTCAATTAGTTTATGTGTAAGCTACTGTAGGAGCTTATCAAAAAAGCAAGAGTTAACATAACCCCCATTTTAGGACATTTTGGGGTCCGTATTCTGCATGATTTTCCCCAAAGGCCATCTTATATTCCATAGCATTAGTTTGGGCAACATGTGATCCTAATGTCCTTCACCTCAAGGATGGTTTTATGGATCCTGTCAGGATCTGAAGGCAGAGATAGGATTTGCAGTATGAGTGCTCCAGAGGTAGCTTTGATACTCACAGAATTGGTCCCCAGCTTGGAGGACAAATCTAGTGCTTGCAGGGTTGGACTCTCATCCTGCATTCCTGCTGCAGCTCCAAGACTTCACCTAAGAGCCATGGGAGAAGGTTTTGGACTATCATAAGTTCCACCTGGAGACTCTGGGAGGCTGAGCTTTGTAAGAATTGCCTCTTCCCAACACAAGGTGCTAAAATAATGAAGGTTCCTGGACTTCCAGTTGCTTGGTTCCTGGATTATTGTTGGTTCCCATCTTTGGAAACCTCTTGCTTAGTTCCTGCCTTCAATGTTCTCTTGTTCCTGCTGATGGAGATCTTCTGCCTTGTTTATTGTTCCTGCTTCTGAACATCTCCTCTCCTCTTCCTGGTTCCTGTGGACTGTTGTGTATTGCCTGAATCCTTGCTCTTTCCATCTAACTTCCAGCTTGCTTGCACTATGCCCTGTTGTCTGGACTAATCCTACCCCTATCTACCTTGGACTTAATTTTGGGCCTGTTGCGTGGTTGCCCTGGGTCCTGGTGCTTGTGTTACTTCCCAACCATCCAAGCCCTGGACTCTGACATATATCTGTCCCTGAACCCCTTGTGCTGCAGCTCCTATGTGGGACACAGTCTTTTCATTTAACAGCTTCCCACAACATCTGAGACAGAATTTGAAAGTACTGTAACTGCATAAAATTATTAGCTTTTTAGATTTAAAAAACGACAACTAATTTCCTTAGATTATAAAGTTAACTTGTGAGGGATAACTTCATTATATTTCAGTTCAACAGTACCCTTTTAGTTACTTTCATACTCATAGTGATATGAAACTCATTAAATGATGAAAAAGGAACAGCAGCACATATTTCTAGTGTTGGCTTATACTATATAATACCTCATGTTGCTGGCTCATTTTCCCTTGTAGCTGCTGAAGTGACAACAAGGCAGACAGCAGAAGTGTGTGTTTTGAGCCAATGGCCTGCACTAGAAAAATAAAAGAAACTATTTGAAATACTTATCAGAAACAGATATAAAGAGATACTTTAAAAAAACAAAAAAATCCCCCCAAAAACAACAACAAAAAACCTGCTACTACAGTGTTATCTAACTACTGTACTTCTGTGGGAGCTGAAATTATGAGCTATAGCTGATAGTCCATTGGCAAATTTATTAGAATGAGCTCCTCTCTCACATCCCTCTCCCCCTGAAAAAAAAAAACCTGCTCCAGAGCTAGTTTTGGGGGTTGCACAAGGGCTACATTGGGTACTCATGCTTACGTGAGTTATTCCACCAGCTGTAAACTCACCTACTAGATTGTGCCTTGTAACTACTTGTAAACATAACAAATTACTTTTGAAAAGTAATATGGTACTTGATGGTTTACTCTTCTGGTTCACATGTTGCACCTCTACTACAGTAAAACTGGCACTTTTTAGCTGTAATGGCTTTTTTGTTGCATTGTGTGTATCACCAAAAGTCACCAAATCAAAAGAGAGATTGGCAAACATTTCACAATTCCTGGATTAAACTTTGGCAGGACATTGACATATTTTGGAGCTGAATCCATTCTATAGGACGCCTGTTGATGCATCCAGTCCTTGGCAGCACTGTTGTCTGCAATTTCAAGTTAAAGTGTTAGCTGGGAAAAGAATGTTAATTAAGAACGTTGTATGCTTCTAATTAGAAAAAAAGTCCCAAGCCTCATGAGACTTAGATCAGAGACAAACTACGTCTGTCAAAAGACACTGGTGGTTTGGGAAGGTACGTCATAGGAAATGTTAGAATGTCTTGGGGAATGGAACAATAACCAAAACCACGTGTATTGAATGTTGTCCAAGCAGTAAACAATCTGGATCTCTGTATTCTCAGGAGCCCTTGTACCTCATGCTTGTAGTAGTAAGGGTTCTCTGAATTGTACCATGCATGCAATAACTGAACAATATGGCCCAAAACAATATTTTGTTGTTAAACAGTTGACATGCTGAAAGTATACCTTAACAGAGGAGATGAGAAAGAAAAAGATAATTGTATATGGAAAGAAATCAATAATGAGTTGGACTTCAACAAAAGTTTGAATTCTGACTAAGAAAATAAGTGGTAATATTCTTCCAGAGCTGCAAACATCTGTGGATGATCTTTGGTAGGTCCTTCTCAGCTTAACCTGTCTGATAAACTAGATAAGATTGTGATATGTAATGTATACAACAATGCCATATGTTTAATGCTGCTTTTACAACAAGGTGTTTGGAACAAAAATGGATTCCACAAGTACAAAACAGTAAATCCCGTTTGGAATAGTATGAATGATTTTGCTAGTTAATCAAACTACTATAGCTGTTTCTCTATTGTGCTGCTTTTCATCCTGACTATGCTAATAAGAATCTACTCCATTTATGAGAAAGTGTGCAGGGGGGGGGGGAAAGCTAACAATTCTTAGCTCATATTAGTGGCATCAGAAAGTGCTAAGATAATATATTAATGTATTCTGTTCAGTTAAAGTATAGAGTAATTACAGAAGAATAGAAAATGTGCCAAAGTCTTTATGTGTATATATAATAAATGGTTTAATGAAGATTTATGTGAGTTCAGGAGCAAATAGTCTAACATTGCTTACTATACAGAGTTATATGTTTCTGTTAGAGAATTTTGATTCATTACCACTGCATAGCAATTTACCACACAAAAAAATCCTTGAGTGGAAAAATGCAGCCTCAGCATTGTGGAATTGATTTTTTAATGGAATATTAGAAAGCTCGTTGAATAAATTGCTCAAAGAAAATGCAAAATTATACCAGAGGGACGATTGTTCGTGCATTAAGTTTTTCTGAAAAAAATTAATTAGAGTAATGGATACGTGCAAAATTGTGGCACCCACTCGGAAGAAAAAGATGAAACATAGATATTGGATAAATGGAGCTTCATTTTGTTAAATATTAACAAAGAGGTCTGCGGCAGCGGTAAGAAAAAGTTGTGTGTATATGTAACAAATAATGTTTACTTTTTACCTTTTCTCATTACTCGATTGGATAAAAATGTTCTGGGGCATCTTGAGGGAACACCAGTTGATTAGTAGTAGATTGAGGACAGATAAAAGAATGTACTTTTTTACACTATGGTAACAACATGTTATTAATTTAAGAAATTAGCTGGCCCAAAAAGTGTTACTAGCTTGTGGCTTAGATGGATTTAAAAGATGTTTAGACAAATTCATAGAGTTTACTAGAAGCTGTTTGTAATAAATATCTGATAGTGTCTTATCTTTCAAAAGTTGGTATGCTGTTTTCTACAGGTACGAACAACAAGGAGGGAGAGAAGATTATTGATGTCATACCTTCCTTGTGAGCTTCATGAAAGGATCTGTCAGAAACATGATACTGGGTTAAGCTGACCCTTGGTCTTGAGAAGCAGCAAGACACTTTTTATCTTAGGCAACCTGCTGTCTTTTAGCCTTGGCCTGCAGTATATAATACAAAGATCATAATTCTGGTTTATCTTTCTTAGGGATTATCAAGGTAATGCACTTAAAATGGTACACAAATACAAACAGTTGTGGTTTATTAACTTGGTTGATTAGCTAGACTTGATGGAAAGATTTTTGACGCTGCACAATATTACAACATCAAAATTTCCATTGTTTACAAAGCATCTAGGCAAACAGACAGTGGAAATTGAAGTCACCTCATTTCAAGTGAGATTTTAAGGTTTTGGTCTGGTGAGAAATATGGACCACAAGTGCAGGACTTATTCAGAAATAAATGTGTGAAAGTGAGGAACAAGCTAAACTAGATGGAGAGCCTTTTCTATATCCACCCCAGCCCTCTGGAACCGCGTACCAATGGACTTCCACCTCCAACCACAACTTCCGACCTTTAGGAAAGATCTAAAGTGGGTGGAATGCTGCTGTTGGATGTACTTCACCCTGCTAGCTCATATGGCCATCTGAGAATTTTATTATGGAAATTTTAGATATTTTAGATTTGAAGGGTTTTTTTTATTTTAAGATTTTAGAGTTTTCAATATTTTTATGATGTTTTATTCATATGTATGGCTTGCTCTAATGGGTTATGTTGGGGTTTCTTGTGTTGGAAGCTGCACAGAGTCGCCTTGGTGAGGGGGCAGCTAAACAAGTCAAACAAACAAACAAACAAACAAACTGATGGGAATCAGGTCTAGGGGCCTTTGTCTTACATCCCACAGCATTTGAATGAGTAAATGATTTTCAGTTGGTTCTGTCATACCTTGGAGTAGACATATATAACCTTTGCATTAAAAAGAACTGAGCTGCCTGAAACCCCTCCTCCCTTTTCCTATTAAGGGCTTTGACAACTTTAAGTGCCTTTTGTATTGGTCCTTATATTTGATCCAGGCTTGAATGGAACTTTGCTCTCTTTCGAAGGCTATTTCCTAGCTAGGAAATGACTTGAAATTGATTTTTATCCTGATATGCTGCAAAGTCTGAAGTAAGATAGAAATCTTTGTCTAATAAATGTGTAGCAAGGCTTTGTGGGCCATCTGAGTCCTGTGACATTCTAGCTTATTGATTTTTGCAGCGCGGAGGTGTGACAAAGAGTTAGTGGTAACGGGACAGCCGGGAATTGGGATTTGGCTCGTGCACCAGCTCTAGCCCAGACTTAGCTGTGACACATTGACAGGAATTTCAATGCCACAGTGGCAACTGTACTCCTGTGTCATTTCTTCTATATACATTTGAAGGGCCATCTGAGATTCTCTGTTAGGGTTCATTGTGCAGAGCCTGAAAAATACATTTTCTGTAGCTTTCAAAGTAAATATTAATTTTTCCGCCCATTTGCACCCTCCTGCATGCTATCTGATAAGAAGAGTGGTTTTTCTTATAGACTTAATTGCTTTCCTCAAAGATTTCATTCCTGCAGCCCTTTACACCCTTTGATTTTTATGTGAGGAAGAAAAGGCTCTGCAATCAAAAACATCCGAATTTCTCTATCCTAAACTTTGGGACTAAAAAAATAAATAAATACAGATCTATGTACTTTTTTCTCCCTTTCATAGGAAAGTGGAATGAGTGAGGGGATAATTTGGATCAAAAGCAAAACAATTACACTTATATGACACCTTTTTAAGCTGTGGGCTGGACCACACACGTGGGCCAGACTGGTGGTCCCCCCCATACCATAGATGTTGTCATAAAACATATCTGTGGCTGTCATAAACACATTTACAACAGCTGTGGGTGCATCTATGGCTGTCATAAATGCATCCATTTCCGGTGGCGACAGCAACGCGGGCCACATGAAATAGTGTCATGGACTGAGTCTGGCTCGTGGGGCATTGGTTAAGAACCCCTGCCATAGCTCTTAGTGCACTTTCTGGGCCGTTCACAAGTTGATTAGCATTTTGTCTCCACCATGCTGAGCACTCATTTTACTGTCCACAGAAGGATAGAAGGCCGAATCAACCTGGTCAGGATCAAACTAATAACATTTTGGTTTCAATACAGCAGTTTAACTACTTCACCACCAGGATTCAATCAGATATGGCAAGAAGGAAGACCTACTCCACCTTATTTTGTCATTCTTGTTGAATAATTTCCTTGGTCTGGTCCACCTAGCTGATCATCCCCTGCCATTGCCATGGTAATGAAAGAACACTTACAGTAGCAGTTTTTGCAAAACACAATAGGGAATGGAGATGTATGTATAGGGTACCTGCCTACACCTGTTTTAACCTGTATTCTGGTTACAAACACAAACAAACAAATAAAAACAGATTGCCTAGCTATATGTGAGATGTAGCCTGAATATTGTAGTGTTTGCTTTATACCTTCTTTCAAAGTTCAATGTCGCTTTAACCTCTGTCCATCTATTCCAAACTTAATATTTGGTTATTATGCCTTTCCACTCTCTGTCGTTGAACATTCTCCTGTTTCCTCTTTTCTGCCTTACTGTTATATATACTTCAGGGACCTGCCTTTCAGAAGATTTCCTTCCGATCTGTCTTCAAAACATAGGTTTTTTTCTGTAAATTCTTTAGGATGGTCCTCAGCAACCATTCCACAATTTCACTTGAATCATCATCATCATCATCATCATCATCATCATCATCATCATCATCATCATCATCATCATCATCATCATCATCATCATCAATGTTAAAACGCAAAAGATTGTATGATGTCCTATGCTTTGGGTTACTTACGCTGGATAAGTAAGATAAAGGGCTCATTGGGTGGGGACATTTCAAAGAGTGGACTATTTATTTTATTTAAATTGTGTTGCCAATGGAGATCAAATATCCTTTGTTTTATCGTCTCTTTTGCCTGAGCAGAAACAAAAGAAACAGCAAACTGCTTTGAGAGGCCATATGAAGACAGTTTTCCTTTGAGAATAGATATCCACGGAGATGACAACATTAGTTTCAATATTCTGTTTGGAGAAAATAATAATTTTATCCAGTACATCGACAAACATATCCATAACCTCGACTGAACAGTATACATTCCAGATTCCAGCCTGGCTGCAGCATTAGAGATACCAGGTGGTATCTGAAGTATAGATCTCAAGAATTTTGATTGGATTTTCTATAAGCTGGCGGTGTTAGTGCCCATGCAAAATGGAGCCCCATATGACATCTGTGTGAGAGGTTTTGCCAGATAAAGTTTAAGGACTGCCACAATATTACATGGGTGCATTTTGATGGTATTACATGCACTTAAACCCTTTTTTACTATACATTGACCACAATAAAGTTTGATTGAAGATGATGATGACGACAATGATGACAATGATCAACATCATCACCAGTGGTGGGATGTCAAAAATTTTACTACCCCACCGTGATGTCATCACAGTGTGGGCGGAGCTAACATCACAATGTCATGACATCGTGGGCAGAGCCAACGAAAAAAATAAAAATAATAAAAAATAAAATAAAAATAAGCACACACACACACACACACACACACACACACACACCATAACCCATCCACCCACCCACCCCAAACACAAATCAACCGGAGCTTTTAAAACAGAGCTTAAAGCTTATTTCCGCTAATCTTTCTCACACTAGGTCAGATGGAAGGAACTACAGAATGAACTCACCACAAGATGGCTTCATTTTGGCACTTTTCAACAGTTAAAGAAGTTAGGTACTAAGTCTTTGCCTAACCAGTTCTCTAGGATGATATCCCTTAATGTAAATGTAAAACAGCTGTACCTCCTTAAGGGTTCTCCAACTGGAACAGCAATTGGAATAGCACAGGTGTAGCTTATTGATGAGGTAACTCCAAGACTTTGCTTAAAAACCCCAAGCCAGGCCGCCAGGTCTTTTTAGGAACTGTGGTAGTACGTCCATATAGGTAAAGGTATTAAATATACATTAAAATACACACAGACACACCACATCCAAAGGTGAGTCACTTACCCTGGGGAGCAGGCTATAGGGAGCTTCAGACTAGCAGCTTCTCTTCCTCCTCCCCGCTTTAGAGGACAGCAAGGAGGCTGTGCATACATGCCAAGTACTGTAGGCGTGTATGCACACCAAGTGCTTGGCGCACATGCGCAGTGGGCGAACCAGTGAAAAGGTAAGCCCTGAATGTGGTTCCCCCCAAAAGCTGCCACTGGTTCTCCAGGACACTGGGAAAAGTTACTACCAGTTCTGGTGAACTGGTGAGAACCTGTTACATCCCATCACTGATCATCATGCTATCAAGTCAGTTCTGACTTACGGCTATCCTTTCAAAGGTGCTCTAGGTAGAGAATACACAGAAGTGGTTTACCATTCCCTTCTTCTCAGGGCCTAACATATATGTGACCAAAGCAACTCTATATTGCTACAGCTGCAATTTGCTTACCCATTTGCCCTTCCTTTTCCTGTGTCAAATTCCCTTGTGTTATGCTTAGGTAATTGGAAGACTCTTCTTAATAAACATGCTTAGTGTGTTGCTAGCTCACTCACACGTTTATTACAATATCGAGAGATAAAAGCCACGGGTCATCTGATGTCATGACTTATTTAGTGGAAATGATGTTACTGAATTTCACAGCCATCTCCTAAAAAAAAAATCTTGATTATATGATTATTGCATGAAAGTAGGTTGAGGCAAACCTGCTGCTCTAAGCCAAATGGTAGCTTAGCAATCTAATAATAGGCATACTGGATTTATTGACTGTAGCCAATTTGTCATTGTCAGCTTTTAATTTATTGCAGGATCTTCTAGACATTTTGTATGTGTAGATGCTACTCTGACCTGTAAATGGAAAAAATAAATGTGTTTCATAATACAGGTTTTCTCTGCTTCTAACAACATAAGTATTTTGCTTAAGCAAATTTGCTAGTAACTGGCAGTTTAGAAAAATTGGAGATGGTGCTTGCTGGAAGCATTTTAGTTCCAGGCAATCTTAATAGTGTAGAGAGGATGAAATATTGCTATATTTTAAAGATGACAATTTTGTTGAAGATTCTTTTTCACTCTTTGGCTTAAAACAAATTGAATGAACCAAGTAGATCCAGTTTAAACCATCGAGAAAAGCACCACCTTGCATGAGCTTTTCTGTGAGCACCCAGTGATAAAGCTGCAAAACAGAAGACCAAAGAATATAATTTTATTTCCGTAATTGTTAGTTCAACACAACCTTGGATCACAAAAAGTGCCTGCAGAATGTGGCTTTGTTCTGAGTACCTGAGTAGAATTGACTATTTTTAAATTATAAGAACAGCTGCTTTACAGACTGAAAGATGGCACATGGCAACAATATCCCCTTCCTCTTCACAACATTGCTTCTATTTAGGGTTCCTGCTAGATAGCTGTGTAGGATGTTAGAGTAGAATGTCAAGTGAAGAATTCTGCCTACCTCACATGTCCATTTTAAATGTTCTTCTTGGATAAAGTTTGCTGAAGTGGGGTGGGGTTTGTGCAAGTGTGCATTCAGTAGGGTGGGGTTTGTGCAAGTGTGTATTCAGTGGGGTGGGGTTTGTGCAAGTGTGCATTCAGTGGGGTGGGGTTTGTGCAAGTATGTTTTCATGCATGCGTGTAGCTGTTTCTCTCTTTTTAAAATATTTACATACACAGAGCGAGCAGTGTTTCCAAACCTTTGGTTTTTAGACGTCAATATCCAGAAACCTAAGTCAATCCCCAAAGCACTGATCAGCCAATGTACTGACTTAAGCTTCTGGGAATTGAAATCCCCCTGTGGGACCTGAGCCCCAAGTTGGGAACCACTGGTATAGCTACAGAAACTTCCCTCTTCCCTCTTATCTCTCACTAAGCCTGTTTTGCCTTTTTCTGTTCTCACTCATCAGTAGACCTCCCTGGGTTACACAGAAAGATCCTCCTCCAAGATTGTGATATTCTTGAACCACAATCGGGTATATCCTGGTAATGGCAACCTTATACTGCCAGTTAATCTTTCTCACTCTAGGCCAGGGGTGTCCAAACTTTTTGGGTCATGGGTCAGTCATGTGGTTCAGGGGGTTGGTCAGTACAGCCTGGAGGCCAGATCTGGCCCCTGATGTCAATTCATCTGGCCCATGAAGCTCTCTTCTCTCCTGGAAGTGGAAGTAAAATGCACCCATATGGACAAATTTTACTTCCACTTCTGGGAGTGACAAGGACTTCATGGGCCAGATGAATTGGTGTTGGGGGCCAGATCTGGCCCCAAGCCATAGTTTGGGCCCCTCTGCTCTAGGCAAAGGAAACTGCAGAATGAACTCACAAAAGGTGTCTTCATTTTGACAGCTTCGTGTCTGGCCTAGACATGGAAGAAGAAGTAGATCTCCATACCTCACCAGTGAATTCAAACAATTGTAGTTTCCCAAGGCAGTGAAAGGTTTACCAGACAAAACTATAGGTTCATGGTGCTTTGGTGGAAGCCACAACAATTTATTTTTTTCTATAACCTATATACTTCAGTGGCTCAAGGGGTTAAGACATTAAACCTGACAACTTGAAGGCTGGAGTTTGATTCCCAAGTACTACATGATGGATTGAGCTCCCATCTCTGCCCCAGCTCCTGCCAACCTAGCAGTTTGAAAGCAAGAAATTGCAAGTAGATAAACAGGTGCCACGTTGGTGGGAAGGTAAACAGCGTTCCGTGTACTCCGTTGTTGAGGCATGCCTGCCATGTGCCCACAGAAATGTCTGCAGACGCAGACAACACTGGCTCTTTTGCTTTATTTTTTTTTCAAATTTTTATTTATAGGTTTATAAGAAAATAAGGTGTACATAAAAAATAAACTCATACATAAGGAAAACAACTCTTTTACATACTCTTCAGTAAATACTTACACATGATAAATGTAAAAACAAAAATTCAAACGAGATCACACGTAGATAAACATTTGTTATTCACCTCTAATAACTGCTTTTAACTATTTTTTAATTTTTTAATACATTTGTTTCCCTACTTTACTATAATTCACACTTTTATTATCACCCTTGTGTTATTTACATTGTCCAAGGGATTGTAACAACTCATAATTTCCAAAAAATACTTTGGTCTGGTACAGGAGTAATGTCTTGCTTTTTAACCATTACATGTTCGATAAATGGTTTCCAGACTTTCCAGAATTTATTAACTTGAACCCTACCTTTTCTGATATTTAACTCCCATGTCAACTTATCATTGAGTGCCAAGTCCCACATTTCTTTATACCAGTCCTGTATTTTTAACATTACATCGTTTTTCCAATTTTTGGCAATACATTGCCTTGCCGCTGACAACATTACAGACATTAATTCTTTACTATCATTACTCATTTTAAATTTATCCACCTCTGTTAGCAAAATTGTATCTGGCTCCAATTTAAGCTGCACATCCAGTATAATATTAATTTCCTTTTCTATTTTCCCCCAAAATTTTCTTAAACAATCACAACTCCACCACATGTGTACATAGGTTCCTACCGCATGTTTGCATCTCCAACATTTGTCACTCCTCTTTTTATCCATCTGGTGCAGCCCTATTGGAGTCCTATACCACTGCCATATTAACTTGTAATTATGCTCTTTCACTTTAATGGACATAGATTTCATAATTCTTCTCCTCCACTTTCTCTGCCAATTTTCCTCAGTAACTGTCACGTTCAGTTCTTGTTCCCATTTATTTTTAAGAACTTCTTGTATTTTACCACCTTTATTCAAAATTTTATAAATTTTACTTACTATTCCCTTGATTCCTATGTCCCCGTTCCTTAATTTAGTCAGAAGTATTTCAAATGTTGTCACCTCTTTATTTAAACTGTTATCAATTAGGTATTTATTTTGATTTAAACAGAGATGAGCACTGAACCCTAGAATCTGATATGACTGACTTTTGAGCAAGGATGACCTTTCCCTATAATCCAGGGGTGGCCAACTGTAGATCTCCAGGTGTTCTTGTACTTCAATTCCCAGAAACCCAAGTTAGCACTCCTGCTGATCAGGGCTTCTGGGAATTGAAGTCCAAGAACATCTGGAGATCTACAGTTGGCCACCCCTGCTATAATCTATATAGGTTTGCAGTAATAAACCTGCCTCTGAGTCCTCACTTATGTTCTTACCCTGGTGGTAACATTTTTCTGTACAACCCTTGCATTGTGATTGGATTGCTTTCTTGGGTGATTTAGTCTTTTGTCACTAATTGTGACACACCACATCCCAGTGAATATAAAGGAGGGAGACAATCTGGCATCCTGACTTTGGTTAACAGGAGAAAAAAGTCGACAAAAGTCAATGAAAGCGAACAGGCTGAAACTGATGGAGGTTTGGTGTCTGAGGACTGTGTGCTTGACTAGGTGGTCTGGTCTATACTCTGGGTGGAATTAGTCTAACCCCTGAGGACCAGGCCTGCCACTTAGATGTCATTATGAACCCATTACACTCCTTTGAACATTAAATATCAGTGGTGTCTAAAGCCCACTTTCCCCAGCTTCATCAGATTTTGAGGTTGTGCTCCTACTTGGGCAGACATTCTCTCATAAACCTACCCCACTCATTGGTAATCTCATGGATTGACTACTGTAGTGCTCTCTATGTGGGGTTGTCCTTGCATCTGATATGGAGATTGTAACAGGTCCAGAATGCAGCGGCTAGGCTGGTATAAAGAAATTTGACCATATTTCCCCAAGCCTTGACAGGCTTACACCGGCTTTCTGTTCCCTACCATATCAGATACAATTTGTTAGTGTTATCATATAAGGCCATATACAGTTTGGGATCTTATTATCTGTTGGAGCTTCACTCCCTCAGAACAACTCCCAGTATCACCTGCTCATCACTATATCCACAGCTTCAGGTGCCGACCCTGAGGATGGCTAGAAAGTCTATTACTAGAAATAGAGCCTTCACAGTGGTGGCAATATCACTTTGGAATGTACTACTAGTTGAGCTGTGCCAGACTCCATCACTGAACATTTTTTTAAAAAGCAGCTTAAAACTTTCCTCTTCAAAGAAACCTTTAAGAATAGCATACCTTTGCCAATAAGTTAGCTGGTTAGCTTTGAACTTGCTTGCCCTCAGATGCCATGAGGTATTTACTTTTTCATTTATTTTATTTGGTTGTTTTTATTATGTTGCTGTTATTTATTTATTTATTTAATTGTTTGTACACCACCCAGAGTGGGAATTATCCCAGATGATCTGTATAAAATTGTGATAAATAAGTAAATAAATAAATAATAAATATTAGGCAGAGTAAAGGTAAAGGTAAATGTAAATGTTTCCCTTGCTCGAAAGCCAGTCATATCTGACTCTAGGCTCCAGGGCTCATCTCTGTTTCAAAGCTGAAGAGCCAGCGCTGTCTGCTTCTGCAGATGTTTCCATGGTCATGTGGCAGGCATGACTAGACACTGGAGCGCATGGAACACTGTTTACCTTCCCACTGAAGTGGTCTCTATTTATTTACTCGCAAGTTCTTGCTTTCGAATTGCTAGGTTGGCAGGAGCTGGGACAAAGACGGGAGCTCATTCCGTCCTGCAATACTCAGGAATTGAACTGTTGACCTTCCGCCTCCCAGCCAGCATTTTAGCCACTTGAACCATTGCAGAACTCCTTGCAAAAATGCTTTTATTATGTGTGACTGAAAGCGAAATGTGTATATTAGATATTTGTGCAGACTTTGAAAAAAATGAACTCATGTGTAACAGAATGAATTTAAGACTGGAAAAGGGCAAAACTGATAGAAATTGAAATTGACAGATTCATCCATCCTTATTTATAGCCTCAGATTACACAAGGCTTCTTGCTTCTTAGGATGAGTAGATCCAAATGCTCAAAAAGAAACAATATGGTTTCCTGCTTAAAAGGGTATTGATATTTCGGAGGGAGGGTCTATTTCAACTCTTTCTTTTGCTCTTTGCTGTTGCTGTAAGGGATATTTTAAATCATAGTGAACTGGAAAGATGCTAACAGTGTTTCTTCTTGGAAGAAATGGGAACAAATGATTTCAGATCACATGGTAGCAAGCAGAGGTTGCAGAAACTTCCAAGTGTATTTTATTCTGATTAGCCAACACTTACTTCCCTTCTTGGCCAAGATGGTGATGAGGAAGGGACTCAAAATAGTGGCAGAATAGAGCCCTTTGGCTTCATGGGCTAAAATACTGTATGTTCAATAGAAAACAACCAAATATTACTTCTTTGTTTACTCCTGCTTTTTCTTTCCTCCTTTCCCTCTGTGCTACACTGTAGACTGGGAGCTCATGGGATAAGAATCTTCCTTTCCATTGATTGTAATGACTGGGGGAATTTATGGAATTGCCTCTGAACCTTTCCAGAAGAGGTTGAGGGAATTGTAATAATGTATTTCCAAGATTGATGTGGTTCTTGGGGCGGGGGGGGGGGGTGGATTGCTTATCTGGCAATAGCTTATAAATAAATTTTGTGTCAGAAATTACTCTGGGCTGAAAGGATTTTTGCTGGAGAAACTCTGCTCAGGGGATGCCTGAATGAGGCTCCTTTCATGTTCCCAAGATCCATCATGCAACACTCGGGTATCAAACCCCAACTGTCCAGACTTCAAGTTCAGATCTTAACAACTAAGCCACCACAGTGCTGATGCAATAGCTTATGTTCTCTTATTACATGCTGAATATCTTACATAGCAATATATTATGGAGGTAGATACAGTTCTTTCTAGTTAGCCACTTAGATTTGTTGATTGAGTACTTAAAGACGTTGGCACAACATTGTTTTATGCAGTTGAGCTGGACCATAAGGAAAGCTGAGCGCAGAAGAATAGATGCCTTTGAGATGTGGTGTTGGAGGAGAGTTTTGAGAGTCCCCTGGACAGTGAGGAGAACAAATAGGTCAATCTTAGAAGAAATCAACCCTGACTGCTCCTTACAAGGTCAAATAGTAAAGATGAAGCTAAAGTACTTTGGACATCAAACGAGAAGAGAGGATTCGCTTGAGAAAGCCTTGATTCTGGGAAGGGTGGAGGGCAAAAGAAGAAGGGGGCAGCCAAAAATGAGATGGCTAGATGGTATTGTAGAGACAATGGGCACAGAGATGAGCGAGTTGAGGAGGAGGATGGAGGACAGAAATGCCTGGCGGACAGTGGTCCATGGGGTTGGAAAGGGTCAGAATCAACTGTGCGACTGAACAACAAAACTTAAAACACATATGCACACATATTTGCATCACTTCTTCCATGGTAATCTAGTTTTTATTTGTTCTTTTCACCATAAGAGTAGTTGAAAACTTTCTATAAATTACTGTCATTTTGAGGCAACAAGTAGAATTGAAAAGCAGAACTATGGATGTCTCTGAGAACTTTCCTAGCTGTTGAAAAAAAAAAAGAGCTAGCAAGTATGCTTTTAAAGGGAACTTTGTGAGTGATGCTGGTTGCAATGGCATTTAAGGACATCGCTGCCTACTGTAGACCTCCAGCCTCTCATTAGTATGTAGCAAATGTGGTACTGTTTGCCTCCAGCACCTTGTTTTCCTCAGGGATATGGTGACAATATTTTCTTTCCGAGCAATCCGGAGAATGTTTCCAGAGCAGCCCTTTGCTGAGGGAGTTGCAAATCGCAAGGAAGCCCCATAACAGTGACTGATAGGATTTACCTCTGCACAGTCTAGCATTTTGTGTCTAGTTGGGTTTGGTGGCCTTTAAAGTTTTCAGAAGTGTAGGCCATCCTAAGTACAGTGGAAGAAAGGATAAGGAAGGGTAAGAAAGAAAAAAAGAAAGAAAGAATGAATGAATGTTTGGTCTTTTATAGAGCATTTCTCTCAGACATACCTCTTCATGTATTGAAAGATGCACTTAGTATGTGTTCTTTCCTTCTGGAATGAGAGGTAAGAGTGCAGAATAGTTTTTAGTTTTGAAACTTGACCCTTTCTTTTCCTGCTTCTACACTTCATATTTAGTTTTTCTTCACACCTTAAAATATGTTAAACTTCTTACATTTTTTAATTATCATCTTCGATCTTCTGCATAGTTTTTTTGTACACACCCTCTACATTTAATGTTACTTTGAACACATTGATTAGAGAGGGAAATGGTAGGGAAATGTGATTAAATAAATAGCCACTTAGCATTATTGACTAAGGTTGGTGAGTTCATCAGTCTATAAGAGTTAGTGGAGAATGCAAAGGAGTTAACCATGTCTGTCTGTGTGAAATTTGTATCTACTACTTGAATGTTACTTTCCTATGAGGGCCTCACTGGAATCAAAAGAATAATGAAAGCCAGCACAGTACTTATAAAAACTAGAATGTAAGTCTGGAGTCTACAAAAGCAATAAAGTCACTGTGTGGCTGCAGGCAAACTGGTCTATCACAGCCTCTACCCCACCACCACAGTCTAAAACATCAAAGTCTATAATGTGAAATGTGACATTATTGACCTTCTTTGTTGTTGGCTATCATAAAGCAGGTTTAGGAGTTTTGGGTTATTTGGATGTTTTAGACTGTTGCTTCCACAATTACTTATCATTGGACTTGCTAGGTAGACCTTCTGGCAGTTAATATCTAAAACATTTGGGATGTCCAAGAATTTCTAACCCTTCTCATAATGGTTATGAATAAAAAAGCACACAAAAACCTTTGTCACATCATATAATGTACAGGGCCATAGCCAGGATTCTAGATGTTGGTTGGCAAACAAATTTTCAGGGTGGGGAACAATGTCATATATATGTCATATATATAAGCAGCTGGGAGTTTGAGGGTGGGCAAACTGCTAACTCAGGATGGGCCGCACCCAGCCTGGCCACAGACATGATAATGTAGTGTGAGGTAATGTAACACACTGTGTCATTGCTAAACATTAATCTTAACACTAGTGCTTGCAATGGCAGATCACAAAGCTGTAAGACCTTGTAGCACAACATTCATAATTAATTGTGACTTGATAACTGGAGCAATCTGGGCCTAGTGTTGTTCTCAGGACCAATTTTTACATTGCAGTTCACTCATCACAAATCTCTTAGAGTTATAGACAAGTAAGTCAGGCAGAGCTTTATGACTCATTCATATACAGTAAAACTCCAGGTTATGGGGGTTTCCTTATAGTGAAAATTCCTCATCATGAAGCGCCCATAGGAATGCATTGTATGGTTTCCCATAGGAATGCATTGAAAATAAAAAAAGTTCCAAAAAAATTCCATAAGCCAAGTTTTCCATTACCCGAAGTGTCCATAACCTGGGGTTCCACTGTATAGTACATCCAATTGAAGCTAGTGCTTATCTTCCATTAGCCAGGATCTCATTAGTTAAATATGCCAGTGTATGTCAAACATTATAAATTTCTATGGTGAATTGCCACATGTTGTATTTCTCATGAAGTTGTAAACCTGACACACAATGAAGAATACAAGCCTCAACTGTTTTGCTTGCCAATGGCAGTTTGCCACAGCAGTTTATGCAGGTTGATTTAAACCTGTGTATATAGAAGTAATAGTATCCTGACCAGAAACAAGTCCAAAAACAAAGTTTGTCCCCCATCATAGATTATAGGAGGAATGAAAAGTCCCTGCAGTGACAGTTGCATATTTGCAGCACATAAGGATTTCTCTCTTCTAATCACATGACTCCTCTATTGTTTGGCACCGTGGGTCATGTAGTCTGAACCATATGATAGAACTGATAGAGGAGTCAACACAACAACATGCTATACCACCCTTTGTTTCTGTTTCTGAATTGCCCCTGAGATGTTTAGTCTTTGTCAAAGCAGCTGCATCCATCTTGGAAAAAGGGAGATGCAGATATTGCCCCTATATGTTTGCGCTTGCAAATGTCAGTACATATATGCAGGAGGGCAGACCATTTTTGTAGCTACCATTTGCCTACAGGTAACCTATGTTGTTGATATGGGATTTCTACTACAAGAATTATTGGGAGCACAGTTTTGTTTTATTTTCAGCTGTAATAGTGCAAACAACCTCTTTCACTGTAATTATATCATGCCCCTGGAAAAATGCCCTCAGGTGTCAAAGTTGTCAGTCTTAAACATATCCAAGAAAGGTGGAGAGAGCATATGAAACCTTTACCTTTACCCTCATGCACAATTCCTGACTTCCAGCCACGATTCTCTTCACATAGAAAGCTGGCAGAGTCAAATCTGAACTGTTCCTGGCAGACTCTGAAGCACTGGAAAAGCACATCAAAACACAAATAGCAATCCTGTTTCACAGTGTTGAGAAAATGCCCTTAAAGTGTTCAGCACATTATTTGCATTAAGTAATGTGGTGGGGTCCAGAGAGCGCAAATGAAATCATTGCACTACTCCCCGCGTAGGCAGGTGGTGTTCAAAACAGATGCCTTCCAGAATTGAAAACAAACACATATGGATTTAGACTCAGCAGGGGTGTGTTTGTGAGGGAATGTGGTTCATAATATGTCCAACCTACTGCATAGGCTCAGCTGTAAGACATTCTTCAAAGTGCAGAAAAAAGCCCGAGCATCAGGAGCTTTTTGAAATATTAAATATCATGTTCGGCATACCTGGTGGTGTTGGTTGTGATGGTAAGAGACAAGATAGGGCAACAGCCTTCTCTCTGTGTCAATCTGTATTGTAAACCCATTGGCTCCCATTTCATGGCAATAAGGTTTCTTGCCAAATCACTAGTTCTGCAAATAAACAACAACAATACTGAGTCTCTCATTTGGGAGGTTTGGAATCTTGCTCAGATGTAAAGGGCCTATTTTGACTGCTGAAGGCCTCAGGTTCAAATCCTAATATCTCCTGTAAGATGACAAAAAAAAATTACACTAAAAATCCAGAGAATCACTACCATTCAGTGTCAAGAATCCTGAGCTGGCTGGACTAGTGATCTGACTGAATGAAAAGCAAATTTCTTTGTCCATAACAACAGTATTACTAACTACATGCTACATCCATTGGTAAGACTCATTGAAATCAATGAGACATATCTAAGCAGTGACAAAAGGGTCCCATTAGCATTATGATCTCTAGTGTAGCTGCGATTAACTTTGGATGTGGAAAAGAAATGGGCAAAGGCTGATACTTTGATACTGCAATATCAAAGTCTGATACTGCCTTTGGTATTTGTCCAGGGTGCAGTTTGAGGGTGGGCAAACTGCTAACTCAGCCCCCCCCCCTGACTATGACCCTGTATTTGTCACTATTGTTTATAGTAATTAGAGCTAATAGGAGCAGCAAAAACAGCACACGGAAGGATTGATCTTGGCCAAATATATTGCAGAGGGTAGAAATTGTTGCAGCCATGTTGCAGTTTTGTTCTCCCTTGTTTGGAAGAGATGATTTTACAAGCAAAGAAATGCTTGTGGTTTTGGCTTCAGTCTAGTCCTCCTCACTTATTTTAGTAGAACTGGGTTGGCAACGCATATATATTCCATTTTAAGAGCTTCTTCAATAAATATTTAGGGTCAGATTTAAGAGGCACTTTGTTCCTCAGATACTAATTTAGCAATTTGCTTTCCATCGTTGATTAAGACTGTTTTAGCATGATGTTGAGGTCTGTGGTGACTTAGTGGTTAAGATGCTGAGCTTCATGACCAGAAGATCAGCAGGTGAGCAGTTTGAGACCCGAGTGCTACACAGTGGATTGAGCACCCATCTCGGCTCCTGCTAACCTAGTAGTTCAAAAGCAAGATATTGCAAGTAAATAAATTGGTATCACCTTGGTGGGAAAAATAACAGTGTTCCATGTACTCCAGCATCGAGCTATGCCTGCCACATAACCACAGAAATATCTGCAGATGCAGCTAGTGATCTGCAGATGCAGCTAGTGCTAACTCATAGGCTGTAAACTGAGATGAGCATTACCCCTAGAGTTGGACACAACTAGTTTTCAAGCAAGGGAAACCTTTATCTTTACTAGCATGATGCAGTGCGGTTTTTATGGGTCAGAAAATATAGTTTTTGTATTCATTGGGTAATTTTTAATCATAATTTTGATCTCTAATTGTCTGAATGAATCCTAAGGTTAGTTACATAGTCATTAGGCCTTTGACTAAATAGGCCAGCATCCGTCACTCTGATTGTGAATCAGTACTTTGCATTCCAATGTAGCTTCACTCCACCATGTTCTTTTTAGCACAGAGCTGATTGTTAATTCAAGCATTTCCTTTGGGACATTTATGTCTCATTCTTACGTGGCACAAACAGCACTGGCTAGCTTGGAGCGGAGTGTGTAAAGTGATTCTGCTGAAAGCATGAGACTGGATTCTGGCTTGTCAGCAGGTTAAATAATCCCTTAAAGTTTTCAAAATTGCACAGTCAAAAATGCAGTATAAATCCCTGAAAACAAGATAGTTCTTCTCTCAGTCCTATGTATAGAAGTTGACCAGATTGGCAGGGGACTCTTATTCTGCTGTCAGGTTAAACTCCTCCAGTCTAAAATGATGGTTGTAGGATAGGTGGAGTATTTAGAAGAGGTCACATGCCATATGTTATTTCCATTTTGAGCCGTGCAGCAACTGCCACCCAAAGTGGCTGCCTCCCTTTCTCTAATGATACAACCAGCCTAGGCTACTGCTCTAAGAGACCACAAGACACAAGGGCCTCAAGACAGCAACCATATTTGGGAGTACTTGTGAAGTTATGGTCACATCCCATGGGTCACACAACTCAACTCAGCAGTGTGTCTTCTCTAGTCTCACTCTCCCTGCCATGCGTATGCTGGGAAAACATCAGTAATGGTGCACATAGAGTATTTATGGGTGTCATCAGTTGTGTGGATGGCAGAGGATGGAATCAGCAGAGGAGTGACAGAAAAATGCATATGGCCATCGAGGCCACTGGCCAGTAATTCTTTTTGCTGCTACTGCTCATCATCTGTGGAGGCAAGAGGATGGAACCAGCCAAGGTCATTCTGACTACAGGTGATGAGAGTTATATGCCAACACTTCTGACAGGTTCACTTTTGGGAAAACCTGTCCTGGAGAGCCAACATTTGCTGAGAATCTGCTGACCACCATTATTATCAAATTTACCTGCAATTCACCTGTTTTAAATTGACTTTTCAACTTGATTCAGACATTTTTTTAAGCTAGTAGTTTTTCTGGCTTATGTTTATGTTGCAAGACTGTTGCATTGCATGAATTAGCATTTGGCGAGCATATTTTTGTTAGCCCTTTAAAGCTCCACTTTTATTTTTACCTCATGCTAAATGATAGTTCAATGATTATTCTAATTGAAAAATATGATTGCAGTAAAGTACACCTGTCACATGTTAGCAAGAAACAACCTTTATGGAGGAGTCTAATTCATTTATTTTATGTACTCCTCATTCTCTAGAGGGTATTACAAATATGCATGTTGTTCAGGTTTATTACCTGAGTATCCAGATGATGATTAAAATCCCAGCACAAGCAGGGACGTTAACAGGTATATTCTGTATTGCAGAGATATGCACTGGAAGCCTACCTCATCTAGTACCTTGTGTGGGATTTGTCTTGAGAGAAGGGCATGTGCCTCACCGCTAAGGACAAGACTTTTACTTGGACCCCAGACAGCCTATGCCTAGTTTTGTATGTTGCTGAAACTCTTCAATGCACTGTCCATGTTTATTGCCTGAGAATTGAGAGAAATTAGCAACCAATAGAAGCCACTTTGTGGACAAAGCAGAGAGAAGACACCTTAAACCAAGTTGCCAGAGGATACTCTCTTGCCACTTGTTAATGAGCTGCCTATAGTAGAAACAATGGATTTTGTTCTAAAGACCAGGTATTCCTTAGAACAGGAGGTGAATCCAAATGGAACTTCATCAGCAGGCTGCTATGTGTGGAGACTGATGTTTGCTGTGGAGTACTCAGCTGTGGAAGACTTCTTGTGTACTCCAGGTGGTCCAGAGGCTGTTGAACAGGCTCTGAGGTACAACTTGAGCTTAATCCCAAGCCCATCATCACTACAGCTCTTAGGAGTGTTGAGACAAATTCTAGAATGGGATTGAAATCTTGTTTATAGTTCCCTCCAGTAAGCAGTAATGCTTCTTCATGGTCTCTGTGTGGGTTTCATGCATGCACACAACTCTCATCCAGAATTTTCCAGAGCTGGAAAGGACAAAAGGGACGGTTGTTAGGACCATTTGCTATACTCCTTCTTGTCTTAGTATATTGTACTCACATGATCAGATATATGGTTGTAACAAGCATGATACTCACATAAGTAGATAAGTCATTTCCTGAAAAGCTATAGCAATGATAGTATATTAATATGTATTTTCCATGTTGTATATTCTTTGCCCTGGGATTTTGCATCTCTAAAGGACATATGCAAGCCGCTCTACAGATTACACTGAATGTATGCAAGGAGGTTGGTATTGAATGCCACTGCAAAGGTATTACACAATGAGTGCACTATTGATGGGATGAAAAAAAAATTACTACCCTACCGTGATGTCATCACAGTGGCAGTGGAGCTAACACCATGATGTCATGATGTTGTGAGCGGAGCCTACATCATGACATTATGATGTTGTGGGCGGGGCCAAAAAATAAAAAATAAAAACATTAAAAAATAATTAAATTAAATTAAATTAAATTAAAATTAAAAAAGAATTATACACACACACCTCAACCCACCCACCCACCCAACCAACCACAACCCAAACCCCTAAATTAATTAATTAAATAAATAAAAATTAAATAAAAATACACCCACCCACCCAAACATGCCGAGCTCCCCCAGAGTCTTGGGGCTGACGAGCCCCCATGGGGACCATTGGGGCTGACGAGCCCCCCAACTACGGCCTCCTCCTCTTCTTCCGCTGGGCTGCCCAGCGAGGTGCACCACCGCTGCCTGTGCCCTCCTCCTCTTCCGAGGCCCGGGGTTGCCCACTGAGGATTGTGGCTGCCAAAGATTGCAGCTGCCGAGGTCCGGGGCCACCTGGCTAGGTGTGTCACCCCGACTGCGGCCTCCTCCTCCTCCAGGCGCCAAGCCCTGGGTCCACCGGAGCCGCTCCATTAAGGTCTGGCTCTGGCTAAAACTAGGCAGTGAATGGCTGCCTCTTAGCATGCATGCACAGAAATTCCATCTGATGCATGCATGATTTTTAATTGCAGCGCACATGCGTCAGATTGATTTCTGCGCATGCGCACTAAATTGGAGCCATTTTGGCTCCATTTTTTTTAAAAAAATTCCTGCCGGTGAGGCATCTGGACTGGATGCCTCAAAAAAAAAAAAAAAAAAAAAGGAAAAAAAAGACAGAACAGATGGCAGTGATCCATCTGTCCTGGCTCTTTTTGACCTCTCAGCGGCATTCGATACCATCGACCATGGTATCCTTCTGGAAAGACTCCAAGGGATGGAACCTTTCCAGAAGGATACCATGGTCGATGGTATTGAATGCCGCTGAGAGGTCAAGAAGAGCCAGGACAGATGGATCACCGCCATCTGTTCTGTCCTCCCCTCCCATTCCTTTTCTTTTCTTTCTTTCTTTTTTTTTTTTGAGGATTGGGATCCAGGGCACTGTGTTGTCCTGGTTTTCCTCATTTCTGAGGGGCCGGACCCAGCCGGGGTGGTTTGAGGGTGAGGTATCCAGCCCAAGGCCCCTTTGTTATGGGGTGCCTCAGGGCTCGGTACTCTCACCTCTCATATTTAACATCTACATGAAACCACTGGATGAGATCATCTGGCCCCACTGGATGAGGTATCATCAATATGCAGATGATACCCAGTTATTTATCTTGGCCCGTGGGGACCCTAGCGATGCAGTGGAAATCCTTTCCAGGTGCCTGGAGGCTGTTAAGGTCTGGATGGGGGACAATGGGCTTCAGCTGAATCCTGGCAAGACTGAGTGGCTGTGGGTTGGGGGTCCTGCGTTATCTCGGGAGTTACCATCTTTTGTTCTGGATGGGGCGGTTTTGCCCCAAACAGACCCGGTGCATAACTTGGGGGTCCTCCTGGACTCGCGACTACTGCTCGAAGAGCAGGTGGCAGTCATGGAGGGCTTTTGCACAACTTCATGTGATTCGCCAGTTACGCCCGCTCCTAGATCGGGACTCCTTGCTCATGATCACACACACCCTGGTCACCTCCAGACTTGATTACTGTAATGCGCTCTACATGGGGCTGCCCTTGACAACAATTCGGAGGCTTCAACTGGTCCAGAATGGGGCTGCCCGGGTTGTGATGGGGTGTGGGCAGTATGCACATGCCTCGCCTCTGCTTCGGGAGCTGCACTGGTTGCCGGTTTCCCTCTGGGTGCAATTCAAGATGCTGGTTATTACCTTTAAAGCCCTACATGGTAGTGGGCCAGGATATTTAAGAGACCGCCTCACCCCAAGAACATCTGCCAATCCCACCAGAGTGGCTCCCTAGTTGTTCCATCAGCCAGGGAGGCACATCTCTCCAGACAGAGCAGCTGCCCTTTAGGAAGAATCTAAAAACATGGCTGGTGGGACAGATATGGGGTACAGAAGGTATAATGACCCCAGCACATTGGATGATCTGAGCCCTTCTCTTTCTCTACTTTTAAATTAGTAGTTATAGCATCTGGTGTGTTTTTAATCTGTTTTTTATCTGTTTTAGATTTTAATTTTAAATTTTAATAGTTTTAAGGTTTTTAGATGGAAGCTTCAACTTCCTAATCCTGGGCTCTACCTGCTCAGGGAAGGATAAGACTAACGTCCTCTGGCCGGGAGGAGGAATGGATTTTAGCTGTTTGTGCTGTGTGTGTGTGTGTGTTTGGTTTTTTTTTATTTTTTTGTTTTTTTCCTGACTGTAAACCACCCTGAGTCACCATGCCGAGTGGGCAGTGATATAAATCTAAATAAATAAATAAATAAATAATCCTGGGTGGGTTCTACCCTCCCGGAGAACCCTCTGGGATTGCTCCTACCGGTTCTGTGGAACTGGTTGGAACCAGGAACATCCCATCACTGCAGTGAGCTCTCTCTCTCACTCTTCTCTCTCTCTCTCTCTCTCTCAGTCTCCCCCCCCACACACACACACTGGGAATTGTGAAAATGCACAGAAGAGCTGTGTATGTTAAAATGCTGTTTCTCATTTCTTTCTAGTTCTCAAAATTTGCCATTCTGTGCCTATATCAGTGTAATTGGTTGCTTAATTTTAATAAAATCATTGGCACAAACATTACTATTTGTGGGCACTCACATTTTGCCTAACATACATATTGTGATGTATGGATTTTGTCTAATGTACACAATTTTTACAAGCAGTTTCCCCCATGCATAATGCTTTTTTTTTGTACTTTCCTCAACCAATATATCAATTTTCTTGCCCAGTGAGGTTTTCTTCTGCATTTTTAATGCACCAAATTTTATATGCATCTGGGTTTTTCCTAGACTGCATAACAAAAAAGAAACAAAGAAATATGAATATTGAATAAATTTGCTTCTGCTTCATATATTGATTTGGGAAGTGTTAATGTGGTTTCAGTTAAATGCAATTAAAAAAAGGAAAGAAAACCACCCTTTCTCATGAAAGATAATATAATTAGAGAGAAAATCCAGGTGACTTGAATAAGTGTATAGAGCTGGGGATGGAAAGCATGATGCCATCTCTCATTCATGGCAGGGCTAGGTAGGACAGAAATGAATGAAAAACTAACCACATCTCAAGGACCTTAGGCTCATTGTCCCTGGTGTAATTGACAACCACCTCAAGCACTGTCTGCCTCACCATTCTTCATGGAATGCTCTTTGTCACATGCTTCATGGCTTTACAAGCTAAATATATATATATGGAAGGTAGGTTCATGAACAATTGTTCAAATGTAACCTCCAATTTCAGAGACACTTTTGCCACTGAATGGTGAAGGAGGAAACCAAGGCTGAAGCAACCATGTGTGTGTGTGTGTGTGTGTGTGAGAGAGAGAGAGAGTTTCTGGACTCAACTGTGGCTTGTGGAGACCACCAATGATCTTCCCCTCTCCTAACATTATCTGAATAGCTAAATAGCTGCAAAAATAACACTTGATATATGTTAATTCTAGAATAGTAGCTTTACTAAGATCAGCCCCACATTTGTCAGAGATAACTTGAATGTAAAAATCTTTGTGCCTAATTCTATGACCCTGAGAGAGTTTTCTAGTTGTGTGTCTGTAACAGAAATCCTCTGCACATCTCATTTCTAAGCCATTTGTTCTAAGGCAGGGCTGGCCAACCATGATGCTCCAGGTGTTCTTGGACTTCAGTTACCAGAAGCCCAAGTCAGTCCACCTGCTGATCAGGGCTTCTGGGAATTGAAGTTCAAGAACACCTGGAGTGCAAAGGATGGCAACCTCTGTTCTAAGGGATGGGGGATGTCAACCAGACAGAGTGAAAATAAACACATAAATTGGGTAGGACCATAATTTTTGGAATATTTACTCTTGCTTTTTGGATGCTTATGCCTTTAATTTTGTCGCTTAAAAGACAGCTTCCAGGAAAGTGTCTCTGCAAAGCCCACCATGTTTGCTTTAAGA
This sequence comes from Furcifer pardalis, assembly GCA_030440675.1. Classification (NCBI taxonomy): domain Eukaryota; kingdom Metazoa; phylum Chordata; class Lepidosauria; order Squamata; family Chamaeleonidae; genus Furcifer; species Furcifer pardalis. The sequence goes on from CP126892.1 coordinate 26,790,756, forward strand.
ATAACAGGGATGTAGGAAAGATGCTGTTCCTGTAAAAAAGAGAGTGTGTTTTGATTCCAGATGGCTTCCTTTGAGAACATTGTGTTTATTCTTAAGAACAGGTACCACTTATTGAGGCCATGTTTTCAAGGTTGTTTGGCAAAACATTTGTGAAGCCTGCACATCAGAAATGTTGCTTCTAATTCTGTCCTATTCAGACCCTAAAGAATAAAACTGATTTCATACTTCTTCTCTCAAAACTGCAATTCTGTAAGGAGTTTTTTCAGACAGAATTGTCCACACATCTAGTTTCAGTTCACAGGATCTTGGGGTGCTGAAATTCTGACATTTTTAGTAGCTATAAAATCCATGTAACTTTCTAGCAAGGTGCCTAACACAATTCATCAGATGCACTTAAACCATATGGATATTTTATGAGTTGGGGAAATTGTGTGACATGTTTATGGAGAACCTGAAAGCTGGAGCAATTTATGCAAAACCAGCCATGGCAAATACCTAAATAAACATTTGCAAAACATGTAGTGAAGCTAAACTGTGTATTGTGCCAATGTAACTTGCCTCCTAAAATGTCTAAAAGGGAGACCTGTGGTTTTCTATTTTAATCCAAATGATGGTGAAAGGGGGGGCAACATAAAACAGTTTAATGGTTTTTTTTTTGGAGAGGTGTCCCAAAATTATCCAATGAGCATGGCCAATTCTTGTTGGGGATATGGGACTGAGGAAGAATGGAAATCTCCATTGCATCCATGTGAGCCTTCAGGTAAACAAAAACAAATACTAAAAGTTTTGTGGCACCTGTAAGATGTGACATGTTTGGAGGGTGTTTGCTGAAACAGACTAATGAGGTTACGTCCTGGAAGATGTTTTCAGATATTGATCAGCATCCTGAAACTTTCTGTTGTAATTGACCAAGCAGCAGTTCTCTAAGACATCTTTATCAGAAACCAGGAATTCCATGAGCAATATCTCTCTACTATTTGAGGGCCATACTTGTCAACCAGGTTCAGCTCACATTTTCCAGCAGCTCTGTGTGGGTACCATGGGGATACATGGATTCACTAACACTTGTACATATGTAGTATCTTGCTATACACATACACCATCCTCACTATCAAAAGACTTGCCAGTCCTAATGATGTATGTGCAAGAGCAAAGTGAATTCTCACATTGATCACTGACTGGACATGAGGGCTGGTTGTTGATCCTATGAGAGATGCATGGCTGTTTTGCCTTGTGTCTTCTTGTTCTAACTCTTATTGGTTACACTGCTGGTTGGGTGATCCTGGGTCATTCAGCCTGGGAAATCCTAGGATCTGTAGTCCAAAAAAGTATCATTTTGCAAATTCTGTGAGTTTCTAAGACTCTATTCCACTTCATTGGCTGGGAGATGGGTGGGGAGAAATGGTGCAGCACAAGTATGTTACAGTATACCTTTTGATTTATAGGATATCACAGGTAAAGAAGAAAGAGATATCTAGGACAGCTTTTGTGGGCAGAAGCTACACATCCTCCATAATAATACTTTCTATTATGAATACATATTGTTGCTTATTAATACTTATAACATCTCCTTATTCTCACACCAAATGTCACCTACCATATTTTTCGGACCATAAGACACACCTGACCATAAGACACATCCAGTTTTTAGAGCAGGAAAACAAACAAAAATATTCTGAACAGTCAGACCATAAGACGCACCCTCATCCCCCCACCCCCACTTTTGGGGAGAAAAAAGTGTGACTTATGGTCTGAAAAATACGGTACTTAGACAAGTGATCATTTATTGACCCACTGCAACATTACCCAAACAAACATTTACAGACAGAAAATCTACACTTCTGATGATTAATGGGAGGGGGAATAGGCAAAATAAGTGACCAAACCATCAAGAATAAAGGGAGGTGGCGATAGCATGTATCTGATTAAATAATTATTGACATTGGCTGTGTTTTCTAGTTTAAATTGTAATCTTAATTACATGCAGTGATATGATAATGTACAATCTAATCTACTGGAATATAGGTAGATTAAAGGATATTGTGATGTGAATCATTCCTAAAATAAACCAAAATCCATTGCAGTAGAACTAGGTTAGCTAAACCCTACTCACATCCCGGTAAGCAGACATATATTTTTGTATTTTTTTTATAGGTGGATACAGTGCAGACTCCGCAGCCCCCTGGCCACATTGAGGAATCGTGTAAAATGAATGTATGTGCTCGTAAGTGAAATATTTATGAACAAAGCTCCAACGCTTATTGTATGTTGGATCATAAAAAGGCATGTGACCTCTGTTCAAGAATGTCATACAAAGAAATCGATTCCTACGAGGCGGGGTCACTGCACAGTTCAAAAGACTTTTAAAGTGAAAACTTGTTATTTTTCAAACAGATGTCTGAATCATTCTTATTTTTTTAGGGGAAATATATATATGTTCACATGTGAAATCCAAATTATCTCTTGGGGTTATAGTGTATTTGGAAAGATCAATGAGAAGAATTCAAGGGATCTAAAGGGATGTGAGAAAGGTTTTATAAGACAAAATAGTAAAAAATTCTGTGGACAAACAGCATCATAAATTAATCTTATGTCATATCATAAACTGGGGCAAATCTGTCTGCCTCTGAATAAAATGGAATGCTGTCAAGGAATTCTATGTGATTAGCACTTTAGTTACTAATTAGTGGAGGACAAGAAGATGGTGATTAAAGCCCAGAAGTATGAAATTGGATGTGCTCTGTAGGGTTTTAACCCCTTCAGCATTTGCTAGGCTAACAAAGAAAATGGTAATCTATACCTCAGAACTGATTCTTGGAAAACACGCACAGGATAAATGCCATCATTTTTGGTAGCACACCCTTGGTATGCTGAGTGAGGTGCTAATGTTTGTGTATGAAGGGGTGGATGGGAAGCAAACAAACTGCTGATTCCCCTGTCAGGGATATATATTAAAATAAGTCATTGCTAAGTCTTGGCTTATTTATAAAGAAAATTACAGTTACTGATTTTAAAATGGCCATTCCCAATTGAAACTATTATGTAGCAAGAAAGAGTTTTAGTTTAATTGTAAGGCGGTCTGCATGATAGGGGCACCTTCTTTATATTTCTGGTTCCTGTAAAGCTTGAGACATATTTACAATTCTGAAGTTTTTATTATTTGCAGTCAAGAGTTTAAAGAATATATTCAAACACATATGAAAGTCACAAACATTGTGTTGGATCCCAATAAAGTGAGTGGAATGGGACTGGAATAGGCTTACCCCTAGTTCATCTTGAAAGTTTCCCCAACCCTTCGATAAAGCATCAGGGAACCTTGCTAGGCATGGATAGGCTGTGACTTTAAAACAATGAGGAATCCACTTAAAAGCAGGCCAGACCCACACTTCATAAGTGGAACATCTGCTTCTGATCCCAATGGCTCTGTAGCTTTCATGCTCTATCTCAGACAGTACTTTTTTCTGCAGAGTCCTCAGGAGAGTTTCAATGGAAGCCTGGGAGTTGTTGGAGAATGGGGTGGTGAAAGAGGTCGCCCCTGAAAAATCCAGTTCTGTACTCTTTTCTTTGGATCCAAACCACTGATTTGGAGGGACACTGGGAAGAAGCAAAGTGTTTCCCGATGACTTCTTCATTCAGAACAATCCTTTGCCTCATCTGTGAAGGAAAGAGAAATATTACTCAGTGTTTCAGGGATTTTGATTTCTACTCTTTGTCTACCTATTTATCATAAATTTACCTTATTCAGATGGTTGGTTTTTACCTGGTATATGCATATGTGGACATCGTGTTGCATTTATTAATAGTTTACCTGTAAAATTATTGACTTCACAGTATGCCTTTTTCTGATATTCAAAACTGAGTGTTGAAGACCACACTTTGGCAGCACAATCTCACCAAAATTAAATACTTTTAAATGCTGTTGATTCCAATGAGAAGATTTGAAGTGCATGTTTAACTCTCTCTTTGAAAACACTGAAACCCAAAAGTATTTAATTTTGGATTGATCCTATCTTTCCTCTTTGATTGCTATGCATTTTTGTTTCTTTTGTAGACAGCTTCACATATTCCTTATCAGTTTCTTTTTTTAATGGTGATCTGTCCACCTTGGTAACCATTCTCAGGTGGTGGAATATATGATACAGTAGAAGTTTTGATCTTTTTTATTGTATTAATAATATACTATCAAATTCCAGAATCTGTATGCTTCTACTGTTCTGATTTTTTGTCAACAAATCAATGAGTAAAATTAAAAATTTAAAAAAACCTACTCCTTCATTTTAATCTTATTTTGGAATTGATTTATAATTGTACAAGATATATTGTTTATCCTTTGGGAGGATGTTACATTGATACAGAAACACATGGAAGGTTTCAACATATGTATGTAAATGAGAAAACTGAAGTAATGAGAAAGGAATCAGGCAAATAACTAGGTAAAGGTAAAGGTTTCCCTTGCTCGAAAGCCAGTCGTATCCGACTCTAGGGGTCAGTGCTCATCTTTGTTTCTAAGCTGGAGAGCCAGTGCTGTCTACTTCTGCAGACGTTTCCATGGTCCTGTGGCAGGCATGACTAGACACCAGAGCGCAAGGAACGCTGTTACCTTCCCACCAAAGTGGTCCCTATTTATCTACTTGCAATTTCTTGCTTTCAAACTGCTAGGTTGGCAGGAGCTGGGACAGAGACGGGAGCTCATTCCGTCCTGCAGTACTCGGGAATCAAACTGCTGACCTTCCGACTCCCAGTCAGCGTCTTAGTGACTTAAGCCACTGCAGTCTCTCGGCAAATAACTACATACACAGAAAACAGACTCTCCATTTATTATTCCTTTGTCTGTTTTAAATTGAATTGAGGAACAAACACAACTGATAGTTCATATGTTGCCCACCACTGTGGATATTCAATGGATTGTATGGATATTTCTGTCTTCCCATATCGGACAAAACCTGTCTTCTAAAGAGAGCTTGAGGTTTTACACTGCACATCCAGATAAAGCATTGCATTTTACAACTGCATTAAAATCAACAATTACTCTTAACTAATATTCATGTTCTCCATTCAGATATGTGCATCTTTCTAAGCAGTGACATAGTACTATATTATTATTAGTTATTGCTTTTGAAAATTGGCTTAATTGTAAAGAAGCTTGTAGATTCACCTATGGATGTATATTTGCAGTACTGTATAGAGTCTTGTTTTCTGCAAGGCCAAGCCATAGGGTTCCTCAACTATGCCTTCTAAATATAAATGAACAATATTATGTTGACTTGTCTGACCTAACCCTTCATCTATCAATGGCACCAGAGAGAACCTCTTGGGTCTGTTGAAAGTGACCTACTCATCATGAATTCCCAGCCTCCATCTTTATAAAGCTTTGACAAGCAAAAGAAAATGCAGCAAGAATAGGTAATATATCAATGATAGTGGAGCTCAGTAGAAATTCTGGTCTTAAATAAAGACACGATTCATCCATGTTTATAAAGCATACTCTTATCACTTGACATCACTTCAGTACTTACTATTGTTAAGTGCCTGAGGTTTACACCTAAAAATATAATGTAAACAACAAATCTGTCCAGAAGCACAAGAATAATGCAAAGGCATTCATCAGAAACTTTGAAATGGCTGTAGCAACCTTTTGAATTGGGAGTCCATATTTGTTTCTTTGCAGTATGGTGAAGTGCAGTGATGGCAAAACTTGGCACTCCAGGTGTTCTTGAACTTCAATTCCCAGAAGCCCTGATCAGCAGGAGTGATGACTTGTGCTTCTCGTAATTGAAGTCCAAGAACACCTGGAGTGCCAAGGTTCGCCATCACGGGTGTAGTGTATAGAGTGATAGACTGAGATTAGGGGTTTAAATTTCTGTTTTGCCATAGAAACTCACTGGGGATGTAAAACTGGTTGAAAATGAGGTCCTTTTTACTCCAATGGGAACAAGACTATAATCAGTGATGACATTGGACTATTTGCAGTTGCAATTAAGAAAAAATGTTATTTAAATTTATTTAAAAAATAAATAAACTAAAAATGGCTTTTGTTAGTTCAAAAAGGATGAAACATGTTCAAGTAGAAATGAGAAAAGAAACATTCCAAGAAGAGAAAGATAATGTTCACAAAATCAAACCAATTGTTTTATACAGGGATTTTCCCATGCAGAGCAGACTGTGATTTTGTTCTCATTAAGCTGTCTAAATAGATAAAATCCTGAACAAACTAAATTAACTCTTTACACAATATATATGTCATATACAACACCAAAAACTATGAAATGAGTAGACAATTAAAAATATTATCTAGCACCACCTTAACTCCCTCAGGCCCTGACTTTCAGAAGCAGGCTTAAAAGTGCTTAACTATATGACTGCAAAGCTGAAAAATTAAAATATGATTTAAACAAAAACTAAACTATTATATCTATCTTGTTCAGTGCAGAGATACAGAAGGCTTGGTCCCATAGATCTGTATGGGTTGGTTCAACAGATCCTCATCCTAAATCCCATATGAGGGATCATGGAAATGTTCCATAAGAGGGTTGGTAGGGAAAAGGGAGTTGGGAAAAGGTTTAGGGACCAAAATTTGAGGATAGGATTGGGGCGCAGTGACTTTTTGTTCTATTGACACCTCCAAAGTTTCCTGGTTTCTGACTGCCTCCTCTACCTCTTTCCCCACTTGTTAAACAAAAATGGTTCTTCATTGGTTTAGGGTGGGACCACAACTTGTGGAAAACAGTTCTCTACTTTTTCAGGGGTTGATGTAACCCTAGGCACTGTATCTCTGTATAAGGAACATCCCAGGCTCACATGGCAACAAATTTCCAGGGGTCTATGCAATATGTTTCCGTCTCTTCACTAGCCCATTATTTCAGGCTCAAAGAAGCTGTGTCAACACCATAAAACAGTTCCCAACATCCCATTTTACAGATGGCTATCATTTCTTGCCCTATATGGGAACCAAACTTGGATCTAAGCAACAATTTTCTTGCCCCCTTTTCTGGTTTGAGACCTCATTCTTGAGATCTAGTTTCCTTCAGGATAGGACCATAGTAACAGGGAACTGGTGAAACCATTCTTCAAATTCATCACATATAGGCTGTCTCCACAGACATAAGGTGGGAACTTTAGTTGAATCCTTGACACTCAAAATGGGCTGAGCTGGGATGGATTGGCCCAATCGATGTGTGTGTGCATGATCAGATTAACCTGCCCCATTTTGAGACCCCATCAAAGTTTCAACTAAATTGTTCTACTGTGTTTTATCTCATCTGCTGCATATGTGCACTCTGGGGACAGGATAAAACAAAACATGGCCCACTTTTCAGATGATGGGGGAAGTGCTTTCCATCAGCTAGAAAGCAGTTTTTACCCCAATGCCTGCTGCTGATCAGACTTCTGGAGCTTGATCAGCAGCAGGCTTGCTCCTTTGGAGAAGCAAAATGCTTTTGAGATATGAGAATTGCTTCTGGGGTCCAGGAATTTTGCTTCTTTGCAACTTGTAAAAAGCTGTTTCACACCAGCCTGTGAGGGCCAGGGTAGACAAGCCCATACTTTGAAAACTCTTTATCAGGCTCACTAGAAGTAATTTATGACTTGATGACACATTACACAACATAAATATTGAAATTACTGCAAGTTACTTGAAACTGATTGATTGATGCCCTGCTTTTCAGAGCAGCTTAAAATGTAAAGGTCGCCCTTGCTCGAAGGCCAGTTGTATCTGACTCTAGAGTGCAGTGTTCATCTCCATTTATAATAAAAGAGCCAGTTCTGTCTGCATCTGTAAACATTTCCATGGTCACATGACAGGCATGACTAGATGGAATGCTTTTGCCTTTCCCACCTATGCAGTACCTATTTATTTACTTGCAATTTCTTGCTTTTCAAGAGTTAGGTTGACAGTTGCTAGAATAGTGACAGGAGCTCACTCTGTCATGCAGCACTTGAACTGCTGACCCGCCAACCTTCCAGTTGTCAAGTTCTACATCATAACCAATAAGCCACCACAGTCTCTTGACCAGCTTAGGCATCAATAAAAACAAGCTAGACCTTGGCCTCAGGTTTGCAATCCACAAGGACATGATAGGGGGGAAATGGCAGCATAGAAGGACAAGGAATATTAGAATGGAATCAATTCTTGATCACCGTATATGAATACCAGTTGTAAATGTGAAATAAAGCCAAGCAGTATTGCTCTTCTTATCATGAGTATTCAGAATTAAAACACATGAAAGAGAAGAAGGAATTTTTCTGGCTCAATCAATGGAGGAGCCCTTGCTTACTTGTCTCCTGCTTCTCCCTGTTTAATGGCCCAACACAATGACTGCCTGTCATTATTTATGAAAATAAGGTGAAAGTCAAAACCCCAAGAACCTGGCTGTTCTAGAGGACAGACTATTGTCACCTATTGAATCCTGATGAAATGAAGACTACTGGCAATTGAATCTGTAAGATAACTCCACTGGAATATATTGTGGCTGTCCTGTTGATAACATTAGACATGATCTGATCAGAGGACCTATCTTCTCCCATACTTAAAGGTGAGGCACATCCCAGCTTGCTCAGATCATAAGCATTACATGGGTGGTTCACATATTTCTTTCTGGAATACCCTTTAACATGAAGAAATTCCAAGTGCCAATCCCGATTCTTCTGAGGTGAAAAAGTACTGATGTACTACACCATAAGACAGCTGCACCTCAGGCTGTGATACCAGTCACAATTACTGGTAACCATCAAGTCCAGTGGGACTTGTAATACAATTTATCCCATCCACAGTGCAGGTTCCCTCTGGGGACAGGAGAAAACAAATAATAGTTATAGTAAAAGAGACTTGAAATCTATTATTGGTCAGAGCAGATGGCACTGGGCTTGATGAATGTTCTCATTCAGTGTGAGGCAGCTTCATAGGTCTTGTGCAATCCTTGTGGTGCTATGAACGCCCAGCAGTGAGCAATCAAAGCAAACTAGCCCCCAAACTGTAGTTAATTCTATTACTCCCATAAGTACTTTCACTTGTATCATCATTGGACTGATGTGGTATATTCTATTTGTCTCTTATCAGTTTTCTCCTTAGAAACTCTTTCTTGCAATGGAGTCTTGGAGAACTATTAAACAAGGGTTGCTGTATTCACTTTCACAGTGTTTAGCTGCTAAGTGTTTCACAAGGAATAAAACCAGTACTTTTTTTGGCTCCTGCTACCATTCCAATATGGAAAGGTCAGAAAAACAGTGGGAGACCAAATGAGAGAAGATATATTCTCCCCCTTCTCCCTCCAGTGTGCCACTTTCAGGACCCTGTGAATGTCACAATTTACAAGGAGACTTGGGCTGTTCCCATATTCCATTTCCTCCTCTAAAGCTCATTTCATTCTTGCCTCCTACTGTTGGATGATCATTGGATAATGTCTCCTTTTCTTTTTCTGATGTGAACAAGCAAGAGCTTCTCTGTAAGACTGGTGAAATTTTAATTTTGTTCAACACTGTTGTATAAAAATGAGGACAAGTGCATTCTGCCCAACAACTTTTCTCAGTTTTGATTCTTCCAATGACTGGTTGTTTCATGCCATTTAGTTATCCAAGACATTTGGTTTCATTTATCAGCAGGCTGTATAAGAGAAGGGACTGACCATGGCTTCATCTCAGCCAAGGCTGCACGACTGTCATGCATTATGAATACAATTGCTTTACAGGACATAATTCACATTAGAATATTTTTTATTCTTCTTCCCAAACAATGAGGGACCTTCAGAGGGCCTGTTCATAAGCAATCTGAATTAACTGTAAGTTACATTTCTGCGGATAATATTACTTAAATGAAGTAATCCCAATTAAAGTTAGGTTAACACCCTTGGAGTTGTTTTAATTATAATTCCAATAAGGCAGAGAGAGAGAGATCAAATAAAGCAAATTGAATAAAGAGATAGGTACATGTTGGATAAGACAGACATTCAAGTATCTGAGTCGTAAGGCATGATGGTAGTTAAAAATGCAAACAAAAACACCTTTTTTAAATTGAACTACAAAAGGATGAATAGCTTTGGATGGTCCTTTGCAAATATAACGTAATGTTTGCTAGGGGATGGTCCCAGTTAATTATCCAGTCATGACATTCCACATTAAATGACATATTGCTGCCTTGGTTACTGGTGTGCACATTTCAAGGTGATGCTTCTGTCCTTTAAAACCATACATGGTAGTGGACTGGGGATTGGGGATCCAAGGCAGTGTTGGCTTGGTTTTCCTCATTTCTGAGGGGCCGGACCCAGTCAGTGTGGTTGGAGGTTGAGCTGTCTAGTCCTAGGCGGCTCCAATACGGGGTGCCTCAGTGCTCAGTGCTCTCACCTCTCCTATTTAATATCTACATGAAACCGCTGGGTGAGATCATCCATTCTCATGGAGTGTGGTATCGTCAGTATGCAGTTGATACCCAACTGTATATCTCACCCCGTGGGGACCCTAGTGATGAAGTGGAAGTTCTTTCCAGGTGCCTGGAGGCTGTCAAGGTCTGGATGGGGGACAACGGGCTACAACTGAATCCTGGCAAGACTGAGTGGCTGTGGGTTGGGGGTCCTGTGTTATCTTGGGAACTAACACCTTTGGTTCTGAACGGGGCAGTTCTGCCCCAAACAGACCCAGTACGTAACTTGGGGGTCCTTCTGTACTCGCGACTACTGCTCAAAGAGCAGGTGGCAGCCATGGCCAGGAGGGCCTTTGCACAACTTCGTGTGATTCACCAGTTATGGCCGTTCCTAGACTGGGACTCTTTGCTCATGGTCACACATGCCTTGGTCACCTCCAGACTTGATTATTGTAATGCACTCTACATGGGGCTGCCCTTGGTGACCATTCGGAGGCTTCAGCTGGTTCAGAATGCAGCTGCACGAGTAGTGTTGAGATGCAGGCATTATGCCCGTGCCTCACCGCTGCTAAGGGTCCTGCACTGGCTCCCAGTTTGCCTCCGGGTGCAATTCAAGGTGCTGGTTATTACCTTTAAAGCCCTTTATGGTAGTGGTCCAAGTTACTTGAGAGACCACATCATCCCAAGGACATCTACCCGGCCCACCAGAGCAGACCGGCGAGGCTCTCTGGTTGTGCCATCAGCCAGAGAGGTGCATATCTCTGGCACTAGAAGGAGGGCCTTCTCGGTGTCCGCTCCGGCCCTGTGGAACCTCCTCCTGATAGAGCTAAGCCTGCAGATGGAGTTGCTGTCCTTTAGGAAAGGAGTGAAAACCTGGCTGGCATATCTGGTCTGGGGAGTGGATGGTTCAATTTCCCCAGCCAGTTGGATGGTTTGACCCCCAGTATGTCAAAGTTATAATAACTAGCTTTTAATTAAGTTTTTAAGCTTTTTAAAGTTTTTAATTTTTGAAGTGTTTTTAAAATTGTTGGAAATCGCCCTGGGTCTCTTCAGGGAACAGGGCAATAAACAAATATAAATAAATAAATAAATAAATAAATACTCAAGTGACCGCATCACCCTGAGAACATCTGACCATCCCACTAGGGTGGACCGGAGGGGCTCTCTATGGGTACCAAGAGGTGGAGAGGCTTGTCTCTCCAGCACTAGACAGAGGGCCTTTTCGGTATCTGCCCCAGCCCTCTGGAACTTCCTGCCAACAAACCTCTGCCTCCAACTGCATCTGCTGGCCTTTAGGAAAGAGCTAAAGACATGGCTGGCCCAGTGGGTGTGGGGTGTTGCTGTTGGATCTACTCCACCCTACTGGCTCATATGACCATATGACAATGGTCATATGACCATATGACAATTTTGTTATGGGCCTTTTAGATTTTTTAAATTAGAGCTTTTGTAATTTTTAGATTTTAGAGATTTTAGTGTTTTTATGATGTTTTATCCATATGTATGGGTTGTTCTAATGGGTTATGTTGGGGTGTTTCTTATGTTATAAGCCACCTGGAGTCGCCTCGGAGAGGGGGGCAGCTAAAATAGTTAAAATAAATAAATAAAACATAACCACTTGTATAATACATCATAGTCATGTACATTTAATGTGCATGGATCACTGTGGCCAAGCAACCTCTGACCAGGAAAGGTTGCAGCTGATTCATCAGCCTAAACTAGCAGAAGCCTCTATGTCTGACAGGTACCAGATGGGCTGCCAGTAGTAAAAATCAATCAAGCAGCAATCCTATGTTGTGAACCTGACTCTTTAACACCTCACTGAATAAGCCAGGTATAAACACTGCAGTCAGAGGAGCCTTTTACCAACAGTACATCTGATGTCTGGATTCAGCTTCATTTTACTGATCCTTTTCCAGGCCATCTCACTGAGAAAGAAATTTATTTATTTTATTTATTTGTTGGATTTATATAAACACCCTTTTCACCTAAGCGACCCAAGGTGGCTCACAACATTAGTTAAAACCTATACCCAATACTAATTCAAACCAAATACTATAAAACTATTTAAGGTCTCTGGAGAAAGACTTAGGGCAGTGATGGTGAACCTTGGTACTCCAGGTGTTCTTGAACTTTGGTTCCCAGAAGTCCTGATCAGCAGGAGTGCTGACTTGGGCTTCTGGTAATTGAAATCGAAAAACAGCTGGAGTGCCAAGGTTTGCCATCACTGACCTAGTGGATCTGGAGGAAAAGCTTTGCATGTAAGATAGCTTTTAAGCCATCTCCCCTTCAGTCTGAGCTGTTGTCAGGGCTCAGTGGATCTGCACAAAAGGTTTTGCATATGTGTAATGCTTGCTTCTTTTTCAACCTTTGGCTTTCTCATCCCTGCCACTTTACAATTATCCACCCTGGTTTCAATAATTGTTCCTGAAATATGAAGGAATAAAATACTGTTAACTGTTAACCTCTAAAGGTTGCCCTTGCTCAAAAGCAAGTCGTTTATAGCCAAAGAGCCAGTGCTGTCTGCGTCTGCAGACATTTCTGTGGACATGTGGCAGGCATGCCTCAATACCGGAGTGCACAGAACACTGTTTAACTTCCCACCGAAGTGGCCCCTATTTATCTACTTTCAATTTCTCGCTTTCGAACTGCTAGGTTGGCAGGAGCTGGGACAGAGACGGGAGCTCACTCCGTCATGCAGTACAGTATCTGGGAATCGAACTATGGTTAACTTGGTAGCTATAGAGTAAAGACACACGGAGGCGGGGAGGGGAAATCTTGAAAGACCTGCAGGGCTGAAGAGGGAGTCTGCCTACAGATCACAACTTCAGAAACACAGAGTTGTGGTGGCCTTTTTAAGTTTAAAATCTATAACACATTGCATTCACAAGGAGCCTGTTGATCTAGGTAGAAGAAATGAGAAATCACCACTTGTCAGTGAAGTTGGCTGCAAAGCACCCAAGAGCAGGCTTCAAACTTTTACCCTGATAATCCTATGCTATTTTGCTGTCATGGTGAGACTGGCACATCTTCAAAAACTGTTGCTTAAATCTTTTCTTTCTTTTTTGTGCCTTTCTTTTTTAATACTTGCTTGTAGTCTTTGCAAAACCCTGACATTTCAGTGATCTGCTACCCTTTTCCCTTAGTTAATTAACAGATTTTTATATCTGTACATTCATTTCTCTCTCCAAAAATGTACGCATTATGTGAATCCATAAATTTACCACTATTACATTTTCTTTTTCTGGAAATACATGTAAACCATTCTACTGGGAACAAGTGCATATGTTTCAATATAGCATTTGACCATCGCTCTTTTCTTTCTTTGAGAATAATGATTTCTAGGATCTGTAAAAAGCTGAATGCTAAAGATAGGATGGAAAAATATTAAATAGCACATAAACATGACTGCACTCGTTGCACAGGATATGATGAATGAATCAAATAACCATATGACATTTGCAGCTTGCCCGTGCTATTACAGTGCTTAAAATTAAGTCATTTGTTTTTGTTAGAACAGATCAGAAAACATCTGAAAAAACTTAATCATATTATTCCTTGACTTGCCATATAGGGAAGGGACTGCATTTCTCTGGTTGTGAGCATATGCTTCATTGGCATAAAGTTCCAGGACTGGGCTTGGATTTCAGGTAGGCTTGGAACTTTAAAAGGACCAAGGGTCCACCAAAGATGAATCCAGACAATTTAACAAAGGTTTATGTTCATTGTATGCACATACAGTTGTTCACAAATGCATCTCTCTTGGTGATTAGAATAGGAATGGACAAAATGTGACCCTCTATAACAAGGGTTCACAACCTAAGGCCCATGGGCTGGATCTAGCCCATGGCACCATTTCATGTGGTCCTCACCCCTCCAACGGCATTCGAGAAACAAAATGGCTGGCCCTAGGGGGCGGAGTCAAGATGGCGTAGGGTGAACATCAGTATTTCTCTCGCTCCACCAATTCAATGAGGAATAAATGAGTTTTTATGCATCAAAGAGGAAGTGATTTAGAATTCTAATACCTGGGAGAGCTGCCGAGAGTCCGCTGATTAAAAGAACTCAAGCAGATCGGGAGCGGGGCTTGGAAGGCGCAAGCTCCGGGGGCAAAACGAATCGGAGCCTCGAATGAGGTTTCCGATTCAAACTGCCTCTGTTGAGCCGACCAGGGAGCCTGAGCGGAACGAAAGAGCCTGAATCAAGCCTGAGATGAGCGAAAGAGAATTTTTTTATATATATCGGAGATAAACACTGAAGAGGTATTACGGTGCTGGAGTCTGTCCTGGAGCGGAAGGCTAGATCCTGGTGAGCAAAAAGAGACTTTGTTGGGGACGGACGGGGCGCCGTGAAAGGGTTGCAGTTTAAACGGACTTTCCCAGTGATTTTTTAAAAGTGAAGTCTGGGGTGAGTGTTCGGAACGGGAACAAGAAGGAGAGAGGATTTTTTCCCTGTTCTTTTATTCTTGGTTTGGAAAAATTGACAGTGGTGACTGAATGGAAAGAATGAGTTTGGAGGCTGCAGGGGCTGCTACCAAATTTTAAAAGTGATTTAAACTGCCAGTTTATTAATCGATCTTGGGGAGAACTGAGACTATTTTTTTTTTGTCTGGGATTGAGTATCAGAGAGAAGTGTGAACTACAGCGTTACAGTAATGGTGGAGAAAATCAAAACTTAAAGATGAATCGAAACTTAGTTGGTGCTGAGAAGAAGAGGAAGAAGAAAGCAGCCATTTAAAAATCCTTTTTCCTAATTTTTTTCTTTCTTTCCTTTCCTTCTCTTTCTCTTTCTCTTTTCCCCCCCACTTATTTCTTTCGCAACTTCTCTCTTGTACCTAGTTTACTATCTGTTCACCTTAGACTAAGTCAGTGTATTTTGGTGGCTCTCGTACAAAAGTGCTGATCTCCCCCCCTTCCTCCCCTTTCTGGTCTCCATGGTTTGTTTTCCTTTAGAAAAACAATTAAAACAACTTTACTCGGAACATGCAAGGACCAAGGATCAGAAAGTCTTTGTAGAAATACAAAAAGTTAAGAAAGAACAAGATGGAAAAGATATAGAAAAAGTTAAAAAGGATTTGATATTTTTAAAAGGGGAATACTTTGAGTATAGTAATAAAAATTCTAAATTATTAGCAAAGGCAGCAAGAGAGAATAAATGTAAAGGACAAATTGGAGTCTTGATCGATAAAAATGGAAAGAGATGTAATAAAAGAATTGAAAAATTAGCAAAAATAGAAAATTTTATAAAGAATTGTATTCAAAAAAGGAAGTAAATTTGGAAAAGCTTAGAGATTATTTTGAAAAAACAACAGATAACACCAATATCAGAAGAGCATAGAAATAAAATGGAGGAAAAAATCTCAGAAAAAGAAATTGAAGAAGTAATTAGGAAACTAAAATTAGATAAAGCACCAGGGGAAGATGGGTTACCAGCAGAATTTTATAAAGATTTCAAAGTTTGGATAGTTCCGAGATTGTACAAATTGTATAACAAAATATTAGAAGGGGAAGCAACTCCAAATTCATGGAATAGATCAATGATTGCTTTAATACCAAAGCCAGGAAAGGATTTAGAAAAGGTGGAGTCATATAGACCGATCTCTCTGATCAACCAAGATGCAAAAATGTTCACAACAATAATGACAAACAGACTAAATAGTTTCATAGCCAATTACATAAAGGAGGGCCAAGCAGGATTTGTAGAAAATAGATATATGTCAGACCTGACAAGAAGAGTGGTGGACCTAATGGACATAGCTGAACAAAATAAAGAAAAAGTTACTTTTTTGTCATTAGATATTTTTAAAGCTTTTGATTCATTACAGTGGCCAACAATTCAGGAAATAATTAGGTTATATGGTTTTGGTATTAAATTCCAGGGAATAATCAAAAATCTATACCAACAAGGAATAGCAAGAGTAAAAGTTAATGACAATTACACAGGAGAAATAAAACTAGAGGCGGGCACAAGACAGGGTTGTCCATTATCTCCAACATTGTTTATACTGGCTATGGAATTTTTGGCTAATTCAATACGTCAGGATGAGGGTATAATTGGAATTGAGGGGAATAAAATAAATTTATATGCAGCCGACACATTAATAATAGCAAAACAACCAATAAAGGCAATAGCAAGAATAAAGGTGCACTTAAAAAGATTTGAGGAAGTGACAGGTTTGAGAGTGAACTGGGATAAAACTGAAATGAGACTGAGCAACGGGAATAAAAAAGATGAGGAAGAAATAAAGGAAAGGTATAAGATACAGGCCACAAATAAATTTAGATACCTGGGGGTAATAATATCTAGTAAATTTGGGGAACTTAAAGGGTTAAATTATGGTAAACAAAAGAAAGAGATTGAAAAGAAAATAACACAATACAACAAACTGAATTTATCATGGTTTGGTCAAGTAGCAATCAGTAAAATGATGTTGCTACACAAATTAATTTTTTTATTTGATGTTTTACCGATAAAGCATACAGACAGGGAATTAAAAGAATACCAAGGTATTATAAATAAATTTTGTAATGGCAAACGTGGTGCTAGGATAGTTAAAAAACTATGGTATTTATCTCAAAAAGAAGGCGGTCTGGGAATACCAAATATTCATAACTATTACAAAGCTTTTCAAATAAGAAACGTAATTAAACTATTAAACAGGGAAGAATCAAAATGGGCAAAAATTGAAAGGAGGGAATTTTCAAAAATTGGTAAAGCAATTTTTTTAAGCGAGGAAAAGGAAATTAAAAAAGAAAAAGAAAGTACAGTGTAAGATGGCAAAAACAACTATGGATGAATGGAATAGAGTAAAGAAAGACCTTATCCCAGGTATCTCACCTATAATAGAACTAGAAGACTTTAACAACTTTCCAATAAGGATAAATAGAGAGATAAAGAGTATCTTAACAGAAAAAGGGGTTTTGTTATTGAAAGATTGGGTCAAAGCTTGCAGAGATCAAGAAAAAAGAACGGAGCTGTTTTCGCAATTGAGGATAGGATGGTTTAAGGCTCTCCAGATGAATAACTGGAACAAGAAATACCTAGTTGACAATGGTCTAAATAGAGAGGTTACAACATTTGAAATACTTTTGACTAAACTAAGGAAAGGGGACATAGGAATCAAAGGGATAGTAAGTAAAATTTACAAAATATTGAATAAAGGTGGCAAAATACAAGAAGTTCTGAAAAACAAATGGGAACAAGAACTGAACACGACAGTTACAGAGGAAAATTGGCAGAGAAAGTGGAGGAGAAGAATTATGAGATCTATGTCCGTTAGAGTGAAAAAGCATAATTACAAGCTAATATGGCAGTGGTATAGGACCCCAATTGGGCTGCACCGGATGGACATAAGGATGAGTGATAAATGTTGGAGATGTAAACATGCGGTAGGAACTTATGTACACATGTGGTGGAGCTGTGATTGATTAAGAAAATTTTGGGAAAAAATAGAAAAGGAAATTAATAATATAGTGGATGTGCAGCTCAAATTGGGGCCAGATACAACTTTGTTAACAGAGGTGGATAAGTTCAAAATGAGTAACGATAACAAAGAATTAATGTCTGTGATGTTGTCAGCGGCAAGACATTGTATTGCAAGGAACTGGAAAAATGATGTACTGTTACAAATACAGGACTGGTATAAAGAAATGTGGGACCTGGCACTTAACGATAAGCTGACATGGGAGTTAAATATTAGAAAAGGTAGAGTTCAAGTTAATAAATTCTGGAAAGTCTGGAAACCATTTGTTGAACATGTAATGGTTAAAAAGCAAGGCATTACTCCTGTACCATACCAAAGCACTTATTGAAAATTATGAGCTGTTACAATCCCTCGGACAATGTAAATAACACAAGGGTGATAATAAAAGTGTGAATTATAGTAAAGTAGGGAAACAAATGCATTAAAAAATTAGCTAAAAGTTGTTATTAGAGGTGAATTACAAATGTTTATTTATGTGTGATTTCGTTTGAATTTTTGTTTTTATATATATTTTGTGTAATGTAATTACTGAAGAATATGTAAAGGAGTTGTTTTCTTTATGTATGAGTTTAATCTTTATGTACACCTTATTTTCCCTTTTTTTATATTGATTGTTTTCTTTATAAACCTATAAATATTTTTTTTTAAAAAAAATGGCTGGCCCTTGAAGCTGACTGAGAGAGTGTGACCCGGCCCCTGGCTTGAAAAGGTTGGGAACCCCTCCTCCATAAGATCTTGGACTGCAACTTTAATAAGCTATTCCTTGTCAGCATTGCCAATGGCAAAGATTCTGGAAGTTGTAGTTCCACAATATCTGAAGGGTCATACGTTGTCCAACTCTCTCTTTGAAGAAACTTACATGTGACCAGGATTGCCTGAAATTAACCATTGAAACTCAGTCTATCATTCTAGCAGAAATATCACCAGTGGATGCTTGTGAGGTGAGTCAGAGGAAAACTGTGAGCTTCTGGCTGCCTCTTTTTTCAGTTATATCAAATAAACTACCCTGACCCTCATTATCATTTTCAAGTGTAATTAGTGAACCTTAGATTTCAGTCTTAATCCTGTTGGCAGTAGATCCACTAAATATTTATTTGAATGTTGATACACCATTCAGCTTTTCATTCAATTGAATCTATACTGGCTGGAACTAGCAATTAGATGTGGTTTCAGTGCCTCTCACCATAGCAGGTGATTTATTATTATTATTATTATTATTATTATTATTATTATTATTATTATTATTATTATTATTATTATTATTATTATTATTATTATTATTATTATTATTATTATTATTATTATTATTATTATTATTGTTGTTGTTGTTGTTGTTGTTGTTGTTGTTGTTGTTGTTGTTGTTGTTGTTGTTGTTGTTGTTGTTGTTGTTCAACTTGTGTGCCACCCCACTTGCAATGCAACTCTGTTAAGCTGCTACAATAAAAGTGCTAAAGTTTACAAATCTCCATAGACCTTATCTGTTGCACAATGAGTCATGAAACAGATAATGTCTGTGGAGCTTTTTCAACTTGAAACCAATCATCTCCAAATGCTAATCTTTTTTATATGCAGCACAACAAGAGTCCAGCTAGCATGGGGTAAACTCTAGTCCAGGAGTTCCCAACCTATGTCCCATGGGCTGGCCCTGGACCACGGCACCATTTCACGTGGCCCGTGCTGCCGCCACACCTGGAAGTGAAAGTGGACTCATTTACATCAGCTGTAAAAGGTGCCCATGCATGTGTAAATGCACCCACAGCTGTCGTAAACACAGAAGTGGGTGCATTTATGACTCCCATAAATGTGCCTACTTCCACTTCCGGGGGCATGTTCCAGCCTGCTCAGCTGTCTGGGAAGGGGGCATGGTCAGACCCATGGTGTAAAAATGTTGGGAACCCCTACTCTAGTCAAATATAGTACATACGCCAGTTGCGCCCACTCCTAGACCGGGACGCCTTGCTCATGGTCACACATGCTTTGGTCACCTCCAGACTTGATTACTGTAATGCGCTCTACATGGGGCTGCCCTTGGTGACCATTCGGAGACTGCAGTTGGTCCAAAATGTGGTGGCCCGGATAGTGATGGGGTGCGGGCGTTATGCTCGGGCCTCACCACTGCTCCGGGAGCTGCATTGGTTACCAATATGTCTCCGGGTGCAATTCAAGGTGCTGGTTATTACCTTTAAAGCCCTATATGGTAGTGGGCCAGGATACCTCAGAGACCGCGTCACCCTAAGAATGTCTGTCCGTCCCACCAGGGCGGATCGGAGGGGCTCTCTTGTCATCCCATCGGCTAGGGAGGCTCATCTCTCTAGCACTAGGAAGAGGGCCTTCTCTGTGTTCGCCCCGGCGCTCTGGAACCTCCTCCCAACTGATCTACGTCTACAGACAGAGCTCCTACCCTTCCGAAAGGGTTTAAAAACCTGGCTGGCGGGACATGTGTGGGGATCAAGGTCTGTGGGATCCCACACAGGATGGTTGATTTAAAGGACAGCCTCCCTTGCTGCTGGTTCATTCTGTGGAGTCGCTTGTTCTTGGTTTCATTTCATGTTTTTAAGAACTTTTAGAGTTTTTAAATTTTTTAATTAGTATTTTATTGGATGGGTTTGGGTTCGTGGGTGTATTTTTATCTTGTAAGCCGCCCAGAGTCGGGTATCCCCGATTGGGGCAGGATAATAAATGGGAATAATAATAATAATAATAATAATTAAACAGTTTAGCATCCTGTATTTGGTTACATCCAAGGTATTACAAAATATGCAACATAAGCTGTAACCTAATCGTCTTAGTTTTCAGTGCCATTTTCTTATGGCATATTTAGATAGATGAGGATTCTAATTCAGTACTCTTTTTATGCCTTGTCCTCCCTTCCGGAAGGTATGATGATGCAGGAGAAATGAAGCTTTATTTAGCATGAAACTATAAAAGGACTGTTGAGAATGTGACAGGGAGCAGACATCCCCAGTGGGAGACTCTTTGGACAACTTATACTAGACTTTTATGTTAGTCATTTCTCTGAATGAAAAATGAGTGCCATTTATTTCAGCAAGACATAAAACCATTCTCTCTGCCCTACGGTTACTTTCAAAGACATATTTTGTTTACATAAGGGTAAATTTCTACTGTGAATGGCAAACTATGAATATAGATTAGATGCAATATTATACTGACATGCAAATGCTCTGAGGTTATTAATGCAAAGAGGCCTTATTTGTCAATTTTCCTGACTCATGTCTTTTCTTTAGAGTAGGAATGAATATGACAAGGCCAGCAGAATGAAGAACCCAAATGGAGCTGAACAACCATGGATCATAGCCTTAAGACTTAATGAAACTCTCATTTGGTTGCCTACCTATGATTAGCTATAAAACAGAGCTGACATTTTCAAAGTGGTAGCCATGTTAATCTGTGGAAGCAAATCAGACAGTAAATACTGTAAAACAAAATGAAGATTAAAAAAATAAAGTTGAAAATGGTGTGGCACCTTAAAGACTAACTTCTATATTTTAATGTTAGCTTCTGAGGATCAAGAAGGGACTATGGTGGCTTAGTGGTAAATACCCTGAACTTGATGACCCTGAACTTGATGACTAGACCTGAGTGCTGCATGATGGAGTGAGCTCCTGTCTCTGACCCAGCTCCTGCCAACCTAGCGGTTTGAAAGCAATTTTTTAAACAAATAAATAGGTACCACTTCAGCAGGAAAGATAACAGCATTCCATGTGCTTTTGCATCTAGTTATGACTGACACATTATCATGGAAATGCTTGCAGATGCAAACAGCACTGACTCTTTGGCTGTAAGCAGAGATGAACAAAGGTGACCTTTGCCTTTACCTTTGAGGATCTAGTTCAAGGGTCCTCAAACTTTTTAAGCTGGGGGCTGGATCACACCCCTTCAGACTTTTGGCAGGCTGGACAGTTGCCACCACTGGTGGGGGTGGGGGTGGGCAGTGGGGGAAGCTCAGGGTGGTCCTGGTGGTGATAGTGGCAAGATCACCCCAAGCCCCCACCATTCCCACCCATTGCTGCCACTGGAAGCAGATCACCCCAAGTCACCCACCACTCCACCCACATTGCTGCAGCCAGAGAGATGTCTCTCTCACCAGTTACTCTCAAGGCTAAGTTTGATCGGGACCCATCAAGACCATATAGAACAGTGGTTCCCAATGTGAGGCACATACCCCACAGCAGGATTTCAATTCTCAGATGCCTAAGTCACTAAGTCATTGTCTGATCAGTGCTTTGGGGAATTGACTTAGTCATCTGGGAATTGATGTCCAAAAACCAAAGGTTGGGAAAAACAGATATAGAAGGTCATAGGGTTTTTCCATGTGGAACAACTAATGGCAGCTAGGAAGAGGATTCCCTCAAGCAAGCCCAGGAAGGAGGGTAGGTCTTTCAGATTCACAGATCAAGCCTGGCATTCTTATGTGGAAATAAGCAGGAGAAGAAACTTGCAGGAGAAAATAGTCCATCTCTGGAAACTCTTCCTCTAGTCTTGTATAAGAAATTTAGACAGCATTTAACTTTGGTGGGAGAGGGAATCAAATTGCTTCTATATTTTTGTACTCCTCTTTAGCACCCATTTACTGGGAAAGAATGATAGCATTCCCTCACCAGATTTTTTTTTTTAATTTTCCTACCTGATCTTTTGTGTAAATGAAGAAAAAGGCACAGCTGTACAAAAAAGTGTTATCCTCCTGATACCCATCTTCCCCCCTCATTTTCCTCATTTTCTCCTGTATAAATCCCCCTACTCACTTTGGTCTAAAGCAGTGTATAGATGGCAGGGGATAGAAAGGACACACACACATCTATGTATTATTTTATGAGTAACCCTACAATGTATTTGTGAGTAGATACATTTGGAAGTTTTGTGGTCGATTGACTGGTTCCCCCCCCCCCCTAATATTAATAGAAAGTATGACCTAGAGTTTGGGTCCTAGAACTAGAAACAAATAGTTGGGGATTTCTTTCTGAAGTGTAAATTCATTGAGGGTGCAAAAAATACTTGCAACTGTGGTTTCCAGTAAAACTGGAATATTATTAATTAGTAATCAGATTTTAATAGTAATTGCCGTTTTGCCAATAATGTGTCAGATGAACTGTATTACCGGAGACTGAATGAGAGAGAATCCGGATGCAGCTGAATATTTTATGTCTATGGCTCTACATCAAATGCATAACTGCAATGCATCTCTTTGTTTTGTTTGGATTAGTTCTATTGAGAGAGTGGTTATTATGTTCAGAACCATCCACCTGACTATATCACAAAGCAACAATCAGAGAATAATGACTTCTGATAAGTTTATATTGTTTCTATACTGCTGGCTGTTGGAATTATCACATGAATGGGCTCCAAAGCATCCACATCATTAAATGTTTTGGTATAATGGTAACACTGATATCCTCTGCTGGAAGAGGTTTCTATCAAGAAATAGGATTTCCTCCTGTAAGAAATCAAATGTTAAATGCCCAGTTGTATGGAATGGTGGTGCCTTTAAGTGGTGAATCATTAGCTTTTAAAGTAAACCTGGCAACTTGGGATAACCTGAGATCCAGATTACAGCTCTAACAATTGTTGGCATCCCCCCCCCCCCAATCAACTGTGATAGGAAACTATAAAGATTTTTTGTTGTTCAGTCGCACAGTTGATTCTGATCCTTTGCAACCCTATGGACCATTGCCCACCAGGTGCCTCTGTCTTCCACTGTCCTCCTCAGCCCACCCAACTTTGTGTCCATTGCATCTACAATATCATTAAGCTATCTCATTTTTGTCCACCCCTTCTTCTTTTGCCCTCCACCTTTCCCAGCATCAAGGCTTTCTCAAGTGAATCCTCTCTTCTCATTTGATGTCCAAAGTACTTTAGCTTGACCTTCTAAGGAGCAGTCAGGGTTGATTTCTTCTAGGATCAACTTATTTGTTCTTCTTGTTGTCCAGGGGACTCTCAAAACTCTCCTCCAACACCACATTTCAAAGGCATCTATTCTTTTGAGCTCAGCTTTCCTAATGTCCGGCTCTCATAACTATACATTACCACCAGGAATACCATTGCTTTGACTATGCGAATTTTTGTTTGCAAGGTGATGTCTCTACTTTTAACTATGTTCCCCAGGTTTCTCATCGTTTGTCTCCCAAGCATCAGTTGCCTTTTTATTTCATGGCTGCAATCACCATCTGCAGTGAGCTTTGATCCTAAGAAAGTAAAATCTGTCACTGCTTCTACTTCTTCCCCATCTATTTTCCAGGGACTGATAGGGTCTGTTGCCATTATCTTGGTTTTCTTGATGTTGAGCCTCAAGCCAGCTTTTGCACTATAAAGATATTGTGGCTAATTTTGACTGCCTGAATCTAAAGATGCCTCCTGTTTTTTTTTCTGCTTTCTTTCTGGAATACTGTTGTTTCTCAGTGTAAATCAGACCTGGAGAATCTGTAGCATTGATGGTGCCATGGATGATCACACTAACTTTAAATTACATTACTTATCACAAACCAGCCCCACTGCATTGGGTTGTAGTTTTTTTTTTCTGTTCCTTTGAGACATTGGCCTCTGGCATCCTGATGATGTAGGAATGTGTTCAAGAGATATACTGATTAGAAAAAGGGGAATCTGAAAACTGTCAGTTGTTCAGAGACTAATGAATAACTTTATCTCGGTTAGCATTATGGCTTCATAAGATTTTATTATTTAACCCATGTATTTCTTATGTTGCCATCTCTAAGAACTGCTGAACATCCCTAATGCTAATGATAAAGAACAGCTGAAACCAGTCTCTTTTGATTTATGGCTAACTAGAAGATGCAATCATTAGTTTTTTCACCCATTGACTCATTTCTTGGGTGTGTGTGTGTCTAAGATGCTTTGTAAAACAGCATTATCTGAAAATACATATATTATATTAAAACGATGAACAAACAAAACACATACATACACACACACCCTATACATTTACAAGGCAGTGAGAGGAATGCAATGAACAATTATATGTGCTGAATGATGATATGGTGCTATAGCCTCCTGCTATTTTTCAAAAAGAGATCAATTTATAGCTGCTTTTCCATACACAATTATTTTGATACTCAATTTTACTGCCTGGAACTCTTTCAAGGAGCTTTGGAACAGAGGCAACTGGGCTTCCTGCCAGCCCCTTCACACAGCTACAATTTTATTGAAATGAGTTGTGTTGAGCTTGCAATATCCAAAGTAACTTCAGCTGTTATAATCTATCCTTGATAAGAGAAAGAAACACACTCCCTTTGGTAACCTCTGAGATCAGTGTTGGGATTTTATTATGAAATCGAGATGAAACATATACCTGAGATTTAGCTGCAGCCTCAGTCATGATCTGTTTTGATCTTGGCTTAATAATACCTGATTGTTTGCAGCCATCTGTTGGTTTTGCAAATCATACAACCTGCAGACTGTATTACCTATGCCAAGTCAGTTCAGCAGTGAGTACCATAACATAAAATAAATGATATTTTATTCCACATTGTGGCCTTGAAAAAGGGGATTAGATGATCTGAGTTCCATGTGGATTAAAATGATAGGATGAAAGTATGCAGTTTCTAGGGAATTGTCATAGATTATGGTACAAAAGAGATCAAAGTGCTAGTGGAAGCAAGAATGTTAAAGCAAAAAATTCATTGTTCTAGTTCATTGCAATGTGTCAAATTCAAATTAGATCTTAACAAAATAAGCACAGATGTTGCTGTGTTCTTTAATATCCTGGGGGAATTCACAGATATAGCAAGACATTTTACATTAGAGCTTTTGCACCTTTGACTGCAAAAAAATGTGCAATTGAAAAGTTGTTCTTTTAAAAAACTGGACATTTTTTTTTCCAATTGAATATTTAATACATAGATCAGGGTGGAGAACTGCAATAGTTCAGGGCCACCCGATACCATCTTCCATATCCTTGTGACCACTATATGCTACCCTCTCTCTCTTCTAAGCCTAAAATGCCTAGAAAGTATCTAGTTTTTCAAGACCTTTTTAAGTGATAAAAGGAGGGTTAGGGGGCAGCACGGCCACTTTCACTAAGTCCATAAGTAGCACAATTCTCAATTTTGAAACAGTTGGAGCAGGCAAGATGGATCAGGGGCACACATATGGGTCTTCTTATAAGATGCACTTTAGGTCTTGCAGACAGCTTTGTACAAGCAGAGATCTTTGGGAGCTGATGGAGGGCTGTAGCCAGGATTCTAGATGTGGGTGGGCAAATATTCTTTTCAGGATGGACTACAGTGTCATATATATGCATGTAATAGCAGCCAGGAGTTTGAAGGTGGGCAAACTGTTAACTCAGGGTGGGCGATGCCCACCCTGGACAAGCCCTGGCTACAGCTAAGATTTGATGCTGGACCCCAGCTTTGTGGAATTTCCTGGACTTGAGTGAGATGACAATCAATGCACGCCATAATGTTGTAGAACCCAAAACAAGTTCCTGACACTGAACTGGAGCACACCAGTTGAGTAAAGATCTCCTAGAACCCCAAGAAATGACACTCCCTGACCCAGGTAAATCATATGGATTTCCCAGCCAGTGCTAAGACCTTTATACTCAACATATCTTTGACTATAATAGGCTTTATGCCAAAGACTCATGGCAGAAGGCTATGACTCTCCATGATTCAGGAGCAGGATGAAACTCAGGACAAGGAATTTGAACCAAGATTGTCAAAAGTTTCCCTTTTTACTCTAATCATTGTTAAAGCAAGTTGTTTCCTAGAAGCTGTCCAGGGTCCTGATGTGGCTTGACTCATTATGTCATTATCTTCAGGTGATTTATCAATCCTCATAGGCTCCTGCCTATGAGTAGGACATGATAATTTAAGAAGAGCTGGTTTGCTTGTTTGAGAATAAACTTGAGTCCTATCAGGAAATGTAGACTCGGTTGTTAATGTTATAGCTATGCAGCTACTTGCTGAGGTGGCAAGTAGTGATTTGGGGTGGGTGGGTGAAGAAGAGGAAACACCACAGCAACCTCACCTTTAAAGAGCAGGCAAACAGATCTTAAAATTTTCCTGCTCCCTGAAGATGGATTTAGTTTTTGCTTCCCAAGGAAATCCTCCCCAGGGAAATAAAACTCATCTAGACCAAGTAGTTTGGTATAATACTTAATGCTGTGCCTTTTTCTCTTCTGTATGCCCAATCACAAGCTTTCTTCTTCTTCTTTGCTTAGCACATCTTAGGATCATGTGGTTAGTCATTTAAATTAGTCATTTAGATTAGTCATGTAGATAACAGATGTAAAATAGTATGTGTTCAACAACCTTGATTGAATTAGTGATGTTGGATGCTAATTATATTTATATAACTGACCTCTTGGAGAATAAATGCAAAGCAAGACATTAAGATGAATTAAATGGTTGTGGGACTCATCATCAATATTTACTTGAAGGATAGAGAGATAGAGAGATAGATACCTGCTGCTACTACTACTCAACAAATCCAAGGTAATAATGTGCATTAAAGTAATTACTAGTCTGAACTTATTTTATGGCTCTTGATCTCTTGGGAGCTGTTGTAGCTGCCTGAAAATAACAAAAAGGGGAGTGAAAATGACTTGGCAATACTGTACTAATGACAGCAATGCAGATTTTCTAGTCATTTATTTCCAAGACCAACTGATGGGGCCCTCTTACAGCACAGAATCTCAGTGAAGTTATCTCAGATTTCCTTATTACCAAGAATAGATGACATTGCTTGTTAGAAACTCTTGCCTACCAGTAGGTTGATTTTATTCTTTTACTGTCAAAAATAGTGGCAATGGCTGTGACAATTTCAGTCTGGGAAAGCCATAAAGTCCCCTCCACCTACAATTTTCTTCTTTCAAATATAAATGCATGAGAAAGCCAGAAATGTCTGTCTTAATGGTGGTGAATATCCCTGTTTTTCCCAACAGCTGATCAAAGTGCTATCCAACATGATGGTACAGCAGCATCTGAAACAAGAAGAAATAGAGCACTTGACGTGGAGGTGCCGGTGCTAGTAAATGCATGGTTCAGCATATAAATTCTGGCAAGTTATATTGCTTGCTAGGGATTTGCACCATTTTTCTTGATCCTTTAGCCTATTAGAGAGCAAATTCTTTGCAGCCCAATAACATGAACTCTGTTATGAAAGGTCCAAACTGTAAGTGGAAAGTTAGGGTCAAGTACTGTATCAGTAGAGTACACAGATGATAGCCATACACAGGATAACTTATACCAGATGTCACCTGGAGCATTCTAGCCCTACATGTTAGGGCTGAAGACCTTTAGTTCTCCATAATTCCAAACTTTAGCTCCCAGAATCCTCACCAAACACAGCGACTCATCAGGTGGTAAAGGGTTTAGCATTCCAAATCATACTGAGGACTAAAGGTTCCTCCCCAACTTTGAATAATAGGTGCCAGCTCCTCTTTTCCCAGTATGCAGAAAGTTCTACATGTGATTTCAGCAAGTAATTGTCTCTAAACACATTGCAACATAATCACAGAAACATTCTCATAAAAAGTGGATTCTCTAGTAGCTTTATCATGAATACTGAAACATGTATGTTTGGAATACTTTGAATCCTGTTCCATTGTTCTGAGATCCACATAGGGTTGGGGTCCACTGGCCAACTGTTGGTATGTCTTGAGGTAGATTCTGAAGGACATTGTCAAGGGACATTTAGTAAATTTAGCTAAAACAGTGAAGAAGGAAGTCATAAGAATGACCTCCTATGAAACCTTCAAGCTAAGGCTTGTTCGCTGATATAAGCTTCTTTTTTTTTTTTTTTACAATATCATGTCTGATATTCCTTAGTGCATTCACCTACTTGTGATCCAGAACTGTATCTGAAACCTGCCAAGCTATGTAGCTGCCCATGACCACCACAGCTTTCCCTTTTGTAAGACAAAGCAGGATGATTTCTTCAATTGTAGAATCAGGCTATTATGAAAAAAGAACAAATGGTTATTCAGTTTATAGCTGCTGTATATTTACTGTTGGGGACAGGACAGGTATTTGTGAGATTTTCTTCCTCATGAAGGCCACTTGACTGGCCTTGAATTTTATGGATGTTAACTTGGAAATTTGGGGTTGGAAGGGCAAGGCAATAGATCATCTGCTGTTTTGCCTTAAGCAATAACATGTCTTCAGCAAGTCTTGTAAACAGCTGGATTTTTGCCTTGACTGCAAGGATATCATGAACTAATAGCTTTTTGTCTGCTTTGCCAAATGGAGAGCCAGAAAAGCTCATAGATTTCAGAGTGGGATACAGTGCACCAGACAGATGAGTCCAACTGGAAGTCAGCTTTCCATTTCAGTGATATGTAACTGAGAGGTCAAATTAATCTCAGCCTTGCTGATGGGATCTTCTGTCCTTTCTTTGATTGCCATTTAGTAGCATTCTTCTGCCAACACCCCTCTTCAAATGTTCATAACAATCTCATAGGTCCAATATACCAGAAATACAGTTGTACCTCACTTAAAGAGCATAATGTGTTCCACAGGATTGTTCTTTAAGCGAGTTTGCTCTTTAAGCAAAACACCATTGTAAGTGACCAATTGTGACTTGGGGGGGGGGGATTGTGAACCCTGATTTAGTAGTTAAGTGATTTAGTTGTTAAATGGTTTTATTTGTTAAGTGAAGGGAACGTTCAGAGAAAATTCTGCTCTTTAAGCGAGTTACTCTTTAAGCGAGGTGCTCTTTATGCGACGTTTGACTTATGTTTTATAGTGGTCTTTGCTTGTGGGCCTTGTTATCTATGTAGGTCAACTCATCATAGTAGTCCCAGAACATATGTATGGCCATTGTTGCCCCCAGAGTGAACAGTATATACTTTCCCTCCAGAACACTTAATTTATTTATTACTTTCCTGAATAGATAGGCATCCTGTGTTGTATTGGTGCACACTATGCATATGAATTACAGTACCATATAGCTTTGCCACTCTTGGACAAATTTTGGCTAATTTGTGTACAGTTTTAATAGAATAAATTGCATTGCTTGTTAGAATTATATTGTAGCATTTGATGAATTGCTTCATTGAATGACAGTTGTTAGAAAGAATAATAAACTCCCAGAGTCTTGCCACATAGGCATCATTAATCACAAGAATAATATTGTCTCTTCTTTCTATTACAAAAAAGTACCAGTGTGTTTATGGAGGTTAAAGTATACATGTACTTTAAGCTAACTTAAGTGTCGTTATCTAATTCACAGATGTTTTATCATTCCCACTATTGTGCATTCATAGCCCTCTGCAGTCACTTGTGTAATGAAAAAGTAAAAAAAAAGTGCAGACTCTATGTAGGTCTTTCAGTTAACACAAGTGACATATCAGTGGGATATGATGCCCTTTTGTTGAATGTTTCATTTTTTAAAAAGGCAGAATAAGTCACTGATTATAAAAGGAGAGAAAGGAAGGAAAACCCTATTGGTTCATAATCCTGGATGGCACAGTAGGTAAAATGTTTGAAATTGAACATGGTAATTTCTAGAACCCAACACTAACTCTGTGGTTGGGACTTTCATTTGATATGACAGAGGCTTGTAGAACCCTCTTCATGCACTGAAAGTAAGTACAGTGGTACCTCGCTTAAAGAGCATAATGCGTTCCACAGGATTGCTCTTTAAGTGAGTTTGCTCTTTAAGCAAAACACCATTGTAAATGACCAATTGTGGGGGGGATTGTGAACCCCGATTTATTTGTTAAGCGAGTTTTTGGTTGGTTTTATTTGTTAAGCAAAGCGAACATTCAGAGAAAATTCTGCTCTTTAAGCGAGTTACTATTTAAGCGAAACACTCTTTATGTGATGTTTGACTGTATAGAAATGTCTTCAATTGACTCTTTAAAGGTAAAGGTTTCACTTGCTCGAAAGCCAGTCGTATCCGACTCTAGGGGTCAGTGCTCATCTCTGTTTCTAAGCCAAAGAGCCAGCACTGTCTGCTTCTGCAGACATTTCCATGGTCATGTGGCAGGCATGACTAGACACCGGAGCGCATGGAATGCTGTTACCTTCCCACCGAAGTGGTCCCTATTTATCTACTTGCAATTTCTTGCTTTCAAACTGCTAGGTTGGCAGGAGCTGGGACAGAGACGGGAGCTCATTCCGTCCTGCAGTACTCAGGAATCAAACTTCTGACCTTCCGCCTCCCAGTCAGCATCTTAGTGACTTGATATATACATAAAATAACCCACAGTTATACTTTAATACATGCAAATCCTATCCAGACATTATGCTGAAATCATGGGCAGCTAAAGGCGTGGCAAAGGTTTTGAAGACACATCAAAGTCTCATCCCCTACATTCCCACCCCAGATGAATGTTACTGAGATCTTTGCATCGTATGCACAGTGGTCTGAATGGCTTCTGGTTGAATGGGAAGGTGAGATCATAGCTTATATATGAACCTCACTCCCTGCTATACATTTAGATCTCCAGAGTCAATAGGGCTACTCTTATATTAATGTTATGATGCAGTTCTATCAAAAGTAAGTACAAAATATGTAGAAAATGGGAAAGAGCACATAAAAATGGGTGTATTGATTAACGTGGTTTTAAAAAGTATTATACATGGAGAGACTGCAGATATGTACAGACATCCTTCTCAGTGGGCAGTAACAGGTTTGTATCCCCTCCTGGGCAGGGGTGCAGCGAAATTGGGTGGCCTTCGGGCAGGGGGAGGTAGCAAAATTGGGTGACCCGCCACCCCCCCTGCCCTGCACAGACTAACACAGCTACCATTTAAAAAGTTTTATTCTGTGCAAGCATATCAGAGAGTAAACAAAACAAAAAGACAAAAACGTTGTGGCACCTTAAAAACTAACTACTGTGTTTTAATGTGAGCTTTTGTGGATCAAGTCCACTGGCTCTTTGGCTATAAACATAGATGAGCACTGAAACCTGGAGTTGGTAATGGCTGGCTTTTAAGCAAGGGCAACCTTTACCTAATAACAGAAGATCCCTGATTGGTATTCAAATTTGACATCAAGGTTTGTCCCTGCAAGTTGTTCAAGGTCTCCAATGCTCAAAAGCCAGTCATATTTGACTCTAGGGTACAGTGCTCATCTCCATTTACAACCAAAGAGCCAGTGCTGCCTGTGTTTGCAAATGTATACATGGCCGTATGGCAGGCATGACTAGATCACCCATGATGTAGGCTCTGCCCATGATGTAGGCTCCACCCACGATGTAGACTCCACCCATGACGTAGGCTCTGCCCACTGTGTGGTAGCAATTTTTTTTTGCTGCCCACCACTGATCCTTCTCCTATTCTACATTTCTCAGGGATTCCATAAGATGAAATTGATTACTTGTGAGTCAGAAAAGATCTGGACAGAAGGAGGAAATATTTAAGGACTTTGGTCACCAAAAACCCTCCCTGCCAATTATGCCTACACTCACTTAACTATACAATAGACTTTTGCCCATTAGGTAAAAAGGGTTTCTATTTAGAAATATTTTGTTTCTGTTTATTGTATTCATTCAATACTGTATATTTCTGTTTTCTGCTATGGACTCAGGATGATATATTTGTCTCTCTTCCTGGTTTCCTTCAAACAACTCTGGGAGGTAGGTCAGGTTGAAACAGAGTTATTGCCTTGTCATCCTTCACTGACCTCAGTGAAGACTAGAATCTGGATCCCCAACATGCCAGTCACTCTGACCATTACACTACTCTGGCAAATATTCCCAGCCAGCTCTGTTGAGTCTTCTTAAGGAGAGGAGAATAATAGTTGTCTTTCCTTCCTTCAGAATTGTATCAAAATCCATCATGACTTCCATTTGATGTGCTCTGCTCAAGTGCAGCAGCGGCTGCAACAATGATGACAATGATGATTCATGATGGCCCTTTCCAGGGTTTTCTAGGTAGAGAATATTCGTGGTTTATCCTTCTCTTCTTCAGGGGACACATTGGGACTGTGCAGCTTGTCCATGACTATTTAGGCTGGATCTTCTCTCTGGAGGCACAGTGTGGAATCCAACTCCCAGCTTCTGCCTCCACAGCCAAATACTTAAACCACTCAGCTATTTAAGCACTCAGTGCTTAAATTATACATATGCATTCAAAATCCACAAACAAATGTCTTTGATAGTGTGTGTTTTCAAGTTTGGGTAGTGTTTAATGGTGTCCTTTAAAGAACAATAAGCAGAACATTGTTCCAGTCCCTATGATGAAGACACAATTCTTTTTGCTTGTTTCCTACACGACAACTTTGGCAACATCATAAATCTTTCTAACCTTCTCCACATTTAGATATACTTGTGAGGATATTTGTTCAGGGCATCTTAAGCATAAAGCATAAACAAAAATGCCAGGCAATAAAACAAGCTTGACACTTAGTATTTTAAAATACATGAATATGGAGAGGATGCATGTTGTGCATCAAAGGACTGCCCCTTCACACCACTCTGCTCTTCTAAGAGGCCTTCTCACTCTTCTTTTGAAAACTAAAAATAATTGCTATTTCTTGAATGGGAAAAGATATTCTAGAAGCAGACACAGTGTTGATCTTGAATAGAAATGAGGTGAGTTTTGTTGAAGGGAAATAACCATACCTTCCATCAGTGTGTGACTGGGAAGAGGTATATTCAAAGTAGCCAAACTTCAAATACCATCCAAGTGATCATCTGCATGCTCACAACAGAGCCTGAATACATTTGGCAGCTAAGAATAATTAGCTCTGATTATTACTTTGATGGAAGTCTGCCAGGGAATATCAAGGATCTCTAGGCAGGGTGAGGAAGGCAACTTTGGGTGCTTTCATCAGTCAACAGTCGCAACCCAAAGGCTTGTCTCAGTATAAGGTAGATTCCTACTAAGCTTGTAGTAGTCTAGATACTGTGCTTATAGATTGATGTGCAAGGGCATCTGTGTGATCTACAAAGTTATGCAGTAGCAAAGAGTTTAATATTATTGACCAAGATGTAATGTTGAGACCAAGGGAAGTAATAGTGTCACTCTATCCTGTGTGGGCCAGACTTCAACTGGAATGTGATTGTGGTTCTAGGCACAAAAGTCTAAGGAAGGTGACCAGGGTGATCAATGTTTGAAAACCAAGCACCATGAGGGACAGTTGATCACTGAGGGACAGAGGGATCATGTTTAGTCTGTGAGGAGACAATAGCCATTCATGATACAGTAATACCTCATATAACATTAGTATCGAATAACACGAAAATCGCATAACATCAAGGAATCTGGGGGGAAGAATTGCATCAGATAACATTAAGATCCTATGGGATGCTTCAGATAACAACCGCGAAAGCCTGTGTGGTTACAATGTATCTCTATGGATCCCATAGAGGATCAGATAACACTAAAAATCATATAACACGAAGACTTGTGGAACCAGGTTTTAGTGTTATATGAGGTTTTACTGTATTTGAAGGCCTGTTACAGGGGCGATGGAACAAGGTTATTTTTTTGTAGCTCTAAGGATAGGGCCCAAAGTAATGGATTAAATTACAGGAAGGGAGATTTTAATTCAACATTAGGATAAACATTTTACAGGGACATCTGTTTGATAATGGAATGGACTGCCTTGCAGGGTGGTGGATTCTTTACCATTATAGCTATTTAAACAGTGTTTGGGTGATTTCCTGTTCAGTAGGAAACAGGAACTGGTGACCTCTGGGGTGCCTTCCAATTCTACTCATACATAATTCTAGAACTCTGATTGTACTGACTCCGTGGTGAAGGCATTAATCTTACAGTTGGATATACAGAGGCTTTCTTCCTAAAAAAAATATTTGCATTATGCACCTTCATGGCAAAAAATAAATAATCCCCCTTCTAGTACCATTTGCATAAGAGTAAAGGCAAAATGAATTGCATCATCAATTTCACACTTAGTAGCTGATAAAATGTTTTTATTCCAGTGATAGGGTCTGTTCAAATCTGTGATCACAGGCAATCACACTTCATGGGAAAAGTATATACAGTACCTCCCAAAGATCAATCACAAACCCAAAGCAAGTTGATTCAAAACATACTAAGGTGAAGAAAACATGTGGTATGATATACTGTACAGCTATTGTCTACATTTTGTCAAGGTCAATGTCACTCAAACTGTGTTGCCATATGTTTTTGTTGTTGCCTTGCAAAAATAATGGCTAGGTTGAAGGGGTTTCATCCATTTCCCGCATAAATAGTCCTTGCAACTGGAAGCAAACCTGAAGAGAAAATGGCCGGGAGGAAGAGCTTACATAAGAATATTTGGTTCCTTGGGAAGTATTAAGCACTAGCGCATTCTATCTGCTAATTTTATTTGGCCAAATAACCTCTTGCCACTTACTTTTGTAAATGTGCACTTGAGAGCATGTGCTCTTTCACTGAGGTGACAAACATTTGTTGCTCTGCTGTGTGAGTTCTGAGAAAAGAGGGAGGGAGAGATTGAGAAAGGAGCTAGTGTGGGAAAAGATGAAAATGTAGAGAAAGGAGAAAAAAAACTTCCTCCTTCCATGACAAAAAAGGAAAATGGTGCTCATTAAAAAGAGAAGATGAGGAGCTTGTTTCTCATTCCTTCCATAGTCATCCTGTGCTTTCATGGAATGAAAATAAAAAGTCTCATTAACATCTAAATTGATGGTGAATGGAGTGAACCAGCTTCCTTCTTTTCGTTTTCTTTTTATAGGACGGGGGAGGAGATAGAGGGAGGGATATACTGCATTGCTATTCAAGACTTTATTTATTGGGAATGGTAAAGATCATAGCCTAGAACGATATTTAAAAATTAATTAAAATCTACATTCATGTAAAGTCAAAAGACAGGCAAGCCCAGGGCAGATTGTCATTTCTTGACGTGGAGCAAAGAAAACCAGCTAAGGAGGCTGGCTTCTAGATTAGGCAAAGTGGCAGTTGCATGACATGTGTCTCAACAGTTTACAGTGGCCCCTCTGTTTGAACACCTTACAATCAAGCTCCATGTGCCTGGGAGGAGAGTGTGCAGTACAAGAGAACAACGCTCTGTATAGAGTGCTGCCCTGGCAACCTGATAGATTTCCAGCCGACATCTTCATGGGAGCAAATACTGGATGAGCCAGTGTGTGGTGCGCGCGCGCGCGCACACACACACACACACACACACAAAATTATATTTCTATATGGCCATTATAAAACAGCAACAAAATAAAATAAACAACAAAATAAATAAATATTAACCTGTTTCTGGAGAGAGTGTATGGACTATGTATCTTTTTATAGGCAGCTTCTTGTGATAGAAGTGTGTAGCATTTTGCTGAAGAAGAATATAAAAAACTCCCATTTGCTTTGTTGCCCTTGTATACTATCTGCAAGTGGCAACCGTCATCTAATAGCGTGCTATGGTACCAACTATCACTTAAGGCCCTGTTCTTCCATTCTTTGCCTGAAATCTCCCTCTCTCACACACACAATTCTGCTTTCACCCTGCTCCATCCCAATAGCAAACATTTATTTATTTATTTATTGCATTTCTATATTGCCCAATTATCTGTATTTGAAGCCAATCCAGTTTTTTTATGTTTTTATTTTTAAAAAAATAAATAAATCAATAGTCCTCATTCTCTATAATTTTATCAAGTTTGTGTTGTTTTTCTGTCAAGTATCTTGTCACTGTGTTCCCTTTTTTGTAGTTCCCCTGCTTCTTACATCTACTTTCCTTAAAAAGTCTCATGGGCAATCACATTGGTTAAAAATGCAGGAACTCCAATTGGCTGGGACAGGCTGATTGGTTCCCCCCCCCCCCAATTGATCACACAACACAGGAAAATGAAATCAGCCAGAGTATCCCCTTCCCCAAACCCATTCCTTTTCCCCTCCTATGCTGCAGCTTCTGCTTAAAAAAAAAAGCAGATATATTCACTTCAGTTCAGGCATCTGGCTGTAGGAAAATAGTAAAAGTAATTTCTGTTTCATGGTCCCTGTGAATCCACACTGATGGGTTAACTGTGCACCTACACAGTAGAGGTCAGAATATTTCCAATCTCTGCCCATTTATAAAAAAGTTATGTTATGGATAGCCTATAAAGAAAAGTGAAAATATGCTGCTGTTGGAGAGACATGATTCAAAATTTTTGTGTTGGAGAAATGAGTCCTTGAAGAAAACCTGTGCTTAAAACCTGACGACCAGCCACAAAAAAAAAAGTTAATTTGAAAATTGAATGAGGAAGAAGAGTTCCTGTATCCATTCAGTCACTTTCAGTGGTTAACAAATTTCTTCTTTCAGTAATGTAACATTTTGTCTGCCTTATGACATCACAGCCATTGTCCTAAGATAGACTTTATAAGTCTATGACAATTATTTCAGTTAGAAAAAGAACAAAACAAACAAACTAGGAAGAATTCTGTGTAAGCACATATGCGTGAATGCCCTGATGACCATACCAAAGGACAACATGTATTGGAAACTACCTTTCTTTTTCTGTGTCTTGGACAGACTCATAATTCTTTCTTAAATGCAATTGGGATGCGGCTCTGCTATCCTCATAGTGCTACAGAATTAGCTACTACTGTATCTGGCTTTTCTCTTCCATATTTAAAACACACCTTTTAATATCTCCAATATTACTTTTTATTTTGTAAATCACATAAGATGTGTCTAGTGCTCTATTTTTGTTATACTATTGGGTAAGGCAGAGGTGTAGCGAGGGGGCAAGAGGGTGTCCTGCCCTGGGGGGCACTTTGTGGGGGGGACAGTGATGCTGCTGCCCCAGACCTCCTGGCTGGGGTGGGTGCCAGGACCCTCTGTCACCACCGGTGCCCTAGGCCCTGCCTGGGCTGGAGGGCGTGGGCCCGACAGCGTGGTGGAGACCAGGGGACAGCACTCCCCCTCCTCTATTCCCCTCCTCCATCCCCCTCCTTACCGCCTGCTGGGCTGGGGCGGTGCAGCAGTGCCCCAGTGGAGAGTGCACCATCTGGGTCCCAGGCATGCAGCTAGGAGGCGGGGCAGCTGCGCGCCTGGGACTCTGACAGCACAGATGAGGGTCTGGGGCACGGCGAGCCCAGCAATGAGCCCACTGACGGCACAGGCAAGAGTCTGGGACAGGGTGGGCCCAGTGGTGAGCCTGCCGTCGGCGTCCCCAGTGCACGACCGCCCTGCCTCCTAGCCCAGTGGCAGCAGCTCGTCTTCTTTCGGCGGCACTGGCACCCAGAGGGGCAAGGCCAGAGATAATTCTGGCCCAGCGCCCATTGCCAGAGCAGTGTCGGCCAGGCCAAGGACCTCCCCCTGCACGGCTTGGCCGGCATTGCTCCAGCCATGGGCACTGCTCCATGGGGACTGCCAGCCTCACTTCCAACCTTCCTGGGTGCCGCTGCTGCCAAAGGCGGACAAGCTACTGCCACCAGACTTGGAGGCGGGGTGGCCACATGCCTGGGACCCCGATGGTGGGCTCCCCACTGGGCCCGTACTGCACCGCCCCAGACCCTGGGCCTCACCAGTGCTGTCGGGGTCCCAGGCACGCAGCCACCCTGCCTCCTAGACCTGTGAAGCGTGAAGGTAGGACTTTCCTACCGGTGGGGGGGCAAGCTGGGGTGTGTGTGGTGAGTTTGGCCTGCAGTCCCGGGTGACTGAAACCCACCCTACGCTACTGGGGTAAGGGTATTATTCCAACCCTGCCCAATTGTTCCTTGATTATTAGTTGTGGCAGGAAAAGTAAACAAAGGAGAGGTGGGAACTTCTGTTTCATCCCACTGTTGTTTAAAGAGAATTCCGAACACTGGGCTATAAATAGTATTATTCAACTGCAAAAGCAGCTCTTGCATATTAAAAAGGAGGATACTAAAAACCTCATGCCACCTTTGAGAGAAACTTGATCTAATGAAATTAGCAGGTGTAATGTCTAAACTCCAAGCCACGAAAGGCATTTTCTGCTGAGTGAGCCTCTGTTGAACATTCGGGAACAAGTGAGGCTGTGCTTCCAGTATGTATGGTTCTCTTGTTAACAATAAACATTACATTATCTTGCACAAGAATTTAAAACAAATAGAGGATATTTCCCCACCTGTGTATGGAAATGTTTGCAGGATGTTGGCCTTAGGATAATTAGAGAGCCTGTGTGATTACCAGGCAGTTGCTATAGTAACTGATAACATTTATTCACCTGAGGCAGCCACTTGGTTAACATAGAAGGCAATGTGTTTAACATGCCATCTGAGAGAATCAAGAGTGCTTGGACAGCAACAAGGTACATGTCGATTGAAGGAACTGGATCCGTTAGGAGAAACTGGCTGAACTGAGACTTCAGGGGAAATGTGGTTTATGTTTATGCATGCTTCTTCCTATCTCTAGCTCTGCATGTCATACTTGACTCTAGCCACCATCCTCTGCTGTGCCTTCCATCTATTTCATGAACAATCATGGGCACCAGTGGAGAGGGTTGGAGTTCTTACATGGTGCCAAAAATAGGCAAATAAGAGGCCCTATTTGCTTTTAGGTGCAAAGAAGAAGAAAGTTATTGTGACTGCATGAGCTGGAAGCATTCTGAAAATGTTTGCGAATTGCTGACAGCTACTCTTTCTTCTTCCTTTTCCTCTTGGCAGGGGTCTCCTGACTGCTGAAAGGCTTCCTCATCATTTTCAGGTCTTCTGTCTGCCTGTCATTTTAATGATCTGTTAAAGCTCGGGGGCTGTCTATAATGCTTCCACTCCTTGCTCAAATATAGTTTGCAAAGTAGTTTCTGCTTATTATATTCCCCTTTACTATAGGAAAAGAGTCCCCATATTTTACATGTGGACTTATTACTCAAATACAAAGGAATGGGTTGAATTTTACAAATAAAACCACACCTAAATCAACTTTCCACCCCCTCTAGAAATATCCCCTCATTTTAACAAATCCTCCCTTCCCATAAATGTCAGATCAGATGAAGCAGTTGTGTGGGACTCTCCTGTGGTGAAACAAGCAGCCATGAATGCTGGGAAAGCTGAAATGGGGTTGCAGTGTTTGTACTGCATATGAATTAATCTTTTCTCCTGCACCATCCTTTTCCCTCCCAAAGTTTCTGTGTGTCCCATATGGAATTAGATCTGGCTGTACATTGTAATCTGATCAACCTCACCTACTTTGCCCTTATCTGATGCAGAGGTACCCTCAGCTGACCAGAAACAGCTGCCCCTGGTATTGCTCAATATGAGTCTGAGAAGGGAAGGAAGTTGTAGAGTTTCCGCTTGAGATATACTTTGGGGTCAGGAGTTTACCAAGCAGAACATTCATCTCAAATCAGGAAGATAGAGTCAGTTCCTGATCAAGCTGTACAGTTCTTTGGATCGCCTTAGGAAAAGCCAGCATTTTTTTCTGTCTTATCCTACATACAGCATTGTTGTGAGAAAAATTCAAGATACTGTAAACATATATAGATACTAACTTCAGCTTCATGGAAAAAGTGGAATATGCCAATTTAAAATTACTATTGTTAAGAGTCTGTGGGTTTCTGCACAGCAAAGAAAAGAACATATACTTCATGGCAGCATCAAACTGTGTTTATATTTCTTTCTTGTGCTATGGTTTTCCATCCCCTACTTTAGTAATACAGAGAATAAAATTATACAATTACCGCATGGGGGAATTATTTATTTTTAAAAATTGCCCATGTTAAAAATGGTACTGCCTCCAACCCTGGACTTGAGATAGCCCATTTTTCAAGGTTTCCTGTGTTTCAGAATAAGATGCAAACCATGCCACTTGTTCTTACCCATGTAGCCTACGATTTCTGTCAGAAATGTGGAAGTACTGGACATTCAGCAAAATTATACCTGATAAATTAAAGGTGTGGAAGATATTGTGGAGCAGCTATTTAGCCTCAAGTGGCTAAGACACTGAATGGAAGGCGGCAGGTCATCGGTTCGATTCCCGAGTACTGCAGGACAGAATGAGATCCTGTCTTTGTCCCAGCTCCTGCCAACTTAGCAGTTCGAAAGTAAAAAATTGCAAGTAGATAAATAGGGACCACTTCATTGGGAAGGGAAACAGCATTCTGTGTACTCCGGTGTCTAGTCATGCCTGCCACATGACCATGGAAATGTCTGCAGAAGCAGACAGCACTGGCTCTTCGGCTTTGAAACAGAGATGAGCGCTGAACCCTAGAGTCGGATACAACTGGCTTTCAAGCAAGGGTGACCTTTACCTTTACAACTTCTTTACGTGTATAGTCAGGCAGGTGGTGTGTGTGTGTGTGTGTGTGTGTGTGTGTGTGTGTGTGTGTGTGTGTGTGTGTGTGTGTGTGTGTGTGTGTGTGTGTGTGTGTGTGTGTGTGTGTGTGTGTAATAATTCACTCAGAGCCCTCAAGTCTATACAATTGAATAGTAACAAAAAGGTTCTGTTGATTATTTTTTCTGTGTTGTAGCCAACTTTTGTATCCTAATCAGGGAAGATTGCATTAAATGAAGATGACCCCCCCCCTCCCAATGTGATGGTTTTGTAGTTGAAATTAACTTTGTAAGCTGGAAAGGTGCAGGCATCTGTCTGGGAGGCGTTATCTCTTTCTCTTAGAGCCAGCCGAGCTTTGACAGTGTGCCCAGTCAGAGCCTCTTTTATAGAGCTCCTTCCCCTGGCATCACCAAGGGACAGATCTTTAAAGGAATCTGGCTTTCTTCCACTTGGCTCATCCCTTCTATTATTTTCAGTGAATGGAGAGTGCAGAACCCAGTCTTCTGCAGGACTTGCTGCATAAATTAAACTTGTTTATAGTTCATCCCCCTTCCTCCCTTTTCAGACACTGGGCCAGTATAGGGAATGATTATGCTTTCTGCCTCAACAGGGAGATGGAGAAAGGCAATGGCAGGAATAAGGCTGAGGCTTGCAAGTTTGGGGCAATATGTGGGCATGCAAGATGGGATCCACAAAGATTTGACTGTTTCCTTTGAATGTACAGGGAGAGTAAGCTTTATGATTCTTCTTTAGCAAGAGAATACTGGGAACCAATGGGTGGAGTATAATGGCACCTATCCAGAGTAGAAGCTTGATTGCTTCCAAAGGAATGAAGAGGCCTTGAGAGAGTTTCACTTGGCTAAGAGCATCTCCTGAGTTATAGATTCAGACCCCAAGAGTTTCTTAAAAGAAAGAAAGGCTGTCATGGAGTTATAGATTCTTTAAACACACATTTTAAACCAGCCTAACAAGAGTGTTCATCTACTAAGCCAAATGGTGGAACCTTTAAAAAAAACACATACACACAGTAGTGGGCTAAAAAAAAAATACTATCACACTGTGGGCGTGGTATGGTGGGCATGGCCAGGGAAAAAGCCCTGCATTGCACCCAAATTAAGACTACTTTATTTCAAAACTTGGATGGGCAGGGCCAGCCAGAATTTCTGCTACCGGTTCTGGTGAACTGGTGCAAACCTGCTGATGCCCACCACTGCATAGACACACCCTATTGGAGACCATTTTATTAAAATAGCTATTTGATCATCTTGGCTCCTTTCAGGTAAAGATTCTTGAAATTCATTGCCATCATACTCAAAAGCAGCAGTTTAAACTCTGAGCTCACAGTGGCTTTTGACAAGCCACTGTGTCTCAATTCCAGAAATCATCTGTAGTACAGGATACAATTCTAGCTGACTCTAATTGTGGTAATGTAAGAATTATTGGAATAAGTTCTGTGAAGGGCTTTGGACTCACAATTTACTATAAAATCCTAAATGAAGTAAGAATAATAGCAAGGTAGTATCTGCTTCATGACCTGAAATACTTTCAGAGCATTTTTTTAAAAAAACCAGGAAGACCTGGTCCCTTTTGTCTAATAAAAAGAGGTGCTGGAAAAAATAATGAGGCATCCCCTAAAGCAGGGATTCTCAACCTGCAACCTGTGGACCAGATGTGGCCAAGGGCACAATTTCATGCAGCTCCCCACTGCCTCCACCACACCAGGAAGTGCCATGTGGTCTCCAAAGCTCTCTGAGGGAGCATGGCTTTAAAAGGTTGAGAACTCCTGTCCTAAAGCAGTAATGGCTAATCTTTGCACTCCAGGTGTTCTTGGACTTCAATTCCCAGAAGCCCTGATCAACAGAAGTGCTGACTTGGGCTTCTGATAATTGAATTCCAAGATCAGCTGGAGTGCCAAGGTTAGTGATCACTGCCTTAAATGAACTCAAAATAAATGAAACCAAAAGTTTCATACACATCACTGGTGGCAAAGAAATAATTTTATTTTTCACATTCATGAA
Organism: Furcifer pardalis; assembly: GCA_030440675.1. NCBI lineage: Eukaryota > Metazoa > Chordata > Lepidosauria > Squamata > Chamaeleonidae > Furcifer > Furcifer pardalis. The sequence goes on from CP126892.1 coordinate 26,833,720, forward strand.
TGAATATAACTGCTGGAGGAGGGATGGTGGGGGTATGTCTGAAACTGCCTGTAGTGCTATCTATGCTTACCTAAGTTTCAATAAGTTCAAGTGAGACTTCCTTCTGAGAAGAAACATTTATTGTTGCAGTATTAGACTGATTTACAGATGCAGTCAAACCTCACATAAAGAGTGCCTCACTTAGAGAGTAACTCACTTAAAGAGCAGAAATTTCTCTGAATGGTTGCTTTGCTTAACTGAAACCAACCAAAAACTCGCTTAACAAATAAATTGGAGTTCACAATCCCCTCCCCCCCGCCGCCAGAAGCCACAACTGGTCACTTTGCTTAAAGAGCAAACTCGCTTAAAAAGCAATCATATGGAACGTATTATGCTCTTTAAGCGAGGCACCACTGTATTATAGAGGAGGAGTGAGTTGCACAAAATGCAGCCATCCAGGTGTTGGTGGCCTGTAAATATACTTTATTGTCTGGTGTTCCTGCTAGGGCAGATGCTAGTTACATCCCAAAAGCATCTGGAGGGTTATTACCACCACCACCACCACCCAAATTATAGAGGACATTTTTTGTTGTTGCAAATGGCAGCCGTGCCTGTTGATCTTCTTTGCCTTCTGATGATGGGGTATGGAGAGGAAGGAGTGTGGCTTATTGTCATAGTGATTGGAGTCTCATGCCCTTGAGAAGCAGCCTCTGAAGTCAGTGACAGTGATTTTTTTTTTAGTAGAACCACACTGTCTAACTTGTTGTGACAGAAGCAGGAAAAGTAGTAGTAGGAAAAAGTGTAGATTGAAGGTGTTCTATAGCATAACAAATGTCTGGCACAGTGGGGCGAAGATCAAGGAGTATGCGGTCTAGCAGAGAGAAAACATGGACTGAAGTGTATGGTTCAATTCACACTTGTGTCACAAACCTACTACTTTTAGACAAGCCATTCTTATCGTTCTTTCTTCATCTACCCCTGGCTGAAAACAAGATTTGGTTTTCCTCAGGTAATACATTCTGTAAATTGGCAGTGCATGTTAAGTACTCTTGAACACTTGATATGCCTGTGATTGTTGTGTGATCTCCTACGGTGCAAAGGTTTTGCTTCAGGGCTACATCAAAAGAGATTGTGTTATGTTTGTTTGTTTAGTCTTCTTCCATGTTTTCCCACAGTGTGATGATGTAAATTCCCCCTCCCCAAGATACAACTGCTTCTCATTTCTTCATCAACTACATAAGCACTCCTTCAGGAAACAAAAGATAAATGTGCTCTCCTTACTTATTGCTGGCCTCAGTTCACTACACCTTAGTATCTGAAAGCTTAGCTACCATATTTTATACCATGCCATATGTGTTGAAATATTTGAAATGTTCTGTAAAACATGTCCTTGTATGGTTTTGAGAAGATCCTGGCATACCTGTTATGGTTCAGTAAAACTTGCATTTCATTTAGCTCAAAGTAGGAGGGATTTATAACCACATTTGAAGTGTCTGAATTTCAACCAAGTGATTGTTATAGTCAGGTCTTCCCTGTCACTGTTTACCTTTATCCCACACAATGGCCTTAGGGCAATGCTAGGTCATACCCTTGTAGGAGTAGCAGTAGCAAGAATGGGAGTAGCAGTAGCATGAATGTGGGGGAGTGATAACACTCTGTAATGTGAAACATTTGCTGCCTTATGAATTTGGGCTGATACTACAAGTATTTGGCCCTGCCCTTATGCTGCTGTTGTTATCTGCTGTGGACTTACTTCCACCTGAGTTTTATTTTATGAATTAGTTACCTCTGAATTGTGCTATCATTAAGAGGCCTGCTCAGGCCTAGCAAACTCAATGCTATGGCTGCCTCTTGTGTAATGATGGGAGTTCCAGTCCAACAACATCTGGTGGGCAAAGTGTTTCCAAACCCAGTCCTAAATGTTTCAGTCTTGTTATGTCTCAGGTAACATATTTTCAGCCATCGTTCTTTTCAGTCAATGAAATGAAAGAATTGATAAACTTGGTCTAAGAGTTTTTGTCAGACTAGGATAACCTCAGATGTGGCAGCACCAAACGTGCACAATCTTCTGCATTCCAAATTCAGAGCAGAACTGTGACAGTTGTTTTTGTTGGTGTACCAAAGTCTTGTTGTGAATTGTGCAACATATGAGCAGAAGGTACATCACTAAATAGAAAATACATTCTAATTTTAGTTTAATGGTAGTTGCAGCTCCAGATGTTAAGAATGTATCTAAAAGTTATAAGTTTCTCAAAAGTATATACAAAGAACCTTGTAATTTTTCACTGTCAGGCATGTCCCATTATGCATTTCTAACACATTTGTACCTAATGCCAAATAGCCTGTCGAGAAAATCAAGGGAGAAGTAGATCCTGTGCCCTGATGAAATAGTTACAGAATTTATTAGCAATGAACATGTAAAACAGAATAGTTTTAAAAGAGGTCAATGGCAAAAAGGAGTAGCATTTGGGGAAATAACTTAATATAGACTCAGTCTTAGCACTGTCGAAAGACAGATATGGAAGACGAAAAAGAGAAAGCATTGTTTCTGTTCTGCAGCTAATATTGGCAGGAAGTCTTTAATGGATCTGTGTTTGCACCAGATGGTTTTCCCTGTGGAGCTGATTAATGGTCAGGTTTGTTACTATTTTCTGAATCTTCAGATTAAAGACCTTTTATGGAGTGAGAACAGTGAGCTTCTGCAAGGCAGAAACATGTTATACTAGCTGTGGCAGGGCAAATATTAATAGCAGTATGACAACATGTGCTTGACCGTAATGAAAGAATGAGACTGGGTTTTGTGGGAGCTTTTTGGCAGGTCTATATACAAAATGTCTCATTCTTGTAACCAAAGATAGCAATGATGAGATAAATGTACCGGTTGTATTAGATCCTATCATGGACTATATTTTCCTTCTGCTTATTTTATCCCACCCCATAATTTCTTCACTATGCCAAGTAAAGAACAAAGAATCCCATTTCCAGAATAGGTAATAGTATATATAAATCTACACCCAACATTAATAGTCTCCAAATTGAACCTAAACTACTTTGATCTCTTTGGTTATGTTTTGATAATAATAACCCTGCTTGCAAACTACAGATTGTGGATTCTTTACTGAGTCAATCCATCTCATGTTAAGGTTGTCACTTTTCCCTACTGTCTTCAGCTTTGCCTAACTTCCCCACCCCCACCTCCCACCCCAGTTAATTTTCAGTGACTCTTGTTTTCTCATAAAACTCCCAAAGCACAACAGTCTAGTTATAGCCATTTTAGCTTCTTGTGATAGCTGGATTATTATTATTTTTGCACTCCATGGTATGAATAAAATTTCTCCTCCAACATCACATTTCAAATACATCAATATTTGTTCTTGTCAATTTTCTTTATTCTCTGGTTTCCTCATTGTGCATCAAGAGTATCTATTGTTTCATTTTGAATTGTCTCAATAGGGTTTCAAGGAAGAAGATATTCAGCAGTAACTGACAGTTGCCTTCTTCTGTGCAATACTAACATGTTAACTAATATATAACTGCTGCTGCACATAAAAGATCTTCTGCAAGAAGTATCAGAAGTATCATTTGCCTCACTTGATATGTCCATTAAGTCCTCAAGTGGATGAATTCATCTTGGACTGATGTCTCAGCTTGTTATGGTCCCACCATAAGTGACCATGCTAGAATTCCAGATGTTTAATGAAGTCCAGAACCCTAATGAAATTCTTAGCTTCCATTACATACTCAGATTCCTTCACCATGTGAAGGTGCACATCCAAAAGGGAGCCTATTAAATACCTATGGTATAAATAATATTTTAGTACAGTAAAAACATCAAGAAAAATATAAATCATATAAGTCATAGATGGCTAACTTGTGGTTTTCCACAAGCTGTTGGATCACACCTCAAACTACCCTATAACTTTAAATGTATGTAGCCAATTCTGGGAGTTAAAGTCTATTAAGATATACATGCAGGGAAGTATGATTCTTTGAATATCCATTTCAAGCTATTTAGGTTAAGATAAAATATCTTATATTTGCTCCAGAAATAAATAGAAAGTGCTGCTTATATATAGTACTGTGCAAAGGTCTTCTGCTACCACTAGCTGGTTTTGGCAAAATTCAATGAGTGATTTGGAGTACAATAACTTGGATACCTTAACTCCAAATGTCACTGGACATGGAGAGGATTTAGAAAAGAGTCACCAAAAGACTCTCTCAATTTTGGTGAGTCTAAGTCAGGAGTGCCTATACTACAGCCTGTGGGTCGGACCCAGTCCCTGATGCCAATTCATCTGGCCCATGCTGTCCTCATCGCTCCCATCACTTCTGGGAGTGATGAGGGCAGTGTGGGCCAGATGAATTAGTGTCAGGGGCCAGCTCCAGCCCACAGGCCATAGTTTGGGCACCCCTGGATTAAGCAGAGAAAATGGCAGCTTAAAATTTATCTCATCTATTGCAAAACAGATTGCAAGGCACAGATTACTTCTGCTTCCCATGGGAGGAACCATGTGACTGGTCTGCTGAACCATGTAACTGGACCATGGCCTGAAAATTTTGGTCACCCCTGGTCTATGTGGCTCAGGAGCTGAGTTAGCCAGTTGCCATATCATTCATTAATATTTCCCAAAACCAGCTGATGGTGGCTTGAAACTTTTGCACAGTACTATATTTATCAGATGGATAGTCTGGATGGACATCCTGCTATGGTAATGGAGTAGACCATACAGACAGTGACACAATGCTGAGAGTTGGGTGGTTGTAAATAACCTGACTCCCTAAAGGGGCCAACGGCTATGGGCGGATGAGCCCCTTTAGGGATCTACCTTAAACAAATTCACGCCAATGGCATTTTCCCAGTTTGTCATTCTTCTTTCATGAAAATGATTTCCATGCATACACTGTACTTGGATACAAGTAGCATCTGATGATGATATCAGATACAGTAAAACCTCGGATAACGCTAAGACTTGGTTCCACAAGTCTTTGGTGTTATCCAATTTTTAGTGTTATCCGATAAATGTTAAAATCCTATGGGATGGATCGGATAACGTTAAAGCTCCACAGAGATACAGTGTAACCGCACAGGCTTTAGCGGTTGTTATCTGATGCATTTCATAGGACCTTAATGTTATTCGATCCAATTCTCCTCCCCAGATTACTTAACGTTATGTGATTTTAGCATTATCTGAGGTATTACTGTAAATATGTTCTTACTTTCCTATTCCAGCCTACAGTCAAATTTTGTGCCAATTCCTGAACACTTTAAAAAGGCTAACCCTATGTGAGCATGATAATAATAATCTAGTTTGATGGTTACTGAAGAAGGAACACTTGTGCGTGAGAATATCTTTTGCAGACAAGTACACAGCTAAGGCAGATGATGGTTAGATTCTAAAGGTGTGCTTCCATTGGATCATACTATTTCCTATCAAAATCAAGAATAGCCCTGTTCTGCAAGCAACAGTATTTCTAGTTCAGATGACATGTTAAGGGAAATGGCAGTTCCCTCCTCTTACAACATTATCTCTCCAAGCTCACAAATCTTTCACAGGCTAAGTGCCTGAGAAATCAGATATGCATAGGAGGCCATGGCATGTCCCAAATGGCCAATTACAAAACAACAACAGGAGGTAATTTGCCAAAAGCTGATTGAGGTGAGTTCCTATGACAACAAAGAAGGAGATAGTTGTTCCCCTTGTCTAAAGGTTGCACTGTTTCTATATGCAGAATCACTACCTTGTTGACTGAGGTTCTGTTTCTATTTGGATAGAGTGCTAGCTTCTTAATTATATCTTACAATCCACAATGAATGGTTTTAGGCTTTTGATATGGAGATAGGCTTCATTGTTATACTAATGACATTCCAGCCTACATCTTTCTTTCTGAATTCACATAAATTAGGATCAGAAATAAAAATGCTACCATAAATTGACCAGATTGGAAAAAAGAGAATGTCCTAAACCATATACAGTCAAACCTCGCATAAAGAGCGCCTCACTTAAAGAGTAACTCACTTAAAGAGCAGAATTTTCTCTGAATGTTTGCTTCGCTTAACAAATAAAACCAACCAAAAACTCAACAAATAAATCAGGGTTTGCAATCACTCCCACAATTGGTCCCTTACAATGGTGTTTCGCTTAAAGAGCAAACTCGCTTAAAGAGCAATCCTGTGGAACGCATTATGCTCTTTAAGTGAGGTATAACTGTATTATAAGATGAATATGGTAATGAAGATCTGCATTTTTTTAAAAAAAAAATAGTGTGTACTAACACTTGGATATAATGGAGGACATTTCAATCTATGGCATTGAGCTGAAAGTTGCTTCAATTGATTGTCAGTACTTACATGTCTTTATTTAGAAATATCCCATTGAATATCCTGTGCCTATGATTGGATCCCAAGTCTAAAACCTGTGGTTTCTAATTTTTGTTAGTTGGAAGATTGCATGCAATAATTTGTCAATTAGGATACTACATCAAACCATAATTAAGCTTCCTAAAGACCTATGGTTTAGCAGGAAGTCTAAATAGAGCAGACATACTTGATACCAGGGCATGGATTCAGAATTGAGCAATTACATTCTTCAATATATTTGAAAACAAAACAAAACAACAAAACAAAATAAAAAACACAGCAGCACTTTAAAGACTAACTGCTATATTTTTATTGTTAGCTTTCATGGATGCAGTCCGCTTCTTCAGACAAGGAGTGAAACTTATAGGCATGGTTTTTATACACCAAATTCAGTGGTCAAATGGAGCAGGGTGTGTTCAAGCAAAGTGACAGACAAGAAGTAAGCACAACAATACAGCTGAAATCAAACACACCCATCTGTTAGACACCCATTGCAGAGGATTAAATATTAGTGAAGGGTTTCTGGAACATTATCAAATTTGATACACAGATTGCTATATGCTGCTAGGTATTTTATATATTATATTACAACCTTCCTGCCAATTCTCTTTAGCAAAACAGGAAGTAACCAGGTACAGTGTTTTTGTTTGCAGGTCAAAGGTTGATCAGAGACCAGAATGGGCTTTCTCAGACCCTTTGAGATTGAAAGGGGGACATTTAGAGCTAATCTGAATAATCTATTGTTGTTGATGGCTGTGGGAAGCTGTATTGTTGTGTTTTCTTCTTGTCTGTCATTTTGCTTGAACACACCCTGCTCCCTTTGACCCCTGAATTTGGTGTATAAAAACCATGCCTGTACGTTTCACACCTTGTCTGAAGAAGTGGACTGCATCCATGAAAGTTAACAATAAAAATATAGCAGTTAGTCTTTAAAGTGCTACAGTGTTTTTAATTTTCTTTTGTTTATTTTGTTTTGTTTTCTGATATGCCTGAACCACAGACTAACATGGCTACGATTCCAAAAAATTCAGTATATTTACTTCCAATCGATCTCTGTTTTTTAAAGGAGAGAGAACAATATACAATGTGGTTACTTTAAAACCTTTTTAAAATTAAGTTTTGTGTATCTGATTTTTTTCCATGTTCATGGTGTATCTGTGCATATCCTGTGGAAAAATATTTGGTATGGAAGAGGTCACAGAGCAAAGTAGTGGACAAAATTTGTCCACACCAGAGCACTATCCCCTTAGTGAATGGGGGGGGGGGAAATCTATTATTGCACAAAAGAGTAACGTGGTGCACTTAGTTCATGGATACTATTTGGCATTTCTATGTAAAACCTGAAGACGTCAGCTCTTTGAAGGCTATTCAGTCTAAGTTTAGCCTAAAACTAAAGAACACTATGAATAGAAGGCTGAGACCTCCAAATTGCCATAGGACTGGCCACTGTCTTTCAATCCTGTTGAAATTATAGTGATTATTTTAAATTTTCTATTTACACATACAGATCATTACAGGAAGCTGTATGAAAATTTATGTTCATTTATTTTTATTTCTATTCCTTTTTGATTATATATACCTGGCCTCCATAGGTGCATTTATAAAGACAGTATCATTTAAAGGTAAACTTGCAGTCTGCACTTTGTCACAGGTAACAAGCAGGTTGGTCAATACAGTTTTCATAGTGTCTGATACATTTTCCAGAACATGTTAGGGCCTGATGCTTCCTGCAGTATTGTTTTTGTAAACAAAATGGAGCAGGACATTGAATTAGCAAAGGATGAGGGAAAGGGGCAGGTTTTCTAAGGTAAAACATTTACAGAATGAACAGAAGTACATATGCCTTTTCACTGCTGATTTTTACAGGACTTTCTCCTTGTTTATGCAAAGATGGGCCTTGAACTCTTTTCTGGTCATCTCAGATCTTATATAACCTTAGTGAAACCAGGTAGAAGAAAGCTGCCCCAAAATATTTTGCAGACTGAGACAAAAAAGCAAGATACTCCTATCCTTAGCCATTGAATTGCACTTGAGCACCATTGGTGGATCATATGTTCCACTGAATGGTACTCCTGAGAACAATATAGTTTGGGACGTGCCAAGCTGGCTGCTCAATTCACACAGTTATGTCCTACAATAGAAAGGAATCACAAGGAATAATAAGGAGATAACTGGTTTTGTTCCTGCTAGCCCCTAGTATATGCCATGAGGGCTGCTGACTCCATCTTGTCTAATGTTGGTGTTGGCCCTGTTACTAGGACCACAGTTTTCTTAGGGTAACATAAACAGTGTTAGAAGTAGTCATGCAGGTCATGATTTTCCACACAACATGAATGCTCAGAAGCATTCACACTGTGTGCTGGTTAATTATTGTGATTTGGCTCCACCTTTGTCCTCCCACCATTTTATAATTCTTTTTGCCTCAGAAATTTTCTGCTGTCTCAAATGGGCCATTGAGATACAAAATTTGAAAATTCCTATTCTAGTGCTAATTTATGAGCCTTAATAGATTCAACATGTGATGGATTTGTACTGCTTAAACTGCAGGCTTGTGTTTTTTGAATCTGTAAAGAAGATTTCTGTGTGCTATTCACTGAAGGGAGATGGCAGTGATGCATTCTGGATTATCACTGGGTAAAAACTGTGTACTGGTCAAAACAATCTGACCTTATGTTCTGGAGGAAAATGAAACCTAAATTTGGATGGACAGGGAGTGCTGAATAGTCATTGGCTGAAATCCTTCAGAGGAAGGTCCAGAGGATGGACCTTGTTGGAGGAGATAAAAAGGGAAGGAGGATGGTCTCTTTGGTTCTTTGCTCTTTCCACGCTAAGTCTATGGGTGTGCTGTGAACTCAGCAAACATATAATCACTTTTAAGCTAAGAGGAGGCCCTCAGGGCTTTGACATTTAGATAGGTTTTCATTATTTTAAATGTGCTTTCTGAACTGAAAAAGCCTTATTTGCCTAGAACTGTTTTGCTTCCTGAAACTAAGAAATCTGTAACTGATTTTGCTACAATATATCTTTAAGAGACATGAAGATGACTGGAGTTATTTTGATATCCACTACCTTACTAACAGCCAGACTGAGGTCAGGACATGTAAGAAGGAAAGCTAAAATCCTGTCTTGCTTAGCCACTGGGCATCAATTCAGGCACAGTCCCACTTACTTGTAGGCTCAAGAGTCTACTCAGGAGCAATAGGTCCATCACACAACATACCTAATAATTCTCTAATTGTCCTATGTTTAATTAAACATTTTCTTAAAAAACTATAGAAAAATGCATTAATGAATCATAAAGGTTATGCCAGTGAAGCAGAATGCCTGTAAGTGTGCATAAACCATTTTGCTTTAATCAGTTTCTTTCCCCATTTCAAGCATCTGAAAGTAAGCATTTAGAATGGTTGGGGTAGGATTACTTTTTGGTTTATCCTCTGGGCGCAGCACATGAATATGTGAACGGAAAAGATATCTCTTAGCAAAGTCCTTAGACTGTAAATGGAAGCCAGGGTTTGGTAGCAAGTTGAAGAATAAATGTTTGACCCAAATGAAGAATATCAAATTCTTCATGTGAAAGGAGAGATAGAAATGTTGAATATGATTTTGAGGATTTGTGGAGTGCTATAATGGATATGCAGATTCTTAGAAAAGAGCCATGAGCTACAATGTTAATGGACCAGTCAGGCAGATCTTGGTTTCAGGGAAATTATGAGCCAGTCAAATTACCAAGAGGATTCAGCAAGCAAAAAGCTGAATACTTAATTTGAGCATGTGCTGGAGGGAAAAAAACCTCAGTGCTTTGTTGAATCTACATAAATGTTCCCGAGTCTTTGCTTCCCGATGTATCTGAGAGGATGGAGGGGAATCTGCTACTGCATGGATTCATGCTTCTTCTTCATTTGGTTGCAGTCTTTTCTAATTTATTTCCCCTTCATCGCCTACATGTGTGTGCATATGTGAGGCAGAGGCACAGTGAAACACAGTAGCCTTTCATCTGCTTTACATTTTTGCTATACTTTGTGGCTGATCGGGAAATGTATATATGATTTCCTGGAGTTGGGAGAGCATTGATTCCCATTCCAACTGCTGTAAAACTTTCTGATCCTCTAGAATCTGAGGGTTTTTTAAAAAATAATTTGGAGGTTGGAATTGGACTCTCAAAGGGGGTTCCAACCCATGTCTGAAAGTATTGTTACCAAAAAAAAAAGAGAGGAAAAGTGCACATTTCATAAATTTCTATGTAACTCTGTGTGACAATGTGTCTGTACATGAAAAGCAACAGTAGGGGTCTGCAGCTGATAATAGTATGTGTTTAACCCCTCTTTATCTAAATTTCTACCATTAAATTGACACCCACCCACGCCCATACACACAACAGAGGAAGTGGAATAGATTTCTTTACAATTTCCCACTCAGGGATGAAAAGCAGCACTATCAAGGTTACAAAAAAGATTAATAAGAAAGAGTTAAAGCACCTCTCTCCACCCAATTTTCTTCTATTTCTAAATGTATTCTTTTCACTAAAAAAAAAATCAGGGGAAATGCCTATGTAATTTGATATAATATTACATAACCACCACCACCACCAACCCTTCAAAATGAAAGTATGGATAGGAATGATAAGGTTACTTATCCTAGCCCAACTACAACTAATGGTGGGCTGGTCCACTGGGCTATCAGGACTCAGCCCGGGGCACACCCCAGGCCCCCAGTACCATGACACCCTCTTTTGGGTGCCAATCCAAAGAGCCAAGACAAGCTGTGTTCCCCAGAACAATTGAGCAAACAAATGGAGATCTGTGTTTCCCTGCCTGCCTTCCAGTGTCATAGCATGGTTTTCAGCCACCTGGGGCATAAGCCAGATTTGCTGCCCCCTGGGCAGGGCCTAGGATGCTGGAGCCCGCCCCCGCAGCAGCCTCTAGGGCTTCTGGGAACTGAAGTCCAAGAACACCCATATGCCCAAGTGAAATCTTACTGCCTCCAAAAAGTGCTCCCCCATGCTACGCCACTGATTCAGGGTCTGGCTCCAAGTGACAAAAGTCACAACTCCACTCAATCCAGACCTTTCCCCTTCCCACCTAATTCATTGCCACCTCATAACAGGTGGGGTGGAAAAGAAACTCGCTTAGGAAACAGCGTTGCTGCATGTTGACTTCTAAGGCTCAGAAAGTAGTTAATTCCTGGTAATGGTAATTAACCAATTCATGGGGAGGTGGATCCAGGCCCTTTTGAGCTGTAGGGTGGGTGGAGAGCCCACAGACTCCCCCAGGACTGGAGATGTAGATAGCAGCAGCATCGCCCAATGAGTGTATCCTCCGCTCCCTCCCATGCAAAGGATGGTTGTTCTTTGACTGCCACCATGAAGCAAATGAGTGATCAACTATACCCCACATTTGTGCTTTCTTTGCGAGGCAGGTTTTTATACTCCTGTTCTGCTTGGAAGCTTATTCTATTTTCCTGCTGGAACGACTCAAATGGGCTTTTTGTGGGGGTGGGGGGTGGAGGGAGGAGGAGGAGGAGGAGGAGCACAGCCTGGGATAAAAAGAGAGTTAAAGGTGAGAGGGAGGGGGAGAGGGGGCGGCAAAAAAGAGGGGTGTGAGAGAAAAGCATCAGAGGCAGTACTTGATGTCTGTACCCCACCTATACTGTGAGAGGAAGGGAATGCGCCCAACTGTCTGTCTGTCTGCAGCTTCCCAGTCACTTCCATCCTTCTGGCCTCTAGAGAAGGAAAGGGTGCCGTAAAGCTCACACAACTCAAAACTGCCAGTGAGGCTGCCTCTGAGGAAACAGAAGCCTACCCCGCCCTCCTTGCATCCTGTTGCAGTGGAAACCACACCTCTCCTGATTGACGGATGAGCGGGCGGGCACGGAAGCCTGCTCCACCCGCTCGGCTCCTGGGCAAATATATTAAACCAGAACCAAGGCCAGTGCCACTGCAGACCTGGGATGGAGCACCTTTGTTGCCTCTCCTCCCACTGGAACATTTTGCCACCCCCTGGAAAGTGCTGCCCAGGGTGGGCTACCTCCTAACAACCCCCCCCCCCACTACGCAACTGCTGCCTTCTCCTCCTTTGCCACCAAAGAAAAGCTTAGAAAAACAGCCCCATTTACTGTGAAGCTGCCATGGCTTAGAGGTTGCAATTATGCCTTGTAAGCAAGAAGTTGTCAGTTCAAATCCCCAGGGGATTTGAAATTAGAAGGTGAGTGGGAATGGATATATTTTGTTCATCATCACTCTCTGTCCAGTGCCCTTTTAGCACAGTCAGCACACCCCTGACTACAACTCTCTACTTTCTTTAGAGAGGACTATGTCTTTGACTGTGCTGCATTAAGGTCAGGGTGGACTTGTATAGATTTAGAAGCCTCCACATAAGCAGAAAGCTTGTGTCATCATCAAGCTGCTTCCCAGAGCCTTCTTAAGTGCCTTTTTGTCTATCATTCTACTGTTAACAGTAAGATGTGTTGGTGAAAAGGAGTTGGGAACCCTAAATCAACAAGAGAAATGTGGCTTAGTGCAGACCCACACTTTTAAGAGGTAAGCACTGAAAATGGTGGGCCTGGAAAAATGGATCTATCAATGAGTGAAAGCAGTCGATGTTCCTTAACAAAAATGTTCTTTCCTGTATGTCCTGGTGATTTCAACCATCCATATTCATTCCTATTGCTGGGGGGTGGGGGTGGGGTTCAGATTCTTCTCCTACATGGGAACATCAAGAGATTTAGAAGGAAAGGCTAGCCTCCGATCCCGTCCCTGCTCTCGGAGGGGGCTCTTTGCCCTTCCTGTACCTTCTGTAAAGAAAGGGAGTTGGCCCACAGAGGAGAACCGAGGGGAGCTCCCCACAATGCTGAATGGCAGGACAGATAGCACCTGCCTTTATATGCTTCCTCCCTCCCTCCTTTGGGGTCTGGTGAGTGACAGCAAACCACCCACCTGCCCAGTGGTCCAGTGAGAGACTAGCTGGCCACTTTTGGGCTAGGTAGGAATTTTTGACTCACTCATCTGACTGGTGTATTAAACAAAAGGTGGTGAGACCTTTTTTTGCCTATCACACACTGATTCCCTCAGGGTTATGGTTGACATTGGATGGGCTGCCTATAAATAGGTCACAACCAGCAGGTAGTGTGTATTGGATTCCTGTCACAGTGAGTTCCAAGGGTTGGGGTATAATCTGTGGCCTTTATCTCATCAGCCCGCATTAAGATATTCAGTTGATGGCATGGGGGTCGACTCATAGTGGCTGTCACTGCCGTTGGACACCTGAGTTAGGTTGCAAGGTTCTGGTAGGGAAATGCTACCAATATATCAGCTGGCCAGAGGTGGCAGCCTTTGGGTGCCACACTCTTGGGACTTGTCCATTATGATCAGGAGCAGGGGTCACAAGGAACCCTCTAGCTCCTGACTTAAATATCTGCACTATGTTAGGTCCTCTGCAAATCGGGGGAGGGAGAGGAGTTAACAGTTTAGAAGTTAATAAAAATGTAGCCCAAGTTTCCTCCAATACTGTGTCTGCCTTCTTATTTTGGTGTGTTGAGACAAAGCCATGTCTTCGGTCTCCACAGGCTCTTTGCCCCTTGTGTGAGTTTTATGCCACATGACACTGTCACTTCCATTATGCTGGAAATGGTTCCTCCCACCGGAAGCGGAAGTAAAATGCACATGCGTGTCTGCATAACATGCATGTGCATGTGCATAACATTGCTGTAAATGACTTACGGATGTTGTAAATGTGTTTACAACAGCCATGGGTCATTTATAGCAGTGTTATGTGCATGCATGGGCACATTATGTGGAGGAATATGTGTATGTACATTTTACTTCCACTTCTGGGAGTGGCACGGGTGGCATGAGCATGATTAATTGGTACCATGGGCCAGATCTGGCCCATGGGTCATAGTTTTGGCACCCCTGATATACACAGTCAATGTCAAAAGGGAATAAGAATGCTTGAGTATTTATTTGGGTTAGGCATGAAATAGGAGAAATACTTAGGTAGACTAGCAGTACAAATACCGGTAAATATCCTGTAAAGAGGGATACTTTCACACTGATGTTTACATGGCATCATAGCCTGAAACAGATCACATTCATCAGAATGCCAAGACAAAGGGCAACCACGAGGTAGCAAGTAGTTGATTTAAAAACAGCATGAGAAAAACACAACAGCACCCTGGTGTTCATAGTAATTCATTGTGAACCTTTCTCCTAAGCTTTGAGCGTGCCAAAAGGGAAACCAAAACACTTCGTCTTGAAAATACCATATGGTTTCCTTCATTATGGCTTTCTCCTTCATCCAGCTCTCTAAAATCTATTTTTGTCCTTCCTCTTTGAATAAATTTACAAATTCTGAGAATAATTTTAATAAGAATACACAAATCAAGTGAGATTGTCACTTGTCACAATGAAGGTGGGCTCTCTATATGCCCTCTCCATTCGTTTCTTATAAACATAGTTTTTGGCCTAGAAAAAGTAGCTGTGTCAATAAATCTTAGGTCTTTTCCTTTTAAAAATTGTATCAAACCTCTGCCTCCTTACATCAGGTGAAGGATCAGAAACAGTTCAAATGAAAGGGAGCCAAAAAATATTGCTCCGATGATCATGCACAACTCTAGTTTCATAGGAAGATTAGCACAATAGCCCTTAACTTAGGGAGGAACCAGAAAGAGTGATTATTGTACACTGATATTGTGATATCCTTGTTTTTCAAAGTAATAAAATATACTGGTTGTATGATTCACATGCCCATTTTTTTTTTCAAAGTCCTGGATGCTGCACTTCATTGTCTACACAATGGATGGTATTGGCAACATTTCTCCCCTAGCCTTTCCACTCTTCCTTATCTTCCTCCTCTGCCAACATCAGCAGCTTTTTCTCTGCCCTTAGCACTCCATTTTACATCCTGTTCGCACCAAACCTCTGCTGGACCTGGAAAATAAGTGGAGGTAAACTACAGATGTTGGAGACATGGATTTACCCAAATTTTGGTTGCACATGTATTTCATGCTTCTGTTGCATATTCCTGTGATTCAAAGTCATTCAAGGTCATTTTCCCCTAATAAACAGATAAAAATAACTACTAATATGACACTAATGTGGTTTATCAGCACATCAGATTTATTTGGTGAAACTCTCCACTGATCTAATGAGGTGATGGGAAGAGATAACAGTGTTTCCTCTCATGGCATGTCACACTGTACAAATTGTGACCTGTACTCTCAAGTCTTGCATAGCAATGTTCCAGAAGGGCATAACAATCATTCACAGAACAATAAACAAAGATGTGCCACAACAAAAAAGAAGCAATTTGAAGAATATGTATTGAGAACCAGTCGGAAAAGATTGGATGTACTCAGGATTAATAGTAATGTTTATAGTTATAGTTACCAGAGAAGATATTGAAATGATGGATGAGAACACAATACAGAAAGCAGGATAAATAACCTAGATTTCTATGTCTTTATCCTGTTTGAAAATGCATATGCCATGTACAAGTTGTACCTCGCTTAAAGAGCATAATGCGTTCCACAGGATTGCTCTTTAAGCGAGTTTGCTCTTTAAGCGAAACACCATTCTAAGTGACCAGTTGTGGGAGGGATTGCGAACCCTGATTTATTTGTTGTGAGTTTTTGGTTGGTTTTATTTGTTAAGCGAAGCGACGATTCAGAGAAAATTCTGCTCTTTAATCAAGTTACTCTTTAAGCGAAGCACTCTTTATGCAAGGTTTGACTGTATTTTTATTGTTACTAAATATCATTGGATCCAGCAGTTTCATTTTAAAAGTAGGGGAGAGGACAGTATGTATTTCCTGGTGTTTCAGGATGTAAAATCATGTTGCAGATTCAGGGGAAAATCCTGAACCTGGGAGTGGTCTGACATCAGACCACATAATATCAAAGTGTGCCTCATCACAGAACTTTTGGGGTTAATTTAGAGAATGAAAGATCTCTGGATGCAGCTCCAGTGAAAACTATGGCTTCATGGATTTCCTTCCTTCCTATCACAGTGTTTCACAACTTAAAATTGTGGACATATATGAAATATAGGTAACATTCAAAATAAATTGAAATGTTAAAATGATTTGACTTTGTTTTTGACCAGGAATGGAATATCTAAATAAATAAATACATCTTGGCTGTTTGCTAGATCTTCTTTTGTAGGACATAAACTGCATGAACATGAAAATGCTATATTGATTGACATTCACCACAGTCACAGAAAATTTGTCTTATATCCAAGTAGCCCTATGTTACTTGATTATTCTTTGATCTTCCTACTTCACTTCAAAGTTTATTAAGTGATTTCCAAATGGTCCAGCCAGAAATCTTGTCTGATGAGAGACTCACTTCTTTAGCAATTATCCAGTCAGAAAGATGTGTGTGTGTGTGTGTGGTTTTTTCTTCTTCTTGCTCTCCATAGATTACCCTAACAGCTTATAGTTTAATATTTAAAGCTTCAGAGTGTGAAGAAAACTTTTCTTCAATTTTAACTGTCATCTAGGGCAGGGTCCCCAACCTGCAGCAGAAGAGCCTTATGTGCCCCCCCCCAAACAACAACAACACTTTTTCTGTGTGGCTCTCCAACACAGTTGTTTACTGTTATCACTCTCAAGGTATTTCCCTCAGACCCACACTGTTCTTCCTGCCTTTATTATGAAAAAGAGAACAGCAAAATTGCTTCTTCTAATCACCATGGTTTATTCAGCTTCCTTTTGATCTTATCCTCCAAACTAGCATCTTGACCATTCTGGGTGCTTTGCTAGGCAGCAGTGCCCAGTTGTTGAACCTCTTCCCTGATTTGCACCTAACTTCTTCTCCATCCTTCTTCTAAAATATCTTCTTTTGATCTCTTGTTGTATACCACCCAATGCTTGTGCTCTCCACCACTGTAATAGATGGCCTTATCAGTGAAGAAGCAACTGGGTCAAACAACAGTTGTAATAACCCTGAACTTTTTTCTAAGATTTTAGTCAAGTTGCCGACATGCCATATTTCATATTATTCCCAAAAATACAGTTTTTTGCATTATCACTGAAAGCACCTTTGGCAACTCTAATTCTAGCAGCAAATACTGTGAGTAACTGTCAGCTTGGTCTTAACATCTTTGTCAGGAAAAAGTCTAATGAATTTTGTTTGAGATTTCCTTCCATCTTAATATCTGCATCTGTCTTACTGACTTTCTGCTTCTCTGGTTTGAAAAATAACAAGCATAGACAGAAAGATATACAGTATGCAGTAGGTACTTACTTTATGTTTCAGATTGTGCTAATTATTAACCTTTGAAAATCCCTGGGTAGGATTAGGATATTGTGTATATCCCCAGAGCATTTGAAACACTACTTGGGCCAAGCAGCCAGAACATAACACACATATACACAGATTTTATATATAAATATTAATAAATTATTCCCAAAATTACTGTAACACCCTCATTTCCTTAATGCATGTGATCTGCAAATAAATC
This sequence comes from Furcifer pardalis, assembly GCA_030440675.1. Lineage (NCBI taxonomy): Eukaryota > Metazoa > Chordata > Lepidosauria > Squamata > Chamaeleonidae > Furcifer > Furcifer pardalis. Next base: position 26,851,515 of record CP126892.1, read on the forward strand.
ACTTAATTTTTGCTTACTATTCAGCAGAAAAAGATTTCTATTTTTTTACTTTTATCTATTTTTCTTTTCACCAACAATGTGATATAGCAAGATAAACAACCTTAAGGTTCTCTGTGTTTAATTAATCGTATTCCACACCCCAATGCTATCATAATCTTCCAAGACAACTTCAAAACTAAATGCAGGAGGGAGGTGCTAATTTATTGGATCATTAAAACATCAAAGATTATTTAGGCTTTTGTAATTTAAGATCAAGTCTTCAGGCATGCACCAATTCCTTGTGAACAGGGAATGAATATGATCAATGAAAGTCTCAAGATTTCAAGGTGAGATGTTGTTCCAGGCATTGTTACTTAGGTTGGGGGGAAACAGCAGGGTGCATCTGATCTCCTCCTCCATTCAACAAACACAGGACACCAGATATCTGTATACACACACAGCTACAGAAGGCCTCTTTTGAAACTTGTTTCATACAGTACTTTCATTGATAATTTTCCTGTCTTTTGTTGTTGTTCAGTCACATAGTTGATTCTGACCCTTTGTGTCCCCATGGACCATTGTCTTACCCACAAGAACTTGATGCATGCCTGAAGAAGTGATCTTGAACCACTAAAGCTCATGCAAGGTTTAATTTTTTTCAGTGATCCTGTAAAGGTATCACAATCTTCCTGCATTTGTTTTGTTTATTGTAGTTTGTTTATGGAACTACTGAGAATACTACAAAAATCAATGGCCAAGTTGATATAATATATCAATATAGCTAATATATTTCATATAAAAATACAAAACTCCCCAATTACGATGTGTGTTGCTGTTTGGACATCTAGTGACTAAAGCACAAATGTACATTACAGGTATGTTTTTGTCATCTTGGCATTGAGTGTATTCTTCCTCCTCCTCCTCTTGACATGATATTTTTATTACCTTCCCCTTTCCCTGTTCGTCATACTTGCATCTTGTTTGTAACACAGAATTTCATCTCTTGTTTCACTGGAATTGTCAAAGAGTTGTCAATCAAGGGCAGGATCACCTAGCTTGCAGAAGAGCCATATAAGCACCCAGATGAGAAATATGGAAACTTGATTACTTTCCAATCCATGCTTCAGGTCTTTAAATTTAAGTGACGGTAGTTTGCTTCTAAGAAATGCACAAAACACAGAATCCTTTGTCATTTTCCATTTCCGGCTTTCACATGCACTGTTGTCACATGCACTGTTGTTGTGTCGTGTTGGCAGTTAGTATTAATGTCGCTCCAGTTATTATTCCTTTCAATTGATAAGCTCCCAGCTGCTAATTACAATGCTTGCAGTTTCCCCCAAAGCATAACCTTGTGTTTGTTCCAAATTAATTTATTTCATTTCTACTATTGTAGTTTAGAATTTGTCAGGCACTAAGCAAGAGCAACCCCCCCCCCCCAGCATCTCCAAAGACAGTCAGTCTCTAATAAAATTAGTATAATTTAGTGATGTCATGCATGCTCCCTTAAATGCACTTGGTGGTTTGTAGAGCTGTGGAATGTGTTAATGGCTGGTTCCAAAAATGACCTTCATCTATGCTCCAAAGGCAGTGTGCAAAGTGGGAATTTCTTTTAAGCATGCACACACGCATGCACTCACGCACACACACACTCACACGCACACATACGCACACACTTCACCTCCAAATGTGGAGTGGTAATAGTCATTAAATGTACATAATATAACATTTATGCAATATATATACCAAGCACTTTACAGCTTCTCTTCCTTACAAATTAAACTGAGACATATAACATCTCATGATTAAGATTTGGTCAATCATCAAGAACCCTTTTTCCATTTCTTCTCTGCCCTCACTAGATCTTCTTATATTTATATTAATCCCATTTACATACCTTCTTTGTGCTTATACCCAGTTTCTCCATTTTGACCTCTGTCACAAGTCATGTTGCTTCCCAGCTGTTCTCCATATTACTTGTTGAGAATATTCTGTCCCCTTCCATATAACCATTTACTCATCTTTCCTAACCATTCTTTTGCTAACCAGATATATGAAGGCAAATACCGATTTCTGCAAAATTTATCTTGCAGTCCCAATACTGCCTATCATACTGTGATGCAAGCCACATTTACTTCAGGTCTTTCCATTCGACATGCAAAGAGCGTTCTTTTTGCTAAATCGTGTTTTCAGCATAAAAGCTTAAGTTTTGAAATGGTTCAGTAACCAGGCCCAGCTTACGGCTAATTACTTAATATTATACTTAATGTAGGGGAAAAAGAAACCATAAGCAAGCTATTATTAGATGGATGTGCATGACTGAGGGCTTGTGAAAGGGGGGGGGGGATTAGTCTTATTTGTTCTTAATGTGATTCCTGTACCATGAGTTTTCCTTCCCCCTTTTTGTAATGAATCTTTTATGACCAGTGATTTCCATTAATGGCCATGCAGTAATCTAAAGTTGGTCTTCATGTTGTAATGGCCTAGGACTTATGGCAAGATATTTTTTTAAAAAAATCAGTGTCAAGGGATATCCTACTGCGATAACTGCAGCATGCTGCTATAGCAGGAAGAGGAACCACAAGCAAGATGAAAAGTGTGTCCCGAAGGCATCATTTTGGAAGCTTGCAAACTATTTCTCAATGCTCAGCCTGCATTAATTGGTAAATTAAGAAACAGATAAACTGATGATTTAAACAAAAATAACATCAAAGGAGTTCATCAGATGTTGATAAGAGGGGTTGATGTTTCAGAAAACATTGTGGTTCTGAGTCGAGGGAATACATAATCATCTTGACAGGTCTGCTTCAAGAATTCAGCTGCATTAGGTGACTATGATTACTAGTGGGCTAGAGGTAAAAGCACCTTAGAAACCAAACATGGTTTTATTTAGAATGGACTGTGGCTTGGTTTCATTGTTGGAGCCCTTTTAGATATGAGAGTTGAAGTCATGAAATCCTATCAGGTAGTCCTAAAGCAGGGATTCTCAACCTTTTCAAGTCAGGGGCCAGGTCACACTTTCTCAAACAGTTGAGAGGGGCAGAATGGTTGCCCCCTTCCATTTATGGCTGTAATAAATGTGTTTACAATAGCCATAAATGAGTCTGTGGCTAATTCCGGTGGTGGCGGCAGCTGGAGTGAGGGCTGGATTATTTCTTGCCACAGGCCAGATCTGGCCCATTGGCCATAGGTTGAGAACCCCTGTCCTAAAGGAACAGATCATGATTAATCTTCTTCTCTGATATCCAAAAACAAACTGTATTTTATATTTGTTTATCTTTTGCATTTATGGTCTGCCTTTCCTCCAACATTCTCCAGGTGGTACAAATGTGTCTCCTCCTCCTTAACCTCACAATAATACGATGCAGTCTGCCAGGGCAAAATGGTGTTACTGGCTCAAGGCCAACCCTTCAGGTCCAAGCCTAAGTGGGGGTATGCACCCAGTCTCACAAGTTCTGGTTCAAAAATCTGACCATTGCACCCCACCAACAGGAAATTACTACCCTCGAAGAGCATCTCCAGCTTTGGGTGCAACAGTTTCTGAAGATAACATATCTGCTTGAAATTCATTGTGCAGTGACTCAGCTTGCATCATCCCTTCCTGAATTTTGTTGGGGATACTGGACTGCCACCTAATGTGTGTTATATATGAGGGTACACAATTCAGACACGTCCATAAATTGATGTCAGAGGGTGTGGACCTGAGGTAAGCAGGTCAAATGCCCCAGAGAGAAGGCATATACTGTAGTTGTTTTTCTCATTCACAAAGATTTGAACGGTGTGGGAGAGTGTTGTTCTGAGATGCCCTTAAAAGTTTTTGGAAGGAGGGTTTCTATCAGGAACCAGAGAGAACCTCCTAAACCAGGGGTTCCCAAACTTTTTTACAGCATGTGCTGGACCATCCCACTGGACAGCTGAGTGGGCCAGATCACATCCCCGGAAGTTGAAGTAAATGTGCCCATTTCCACGTTTACGACAGGCATTTATGACTATCGTAAATGTGCCCACATCCACTTACAGATGTGGCAACAGTGGGCCACATAAAATGGTGCTGTGGGTCATGTCCAGTCTGCAGGTCATAGGTTGGGAACCCCTGTCCTAAACTGAGGTGTCAAAGAGGGTTGCAGAGGGATGAAATCTTGTCTGCTTACTGAAGCTGATGGTGGGTGGTACCAGAACCAAATAAGAGGGGGTCAACCTGTCTCATTTTGTCTCCACTCTTTTGGTTTCCATTCTGCTCTCTGCCTTCCTCTTCCCACCTGCCAAGCATGGGGTAGATGGATTATTCCTGAAGACTTTACAGAGGAATGTTTAAATTAGGCTGAGGGCCGTATGCTGCCCACTGCTGTGTTAGAGCAGCACTCACACAGAGCTGCTGCCGGAGCTATTCAAGAGTGTTATTGTACTATACCATTTTTCTGTTCTTCTAGGCAGGAAGCCACAAGTAAGCCCCCTTATCTGCTGTGTCTTTGGGGACTCTTTAGAACTACCTGATGCAAATAATGGTTCATGGTTGGCACAGACATTTTCTCCCCTTATGCCCCAAGCCCACTTGTTCAATGAACATACTTTGGTAAGATGCTCTTTCAACTACTCAGGGGCAAAGTGTGAGGCACACTGAATGTGCAGATTAAAAGAGGGGAAAACAGGCCTCGGTTATAAAGCAATTTGCATTGCCATGCAGTATTAAGCAGCAGCAATTTTGTTTTTCACTGTGACGTGTCATATGAGTGAGCTTTCTTTTAAATCTTGTTTTGTGTTCTCGGAAATAATGGAAATTGTGCTGCCTGTCTTGAGCAGCAGCTTTGCATTCCTCAGGGGTGCTATTTGCCACATTGCTAAAGCTATTTCTCCTTCACACACACATATACATACACATGAATGGAGAAAGGGAGAGAGCGGGAGGGGGAGAGATGTGTTATGCCTCAAAGCCTCTGCCACTTTTCATGTTGCTAAGAGCAAATGTTTTAAACGCTCACAGTTGCAGTTTGTAATGGCTGTGTATCAAAAGGTCTACACCTGCAGCACATAAATGTTGCCAGGTGCAGCTGCGGTGTAAGCCTTCTCTGAAGATTGTTTCGTTCTGGACTATCTCCCAGTGTCAGAAAGAAAGGAGGTGACCACTGCTGTGCCAGCAGTAACAGAGGCAAATGCGGACTCTGTTTGTCTCCATTTACCAGGAACAGAGCATCCTGATCTTTTGGAACTAATTCATGAGACATCACTGTTCTTCTTTCTTTTGTCTTTGTAGATGCCTTCTAAAAACATTGTTATTGTCACTTTGGAACCACTGTTCTTTAGCTCTCTCCAGTCCACAAGCCTCTTAAAATGGATAGTTTGAGTTTTTTAAAAAAACATACACCATATCTTTAATACGCCCACCTTCCAGTTTACAGTATATGCATTCATGTAGAGTCTGAAATCCTTAGGTTACCTTCAAGGACATCAAAGCTGATGAGCAAACTTCTTCTTCTGTGTCTAGGCCAGACATGAAACTGCCAAAACAAAGGCACCTTTGGGTGAGTTCATTCTGCAGTTTCTCCTGCCTGTCAAAGTGTGAGAAAGATTAGCTGGCAACACAAGGCTAATGTTACCAGTCTATGCCCGGTTGTGATTCAAAAATATCAGTCTTCGAGGAGGCTCTTTCTGTGTACCCCATCACCAAAGAGAGCTTACCTTAAGCTAACAACCTTTCTTAAAGTAACCTTGCTTGGAATCACACTAGGAAGAATGGGGTGTCACAGTTTTGACATGTTTTTACAGTGTTTTGTAGGATAGTCATTTCTTCTTTACCAGTAAAAGACCCTTTGCATAGCTAGCCCACCATCTAGGAAAAATGCAGTCACCACTTTGAGTTGTGTGCCATCCCTCCTCCTTGAGCTCTTGCAACTCGGAAGAGCTGCTGCTGTTCTACACTAGCAATTTCCCCAAACAGCTCATCAACAGTGCCTGACCTGGAGCATCCTGAGAACTCAGCATGGGAAAAATTGCCTAATCTGTGTTGAGCAGACTGTTTCTCTGGCTCTTCACAGAACTCATCAGCAATCTGGAGCTGATTCTATCCTATCAAAAACCTTATGAAATATTTTAAAGTTCCTTTGAAATTATCTTTGGCCCAAGATAATTTGGTGAATGTTGAGGTTTAATGGGGTCAAGAATATGGATCTTCTTCATCTAAGGAAACATGTTCCTTGCAAGACTGAGGAGCATCTTAAAACTGAAGATAGCCTCTCCATCATGACTGTCTTTCTGGCCATCTTGTATCTTTCAGACAAGCACTTGCTTTCTAATTCTCAGCAAATATGATGTGTACTTACACACTAGTAAGAATTTCAGAAAAGAGTGCAAAACCTTTTTTATATTATGACAAAGTTTCTATATTTCTAACAATTCTTGTCTAGGCTAGTTCCCCAACTCCCTCCAGTTTCTTTCCCTTACTTCTTGAGTCCCTAATTTATTCCTCTTTCTTCAAACCTTTTGGACTATCACTTTTATATTTATTTTCCCATTGGCACTCATTCATTCTGGATCTTATTTATTATTATTTATTTAAATTTGTTTATCGCCCTCCTCCCCAAAGGGACCCAGGGTGATTCAGAACACATCAGCATCGACAACAATTTAAAACCAATTCAAAAAATTAAAAGTTTTAAAGATCTTTTCATTTCAGCCTTGTTAAGTATCATACTCTGGTGTCTAGGCATGCCTGCCCCATGTCCATGGAAACGTCTGGCGACTTTCAACTTACTTGTGGAAGCAAAATATTTCAGAGAAGGTGGGGTGATGAAATAGTAGCCAGTTCTTGTTTCTTTTATCTTAAGCACCCATATTTCCCTCTGTTTTATCCAAATCATGGGGAAAGGTTTATACTATCCACAGTTACAATGGGAGAGATCTAGACAATGGCATATGAACACTTTCTTGGATGTGTATCATGGCTGTAATTCTATGCCTCACTCTACTTGTTCCATAAATGGGAAATCTTTACAATGCTTATGAAGCCTGATTATTTCTGAGGGCTCAATTTATATGCTGGAACACATTTTCAGCTGACAGAGCATTGTTTAGAGAATAATGGGTCTCTGTTGAGTAAAAGAAAAGAAAAGAAGGTCATACCTGCTTTACAACATAAATGCAACCAGAAGTGTAGAACTGCTCCAAGGAATTTGCAGTCTGATGTTTGACAGTAGGAAGAGGATGAAGGGAATCTGGTGAGGGGAGAAGCAAGGATAATAAAGGGTAAATAAGATATTAACAAAAAACAAAAATGCCTTGGTGGAAATCATTTGCAAGGGAGAGGGGAAGACTGTTATTGCTAAGCGTACTGAGTTGTACACAGCACACTACAAAACAAGATTATATTGTGATTATTACCTTCATTTGCACATATGCACTTTCATGTATTGGAGAGCCTTAAAGTTGCAGAACTGTTTAGTTGGTGAGTTTGATTGATTTGTAACATTCAGATTTTCTGTTTCTTTCATTGTGATGTTTTTTGCACTTTGGCAAAAGTGTTGGCGATACCTTTATTAGACCATTAAAAAACTATGAATATAAGCTAATTTTTCAGCCCCATATGAGATTTTATTACATCAGGTGCTGCATAGCTGGAAGTTCCAAAAATCATGAGCAAATTCTTTTGTTTCAAGCAAGCTTCAAAATGGGGGCTGCAGAACCAGGTCAAAGCTGTAGATTTCAGATTTCACCTCTAGTGGTAAAGATTAATTTTTTCTTTCCACTCTTGTCCATTGCTGTTTTTCATAACTTGACATGTGACAATAATGGTTCTATTAGCTGCAGTCTATTTGCTGAGCTGGCTGGTCTTGTTTTTGTGTTAGCAGTGAACAGACTATCACCAGCATCTCTCTGCAGTTTTCTTATTACAATGTGCCCTTTACTGACTCGGCATGAGCTGTCATCTAGCATTAACAATTTTTTTCTAAGATACGTCCTTCTGTGGAAAATTATTACAATCCATTATGGTACCCTCTTGCTGACAGACATACAGTATTAACCATTACATTTCTCAGCTTTGGGAACTCTGCTTTGCTTGATGCAAAGCATTTTCTTACTTTCAGTGGGTATTGTCCTGTTTTCCCAAGGAGCTGGATGTGGCTTTTGTAGCGTTCATTTGGCTGACTTGACCTCTGTGAATTAATAGTCCAGGCCTTACCACAATAATATAAGTTGCTGATAATTGATAATCATAGATAGGAAACTCATATTGACCAGGTTATCATGCTATTGTAATAGAGTAGACCATACTGCCAGTGACTCAACACCATGTGTCAGGTGGTTAACTAACCTGACAGCCCTGAGGACTGACGGCCTTGGGTGCCGAAGTCCACAAGGAAGGTGATGGTCCCACCTTTCAATCTCAAGGTTGCTGAGAAAGTCCATTCTGGTCACTGATAAACCTTTGACTTGCATCATAGACCAGAAACCTTTGACCTTATCAGAGACCAGAATGGGCTTTCTCAGCAACCTTGAGATTGAAAGGGGGTCATTTAGAGCTAATCTGAATAATCTATTGTTGCTCATGGCTGTGTGAAGCTGTATTGTTGTGCTTGCTTGTCTGTCATCTTGCTTGTCCACACCCTTCTCCCTTTGACCCCCTGAATTTGGTGTATAAAAACCATGCCTGTAAGTTTCACTCTTTGTCTGAAGAAGTGGACTTAATCCATGAACGCTAACAATAAAAATATAGCAGTTAGTCTTTAAAGTGCTACAGTGTTTTTTATTTTATTTTATTTTTGTTTATTTTGTTTTCTGATATGCCTGAACCACAGACTAACATGGCTACTATTCCTAAAAATACATAAACTATGTGGCACAACTTGGGGATCCTCATCCACTACATTATGAACTTCTGCATTAAGTCTAGTTTACTGCACAGCAGAATAGTTCACCCCTGTTTGGTTAAACAGCGCCCATGTAAGCAAGGTTGATGCACATCTAAGTAACACTATGTACGTTATATCCGGAACAATTAGGTCCACACCTACTTACTGGTGCCCAGTGTTAAGTAACATTCCTTCACCAGAACTTCACAGGAAAAATGCTCTTTTAAGAGAGTGACATATTAGACCTGAATATTAACAGACTCCACTCAAGATGTTCAACCTTTATCTAGCACGACTATTGGAGAGAATGAAAAGTTCAACTTGCAGGATGAAAGGAGAAGAGAATGGTTGGAAAAAGCGCCACACCAGTACCAGAATTTTCAATGTGTAACTGAAACACTATCCAGTTTTGATCAACCTCACAAGATATGGACTAGCCTTAATAGAATACGTACAGAGCATGAGAGGTGTACAGACTTTTTGCATAAATGGGGAAAATTACCATCACCAGCACTGTGACAGACTGTGCAACATATTATACAACGATATAGACTTAGAGTATATGTGGGCAATAGAGAAGATTTTTAAGGGTGACTCAATAGAATATATAAATTATTGCAATAGATAATTTATAAATATGCAATAAATATAAATATGCAATAGAATATATAAATTATTTAGATCAGGTTTTCTCAAGGTTTTCGGGTTGCAGGCCTTGATCATGCCTCCTGGACTGCTGATTGACCGGTCATTTGGTTTCTCCCACCTGGAAGAGGAAGTAAAATGTGCATATATATTTTCTTTCTTGTTATATGTTGACTCAATGTGTACAAGAGCCATATGATAAATAAATAAATAAATAAATTTATGATGAGAACTCATCACCACCAGAAGTAAGAATCAGCTGGATGACTGAATAAACTACTTTTGAAGGCTAACATCTCTCTCAGGATAATGTTGAAATGAATATTCATCAAGCTGAGGTAAAAAGTAGGAAGTGTCAAGTGTTGTGACAACACATAGTTATTATGAGGTGCTAAAAATCTTCAAGGTTTTTTTTATAATGTTCTGTATTATAACCCAAATATATCAGAGTGTTTGCTTTCTCTTCCCACCTCCACCCACATAGACATTTTTGCTGGTGATCCCCCCTCTCCCCCACACACAAAAGATGATTTAATTTTAATTTTTAATTTAATTTTCCCATTTGTATGCCGCCCAATCAGGAAACCCGACTCAGAGAGGCTCACACAATAATCATATAATATATAGTATATATAACAATACAAATATACAATATACTCAATACACAATACTCAATACACAATAATTATACAGTATTCAATCCAAACAATAATACAAACAATACCATGTCATGATATTACAGTGGCCTCTCTGCCCCAGCCGCAAGCAATTCCTACTGCCCACATGACCGCCGCCGCCACAGCCTTTTGAGCCCTGGCCAGGGGTGGGGCCCAGGGCATCAGTGGTGAGATGGTCCTGGCACCTGTTTCCACGGTGGCCTTTCTACCCCGGCTGCAGGAGTCCGAGAGTGGTGGAGTAGTCCTATCACCACTGCGGCCTTTTGAACCTCAGATTTCTCAAACTATTACTCATAGTATCCACTGAATATTTTCCTGTTTTTGCTTTTCTTCTGTAACTAGAAGATCAAAACAGGCTCAAAATGAAAGAGACAAAAGTAAAAGAGGTCAGAATTCTGAACACTCACAAAATGTAGACGGAGAGTCAGAATGTTTGACTAATCATAGCTGAGATATCCGAGATATTTATTTCTATTTTCTCAATTGTTTTTCAAATCCAAGTAGAATTTGATTCTAGATCTCCTGGATGATGGTAAGGGAGTTAATAGTTTGGTGTATCAGTGTGTTTAGGATATGTTTGTTATCAGACAGATTCATCATGTAGCACAACATTTTTGATTTTGCTTTTCCCTCCCTGTGGTTAGCAAGCTTTCCAGTGCTCCACCTCCCCCCCCCCTTTATCCTTTTTCTCTTTTTTGGTGATTTTTTTTGTACTTTATATTGTAACATAGAAAGAGATACAACCGTCTGTTATTCTCCAAATGTTATTTACTCTCTGCCTTCTGCTCAGTCAGTCTTGTAAAAGACATTTGTGCTTTTTATAGTGCCAGGGACTGGTGTGATTTGTTTTGTCTTTCCCATTTTTCACGTGCAGTATAGAATGTGTGCAGTGGAATTTTCTTTTGCCAGAGTGAGAAACATACAAAACAAACAGGAAGAGTATCAAGGCAGGACCATCAAACAGTTCTACTTTGTCCTTTAAAAAGGACACATGCACCCCAACTTCATTACCAATAAGTGAAGCTTCCTAAAGGAATAGTGAAGTAAAACACCCATGTCAGAACTATGTTGTGCACCTTTGATGAGACCAGGAGATGTCTCATTTGACTAATTTCTCGCTGGTACTTTTGTGGAGATTTTTTTGGTTTGTTGTAATTGGCTTCATAATAATTTCAACTGCTAGTTGCCTCAGGTGCTGATAGTGTAGTGCAGCGAATGCTCTGAGGCATCTGAAAGGGTATTTTTTACCATCATAGTGAAGATGAAACTAAAGTACTTTGGACATCAAATGAGAAAAACAGACTCACCTGAGAAAACTTTGATGGTGGGAAAGGTGGAGGGCAAAAAATAAGAGGGCAGCAGAAAATGAGGTGGCTAGATGGTATTGCTGACGCAATGGGCACAGAGGAGGATGGTAGAAGACAGAAGTGTCTGGCGGGCAATGGTCCATGGTGTCCCAAAGGGTTGAAATCAACTGTGTGAGTGAACAACAACAAAACTTTCATCAGTAGGGTTATGGTGACTTAGTGGTTGAGATGCTGAGTTTGACAACCAAAAGATTGGCAGGTCAGCAGTTCAAGACCAGAGCACTCCTGTTGCCTATCCCAGCTCCTGTCAACCTAGCAGTTTAAAAGGAATAAGTACCACTTCAGTGGGAAAGGTAACTGCAGCCCGTATTTTCCAATGTCTAGTCATGCCTACCACACGAGCATGGAAATGTCTGCAAACATAGACAAATGGAGATCAGCACTGCCCCCTAGAGTAGTGCTGGGTTTTGAACAAGGGAGACCTTTGCCTCTACTTAACTTTCATCAACTGAACAGTTCATATTAGTGTGGACCAGCAGGATGGACAGTGAAAGCTGAACTACCAAGTCCTTTCATTCATTTTCATTCGTTAATAGAATTAACAGATCTCAAAGTACCTGTTCCAAAATTCAAAGGTTTGTATAAGGAGATATGAGAGAGAGGCATATAGATTAAGTGAGCTACATTTACAAATTCCAGTATGTATTTATATGATTATACATATACCACAGATTTCTAGAATTCTGTTTCTATATTAGCATACTGTATTCTGTAGGCTATGGGAGCTCAAGTGGTTAAGACACTGAACTTGCTGACTGGAAGGTCAGAGTTTGATTACGAGGCACTGCATGATGGAGTGAGCTCCCACCTCTGTCCCAGCTCCTGCCAACGTAGCAGTTAAAAAGCAAGAAATTGCAAGTAGACAAATAGGGACCACTTCGGTGGAAAGGTAAACAGCTTTCTGTGCACTCTGGTGTTGAGGCATGCCTGCCACATGTCCCTGGAAATGTCTGCAGATGCGGAAAGCTCTGGCTCTTTGGTTATAAACAGAGATGAGCACTGAACCCTAGAGTAGGATGTGACTGACTTTTGAAAAAGGACTACCTTTACCTAATAGTATATTCTGTCTGGATTTAATCTACTGTCTTGAGTTTTTTCCCCCAGACAGAAACTTGAAAGAAATATATATATAAAAAGTTAAAAAGTAAAAAGTTAAAATAATTATACAAATTAAATGTTAGAATAATCTGATCAAATGCTGGCCACTTCAGTAGTGCTATGTCAGCCATTTACTAGAACTTCTTTTATACACATGGTAGGGCACAAATTGCAAAACCATACCTACTTCATGGATTGAATTTCTTCACGTTAAAAGAAAGATTGTCCTGTATCCAAGTAGTCTTCTACTTTTGCCATATCCAAATCAGAATATAGGCAATCATCATGGTGATCAGCCATGAAGACTGTCCTGAGAATGTAATGTAGTAGTCTTCCATTTGCCTTCCACATCACAGCATGACCCCCAATACTACTGATCCAGTTCTGTGAGTCACTTTCTAGTCCTGAGTCCTTTTGGCACACAAAGTCCTCTTCAGCTCTAGGCCAGTATTGATGAAGCTTCTGCCCTCCATCAAGATGGACTCAAGTGGGATTTAATCCACTTGGGGACCATCACCCTTCCCTGTGGACTTTGGCACCCATTAATCCTAAGGGTTGTCAGGTTAGTTTATTGTCGCCTGATATTCCGTGTTGAATCACTGGTAGTATGGTCTACTTTTCAAAGTCTATTAAGTGACTTCCCGCTGGCTGCCTCTGCTGAGGTACCATGGCTGTGGAGGCAGGAAATCTTTATAATTTCCAGCTCAGAGAATTCACCCCAACAAAGTACCAGTAGGCACTTGCCAGCTATTTGGAGGGAAGAGGGGATGACACAAGCCCTATAGACTAGTGTTTCAGATTGCCCCAAATACTTTGGGATAGGGAAATTTCCCAAAATCTTTCCTTTCTCAGCTAACTTAGAGCTCCCTCTCTGCTTTTCTGTGCTTTAAATGGAAGGTTCAGATCTGTGTTTTTAAAAAGATTTGGTCTCAGCTGGTTGTTTTTATAATATAAGAAAAAAAATCTGTAAACGTGAAGGTAGAGCTGGTGCTTGAGGGACTCAAAGATTTACCTCTGGGCTGAAAACACAAACTCATCAGTGTAGAAGAAATTCCTGGAAGTTATGGTTGCCAGGACACTTCCTGTGAGAGGCCTTTCCTTTGACTCCTTCAGCAATTTTGTTTCCCTAGAAATTCGACAAAAAATCTTCAGTTTTGAAGTAGAACAGTGACTATTTCTGTTTGTCTGTGATCCTAGAAAGTTCAACTTTTTAAGCAACAGTGGATGGTAGACAGGATCATATGTTGCTGTAAGGTTCACAAATGCTGCTCCAGTTATTGTACGTATGTGTTTCAAATCCTCTTTTATATGCTGGTTTAGATATAAGATTTGAGTTGTACTGCTCCTGCCAATTTTAAAGTCACCCTGCTATGGAGGTTCAATTGCAAAGGCTAAACAATCTAATATCATTTGTTCAACATTTTCTATAAGTGTCACATTAGGGAGATTGTCCTGTAGATTTTGGCATATGAGGGTTCTTTGTCTGTTTTCATTATAGTGATTACTTTCGTTTTTCACCATATTTTTGGAATTTGTTTCCTTGTCCAGCAGTTATTAAAAATGTAAAGGAGCCATTACTTTGTGCTTTGCCCAAAACATTTAATTTGCTCATTCCAAATATGATCAAGTCCCCACTTTACCATTCTTATTTTTTATTATAGCTTCCTCTAGTTCTGCCAGGATGTAGTCAGTAAAAAGTTCATTGCATTCTCTCTGAATATCCCTTTGAAATTTTGTTTTTATTTTGTGCTTGTTGATATACCCTGCCAGGGACAGTTGGTGTGCTATTTAGTATGAGATTATGTTTGTTTACATTGTCCTTTTGTTTGGATCATAGATCAATCTTTTTAGTAGTCTCCAGGCTTTATGGCTGTTTCTTACCATGTCAAGCTCTGTTACAATGTCTATTCTTTTTGTTTTTGCCAAACTTGAGAACAACTTTGGCTTTTGGACTTCAATTCCCAGAAGCCTAAATCAATTCCCCAAAACACTGATCAGCCAATGTACTGACTTGGGCTTCTGGGAATTGAAATCCACCAGTGTTCCACAGAACATAGTATGGAAACACTGGTACAGATTTTTAAACTCAGATGGCTAAGTAGATCTGACATAGAATGGGTCTGTACTGAGTGTTTGGGATTGGGCCACCTATGTCCTGCCACTTGTACAATTCCTCACCCTGTTCAAAGCCCCAAATGTTGCTATGAATGTTCAAATCTCCATCTAGAATGTAAGTGTATTGATTTTCCGCATCAGACAACTTCTTGAACTAGAACAGTATATTCGGTGGGTCTAAAATGATTGTTAGTAAACATGCAGCAAATTCAACCATCAACATTTCTATGTTGTCATATTTGATATAATCTGTTGAAATGACTATAGTATCTGGTCTTAGAAAAATGGCACTTGCATATTTTCTGTGGGGCCTCCCAGCAACTACACACATCTCAGTAATTTTTGGCTGATGCTGATTTATTTTAGTTTATTGGCTTCTATACAGTATTAACTATCTGGATGTTGAACCCATTTGGATGATTTGTTAAAAATGCATACAATAAAGTAAAATAATACAAATCCCACATTGTGGTGGCATAATAAAAATCATGACAAGTTTTGATACAAATTTGCTACTATCTCCCATTACAAAAACCAAAATAGGCATGGGAAAATAAAAAGCCCTGGGACTTGATCCACCTGTCCCCGGGACCCCACCCTAGCTGGGTCTCTAAGAGACGCTGTGCGGTGGGACTTTTTAGCACTGCCACCACTCCTGCCAGTAACATCTGTGGCCGAGATGAGAAGCTTCGGAGTTGTCCAAACCTGGGACTCATTCCACCTGTCCCCAAGACCCTACCCTGCTGGGGCTTTAAGAGATGCTATGCAGCAGGCGGAGAGGCTTGTCACCTGTCGTGGGACTTGGCTATTATTTTGTGTTCGTTTAGTTCTGTTTTTTGTGTAAACTTGACTGAGATATGGAAATTTTTGACTATTACTTGATATTGATGTTTATTGACTCTTTTTGTTACTGTAATGATATTGTTATTTTTATGTTCTTTGATATTGATTATTTATGATTTATTGACATGTTGTGTTTATGAACTTGTAACTTTACATGTGTTGTGAACCGCCCTGAGTTGGTTCTACCAAGAAGGGCAGTATATAATAATAATAATAATAATAATAATAATAATAATAATAATAATAATAATAATAATAATAATAATAATAATAATAATAATAATAATAATAATAATAATAATAATAATAATAATAATAATAATAATAATAATAATAATAATAATGTGTAGGGTCCTGAATATGTTGAGAGAAGCCCATATATTATCTATGCATCTGTGACATGAAGAAACAAATCCAGAAAAACATCAATATTCCATTCTCATTTTATTGTGAAAGGTCCCCAAACTCTATAAGCCAGCTTTTGGGGAGGCTACAGTGCACAAAGTACTCTACAATTCACAGATGCTCAGCTCTATAGAAATAATTACTGGTTTATTGGGGGGTTTTATGGCATGTGTGTTTCATGTGGTAATGATTGTTAAATTGTCTTAATAGTGTTTATTTAATGGTCAAGTAATTAGTCTAGGAAACAATATCCAACTAATAAGAATGTGTGATCCATACTTCTAGGCAGAAACAGTCTTCATGTTAACCTATTTGTGAATGGCAAACATTTTTGCCTTCTGAATGAAGCAATGCTGTGAGAGGAAATAACTTTACTCTCTGCTTTTTAAATATATCTCTTAAAATAGTATGAAATTAAAATTACCAAAAATGGAAACAGGTTCAATGCATGACTCCTTTCTGTATCTATTGCTTTGTTTAGTTACATTTCAGCCTTCTGCCTGTGTATATTCAGAATTCTATTAAATTACTCTTCCCCCAGAGAAACATTATGCATTATAATTCATTTTATTTTACTGTATTTAACTTTTTTTGATATTATGAACAGAAACCATGTTCCACTTGAACAATTCTATGACTATACATAATTTCACCCACTGAGAAAATACTCATGTAGGTATTTAGCTCTTACTGCAAACATTTTCTGGTTTCTGGGTCTTAAGTATAAAGAGTGCACACATATACCAGTACTCCTACCCATTGAGTTTCAGCATAAAGACAATTCACACTGTGCCCAGGTTGCTACTAAATTCTACTGAAAGCAAAATGTTGAGTTTTACTTGCAAGTGAAACCCCTGAGTATTTAACACAGAATCAAAAAGACTTTCAGTAGAAATGATTTTAAAAATTCTAGAAGATTTCTGGAATACATCACACATTTGTACATATTTATCTGTTGCAGACATTGGAACATACTTTCAGTTCCTGTTGACCTGTTCTTTAAAGCAGAGTATTCAGTCTACTTAAAATGGCTTCTGGTCTGTGTCATTTATGTATGGCTTCTTTGATCACTCTCTTCCATTCCACTCCTATGCTTTGAAAACAAAGAAATAAACACCAAGATTTAACCAGTACTGAGCTATGCACTTAAATCTGTAGTTTGATATTTTTGATTTATTTGCCCTGAAAATATTGATTTCTCAATATACTAGCATTTTTTTCTTAGTATACACAGCTATATGCCTTTTGATATGTTTCTGAGTTGAGTTGGACCATGTTATGATTAGCATGTTTGTGGATATGGAAATAGAGTTTGGTTTTTCCCTCTGTGCCATCTCAGTTACCTAAACTGCCATTAGAAGAACATTTTGACGAATACCTAGAACATAGAGGGTCTGTGGGAAACCATAAAGGGGCTGTAATGAATACAGTGGAGGTACCCAGCATGGTATAGCATACAGAGTAATGGACAAGGACTTGGGGGATTTGGATTTAATTCCCTGGGTTTGTCATGGAAACTCACTGGGAGCTGCAAGTGGTAAAAGCTGTCCTTGCTTGAAAGTGAGTATTATCCTACTCTAGGGTTCAGTGCTCATCTCTGTTTACAGCCAAAGAGACAGTGATGTCTGCATGTGCAGACATTTCTGTTGGCATGTGGCAGGCATGGCTAGACATGGAACACTGTTTACATTCCCACCGAAGTGGTATCTATTTACTGTATCTACTTGCAATTTCTTGCTTTCAAACTGCTAGGTTGGCAGGAAATGGGACAGAGACAGGAGCACATTCCATTGTACAGTACTTGGGGTTCGAACTGCTAACCTTCTGAGCTTCCAATCATCAAGTTTAGCATCTTAACTACTAAGCCACTGTAGTCCCTACAAGTGGTAAAATCACTCCTTAAATATCACACGTATAGTCACACCTCACATAAAGAGCACCTCGCTAAAGAGTAACTCGCTTAAAGAGCAGAATTTTCTCTGAATATTCGCTTCACTTAACAAATAAAACCAATCAAAAACTCGCATAACAAATAAGTCGGGGTTCGCAATCCCACCCACAATTGGTCATTTACAATGGTGTTTCTCTTAAAGAGCAAACTCGCTTAAAGAGCAATTCTGTGGAACGCATTATGCTCTTTAAGGGAGGTACAGCTGTACCTAGAAAATCCTGTTAGGGCTGCTATAAGTCAGTTCAGTGCTCATTAGCAAGTAATGACAATAATGCATTCAGCAGGAAATATATTGTCCAACAGCACAAGAAGAGAGAAAATACAGTGGGTGACAGATGAAATATATAACCCAGTGAAAGGTCACAATTTAAAAAAATCTCACTCCTTAGGCCTCCCCAAATTTGTTGTCTCTTTTGCCATATTATTATAGTTTCCTAGGGGTGTTTTGGCGCATGGTGGGTTGGATATTTTTGGATATTTTTTTTAAAAAAATACAACTGAGGGAGCACAGTTGCTTAGCAGTTAAGATGCCGAGCTTGACAACCGGAACATTGGCAGATCAGCAGTTCGCAAACTGAGTGTTGTCTGTCCCAGTTCCTCCCAACCTATCAGTTTGAAAACAAGAAATTGCAAGTAGATAAATAGATACCACTTTGGCGGAAAAGGTAACAGCATTCCCATGCACTTCAGCATCTAGTCATGCCTGCCACATGACCACAGAAAAGTCTGTAGACACAGACAGCACTGCTCTTTGGCTGTAAATGGAGATGAGTACTGCCCCTTAGAGTCAGACATAACTGGCTTTTGAGCAAGGGATGCCTTAACCTTTAAAATTACAACTACCAGAATTAATCAAGACTTTACCCACTTAGAATTCTTGTAATTTTTATATTTTTAAAAAAATCCAAGCTCTAAAAGGAAATTCCGGCCACAGTTAGCAGTTCTAACAGATCAGTTCTTTTTTATCCCAAAAACTGCAACCCTCTATTCAAGTGTCCAGGTAATAATGGCTATGATGAATGAGGCTATTGATTATAAACACATATGCCACAATATTTTACAACTAATAGAAATGTTGAATCTGCACAATGCCATAATATATACGTGACTGTGAATCTCCTAAAAATAGTGTGCTCCTTTTTCTGTACTGTTTTCCACAACAACTTTTCTTATTAGTCATTCTGTTCAGGACTTGAATACATGGCAACTGAACAAATAGATATGGTGGGTTTAAAATGACTTTCTGATGTGTTGAGTAGGAATGGGATATTGGTTTTGGTGAGACCCCCTCCCCTCTTGACTTCTTGTGAGATGTCTTATTTAGCATTATGATTGTTTATTGATGGAATAGATAGTATGCTGTGCAGAATTATTACAATTCCTATATCAAATGGCATCCTTCCTGCAAAGAATGTACTTGGAAATGGCAGAAGAAATGACAAACCTTGCAGGATTATTACAATTAGTGCATGAAATGTCATTTTTCTTCTGCAGGATTCACTGGGAAGGGTGTACATATGGTGACAATTTCCTGAATTGAAAATAAAACAGGCAAGAAAATAAGAGGGAGGGAGAGAAAGAAATGAGACCAAGTTCAGAGTGTGTGAGAGATTTGGTGAGAAGTCTCAGCAGTGCTGAGTAATTTTCTGAACACTTATAACATCCAAATTGGAAAGGAAGCAAAAAGCCTTGTATGCAAAGACAGAGATAGGGAGGGGGAGAGGGTGTTTTTTTTTTTTGCCTTGCATAGCTGGAGGCAAAGGATTTTACAGGTTTTAAAAATTCCTTGTTGAGATTTCCTGTCCTTTTGAGACAGCCTTAAATGGATGAGAAGAAGGAATTAAATGAGTATGCTTTTTCATCCCTAATTTAAAGTGATACTGGCTGGTTGGTTCTTCAATTGGTTCAGCAATTCTAGTGAAATAATAGGCACTCACCATTCTGAAGTCTGAATAATTGTTTTATTTCTTTTCTTTTCTTTTCTTTTTTTTTCTTTTTTTTTTTGTAATCTGAAAAATCATAACATTCCCTGAACCTGCAAATTCCTTATTTTGAGCATCAGTTCATCAAGTATTCCTGGTGGCAATTCAATGACACTGACAAACTGATGGGATTTGAATATTCTTTCTGTAGACTACAGGGATAGGTATGAACAACCTGTGTTTTCTTGGCTTCTACTAAGCCTCAGTTTTGTTTGCTTCGGCAGAAGAGTAGTAACATCAAGCTAATTAACCTGTCCTTTTAAAAAAATTAAATAAAATTTTATTATTGCAAACAACAATTTAAAAAACATTGAAATTTACATACAAAACATACATTTGACAATTTAAACATAAACCTTCTCCCTTTTTATTGTTGTCTCCACCAAGAAACATAGCAGGGATTCTTAACCTACAACCCACAGACCGGATGAAGGCCCATTTCACCATATCATATGGTCCCACAATGCCTCCACAACACCAGAAAATGCCATGTGGTGGAGGAAGAGCAAAATGACCATCCAGCCCCCAAAGCTGTCTGAGGGAGCGTGACCCGGCCGCCAGCTTAAAAATGTTGAGAACTCTTGAATTATAGGAATCCGATTTCCTCCCCTACCCCCTTTGCTTTAATATTGGAAAATAAGGTCTGCTATTTGGATATAACAGGGTCATCCACTTGCATTTAACAGGAAACACTGGTCTTGTGCTGCCTTCCTAAATTATATAAGTGAATAATTTTATCATGAAGAGAAACATCAATCCTGAACGATAGAAAAACACACCAAAGACTATTGCAAACTCATCTTTATTGTACATTCCTAGAAGTAATAGAAGTGCTGCTGTTACTGGGGCCTTCCTGTAGTGTGAAGTAAGGCCTTTAAAGCTATTTGTTCAGGGCACCAGAGATGCCTTTTGTCTCTTGTTGAATCATGCAGCCTATTAGTTGAGAAATGCTGATTAGAAACACAAGCACCATATTAAAGAGAAGCTAGGTTTTGTTTTCTTTAATTAAATAATGTAGTTCCACTGTATCTTCAGATATACTAGATGAGCTTTGCACATGTTTTTTTTAAAAATCATTTTGATTTCTTTTCCAGTTAAAAGTTCTGGATGCAAGAACATTGTTACTGTCAAGTTATTTTCCCATTGAAAAGGATCAAAACATTAGATTAGAAGAAAGATCACAGACAAAGATCATTTCACTGGGTTTAGGAAAAGGATGTTCAATGCAGCCTAGTTAGCCAAGCTGACTAAAGGACACACAAAGCATTCAGGCTTCAATCCCTAGCACAAGGTGATTATGTTTTCTCCCATCCCCAAAAGAATTTAAGGAGTCAAGCTGTGTGAAAGCTGTGTGTGGCTTTGTTAACTACACATTTGGAAAGCATGTGAAACTTTTAAATTAATGAGTATTTTTTTCTTGCCTAAAACCATTGGGATAGGGTGGAGCTGGGAAAAGCTTTGAAAATGTATTTTTTAAAAATAATAATTCCCATAATCAGCCAGCCACAAGCTATGGTGTCTGAAGGAGTTGTTATGTATAAAAGTGGCATTTCAAAGGCCTGGGATTTTTAGACATAGCTATAGATCACTGGTGCCCAAACTTTTCCTGTTGTGGGCTAGTCCCGCCCCCGACACATAGCTGCAGGGGCTGGAGGTGGGCTGTTTCCACTGCTAACCATTTTGACATCAGCAGTTGTGGCAGCAGAGGCAGTGACCGGGCTTTGTCCCTGCTGCTCTAAGCAGCCTCTGGCTCAGTCTCCTCACTTCAGCAGCCTTTGGGGATGTGGATCACTGCCTTGGGGAAATCTTTGGAGCCTTCCCCACTTCAAAATACACGGCACAAAGAGAGTCCATTTGTGCGCCTGGGATGATGTCATCCCAGGAACGCTAAGGGCCTCTCCTAGCATGGCAGACCATAGTTTGGGCACCCCTGCTATAGGTAAAGCCTGCCTTGGAGGATATGATATACAGTAAAACACCGGATAACGCTGAAACTTGGTTCCACAAGTCTTGGTGTTATCCGATTTTTAGTGTTATCCGATCCATGTTAAAATCCTATGGGATGGATTGGATAACATTAAAGCTCCATAGAGATACATTGTAACCGCACAGGCTTTAGCGGTTGTTATCCAATCCATCCCATAGGACCTTAACGTTATTCGATCCAATTCTCCGTCCCAGATTCCTTAACGTTATGCGATTTTAGCATTATCCGATCCAATCATTATCAGGTGTTTTACTGTATTTTGATAATTAGGAATTTTAGAAACTGAGTTTTACAGATTATTGTGTTTATGAGGAAATTCTTCTTCTGAATTTGTCTAACCTCCCTGTAATGCCACCTTGAGTTTCTATCCTTATATCTTGTAGCACTGAATTCCATAAATTACACTAAAAAACTAAACTTCCCAAGACCCATTGAATTCTATTGCACTTCAAAATAGTCATTTCCAGGAGAATGGCTGTGCTTGTCAGTCAGTTGCAGCAAAAATGTTTAAGGCTAACTAATTTTATTTGATTTAGCCTTCATAGGCAAGAACTACTTGTTAAGATGTATGGACTACAGTATTCAAGTCACAGTTTATTTGCTAAAGTGATCATTATATGGATGGGGAAGAATGAAATATGTTACAGAAAGCAACACTTGCATTAATTAATGTGAATAATAAATGAGTGGACTGAAAATCCTACAATTCTGCCAGGGGAATTCATGGGGGAAAAATCTGGGATTTGGATTCCAAAAACATAAAAGTGCACACCCCTACTGGTTGAGCTTATTGATGTATTATTTTCCAGCTGTTTCCCTTCAGAATCTATCTTTGAAGTTCTTTTGTTCAAGAAGACCAGAGCTGGAACATCCAAGGAGACTAATTCTGTTCACCTACTGCCTGCTGAATACTGTAGTTTCTAATATCAGATCTCTGTCCATTTGTTCTTGTGCACTGTGGCTAGCTGATTTGTCTTCTATTTGCTGTTTCTCACACTTCTTCTTTTGTGTCCTGACCAAACCCTGGACTGTCAAAATGAAGCCATTCTTTTTGCTTTGTAACTGGCCAAACGTAAGTCCACATTGGTACATGTTTCTGGTGGTAATCGGTAGACCAGTAAATAAGTCGGATTCTGTATCTCTCCAGATTCACACCATGTGTTGTTGTCTATCAGCAGTCCCCACTTGAGCATGTTGGTCTTGCATTTAGGGACTCTAACCCTCAGCCTATTCAGGGGCATCCAAATGGCTTAGGGAAGGTTGAGATCCTCAACTATGTCCTCCTTTAATGTTCTTCCTTGCTCAGGGAGCTCCTTCCTCCATCTTCTAATTTGGCTTTGCTCCTGTATACCCTCAAGAATGTTTGTTCTTGTGATAAAGCTTGTCTTGAATCTGAGCTGGTGTCAAGGGTCATTTTCTTGCTTAGTTCTCTCAGCATCTGCTGCTATGTCTCTTCTGATGTTAGGTGAAGAGGGTTTACAACAAGAGGGTATACAGTATTTTCTCGACTGAGAAACAGAGAGGCATACGAACCCATGATGTTGAAGGTAATGTTAATAGGTGTTCTAGAGCTAAGAATGGGAACATTGACCTAGTTTTGTTGTGAACATCTCTATCACAATGTCTGTGCTGATCAGTTATCCTGCTATATGCAAGTGTCCTATTGAGACAGAAATGGGGAACATCATTGTTCAGGAGGGGCTGTAGATCCAGAATGATCCATTTGTGTGTGTGTGTGTGTGGGGGGGTTACCTGGAAAAATGTAGAATACAATAAGCAGCATTGTGTTGTTACTGGTTCCAAATTTGTCTTGTTGAAGACAAAGCTTATTAAATAGGCTTATTAATTAGTGAATTTGGCTATTGATTTCAAGTATAAAATGTTGCTTATCTGTCCACTGTGTTGTTGTATAGTGATATATAAATGTGAACTTATTGCCCTGGCTGGACTAGTTTGAAGTTTATGGTGGGATGTATACCTAATTGATACTCATGCTATGATTATATTGTTACCTATAAATTATGCCTATGCTGACCATCTATTCATTAAATCATTCTAAGCTGTTTATGTTATGAAAGATGGAGGAAAAGAAAAATAAACATTTCAACTTTCATTGTATTGTCCCCCAACTGACACCTTTGGATCTCCAGATGTAACTATCCTAAATCTAGAAAAAGCAAAATTAATTTTGCCTTTGGTAAGTCTTCTTCTTTTACATATTCAGTATAATTTTATCTTGATTTTAATCAGTTTGTCTAGGATAGATGTTGTTAACTTAAAAATTAGGGCTTGGTTTGTTTCCTGGTGGAGAATTAATTAACCCCAAAAACTGACACCGAGGCATGGTTTTGATCAAAACAAAATTGGTTTATTGGTATTAAGGGTTCTAATTTACATTGGCCGGCTATAAACTAGAAGTCTCTACCTCACCCGTTTTGAAGAGAACCACCCTCGTGAACCCATCCACGCTATTCTGTGAATGAGCTGAAGTCCCTCCTACTCCCCAACATTTTTATACACTTAAACAAGTAACGGCAGGTACAAATGTTGTTTACTGAAAGTGGGGCCATTAAAAGAGTCTTTACACTTCTTAATTAAACAGTACAAAAGTAATTTCCGAAGTTACACATTGACATTTTTACAAATACAAAGATTAATGGCGAAATGTTGTAAGAGTCTTTGCTTTCTGGATGAAGAAATCTACTTTAGGCAAGTTCTGATACAAAGTGTCCCTTTTCAGTCAAATTGCTTCTGAGCCTGTGAATGAATGAAGAGGAGCGCCTTTGCTTTTCAGCCAGGAAAACTGGTTATACTGAGTCCACACCCTTTGTCACACCTCCGGGGAAACTCTTGAGGCTCAGAGAATGGGGACAAAAGAGAGACAATTAGTTTTACATTCTTATTTGGAGGGGAGAAGTCAGATTTCTATTGACTTTAATTGCTTGCATTCCTTGCCAGAGTATGTGACCCACTTGGAATAATCAATATTCTTTACCAATGCTCTTAGGCAGGTTTTTATATCAATTCTTATAAAATTTTAGTTCTATTTTCCCCTTTTAATTAAGCCCCTTTGCAGAGGTTTATATCAAACCTTGTATTATTTTATTTCATATGTTATCTATTAAGCGTTGGCTTCTCCCCATATATTCATGCCTTGGTCCATGTGTATGTAGTGGTTCTTTGATTGTGACTTCATTCAAAAGAAATAAAATGAAACAGTGATGTTTGATCTTAAAATTTAGGTAACAATGTTAAAAAATATCTGCAGCTCCCTGGCTCACCCCAAATTTCTTTCTAAGCAATTTCTAACAGAAAATCTGTTGTTTAGTTTGATAATTCACACCTAGGATAGGTCATGAAATCAATGGAACTTAATTAGGAGTTTTCTTCCCCACCAAAACAATCTTCAGTGATTCAATGGGCCCATTATGGATGCAACTTACTTTGATCCTATATGTTTCACTTCTTCAGATGATATTCATCATCATCACTGTCATCATTACTGTCAGTGACACTATTTTTACTTAATTGCTTTAAATCCTTTTTACTGCATTCCTTCGTTATATTATTTTATTCTTCTAGCTATAAAGTTTATTATATTTGTTATTTGTAAATGTTTTGAGGCCTTTACATGCAAAGTGGTGTAGAATACTATAAAATAAAATATATTGTAGTTAAGGTGCTGAATGTGACAACTGGAGGGTTCGCAGGTCAGCAGTTCGAAACCCAAGTGTTGCATGACAGTGAATTCCAATATCTGCCCCAGCTCCTGCCAACCTAGCAGTTCAAAAGCAAGAAGTTACAAGTAGATAAATAGGGGCCCCTTTCGTGGGAAGGTAAACAGTGTTCTGTGCACTCTGGTGTCTAGTCATGTCTACCACATAACCACGGAAACGTTTGCAGATGCAGACAGTGCTGGCTCTTTGGCTACAAATGAAGATGAGCACCAATCCCTAGAGTCAGATGTGACTGGCTTTCGAGCAAGAGCAACCAATCATCACAACAGTAAATGAGTAAAATATAAATCTAGCATATTATTTATTTTCAGTGTTGACCAATAATGTAGCTTGATACCAAATGTAAGTTGGTTCAGTTTCTCAATAAATAAATAAATTTCTACTTATGTTATGAACTATTTTATGAGTACTGTAGTTTAAAGATAAGTTTCTAAACTCAAATGTTTGGTGAACATGTATCTATATTTATATATATTTGTATCTATATTTGTTTTGTACTTAGAGCATTTGCATTGGACATTTTCTAATAACAAATAATTGTTCCAAAATACAACCCTTTGCAAGGGGAGAATTTGTTACAGTAATACCTCGGATAATGCTAAAATTTGGTTCCACAAGTCTTGGTGTTATCCGATTTTTAGTGTTATCCAATCCATGTTAAAATCCTATGGGATGGATTGGATAATGTTAAAGCTCCATAGAGATACATTGTAACCGCACAGGCTTTAGTGGTTGTTATCCGATCTATCCCATAGGACCTTAATGTTATTCGATCCAATTCTCCTCCCCAGATTACTTAACATTATGCGATTTTAGCATTATCCGAGGTAAACGTTATCTGAGATATTACTGTACTTCTTTAGAATCCGAAGTAATCCAAAACCTCCTTGGTATTCTCAGTTCAGATAGAAAGACTGATATTTTCATAAAGTTTTACTGTAAGAGGAACTTTTGCATTCATCATTAAAGTACATCTCAAGTTATCCATTATTACTGATAAGAAACCCCACTCTAGTCTTTTCACATGCCTCTTTATTCTGTTTATGCGGGAAGTGGATTGTAGAATGTAACCCCCAGTACTTATGGAATTTCTTGATTTCCAAGGAGACTTGCACAAAATATCATCATCAGCTTCTGGATGAATGAATTTAATGGTAGGTGGTAAAATATTGACTGTTTATTGGCAAATTCAGATAAGCATATGAGCCAAAATAGTGGTTAGCTGTGTGCCAAATGCTTCTAAAGCTTTTTAGATGCGTGTGTTATTGATTTTAGAATGGATTAAGATGAGTAAATTAATTTCCTGCTGACATTTAACTAATATTAATGTTTTCTTTCTTTCTGTCTGTCTTTTTTTGCCTGCTGCTTTTAAAAATATATATAATATGGCCAACAGCAATTAAAAGTGTTTACCCTATTCAGGAATCTATTCATGTCTTTAGCCATTTAATGTTCTGTTTACCCCTCTACGGCAACTCAAAACCAACCTGACTCCCTAATGGGGCCAATGGCTATGGGTGGAGGAGCCCCTTTAGGTGGGATGATGGCCCCTCAGTGGGGGAAATGTTGCTGGAAACCATTACATTGGGCCCAATGCCAAAAGAATGGAGGAGGAATCACTTTCTGATTCCCAATTGTCATGGAGATGGAAGAGGCCATGCCAGATGGACAGACTGTGAAGGCACACCTTGTTAATATCCTCAAGGCAGTGCCATTCCATTGCAGTCCCAGTGTTAAATTCTGCATGTCTCATTTCTTGTATGCCATAGGAGATGGATCTGTGATCATAGGGTGTGGGTCACTTCATGGCAAGCTGGGGTCCACCTTAAACAAATTCACACCAGTGACATTTTTCCTGCTTCAGGAAAAAAAAAATACATTTTTGGAGTTGCAGCCACCGCTGCCACCACCCTTTCTGTAATACTACCGGATAGTGCAGTGGTTTAGATATCTAGCTGTGGAGCCAGATGTTGGCTGTTTCAATTCCCTACTGTGCTTCCTTGGACAAGAGCCAGCCTATGTAGTCATGGGCAAACTGTATGGAAGAAAAGAATAATAAGCCACTTCTAAGTGGTTTCAAAAATTCCAGGCAAGAGTCACCATAGGTCAAAATTGACCTGATGACACGCAATGATTGTTATTTATTTTCTTCCTGCATTTATATAATTTGTATTGGTATCACACCTCATCATAGCCACCTCTCAAAATGTAATCAAGAATTGCTACCTCTTGTTTCCTTGAATAATATTGGGCTATTTTAAAGCTTTAGCAAATGTCATATTGCAGAATACAGTAAAACCTCGAATAACATTAAAACCTGGTTCCACAAGTCTTGGTGTTATCCGATTTTTAGTGTTATCCGATGCATGTTAAAATCCTATGGGATCCATAGAGATACATTGTAACCACACAGGCTTTAGCGGTTGTTATCCGATGCATCCCATAGGATCTTAATGTTATCCGATGCAATTCTTCCCCCCAGATTGCTTAATGTTATGCGATTTTAGTGTTATTCGATACTAATGTTATCTGAGGTATTACTGTATTATTGTTGTTCACAGAGCCTTAATATCGGGTGGGGAGGTTATTGAAATAATCCTTTATGACAGTCTTTTCTTCTATCCCAGCTTCCCTATTTTTTCTCTAATTTAGTATTCTCTAATTACCAGCAGAGAGTAGAGTAGGTTACCTTTTTTAAACGCTCTTGTACAGAGGACAGACTTCTAGAACACTAATCTCACACCACCTTTCTAAGGCATGGGTGGAGATATAACAACAAACATTGCCCTGATATTTTCTGCTTACAGTTGTGGTCACATGGGGATTGAAAACCCATCTACAGTTAGTGTTATAAATACATAATTGAAACTCTACCAACTTTATTTGCATGTGTGTGCATGTGTGTGCATCTGCCTATGTATGCATGTGTGTCCATGCACATGTGGATATTGTGTGTAACACAGACATAGTTTCTATTCTACCCTATTGTATTGTTACAAATGTGTCACATCTTTGGATTACAAGAACAGAGTGGATCAAGGGTACTTGTGTGATTCTGAGTTGACTACAGGGCAGAGCAAAATGCTGCTGTTCACCCCCAGCATACACCACTCTAACACAAGAAAAGATCTGCCATACACCACTCTAACACAACAAAAGATTTGCCATTCTCTACTCTAGGATCAAAGCTCACTGCAGATGGAGATTGCAGCCATGAAATAAAAAGGCGACTGGTTCTTGGGAGGAAAGCAATGAGAAACCTGGGGGACATGGTGAAAAGTAGAAACATCATATTGCAAACAAAAATTCGTCTAGTCAAAGCAATGGTATTCCCTGTGGCAATGTATGGTTGTGAGAGCTGGACCATTAGGAAAGCTGAGCGCAAAAGAATAGATGCCTTTGAGATGTGATGCTGGAGGAGAGTTTTGAGAGTCTCCCATACAGCGAGGAGAACAAATAGGTCAATCTTAGAAGAAATCAACCCTGACTGCTTCCTTGAAGGTCAAATAGTAAAGATGAAGCTAAAGTACTTTGGACATCAAATGAGAAGAGAGGATTCACTTGAAAAAGGCTTGATGCTGGGAAAGATGGAGGGCAAAAGAAAAAGGAGGCGGCCAAAAATGAGATGGCTAGATGGTATTGTAGAGACAATGGGCACAGAACTGAGCGAGTTGAGGAGGATGGTGGAGGACAGAAGTGCCTGGTGGACAGTGGTCCATAGGGTTGCAAAGGGTCAGAATTGACTGTGCGACTGAACAACAACAACAACAAAAACTCTATACAGGACACAAATGACAATCTCTGTTCAAAAGAATGAATTGACATAAATATGACATCAGGATTGGCCATTTGCAAAAACTGTTTCTAGAATGCTTCAGTTTCAGAACAACTTCACTAGTGAGTGAAAAAACCCCACATACTACACAACAAGACTTGAAAGAGAAACAAGTAAGATAACGTATGTACAAGTGCTGGATACAATATCAATCAAGAGTTCTTAAGTCATTACTAAGTATGAAACGCTACATTGATTCTCATAGTTTGCCACTTGTGTCAACTGTCCTTTTGTTACCTTGTAGACTGATAATTGGCTTTATCTCCAGCCTGATAGTCTATTTCTTTACCAATACACCAATGCCACTTTCTCTATTATCTGTATCCCCACTTGGTCATGGTGCCATGTATAAATATCACAGTCATATAGTCTCAGACTGAGGAAGTACACTTGATCCTATAAAGTTCTTGTTAAACTAGAGCAGTTAATCTTTAAGATGCCATAATGTTTTATCTCTTGTTTTTATTTTGCTTGCAATGACTAACATGGTTATTTCTTCAAATACTACAAATAGCTGTAGTATTTACCACCTATTAGGCATTACTAAATGATAGTCAGTGATTAGAAATAAAGAGAAAGGAAATTCAAGAAGAAGGGAAGTGACATTTGAATCCCTCGCTGTAGCCAAATATCCTCCCTGGGATTCCAGCCACTGAGGTGCTAAGGACTACTCAGGCTGAGGTAACTCTATGACAGGGGTTCCCAACCTTTTCACACTGGGGGTTAGGTCACACTCTCTCAGTCAGCTTCAAGGACCAGATGGCCTAATTCTCACTCTCTTACTTGTTAAATAAGATTACTCTTGGTCTCTGAGAGTGAATCATAACCCTAATTTTAATCTGAGGCAGAAAGTGTG
The DNA here is from genome assembly GCA_030440675.1 of Furcifer pardalis. Classification (NCBI taxonomy): domain Eukaryota; kingdom Metazoa; phylum Chordata; class Lepidosauria; order Squamata; family Chamaeleonidae; genus Furcifer; species Furcifer pardalis. The sequence continues at coordinate 26,881,832 of CP126892.1, forward strand.
ACTCAGTTATTGGAGTTCTATGAAACATTGGTCCTAGATACTCAATGTCTTAATGATAAGTATAAATATAATTTCTTAATTACATAAGAAGAAAATAAACCTTTTACTCTATAACTGTTGGGTGGTTTGAAAAGCTGTTTATCATAGCAATAGATTTTTCCTTTCCTTTCCTTTCTAGATGAGTTATATGTTTCTTTTTGGGGTAACAGTGAGTAGTACTTTTGAAGGAAAGGAGGAAGTGGAACATGGATTCATAAGATTTAAAAACGCTGTTGCTGAATGTATTCAAAATCATACAGCAAAGATTGCTCTGCTTCCAGAGCATTTGTAATGACATTTTTAAAAAAAAATGCATAAGAACACTTCACAGCATAGTCATATTATTGTTATTATTAAGGAGATAATTTTATGCCCACAAATGAACTCCTGGCATCAAAGCTCATGGCTTTTCCTGCCAGTCACTGACTATGGAAAACATTGGCCAGCAATGCAGGTGTTCCTAAGGGATAATTTCAAGTGACCTGAGAAATGCAGGGAATACCAAAGAAGACAGGTTTAGGATGCTGATGAGTGTTGATGTGGAAGACAGTATGGAGCCTAACAGGCAGAAAGAAAACACCTCGGATTCTCAGGCCTTAAAAATAATGCAAGGGGATCTTGAGAGAAGAAAAACATAGTTTGATATTCTGAGAACCAGAAATAACAAAATGTGTTAGCATCATTTTCTGTATATGACCCACACTATGTGGCTAAAAAGGGTGACTTTGGGGGTGGGGTGGAGAAGAGCAATAATATTTAAAACATTTTTTAATTTAAAAAATCTTGTCATCATAGTCAGCTGCAACTTGTATCCGAGAATGCATTTTTCACCCTGAAGTAGAGAAAAATGCCATTCTCATGAATTTGTGGATCCCAGCTCACCATGAAGTGACCCACACACTATGATCAAAGGTTCATATGATCAAAGTATTAAAAATATTTTCAATATGTTTAATAAAGAAGGTTCAACAGTTCTTGGAAGAGAGCTTTGATATTACAACATGTCTTGTGTTTTTTTATTACAGTGGCCAGAATTCCCTAAACAGCTACTTGGGATTAGATACCTTCAGAAAATCCAACCCATTATAAAAATGTACAGTATTTGTGTCTCAATAGATTAGCTGCAACACATGAACATTGAGAAACAAAAAACCTAATCCGTGTTCTTGACCAATTCTAAACAAAAGTAATTCCTAGGGTATTTCTAAAGGATTTATAATCCTTATTCCATGTGAGCTCTTTGAGCTGTAACACATTTTAAATTGAAACTATCACCACATAAGTATTTTTGAAAAAAAATTACTTTATTGATACAAATAAAAAACAATATAATTTAAATAAACATTTTTAATTTAGTTATTTTTTCCCATGTGTCATGAAACACACCACTCAGCCTAGCTTGCCAACATGTGTCCTACCTTGTCTATATTCCTTCACCCAGAGGTTGAAGGCTTCCTCAGAAATTACACAACCAGGCTAAGGTCAATGGTGAGCTTAGAGTGGTTTTCCTTTTATAAAATCTTGTCACCACCACTTCATTTACTTTATGAAAGTCAAAATATTTACTAACATATTTATCCTGGTAGCGTGTAGCCAAAATGGTCAAGGACTAGTTGTACTACAAGATTCCCCTTAGCCAAATCCAATTCCAGAAGCCATAATAGATTTTATAAATTTTATGGGGGGAAAAAACCAGAATGAAAGGGAAGGGGAATTAGCTTAAATGTGGGGGGAAGTTGTACATTTCCACAAAAAGAGTTACAGATTGAAATGCTCAACAAGCATGCTACCAACTAATAAAAGCTATCTCTTGGCATCTATACTTTCATTCCTTTAAGCCCTTTAGATTCTTAGGATGATAGAAAGGATTCCCAAGGCTTTTATAAGACATCCTATCTAGACCTTCCAGAGAACTGGATAAACGACTTATTTTGTCCCCTGGATTTTTAGTTGAGATACAACAAAAGAAATGCACTACCTTTCTTCCTAGTTTAGTAGTGTTCTAGAATTTTCACTCCTCTCATATATATATTTTTAAAATGCATGGAATCATCATTACACTGAGGAGTGAGTGTTTGTGTGAATGTGGGATGATAATCCAACACTATTGTCAGGACGTCGATTGCATAGGTCGAAATAGTGCTAGAGTTTATTCTTTCCTAATTTAAATCAAAACCACCCTTGCTCACATGATCTTTGTCAAGAGCATATGCTGTCCAAAATAATGAACTCAAAAGAGTGGTGAGCTATTGTTTCTAAACTCTCCAATCTACACCATTTCATCCACATCCCTTGTTGCCCGTAATATGTTCAGCAGGTAAGGATTTGAGAGTGAGAGTGCGAGAGAGACAGAGAGATCCATCCTTCTTTTCCAAAATGATATATTTATTGTATTTCTGCCATGTACATAGTGAACTAAAATTATTAAATAGGTTTTGAGTTCACAAGATGAAAATGCCAATATTTTCAGTGATTCCATGATTATAAATCCTCAGGCTCAAAATGGTGGTTTTAGCTTCACTGTAAAAAACAGAAAAGACAGACCCTGCCCTCTATCACTGATGGAATAGTAATTAGCTGTCAAGTTGAAATGCAGTGGTGGTATATTCCACCACCACAAGAAGTGTATAATAGAGATCTTTCCTTCCTTCCTTCCCTCCTTCCACTTCAGACAACACTATAATATAGTTTGAGATTAAGTAACAGGTAATCTATGGGCCAAGGACCATGGTGGCCTTAGTGGTTAAGATGCTGAACTTGACGCTTGGAAGGTCAGAAGATCAGCAGTTCGCGACCTGGGTGCTGTGTGATGGAGTGAGCACCCATCATCTGTCCCAGCTCCTGCAAACTTGGCAGTTCAAAAGCAAGAAATTTCAGGTAGATAAATAGGTATCACTTCACCCGGAAAGGTAACAGTGTTCTGTGCTCTCTGGTTATGCCTGCCACATGACCATGGAAATGTCTGCAAGTGCAGACAGCACTGGCACTCTGACTGTAAACGGAGATGAGCACCATCCCTAGAGTTGAACACAAGTGGCTTTTGAGCAAGGGAGACCTTTACTTTTACCTTTACTGAACTATGGGCCAAATATTGTCCTTGAGGGAACTTTTTTTGATTAGTCTGCCAAACTTGAATCAAGACACGTTTGTTGTTTAGTCGCATAGTCTTTTTGTGGTTCAGTCGCACAGTAGATTCCGACCCTCTGCGACCCCATGGAGCACTGTCCGCCAGGCACTCCTGTCCTCCACCATCCTCCTCAACGCACTCAGTTCTGTGCCCATTCTGTCTACAATACCATCTAGCTATCTCATTTTTGGCTGCCCCCTTTTTCTTTTGACTTCCACCCTTCCCAGCATCAAGGCTTTCTTAAGCGAATCCTCTCTTCTCCTTTGATGTCCAAAGTACTTTAGCTTCATCTTTACTATTTGACCTTCTAAGGAGCAGTCAGGGTTGGTTTCTTCTAAGATCAACCTATTTGTTTTCCTCGCTGTCTAGGGGACTCTCAAAACTCTCCTATAAATATGGTCAGAAAGAAAATAATTAAATCTTTCTTGTTTTGTATGTAAAGTTAAAGGTAATGGTTTCCCTTGCTCGAAAGCCAGTCATATCCAACTCTAGGAGTCAGTGCTCATCTCTGTTTCTGAGCCGAAGAGCCAGCACTGTCTGCTTCTGCAGACGTTTCCTGCCAACCTAGCAATTCGAAAGCAAGAAAGATAAATAGGGACCACTTTGGTGGGAAGATAACAGTGTTCCATGTGCTCTGGTTTTGTATGTACTGTAGTATATATTTAAATATATTCACTGGAATATTTTCCTTCATCTCTCTTTTTTTAACATCTGAGTCATACTTTGTACACTGACTCTTTTGAGAAGCCTTGCTAGCAACTGTGAAGCCCTTTAGAAATGGTGAATCTATGAGGAGCGTGGCCTCTCTTGGACAGGAAGAAGGGTTTCATTTTTCAGAGTTTTAAATTTCCAACCCATAGGTTTCTGTTTAGAGAACAGAGTGACCCCAGCACACAAATACCCATGGATGTGCAGAGATAAAAGAAACAAGATAATGGCCAAGCCTGCTATTCATGCCGTGGGTAGGAAAGAATGCCAGTGGCATTAGGACTTGTCTATAAATCCAAAGTGTTATCCACCTGACAGTCTCAAGGGGCACATTTAGTGAGAGAATATAATATATGACCCAGGCTATCCACACCCACACTTCTTGATAGCACTTCCTGAGACACTGACAGCACATTTTTCAGCCACTATGATCAAGACAATTGGGTCTGGAGAGCTATTTTTATGGATCATCTGAGCAGTGTGTTGCATTCTCTATCTAAATGTATCCCTGAGGATGGTATGTGCCTGTTCCATAGAGATGGCTTTGAATTACTAAATTGGATGTCATTTTGCAGCCTTTTGAAGTTACTCGCATGATGGAAATGAATTTGGGTTCTCTGTGTGTGCTCTTGTGCATGCTAAAATCTGTCTATGCAAGTTTTTAATCTATAGATGTGCATTGAGAAATTACTGCGTATAATTGGTATTCTTGTGTCTCATTAAATTTCTTCTGACTTAATAGCGACACTAGGAATTAGTGACCTCTAGAAATCCTTTAGAAATGGTGAATGGTTGTGAGAGCTGGACCATTAAGAAAGCTGAGCGCAGAAGAATAGATGCCTTTGAGATGTGGTGCTGGAGGAGAGTTTTGAGAGTCCCCTGGACAGTGAGGAGAACAAATAGGTCAATCTTAGAAGAAATCAACCCTGACTGCTCCTTAGAAAGTAAAATAGTGAAGATGAAGCTAAAGTACTTTGGACATCAAATGAGAAGAGAGGAGAAAGCCTTGATGCTGGGAAAGGTGGAGGGCAAAAGAAAAAGGGGGTGGCCAAAAATGAGATGGGTAGATGGTATGGTAGACACAATGGGCACAGAACTGAGCGAGTTGAGGAGGATGGTGGAGGACAGAAGTGCCTGGCAGACAGTGGTCCATAGGGTCACAAAGGGTCAGAATCAACTATGCAACTGAACAACAACAACAACAAAAAGAAATTCCTGTCATCAAAAGCACTGCTAAACTTTGGCAGAGTCAAGTTCATGGCTTCCTATACTGATTCAATCCATTTTGTGTTAGATGCTCTGATTTTCCCACTGTTTCAATTTTTTTGTCTTTACTGTCTTTTCCAGTAGATCATGCCTTCTCATGATACAAGCAAAGTACTATAGTTTCAGCTCCTCCCCCTTGAATTCAGGCTTCAAAAGTCCCAGAACACATTGATATGTCTTTCTGTCATTCCACGGTATCTGTATTACACTTCTCTCATAACACAATGCAACATCTTGAATGAATCAGATTTGTCCCTGTCTGCTTTCTTCATTTACTTTGCACACTGATGTGCCAGTTGGACAACTGGGGATGCCATTGTGTAGATGACTGTAGGCCTGATTTCCAGCAAAATGTTCTTGCACTTCAGAATCTTTTCTTGTTTTTTTTTTGTGGCTCCCCTTCCCAGTGGCAGTCTTTTTCTGCAGTTGTGTCCATCAAACGTGGTAGCAAGACCTTGACCTGCATGCCTACTCAGTCTTTCGTCTTTGATAGACCTGTTCAAAGAGCCTGTTCTGCCTTCTTAAGATTCTTTATCTTTAAAAAAGAAATACCAGCAATAGAAGATGCCTTAAAATAGAAGACTGTCCTTTGTAAATTATAGTCCCTCTGATGATCTAAGTTAAGGGTGGCCAAACTACAGCCCACAGGCCAGAGCAAGCCCACAGTGCCAAATCATCCAGCCCTTGCCATCCTCACCACTACTGGAAGTGGAAGTAAAACACACCTACACATGCATATAATGCTGCTGTAAATGCACCGGTGGGTTTCAAAAACTTGTTTACGACAGTCGTGGATGTGTTTTATGCAGTGGTGGAATTCATTTTTTTAAACTACCTACTCTGTGAGAGTGGTATGTTGGGCGTGGCCAGGGGGAAAGCCCTGCATTGCACCTGAATTGTTGCTGTTGTTCAGTCGCACAGTCGATTCCGACCCTTTGCGACCCCATGGACCACTGTCCGCCAGGCACTTCTGTCCTCCACTATCCTCCTCAACTCGCTCAGCTCTGTGCCCATTGTGTCTACAATAGCATCTAGCCATCTCATTTTGGGCTACCCCCTTCTTCTTTTGCCCTCCACCTTTCCCAGCATCAAGACTTTCTCAAGAGAATCCTCTCTTCTCACCTGAATTAGGACTACAGTAAAACACCGGATAACGCTAAAACTTGGTTACACAAGTCTTGGTGTTAACTGATTTTTAGTGTTAGCCGATCCATGTTAAAATCCTATGGGATGGATCGGATAACGTTAAAGCTCCATAGAGATACTGTAAATTGTAACCGCACAGGCTTTAGCAGTTGTTATCCAATCCATCCCATAGGACCTTAACATTATTCGATCCAATTCTCCTCCCCAGCGTTATCTGATCCAATAGTTATCCGGTGTTTTACTGTACTTTATTTCAAAACTTGGATGGGAGGGCCAGCTGGAATTTCTGCTACCGTTTCTGGCAAACTAGTACAAAACCTGCTAAATCCCACCAGTTCTTTTATATTGGAAGGATGTATGTGACCAGCCTGCTCAACTACATGACCAGCCCATGGCATGAAAAATTTGGCTACTCCTGGTCTAAATTGTGGGGTGGTTAAATTCACACCACCATCTCAATCTAAGGAGACTAATACTATTGAGGGATATTCCTTTCTTAAATCTGATAGGAAACTGAAGTCTGTGCCATTTAGACAAGACTTCTCAGGTTCTAGAGATTAATGCTGTAGAGGTATGATTTTGAAAATGGTAAAAAAAAAGAAAGGAACATAATTATCTTATTTCCTTTACCATATGTTTTCCTCCATAATAGACATATGGTTTTAGGATTGTGATCTGGATGGCTTCTGGAAAATTTAACACATTTTAGTGCACATGGTGTTAAGACATAAGGTACTTTCACCTAGGGAGGATTATTTTATTTTAATTATAATATAATCTTCAGTCAAAAATCTGTGGGAAACATGACAGTTATTGCAAGTGTCATATTAAAACAAAAAACCAACAACACACCTTTCACTATCTCTCAGTTTGCAAGCCCAGGCAAGATAATCCAGAATGCCCTCTGGGCCTAGGGCCCCATAAATTTGATGCACCTGTATTACAAGTCATTATCATTTGTATTGGGAAAAGTTGGAAGTTGGTAATGGATCTAAAAAGGCTGCTGCCCGGATTGGCTGCAGTGGCATAGTTCTGGTGTAGCATACAGTTTCTTTTTGTCATCTGATCTCTACATCTCAGCACAACAGTGTGTTAGTCATGTAACCTGAACCACCAAGAGGCATGTGTGTGCACACTCAGGCATGTATCAAGGGGGGGGGGGGCTTGTTTTCTCTTATGGCAGTTCTCCCAAGTTGAGCATGCCCACTCTAAGTTTCCCCTTTCCCTTCGCTTCCCTTCCATCTCCACCGACCCAGTTGGAGAGGGGATTTCATTGCCTGGGATAAGGCAGCAAGCCCATATCTCTTTCCATTCACAAACCACATCTATAGTGTTTATATCAAGAACAACTTAGAACATGAGTCTTATAATTGTGAAGAGTAAAGATTTTCAGCTGGTGCAAAAGCTCCAGTCTGGTTTTCCTAAGGACCAAAATTACATTTTTCTTTTTGTTGTTGTTGTTGTTCAGTCGCACAGTCGATTCCAACCCTCTGCGACCCCATGGACCACTGTCCACCAGGCACTCCTGTCCTCCACCATCCCCCTCAACTCACTCAGCTCTGTGCCCATTGTCTCTACAATACCATCTAGCCATCTCATCTTGGGCCGTCCCCTTCTTCTTTTCCCCTCGACCCTTCCAAGCATCAAGGCTTTCTCAAGTGAATCCTCTCTTCTCATTTGATGTCCAAAGTACTTTAGCTTCATCTTTATTATTTGACCTTCCAAGGAGCAGTCAGGGCTGATTTCTTCTAAGATTGACCTATTTGTTCTCCTCGCTGTCCAGGGGACTCTCAAAACTCTCCTCCAACACCACATCTCAAAGGCGTCTATTCTTCTGCGCTCAGCTTTCCTAATGGTCCAACTCTCACAACCATACATTGCCACAGGGAATACCATTGCTTTGACTATGCAAATTTTTGTTTGCAATGTGATGTCTCTACTTTTCACTATGCTCCCCAGGTTTCTCATTGCTTGCCTCCAAAGAATCAGTCGCCTTTTTATTTCATGGCTGCAACAGTTTAAGAACTAATTGGACATAGGCCCATATGTTTCCTTACATTTGGGTAAGGATACTATGGCTGTCCAGATACCTAACTACAATAAGGGCAGCTGGCAGTCTAGGTATTAGGGGATAGGAGTTGGGGGTGTCGTATCTCAAATCACAGTTTTAGAGTGAGACATTCTCTGATCATTGGTCATGCTGACATGAGCTGGAAAAATTAGGGTATCTGAGGGGCATTAGATGCTTCACTGGCTTGTGGGAATTGTGTTCTGAATTTTGTTTGAATTATAAAACTGATTCTGATAATGGTATGTTGTACAGGGTGTGGCAGCATAACTTCCTTTTTTAAAATGCACACAATTCAATGTTGTAGCAGAGCGCTAGTGGTCTCGTTCGAGAGGCAGGAGTATAAAGTTTTGTCCCAACACAGTTCAGTCACCATCATACATTGGAATAGAGTGGAGCGTGCGTTTGCCACTGAGGCCTACTTTTCGAGCAGTTGTTCAGTGATCGTAAACCAGCATACAGCCTGCTATGCAGGAAAGAGTCATGACAAATGTCAGAAATCGGTTTACTCAGTGTATGGAGAATGGGGGACATCACCTACCTGATTTGATCTTCAAAACTGTGTAAAACAAAACTTTAGGTATGTGCCTACATTATAAAAATAAATAAATAAATAAATAAATAAAAATTTTCTGATTCATACAATGGGTTTTATTAAGTTTTGAAAACAGGAAGTTATGCTGCCGCACCCTGTATAGACATTTTGATGAGGTTGCAAAATCATAGGGTGGAAATAGTAGCATAGGGTGGGTTTCAGTTGTCCGGGGCCACAGGCCAAACTCGTGGGCCCCCAAAATTTTTACTACCCCACCGTGGGCAGAGCCCACATCGTGGGTGGAGCCAATGTCATGATGTCATGACATAATGACATCATGATGTCATGGGCAGAGTCAATATCATGACATCATGATGTGGGTGGAGCCAAAGAAAAAAATAAAAAATAAAATAAATAAAAATTCACATTAAAATTAAAATAAATACACACAATACATAGCACACAAATCAACCCACCTACCCACCCCAAACACAAGCCCATCACTTACCTGGCCTGGGATCAGGGAGCAGACACTAGGCAGGCAGGCTGGCAGGCACTAGGCAGGCAGGCAGGAACCGCGGTTCAACAGATCGTCTTACAGTAAGAATAAACTGTTGTAAATAAATTCATTTCTGTATTGATATATTTAATGTGAAAGTTTTTATAGCTGTCATGTTTTTTTTAAAAAAAATAAGGCTATTTTGTAGATAACCAGCCCATTTTTGTCAAGTACACTTCTGTCTCGGTTTTGTGGGAGAGAATTATGGCAACTCTATTTGGACTTCAAATTCCAGAAGCCTAAGTCAATTCCCCAAAGCACTGATCAGCCAATGTACTGACCGAGGCTTCTGGGAATTGAAGTCCACTGGTATTCCATGAAACATAGTTTGGGAAATGCTACATAATCAATTGTTTTTACAGGATATTCATTGATAAAGTAGTAAACCTTCCCTATTGCTGCCAACTCATCATGTTGGTTTTTGTTTAAGTTTAACTCATATAAATGCTAGATCTAAAATAAGGGATCTGTGGGGGAAGACATTCCCTCCCTTTAGTTTTTTGGAATAGTAGCCATGTTAGTCTGTGGTTCAGGCATCTCAGAAAACAAAACAAAACAAAACAAAACAAACAAAATAAAGTACCGGTGAAATAAAAATAAAAAACACAGTAGCACTTTAAAGACTAACTGCTATATTTTCACTGTTAGCTTTCGTGGATCAAGTGGATCAAGTCCACTGCTTGTCTGATGAAGTGGACTTGATCCACGAAAGCTAACAGTGAAAATATAGCAGTTAGTCTTTAAAGTGCTACGGTGTTTTTTATTTTTATTTTACCGATACTTTATTTTGTTTATTTTGTTTTGTTTTCTGAGATGCCTCTCTTTAGTGTGTCTTGATTCTTTGATCCACCCTGTGGTTGCCCTAGAAACATGCAACATATTTAGATTGCATTTACACATTTATTCAAAGGTACTGTACATCCCTATTCAGCACCAGGTGAGTGCCCAGGGCAGCCACCAAAGTAAGGTACATGTGAAGCTAGCCTTAAAATAATAATATATTTTAGCTGAATTTAAAACAAAAAAGAAAAATGTATAACTCAAGCACATTCTGCATTTTATTAAAACACAATATATTTGCAATCCAACAGTACTCTACGAAATGATGCAAATAAGCTGTGAAAATTTATCTAAAGGATTTACTTGCTTATGAATGCACTCCAAATGTTAGCAAAAATACAACTATTCATTCACTCACATGGGTTTACTTATGAAACATTTTTACACCACCCTTCATTTTGTCTGGAATTCATATGACATACTGTCTCTGCAATCTTGCAGATAATCAGGAGGGGAAAAGCAGCATGAGAATTTAAAAAGGAAAAGACAGAAATGAAATATGACATAAGGGAGGGGAAGAGAAATATTATAGGCAGGAGCTCAGGCAAAGAAGGCTCCCAGGGTGAAAATATGGGATATTTAGCATAGTCTTGGAGAAAGTGGAAGGTATGGCAGGCATGTGCCACCATTCTGGTTGGTCATTGTTTCTATTTTTTGAGGTTTTTCACATACATTGGCAACACCACCTGCCATACCATATCACTTATTAATCAAAAGATTCTGCAAAAAACCTAGCAACTTTGGGATAATGTAGGGCGATTTTTTGGGGGGTGTTCATTGGTGCATTCATGCTTTGGTGATTTTTCTTTCTGTACATATTTGATGAGTCTTTGCCAAAATGTACAATTTTATTCATAATAAGAATAGGAAGAAAGTTTAGGAACTTGAAAGTAAAAGATGGAAGAAACTGAAATGGTTAGATTTGTCCACTACGGCCAGTCATTTTGAGTACTTAAAAGTTTGGATATGAATGTACTAGTGCTGAAATAGAATTTCTACTACTTTTCTCCTTGTGAGAATGTCAGTGGTGGGATTCAAAATTTTTGACTACCTATTCTGTGGGTATGTAATGGTGGGCATGGCAAGGGCAAAAGCCCTGTGATGCACCTGAATTAGGACTACAGTTGTACCTCGCATAAAGAGCATCATGTGTTCCACAGGGTTGCTCTTTAAGCAAAACACCATTGTAAGTGACCAGTTGTGACTTCTGGTGGGGGAGATTGCAAACCCCAATTTATCTGTTAAGCGAGTTTTGGTTGGTTTTATTTGTTAAGCGACGTGACCATTCAGAGAAAATTCTGCTCTTTAAGGGAGTTACTCTCTAAGTGAGGCACTCTTTATGTGAGGTTTTACTGTACTTTATTTCAAAACTTGGATGGGTGGGGCCAGCCAGAATTTCTGCTACCAGTTCTGGTGAACTGGGGCAAACTTGCTGAATCCCACCACTGGGTATTGTCCATCTTTTAACAGCTACATGGCAGATTGGTTGGGAGTAGGAATTTCTATCATGTGTTCCATCATTTCCCTTCATTTGTTGTGCTTCATGAGAAAAATGAGGAGACTAGGCCAGGCATTAAAAAGTCATGAGATAAAATAGATTTTTGATTGGTGCTCAGGCTGAAAATGTGAACAGATCATCCAGCAAGGAGTAAAGATACTAGTTTGAGGCTTTCTTTTTGAAGTATTTCAGGATATGTCTGAAAGCTTCCACACATCTTTTCCCAACAACACTTGGGATAGAAGTAGATAAGTCTGTCAGCAATTCCATTTATAATCCCGTATGTCCTTCACACCCTTTTAAAAGCCTTTTTTTAAGAATTGGTTTTTAAAAGGTGCTTTAAAAGTAGGAGCCTATCAATTGTTGCATGCAACATTTTAAAAATACTTAAAATGTTGAGGTGATATGTGTGTAGCACTTTGAAGTCCAAAGAATGGAAAAGACATTATTCTTTAAGATATTAATAATCCTCCATAAACAGCTGTACATTAAGAAAGTTCCAGAGATGGAGGGGAATGCTTGCAACTCAAGGGCAAAATAGTTAATAAAACATATTTTTAAAAACCCTCATGCTTCTAAGTTAACATTAATGCTTTCATTTTGGTCTCTTGAGCAATCTTAGTCACAGCACACACCAATCCTGCATATCACACACAAACTACACCATGCTTTTACAGTGCTATAATTTTATCAATCAGTTTCTGCAGAAGCACAGTTGAGAGCATTTTATGTATCTTCCACTTGCAACTAACACATGGATGTTCTTTGTGCATTTGGAATCTGTCTATGCACACTCATGGCATAGTGTGTCGTATGAGTTCTTGCTCAATGTCTTGCCTCCCCCCCCCCCACACACACACACTGCAGATGATGATCAACCCTCATGTGATTGGAAACATTGACTGAAATTCAGTTGATGTAACTCCACCACATAAATTGTGATGAGGCCATCACCCTATGACAGTAGTACCCAAACATTTTTTTTGTGGGCCGGTCCTGCCCCCAACACACAGATGTGGGGGCTAGAGGTGGGCTACTCCCGCTGCTGACCGTTTTGATGTCAGCAGTGGTGGCGGCGGCAACCACACTTTGTCCGGGCTGCTCCGAGTAGTCTCTTGCTCAGTCTGATTCCCTCTGCAGCCTTTGCCAAAGCCGGTCGCTGCATCAGGGAAATTTTCAGAGCCTCCTGTGTTTCAATATTCATGGCACTGGAAGGGTAAACCTGGCACGCTGCAGTGACATCATTCTGGGCGTGCTAGGGGGCTCTCCTATTGCTGCAAACTTTGAAACACAGGAGGCTCCAAAAATTTCCCTGAGATGACAATCAGCTTTGGTAAAGCCTGCAGAGGGGATGGGACAAAGCAAGAGGCTGCTTGGGGCAGCCCAGACAAAGTGTGATCGCTGCTGCCACCACCACAGCTGCTCACGTCAGGTGGGGGCGAGAGGGGGCAGTCTACAGTGAGCCCGAGTACTCACCGTGGGCTGCATTAATAATATGCAGGGGCCTAATTGGGCCCATGGCCCATAGTTTGGCCACCCCTGTCTGATGATGTTAATATTTACTTTACTTTAATTTGAAAATTCCTACCCACTACCCTTTCAGTTTCCAAATCTCCCCAGGGATCCTTTTTGCCATTATGAAATCTTTTGACAAGGAAATATCATCAATATCTGACAATATCTGAAATTCATCACACCACTTCTGATTCCAGTGATGGCAATGTTGAAATTTTAAAGGATCTCTTCATTTCCTGAGACTTTCAATGACTCTTGCTCAGAGGACAAAAAAGATTCCCAGGAAGCCTCTGAATGTGCATGTAGGACATATGAAGATTTAAATAAAAATTAAATAAAAATTAACATCATAAATTGTACCCAGTGGAGTTGAGCAACATGATTTTATCCACTGTGTACAAGTTGTATATGTAGAGTTCTGTGCATGTAAATCCAATCAATGTGTAGAAGATGGGAGTTTTGAATATTAGATACACTGTAGTTTTGTTGTACATTCTACACACTAAATAGGAAGAAAGGTCCAGGAAACCTAATAATATGAAAATTGTCTTCTTCAAAAGAATCACATCTGTATTTATTTATTTATTTATTTATTTACTCCAATTTCTATACCGCCCTACTCGGTTGGGCCGACTCAGGGCGGTTCACAAGCACAGAGTAAACAGCAAATTTATAGACACATCATGTAAATATAAAAAGAGAGGAAAAAAATCAGTATCAACTGATGTTTTGTGTATATTATACTGTATGTTTTGTGTATATTATACCTGCAGCATAATTAGTAGATGGGGGAGAGTTGATCTTTATTAGGGCATATATCAGAAGTGGTGGTTAAATATCTTATCTCCACTCCACAATACAGATTGTGTTGACCTTTTTAAAAAGCATGAGAAGACCTACATAATCCATGGGTCACAAAATTCATGATAAAGAAATGCAGAACCAGTCCTTTGTTGTAATATATTCAGGCTATTCTGCTCTGGAAGGTTAGAAGTGAAGCATTCTGTACATGGATACATTGTCATGCCCGTGCAGATTCATGCAAACAAGATTCAACTAACCTTACAGTAGAGGTGGAAAGAAGGTGAGATCTCTCAGTAGATATCCCCACAAGGTGCAGCAGATGGACAAGGACTTCTGCTTAATAAAAATAGAAGCAAGGGAATGGTGCCTTATCAATTCATAACTTGCACTCTCTCTCTTTTTTAATGGTCTGTCAAACTTGATGCTAACTTGTGGCAACCCTTGCCAGAGTTTCCAATTATACAATACTCAGAAGAGGTTTGTGAGTCTTTTTATTCTAGTGGAGCTGCAGGGAATGTGTAGTTTGCCCCAAACTACACAGACTGGTTGTCCTCCAAGGAAGCATCAGGAGAACAGCTTGCTGAGCAATGCAACTAAAATGAAGTGGTAAAATCTAGATGAATGAGAGAAGGCAGGTGAAGAATGTCAAAAATTTTATTTTGTTCATTTTGTCAATTGTAGTAATCCTGTTGGGATGTTATTTTGAGCTGGTGGAGTCCAGTATGAGGGAGCATCTGTCAGGAAGCTTTTTACATTGCAGAGGAATTAGGGATGTATAACAAAGTAGATTGTATGATCAGATGGTGGTTTGGAGTTGGGTTGGTTCACTACTTTTACCAATGATCACATAGTATACAGGCAATTTCAAACCAGCCTGTCTCTAATCTATGTCACTTGCAACTTTTTTTGTTCCCTATCTAAATGTTTTGAGTGAATATAGGATTGTTCCATTTTGCTTCAATTCTAGAATGTATAATTCTTGGAATTGAACTAAACCTAAGCTGCTGTTTTTCTTAAACCACTTCACAATATTGGGTAATTGGCTTCCTCCTGCTTCTCTGTGGAGGGAGGAAAGGAAGATAAAAAGTGCATGTGTTTTTAAAAGTGTTGTAAGACAGTGCTGAATTGATAAGTGCATATACCATGCTTTCAACAGGAAACCAACCTCCCTTCTCTGCACAGTACCGTAGACATTACATCTACGTTTATAAATCAGAGTTCAAAGGACAGTGCAAAAAATCTTGATTTTTAAATGAAACCATTACGCTTTTGATGTATATTTATAGAAATACAACATCTGTATGACAGCTCATGAATTTTATCTACTCTCCAGAGGAACCTTAAGAGATTATTTCATTTTGGAAGAAGAATATGCCATGTGTAATTAAAATTATATTTACATTATTGTAGATATGGTACTTCCCATCTCAAGAAAACAGAGATTGCATCAAAATTAAATACACTCAACCGCCATGTTTAATTCCACTTACACAGATATGTCATCGTAAGGATAATTTTTAGACTCTTCTCCTTTTTCTTGGATTCAGTCAGACTCTTGTGACACTTAAACAAAAAAAACCTCCTATGTGGTGTTGTTTTTCCCTTTTAAAATGCTCAGAAAACCTATGAATATGGGTCAGGTTAATCTGAGGGAACTGACGAGTGATGCACAATTTCATTTAATGTGCAGAGACCTACACTCCTGGGGCTGGGGCACTTTAGAAATAAAAAATGAGGTGGGTGAAGTCATGTGATTTAACATAAAATGCTGAGGAAAATGTTGACACCCTCTCCCCAGGGCAACAGATTAAGGAGAAAGCTTCTATTTCATACTTCTCCCAGATGCACTTTGCTTAAAAATGTAGGAATATATGTGAGGAAACCTTCAAATCTATTTTGTCTTCTTCTAGGGGAAATAACTCACACCAGTCATTGTTTTTCTAGGGTAGAGATCAGAAAACTTGGCTCTTCAGGTGTTGTTGGACTTCGGTTACCAGAAGCCCAAATCAGTACACCTTCTGATCAGGGCTTTTGGGACTGAAGTCCAAGAACATCTGGAGAACCAAGTTTGCTGATCCCTATTCTATTTATTATTTATTTATTTATTTATTTATTACACTTGATACCCCGCCCCAATCGGGAGAACCCGACTCTGAGCACCTTACAAAACACTAAAAATAAAAGTAAAAGCATAAGAAACAGTTTACTCCAATAAAACATCAGTTAAAAGGTCATCAAAATATTACCACAAAAATTAAAAACAGTACACAGTCCCACTTCCAGACCCAGGTTGGCAGTCCTTTAAATAAGCCACCTGGTAAGAGAACTCGTATTCCCAGGTCCCCAAACCTGTCCTGCCAGCCAGGTTTTCAAGCCCTTCCGGAAGGGCAGGAGCTCTGTCTGAAGGCGCAGCTCGGTGGGCAGGAGGTTCCAGAGGGTCGGGGCGGACACGGAGAAGGCTCTCCTCCTAGTGCAGGCAAGGTGCGCCTCTCTCGCCGAAGGAACAACAAGGGAGCCTCTCCGATCCGCCCTGGTGGGACGGGCAGATGTTCTTGGGGTGACGCGGTCTCTTAGGTATCCTGGCCCACTACCATATAGGGCTTTAAAGGTAATAACCAGCACCTTGAATTGCACCCGGAGACATACTGGCAGCCAATGCAGCTCCCGGAGCAGCGGTGAGGCATGAGCATAACGCCCACACCCCACCACTACCCGGGCTGCCGCATTTTGAACCAGCTGGAGTCTCCGGATGGTCATCAGGGGCAGCCCCATGTAGAGCGCATTGCAGTAATCAAGTCTGGAGGTGACCAACGCATGTGTGACCATAAGCAGAGCATCCCGGTCCAGGAGTGGGCGTAACTAGCGTATTACACGAAGTTGTGCAAAAGCCCTCCTGGCCACGGCTGCCACCTGCTCTTCGAACAGTAGCCGTGAGTCCAGGAGGACCCCCAGATTACGCACCGGGTCTGTTTGGGGCAGGACTGCCCCATCCAGAACCAAAGGTGGAAGCTCCTTTGTTAACACGGGACCCCTTACCCACAGCCACTCAGTCTTGCCGGGATTCAGCTGTAGCCCGTTGTCCCCCATCCAGACCTTAACAGCCTTCAGACACCTGGAAAGGACTTCCACCGCACCGCTTGGGTCCCCACGGGCGGAGATGTATAACTGGGTATCATCTGCATATTGATGATACCTTACCCCGTGGGAACGGATGATCTCACCCAGCGGCTTCATATAGATGTTAAACAGGAGAGGAGAAAGTACCAAACCCTGAGGCACCCCGTATTGCAGGGGCCTAGGGCTGGAGAAATGAATTATAGGAGAAATGAAGACTGGTGAGTTGTTACCAGGATAGATTAGGAAAGCTGGACTGTGAGCCCATATCGGAGACAGAATTTTTTGTAAGGTGGCTGCTCTAAACTCAGAGTGAGGCCTCTCAGAACTCAGGGTAGTGCAGTGTTGAGAACATCTTCTCAAATAGCTCTATTGTCTGGCATAAATGACATATCAGTTGGGAGAAAGATGGCATAGAAATAATATAAATAATATAAATAAATAAATAAATAAAATAATATCCTCTTCCACTTGAGAAATAATTTTATTTTTGATAACAAAATATTTGTATGTGTGTGTGATTGTGTGAGTGAGTGTTTGTGTGCATGCATAGTTTGTTGGTTTGTTCAGATTTATATTGCTGCCCACTCGCTGAGGCGACCCAGGGCGGTTTACAGTCAAAACAGCAACAGTACAGTAAAAATCGTAAAATACAACCTCACAAAACAATGATATCTTAGTGCATTTATTAATATGGAAGAAGAAGAGTTACTTTCATGCCCTGATTTTGAAACTTTATGTATAATCATAGTTGTCTGTCACAGATTCTGTGTTCACAGAATTACAAGGGATATGAACAACGGCTTCATGGAAGAAGCTTGTTTTATTTCCCTTTTTTTACATTTTGAAAAAGAAGTGAACACAAAAAAATCAGATGAATTGTTTAAATGTGAAGGAGTAAGGATCTATTCTCAGAAATAAGTCCAATTGAGTTAAGTGGCTGTTACCTTATCAAGAGCTCTTAGAACTGCTGCATAATTTGCCACCTTAAAAGTAAACAATCTGGAGTATGTGTAGACAATGGAAAGGGTGACATTTTGTGAGTCTTCTCTAAAACTGAAAGTGAGCTGGAAATATATGGTGTGGATGGAGCTGGTGTACATGCACAGAGAGAGAGAGAGAGAGAGAGAGAGCAGGAGGGAAACACAGGTAGGTACTTGAATCTGGCAGGTTGCAGGAACACTGGATGTTACAATGTGGCTGGATCAGAATGTGGAGATAGATTAACCATGAAAGAAATGGTTTAGTCAGTTGTGAATTCCAGCTTTGATTAATATTTCAAGGTGAAAGGCAATAACATTAAAACCATTAGAGCAGATCCCCCCCCCCCCCGTGTACTCTTATCAGATTCTAGGAAGTCTGGGAAATCTTTACTTTAAAAAAAGCTGACACCAGCAGGATTATTTTTGAGTGAGGTCTTGTAATTTACACTTGTCTTTGACTCATCTCAAGACGAACTGGATAATGTTGAATGTTTGCAATTTGTCAAACATTTGAGCCATGTCAACCATTTTGGCATAGGTAGAAGGGTGCTATATTTTGCTTAGCATGCCAACTTGCTTAATAAGCCTTTCTTAGACAAATTCCAATAGAAGTCAAAGTGTGTGTCAGTGAATAGGTTTTCGAAAAACACTGGATTTGTTATGATCAAGTGAATACTGTCACACAGGAGGCTTTCTTCGATCTACTTGCATCTGCTTATAGCCCTCTTTAATGGCTCTTTTGTCTTTTTCCTTGGCCCTGGAAAGCTAAATCTGGTGTGATTAACACACAGTCTAGCCAGCAAAACAAGAGAAACATAAGACAAGCCAACACCTTTCTCCCTAAGGAGAAAACCATTATACTGTGGAAAAATTTTAATGATTGGTTGTGGAACAAGGTTTTCTGGATCATCTTTCTTTCCTAACATGTACTTATCATTCTCATTGTGCATCCAGCCTAGGGACGTTTTTCCCCCTTCATACAGATAAACCTCAGTTTAAGACTAAACTTGTTTGGAAAGCAGTCTGACATACAAAATTCTCAGCAGAGGACAAAGTCTAGCCAATGAAGTAATATTAGTTCTCTGCTACAAGAGGTCTGGACTATGTCTACAGGACAGTTTTCCATGTTTCTGGGCCAGTGATGTAGCCTGAAGTGAGGCATGCCTTGTGTGTTCTGAGGAGAAGCAGGTGTTTCTTCTCCTTTCCCATCATTCGCTGTCTGATTATGTTTGTTATTTATTTGTTACGTTCATGTACCACCTTTCTGCCAGTGAAATCTAGGAGCATGCATAATTCTTGTGCCCCCCCACTTTATTTTTACAACAGCCATGATAAATAAATTAGGCTGACTGAACATTCGTTCATTCATTCATTCATTCATTCATTCATATTTGTATGGTCATCTACTCACTGAAGCGATTATGGGCGGCTCACAATGCAATTGCACTTCACCTTACATAAAAGACCTGACATAACAATAAAAACCTTATATTTTATTTATTTATTGATTGATTGATTGATCAGATTTATACAACCACCCTTTTAATCTAAGTGACCCAGGGTGGCCCACAACATCAGTTAAAACCTATACCCAGTACTAATTAAAACTAAAGACTGTAAAACTATTTAAAGCATTTATAAAATCTCCCCAATTCCTTAAAAAAGGACACCCAGGCTGGCTAAATAAGCCAGCAGGACTGGGTTGTGATGCCAGTTGTACTCCACACCTGCTTCCCTTCAGGCTTTCCTGAAGGGAAGCAACTCTGCCTGGAGGTGCATTTCAAGTTGCAGGAGGTTCCATAGGGCCAGAACAGATACCAAGAAGGTTCCTCCCTCAGTCCCAGTATGATGTGCCTATCTGGCTGATGGGACCACTAGGGACCCCCTATGGTCTGCTCTCGTAGGACGGGTTGAAAACCTTGGGGTGACGCGGTCTCTTGAATATCCTGGCCCACTACCATGAAGGGCTTTAAAGGTCAAAAGCAACAAGTTAAATTGTATCCAGAGGCACGCTGGCAACCATTGCAGCTCCTGTAGCAGTGGTGAGGCATGGGCATAATGCCCGCACCCCATCACCACCCAGGCAGCCACATTCTGATCTAGCTGTAGCCTCCAAATGGTCATCAAGGGCAGCCCCATGTAGAGCACATTGCAATAATCCAGTCTGGAGGTGACCAGAGCATGGGTGAAAGTAGTCCCAGTCCAGGAGCGGGCATAATTGGCAGGTGACACAAAGTTGCACAAAAACCCTCCTGGCCATGACTGACACCTGCTCTTTCAGCAGTAGTCATGAGTCCAGGAGGACCCCAAATTATGCACCGGGTCTGTCTGGGATAGAAGAACCCCATCCAGAACCATGATTTTTGCAGTTGGTTTTGTAGCTGAGTGGGGACTTTAGCTCAGGACACTCAGTTCTAGAGTAGTACTCTAATCCAGGGGTCACCAACTTTTAAAAGTTTGGGGCCAGGTCATGCTCCCTCAGACAGTTGAGGAGGCTGGACTGGTGGTCCTCCTGCCATTTACAACTGCTGTAAACCCATTTATGGCTGTTGTAAATAAACCTGTAGCCAAGAGCTGGATGATTTGTCACCACTGGCCAGATCCAGCCCATGGGCTATAGGTTGCCTACCCCTACCCATTGGATCACTCTTGCTCTCATCAAAATGATTACTCTTATTTTGGGCCATCTGACCCAGAGGTGGCCAACCTTGATGCTACAGATATTCTTGGACATCAATTACCAGAAGCCCAAGTCAGCACACCTGCTAATCAGTGGGGTTTTTAGCTGATCTGACGTATGTGGGTTATTAAGGATGAAACAGTCTGCAGCCTCTACATAACACGGAAAGAGCACTGGACAATTTATCCCACTCCACAAAATGAGAGTCATCTCTTTGCAATTTCTCATCTAGCTCAGACAGACTTGGCTATCTTTGACAGGTATTCTGGGTCACAAAGAGGGCAATAAGGGTTAGGGACTTATGGGGGAAAGGTCAGGGGAAGTAGGAGTCAAGGTTGTGAGAGAAGTGATCACAGGGAGATAAGAGGAAGGTCTGTGTGAAGAGAGGTGAAAGAAGATAAAGCGGATTATCTGGACTCTTTTCAGTCAGGATTCAGGCCCAGATATGGTATTGAAACTGCGTTAGTCGCATTGGTGGATGGTCTCTGGAGAGAGCGGGATGGAGGTCATCCATCTGTCCTGGCTCTTCTTGATCTCTCAGCGGCTTTTGACACCATCGATCATGGCATCCTTCTGGGAAGGCTCCAAGGTCTGGGGATCCAGGGCACTGTGTTGTCCTGGTTTTCCTCATTTCTGAGGGGCAGGACCCAGTCGGTGTGGTTGGAGAAGGAGAAGTCCAGCCCTAGCCCACTGCAATATGGGGTGCCTCAGGGCTCGGTACTTTCTCCTCTCCTATTTAACATCTACATGAAGCCACTGGGTGAGATTATCCGTTCCCACGGGGTAAGGTATCATCAATACGCAGATGATACCCATTTGTACATCTCGGCCCGTGGGGATCCAAGCGGTGCAGTGGAAGTCCTTTCCAGGTGCCTGGAGGCTGTTAAGGTCTGGATGGGGGAAAATGGGCTACAGCTGAATCCCGGCAAGACTGAGTGGGTATGGGTAAGGGGCCCTGTGTTATCATGGGAGCTGCCAGCTTTGGTTTTGGATGGGGCAGTCTTGCCCCAAAAGGACCCAGTACGTAATCTGGGGGTCCTCCTGAACTCATGACTACTGTTCGAGGAGCAGGTGGCAGCTGTGGCCAGGAGGGCTTTTGCACAACTCCGTGTAATACACCAGTTACGCCCACTCCTAGACTGGGACGCCTTGCTCATGGTCACACATGCTTTGGTCACCTCCAGACTTGATTATTGTAATGCACTCTACATGGGGCTGCCCTTGGTGACCATTTGGAGACTTCAACTGGTCCAAAATGCGGCGGCCCGGGTAGTGATGGGGCGAGGGCGTTATGCTTGTGCCTCACCGCTGCTTCGGGAGCTGCATTGGTTGTCAGTATGTTTCCGGGTGCAATTCAAGGTGCTGGTTATTACCTTTAAAGCCCTATATGGTAGTGGGCCAGGATACTTAAGAGACCGCATCACCCTGAGAACATCTGTCCGTCCCACCAGGGCGGATTGGAGAGGCTCCCTTGTTATTCCATCGGCTAGAGAGGCACATCTCTCTAGCACTAGGAGGAGAGCCTTCTCAGTGTCTGCCCCAGCCCTGTGGAACCTCCTGCGAACTGAGCTGCGTCTGCAGATGGAGCTCCTGCCCTTTCGGAAGGGCTTTAAAACCTGGCTGGCAGGGCAACATGGGGACCCAGGAACGTGGGACCCCAGGTAGGGTGGCTGATCTAAGGGACAGCCACCCTTTCGGCTTCATTTTTGCGCTATTTTAATTCTTTGGTGATTTTTAAAGTTTTAAGCATTAGTTTAAGTATTATTTGTATTATTATAGGTATAACTTTGTGATTTTAACCAATATTGTAAGCCGCCCAGAGTCACGTTTACCTGATTGGGGCGGGATAGTAAATACGAGGAAATAATAAATAATAAAGATGTTTGGAAGAAGAGGTGGGGTTTTAAACAACAATTCAGTCTGAGGAGAAGGAATGTGATCTAATAATTGGTACAGAGAGGAAAGAAGGAGAACTGTAGTGTGAAACATGTATATGGTGTCATAGATAGGCTCCAGCAATGGCTGAACTGTACCCATATACAGTACTTTTACTCACAATTATGTTCATATTTTCCCCCTCAAAAGGTAAGCTTAATTGCATGTTCTACATTTAAATGAGTGAAAAGCCCAGTGGACAGCTAAATTCTAATCTCCACTTTAGTTAAAAAAGGTGTAGATCTTGTCTGATCATTTAAGCATTACTGAAGATTGGATTCTGCAACAGACCCAATTCTCTTGACCTGAGAAAGTTGACATCTAGAAACATAACTAGCTTTTATTGCAGGAACCTCTGCATTATTGCTGCTCTGAGCAGCTCTAGCTTGGAATCTGCCCTTGAAAAATAATTCTGGTACAGTGTTTCTAAAACTGTATATATATCTACGGACCATCAAGTTGGAACTGACTGATAGTGACCCAAATAGGACTTTCAAGATAATTGAGATATTTATGGAGTGGCTTTACCAGTTCTACTCCCCCCATGAACTTCCACTGCTTATTCCAGCTCAGCCTTCCATAGCCCTATCCACTACAACAGACATACAATTCCATGGAATCATGCATCAACAAATTGCATATTTTGTAAAATAATCTATGATTAATTTGAATCATGATAGATCCACTCTTCATCCTATGGTATATGAAAGGAATCATGTCATGTCAATTTGCAAAACAAACCATATTGGATCCATCAAAAAATTACAGCTCCAAAAAGGGGAAGCACCACTGAAGACAATTTCACTCACATGTTAAGAGTTGTTTAATCTTCAGATGGAAATTGAGACCAGGAGAGTTTCTGACTCTAAACATGCTGGAAAATGTCTGCTTAGTAGCACTGGAATAACCAAATCCTGTGGAATGGTTGCAGTACAGGTTTAATTGTTTTTAGTTACATAAATATGCAGAAGTTGAAGTCTTTGATGTTGAGATTATATTGATAATTGTGGTTGTATATAGTTGTAAACCAAGGTGATAGGAACTTTCAAAGTCTCAATACTGCTGTCTTCCTAGTTAAGCTTGAAAGCAGGTAATTTATTACCCACTGGTATTTCACTCTGAATCGGTCAGAAATAGAAAAGTCTATAATACCACCACCACAACCACCCCAGTACATGAAACCACAGGACAGGTAAAATTGTCACTAGACTCTAACTTGCTAGACAGCCACTGCCCTCAGTAAAACATCTCATCTGTCCACTATATGTGGAGTTTATAACTGCAGCTTGTGGTTTAGGGAAAGGATTTCATGAATTAAACTAAACACAGCCCCACACAACAAAGCACTGATGTTGGTTATATCGGTTCTTTACACATTTATTTTATTTTGATTACTGTCAGGGGGGGGAATGAAACTAAAAAAGAAACTCAGACCCGGACAAAAGCTGTACATTAGAGATATAGATCCTCACTTATCTCATTCCTGTGTACAAAGATGAGCATACAAAGATGATGCAACACAAAATTGTTCTTCTCACTTTGCAAGAAGGTTAAGTACTTTATGGCATTCAGAACAAGAACAAGAAAAAGGAAAAGAAAATGAGGATAATTCTGTTGTGCAGAGCAAGGAAAATGGCACAAATAATGCTTGATGCGAAATAACACATTCATGAAAGCTAAATTGTGCAAAATAACAATGTTTTTTGCTTTGGCACATGGATTTGTAAGGATTGGAAACATCAGAAGGGCTGTTTGCCTCATTTTAAATAATCAACCAGGGTTTTGGGCCTTGCTGTATGTATTATGCTTTTTTAAGTGAAAGGATGCTAGTTTTGCAGAGGGGCAGCTCGTGAAAATTACAGAAACACTGGCAAGAAAAGTACAGCACTTTTTGTCTTGATCTTACCTAGACTTGAGGACACTTGTAGAGGCCTAACCCCTCCCCCATTTATTTATTTTTTGTAAGCCTTCATCGTCAAGACAGCATAAATCAATGATGATTTAATTATCTCAGCACTTATTCTAAAGCTATATGTTCCAAGAAAATAGAGGAAGAAGGCAACGTAAAAGGAAATCTTGCTGCTAATTTTTCATAAACATGTTTACTGTCTTGGATTCTGGCTATATAGGAGGAATGGATGGTTTATGGGTGGGTGGTTAATCTCCTCACCTTGCCTGCCAGCTCCCCCCTTCAGATGTTTCTACTCAGACTTTATGTTGTGTGGTCAGGAAATTTCCTTCTAGTTTTGCAGTTCTTTCCTCAGTACTTCAAAGTAGAGGACAAGTTAAGAAATAAATGATAAAAAAATCAATCAATCAATAATACCTGTGCCTGATTTTGTTGAGGAATGTGCAATTTGAGAGTGACAGATGTTGTAGTGAGATACTCACAAGCCATAAGAATATGTAAGGCATTAGAATAGGAGCCATAGGTGGGTTTTAAGTGGCAGAATCCTGCAGTTGCACTGTGATGGTGAGGAGAGAGGGAAAGAAGAGATGCCATTCAATGCTGAACAGTATTTAAACACTTGCAAACACTAGATGCTTTTAGTTATCTTAGTACTTTGATTCTTCTCCCTTGAGTAGTGTTTTTCTCCTAGCCTAATCAAGAAAACCATTCTAAATCAACTGTCTTTTTAGGCAAACCTGTCACTTTTCTCTTTCACTGAAACTTCATTTGCCTATTGGTTCCTTCTACTGTTTAAAAAGTCCTCTTGCCAGAACCATGTTGGTGTTTCTGTAAAGTTTGCCCAACTTGCCATGTCTAATTCCAGCTATCTAACAAAGTTTTAGGGCACATGTTGGTTGTGTGCCTAGCCATATGCCTGAATGCACATCTTTGATGTGTCTCAGAACCACAGCAATTACCTGCAATTAGCTGTGGCAAGTTATAAAATTCTATCCTCTATTCTTTAACAGGTAAGGAATCTAGAAAATGCAAAAGGACAGGTTAAATTTAAGGGCTATGACTTCACAACCTTAACTGCTGCTGATGTTGGCTGAGTTTCTCCTTAAATTTATTTATTTATTTATATTTGTTTATCGCCCTCCTCCCCGAAGGGAACCAGGGCGATTTCCAACAATTTTAAAAACACTTAAAAATTGAAAATTTTAAAAAGCTTAAAAACTTAATTAAAAGCTAGGTATTATAACTTGAACATACTGTGGGTTAAACCATCCAACTGGCTGGGGAAATTGAACCATCCACTCCCCAGACCAGACCTGCCAGCCAGGTTTTCACTCCTTTCCTAAAGGACAGCAACTCCGTCTGCAGGCGTAGCTCTATCGGGAGGAGGTTCCACAGGGCCGGAGCGGACACCGAGAAGGCCCTCCTTCTAGTATCAGAGAGATGCGCCTCTCTGGCTGATGGCACAACCAGAGAGCCTCCCCGGTCTGCTACGGTCCTGCATATATCAGTGTTCTCCTATTATTGAAAGGTAAAAGTGTGGTGTGGTGCAGGAGTGCTTCTGCGACCTCATGGACCACTGTCTGCCAGGCACTTCTGTACTCCACCATCCTCCTCAACTTGCTCAGCTCTGTGCCCATTGTGTTTACAATACCATCTAGCCATCTCATTTTTGCCCCCCTTTTTCTTTTGCCCTCCACCTTTCCCAGCATCAAGGCTTTCTCAAGTGAATCTTCTCTTCTCATTTGATGTCCAAAGTACTTTAGCTTCATCTTTACAATTTGACCTTCTAAGCAGCAGTCAGGGTTGATTTCTTCTAAGATCGACCTATTTGTTATCCTCACTGTCCAGGCTTTAAGGTACATATACTCCATCAATGGTTTTAGTCAGGACACAAAAGAATAAGACTAAGAATGGATTTATTATTATTATTTAAATACACACAGTACCAAAGGTTTAAGATTTTTCATACATTAATATTTAATATTTAGCACTTAGTAAGTGTTTCATATTAGTTTGTCAGAGATCATGTAAGAGAAACGCTGCGCTGTTAATAAAATCTACTATTTTCTACACTTTGATCTTAGAGATTCTTTTGAAGTTACTTTGCTAAACTTACTCCTCCTCCAGGCACTTTGAAAATACCTTGATTTAAACAAGAAGGTTTGTTATGCAAGAGAACTTTTGAGAGCTCAGATCTGCACAGATGTGCAACATTTGTTAACCTAGTTTTTTAGAGAACTCGATGGCAAAATAATCTGTTGTTGTAAAGTATGGCTTGAAGAAGTTTCATTACTAGTCCTCTCATTCATTTAAAATAATTGATGCTAGTATATCTGCTATGATGTCTTTGCCAACTAATTGGGGAAAATATTCCCACATTTTTTCCTAAAGAAAAACAAAACAAAACAAAGAATATTAGGTTTGTTCTGTGAATAAAATGTCCAATAAACTTTGAGTAAAATCTCCAGTTTTTAAACAAGATGAAAATATTTTCCCCAACTTATGGTATCTGCCATATTTTTACTGGATTCTCTTAAAATAATAATATATATATTTTTAAAAATTGTTTGTTGTAACCAACCAATAATTTTTTTAGTAAAGCTGACTAACTCAGGAGTTTCTACATATTCCTGGACTTGGAAAATATGGCGTATATTCCTCCTATATCCCATTTGTTTTTTCTTAATTTTAATTAATATTTAATTAATATTTTATTAATGCTAATTAACTTGTGAACCACCCAGAGAGTGCACTAAGTGTTATGGAGTGGTATATAAGTGTGATTGCTTTGCTTTAGTATTTTATACACCTTTGTTAGAACTGCATTCCTTGATTCATTTAGGACTCATTGTTGAGTGTTTCATCTTGTTCCTCATTTGCTAGACTCGCAGGCCTTACTCCTCCTATTGTACTTCATCATGGATTTCAATGGTTGACCTGTCTGTTAACTGTAGCTGTTGTTTTCTATCCAGACGGTTGCAATTCTTAGACACTCTGCTGCTCTTGAAAAAGAACAAATAGACTGCTTGATAGACCCTGTGCAGGAAATTTTGAAATATTCTAGCTGCTACTGAATACGATTGCAGTGTGGTTCAGCATAGGGTCAGTCATGTAGATAGAGCATCAGAGGATAGGAAAGTAATGACACTGAGCAGCAAATTTCACTTGAAAGCCAGCCAGTCTTACACAGAAACAGGTAATTTGGTTTATGTTTGTATCCAAGAAAAAAGAGCAGAAAAAGTACTACAAAGTGAAACACATGTAGCTCCACTTCTTTAGATTTCTCCCTTTTGTCACTATGACCAGAGGACTCAATTTGGTATCATGTGTGCAGAAAAATGATTGTAGAACATGTCCCTAGCATCTAGAATACTACAATGATTGTGTTTCCAATGATTCAGTGGTTTTTCTGCATGTCATTTCCACCATTCACACTTGTTCACCTCCCCCCATAACTTTTATGTGATCTATAACCAATTGCTTTATGAATTCTGTTCAGTTGAGTAAATTATCAATGGAAAATTAAGCTGGAAATCATCTGCTTGAATTCCTATTTACGCATGCCAGAGGCAAGAAATACAGGAGGACCAGAACACATGACTGAGAGGGTCAGTCCTGCTTAGTGCACATGTGTTGCATCTGTCTGATACAGGAAAAAACAACAAAGCTTGTAGCAGAATTATACCCACAGTGGTATAAGAGATTATTTTTGTAAAATGACTAATCCACTGAGATTTGACTACTTTTCAGGGTTCTAGATCAGGGTTCCTCAAACTTGGCTCTCCAGAAGTTCTTGGACTCCAATTCCCAGAAACCCTGATCAGTAGGTATGCTGACTTGGCTTCTGGTAACTGATGTCTAAGAATACCTGAAGCTCCAAGGATGGCCACCTCTGAGTCAAATGGACCAAAATAAGACTAACCATTTTAAGCTGTGGATCTTCAACCATATAGCTCCAGGCTCCACAGCCAGTTGGTTTATCCACTGAGCAATATCAATTCACACACCTGAACAAAGATCTTGTATATGTCTCCTATGAAGAAAGTAGAGTAAGAATGTATACTACTGTACCTTACTCAGACATGGTTAACATGTTCACTTTGGGCTTTCTAAATTTATGGTGATGGGTTTAGACTACCCTCCAGTCTAATTCAGTCAGGAATTGGAGATTATTGACTGGGTCATAAAAATACTGATCTGTGATGTCAGTCTAACTTCAGAAGTCAACAAGCATCCTTTCCCACCCACATATGCCTATATTAGTGTGTGACTACAATGCAATTTATTGTGCAGTTTTTTCTGGAGTTGACAGGATTACATTCTATGCATTTTCAATTGATTTACTGCTAATCACAAGTAAATTTGGTCTTTTATTTCTCCAGTATTTGCTGCTTTTTGTTCAGCTGATGTGTTTCAGGCATGGGTGATCCCCCAAGTCAGTCCAGTGGGGCAGTGAGGTGTTCATCCAAGGGCAACGTTAATGGTGGAACATCTATTTTTAATTGACAATTGACATAGTTCTGAACTGATATAACAACTTTAAAAACTGTGGTTTTCTGACACTACACTTCGTTGGGAAAACATAATAAAAATAATTTTAGAGAGGAGATCAGAGTGATGATTCAACTGTACAGACATGCTAGACCAAGGATAAACTAATTTGGCTCTCCAGATCTTCTTGGACTGACTTGGGCTTCTGGCAATTGAAGTACAAGAACATCTGGAGAGTCATGTTTGCTGATCCCTTTGCTAGACCCACATAAGGGTATGCCAGTACAATGAAAACATTCTCCTCAAGTGAGTGCTTCTTCTCTCTCAGAACAATTGGTTTTTTATTATGTTTTTCCAATTCAGTGCAAAGTTAAATAGGCACTGCAGTTTCACAGTTTGTTATGTCTATTAGCACTATGTCACTTGCCAGTTTTTGTTTTGTTTTTTGAATAATATAAGTGAGGAATGGGGCAGCTAATCATAGAGGAGGGTGGACAACATTTGATTCCAAGTAAAAAATGTAGCAATTTGGGGTGCGGTGTAGATTCCAAAAATTGCCAGGCAGAAGTAAACATTATTTGTAAATTACAAGAGTTAACTGCTGATAGGAAACTTCACATTGATATGAGTCAGACTATAGGGCCCCTGCTTTGGCTAGCTCCAGCCTTACTCAGTTCTCAACTTTTTAATGGCGTAATGTACTGCAAATGGTTTAGGAATAAATGTTCTGGGTTTTAACTGCAACTGTAAAGAATACCAGTGCTCACCTATTTCTTCAGATTGTCAATAGGAATAACAACATGTATTTCATGCCCCAAGCCTTATAGGTGTTTCTGGTTAGGAATGTGGCAAGTACTTCACTGTTTTCAGAAACTGAACATGCTAAGAGTAAATGTTGAGACTTCCCATGCATCACTGAGATTTCTTGACTCCTTATTAAAATGAGGACCTAGTTTCATTCCCCAACCCACATTTTTCCTGTTCTGGAACGGAAACAGTCAAATTCTGCACACTTGGTTGCATAAGTCAGAATTGACTTGAATAATTGTTGTCATCATTGATGCCGCTGCTGCCGCCAGCGGCAGCGGCACCGGCACCGATGATTATAATGGTGATGGTGATTATGATTATGGCAATGATGATGCCTGTTGAATCAAATGTAGGAAATAAATTGCTTTGGTCTGGAAATGTCACAGTCTTACGCATCTTAGTGTTTCTTCTGTGTTCCCGAAATGAATCTTACACAAAAGTATTATTCTTACTACAAACTATATTAATCTGCCTAGTTTGGTATTTCTTCCAGAAAATAGGACACAGAACTTCTGAGAAATCTTGTGAGATTTCGATGAGATGTGGAATGGGGTATCACAGGAACAAGCCTTTCTGCGAGGAAAAAATCCTTCATTTCTCTCCAAGAGGGAAGGATTATGAAGTTCTCATTGTTGGTAGCATTGCGCAGAACTTCATTGTTTCCAGTTCTCCATACTCCTGTGTTTATTGTGTCCTCCTCACCTTGATTCATCAGTTTTTTGTTTACTTTCTTCTTATGTGTAAAATATTGTTTGACATTTCTTAAAATATATATACTGAACGTCTGTGCGATCGGTGAGACTTGCTTCCAAGTTGTGGCTGTTATATGCTTAGGTTTAATTCTTGGAATTCCTAAGCAAATGAATACTTCAATGGGGGGGGGGGAGGCAGAGGCAGACAATCTTTGCATGAGAATTGAAATATTTGGCATAGAATATTAATATGGGTGTGACCAAGAAGCTGTGTTGACAGAATACAGCCAAAATTCTTCCTTTATTCTCCCTTGGGTCAAAAACAAACTGATATAAACCCACTCCTGAAAGATGTAACTGCAATAAATGAGAAAATACAAGTTGGGACCCACTGTAATTACATCTTGGATCTGTTGTTTAGTACCACCTCCGTGTTGTACACCTACAACATGGGAAACAAACCAAGTAAAATGATATCGTTTCTTTTTGTGCAACTGACAAGTGCTTTTCTTAGGGTGTGGAATCTCCTCTTTATAGTAATGCAGAAGAGAGTAATCTGAGTCCAAGAGTAAAATAAATAAATAAAAGAACACCTCATTCCAGAGTAAAAGTCTTTTTTCAGACATGCTTTAAAAAAGTGTAAAAAGAAAATAGACTTCCTTGTCTCCACATTTTTAATCTTTACAAATTAATTGACTCCTGCTTTAAATGTTTTCTTGTGAATTCCTTCTTCTTATATCTATGGTTGGGTCTTTTTCTTGCTCGGAAAAGACCTCTGCACAGCGTCTCAGGTGGGTAATGGGAAGGTTATATTTGTGTTATACCAGAAACAGATCTTAGAGGTAGTCCATCACTGGAACTGAAAACACACTGAAATTGCAGGAACAGCATTTCCGTTTGTGAAATTGAATCTTAAAGACATCTTATGTGACCAGTGATGAAACAAGCCAAGCTAACTGGAATATTCCCTGAGGTGAGGGAAGCTTGCCCTGTGGCACTCAGATGTTCCTATTAATTATGGATTAACTTTTACCAGTCACAGGTGTTGTCTAATAGCTGTTTCTGAAGCAACTTATGCTTTTCAGTCAAGGGAATTTCTTCCTGGTTTTTGTCCAACATAGTGGCTAAGTATCTCTGGAAGCCTATGGATTTGGTCATATTTAATTCTGGAGATGGTCCAGTTTGGACCATCTAGCAACTTCAGTGCTGTATTTTATATTCTTGGTTGTAATCTGAACACCCAGCCACCCCTCAAAAATATACCTTGGGGTTTTTATTTTAATCAACAGGAACAAAGGATTTCATTTGTGCCTGCAGAAATCAAAAATCGAAGCTGCATCATGGATATTTATAAACTACTGATCACAGTGAGTGAGCCTGTGTATGAATAAAAATGAGGATTAGCATTCCCTGTTTTTGTTTTAACACAGCTACAGAACATTTTAAAATAACAGTGAACTGTTGTTTAACATACCAAACAAATTGTATGTGAAATCCATTAGGCAGAAGGAAAAGAAATAGCTGTGGAAGTGATACTGATTCTTAAATTTGGGGTTTATTTGTAAAGTGCAAGATCATGGCAGTGGCAACTTCAGATTGTCAAATGCCTTTCATAAAGATTAGTTAATGCCAAACACTTTGATATCCTGGGAGTACATCTGGTATTTACTGAAAAAACAGCTTAGCTTCAAAACTGGCTGATTCTGAAAGCTATGGGCACTAAACACACCACAGGACATAAACATCAAGAAAAGAAAGTTCAAGCTGGGTATTCAGATAATAGGAAACTGTACTCCATTTAGGAAATACCATATCATAAGCAAAATACAACATCAGATGTAAACTGCCTGAGGCTAGCCTTTCTGGACTTCATTAATTCATTCATTCATTTGTACCCTACTTTCCTCCTCAAGAGGACACAGGAGTCCCAATAAATGTTAGCACTAAATAAACACAAGATAAAGGCATGCACACAGAGGTCTTCATGATAGACATAGATTGATATAAATGATAAATGCATTTAATTCTTAACAGTAATAGAAAATAATTCAGCAATTAGTGGCATACCAACCTCCAAGAATCCCAACAGATAAGAGGATCCCACTGAGGTCTGTCCTTTAAAAATATACTTTTTTTACAGCCTGGATGTTAGGAGAATGGAATAGTTATCAGGGCAAATAGTTTCTATACTTTGATAGGGCACACACTGTGCAGGCCTGATCTCAGCAAATGTCATGCTTGTGACTGACCAAGAGGCATATGCATTCTTTTCAACATAACATAATTTAAGTAACTTTAATTTATTTCCTTTGTGTTGGACAGGCCTCCAAAATTCCTTGGCGTTGGAATTTTATTGCAACCTCACAAGCTGTGTGTGGCAGTTGAAGTGCCTGGGAGGGACTTTTCTGGGTAGGGGTGACTGTTTATCTGTCCAGCTCTAACCAACCATACCTGCCAGCCTCTGAATGCAATGAGAGCCATGCCACAATGTCTCTGTGTTCCTTCCCTTCACTTCTGTGAGTTGCTGGCAGTTGTTTGTTGCTAGCAGATGCAATAAAGAAAGTAGTATGTGCATGTTCCAGGTAACTGCTCAGAGTCGGGTTCTCCCGATTGGGGCGGGGTAACAAATGTAATAAATAATAATAATAATAGCTGTAGTAAAGAAACCTTTAAGTTATTTATTTATTTATTTATTATTTATTTATTAGTTCAAATTTATATTATTCTCCTCCAAGTGTTTCAGAGGGAGTTTCTGAGACACTGAGTGCTGGTTAATGAGAAAAATGTGGAATGTGGGAGACTTCTAGCTATTTTCTTCTGTGGGACTCTGAACTTCTACTGAGCAGCTAAAGTCACATTTTTTGTCAGAAATTCAAAACCCTGCAACAGTTGGATCAGAGACTTGTTAATGTGGAACAATGCCCAATCTGACTCAAGAGATTTGATAAATGAGCCAATCTAAGTCATGACCTAAGGCCAATGATCCTGTAAGCACCACAATGCAATGATACATTCATAACTAATAATGTTCTGCTCTTTAATGACATCAGAAATCTACTCCCTGAAGCAGCACCTTGCTTAATGGAAGAATCAGCTCTGCTTACCATAATTCTTGGTAGTGACAAACTGTAGTCAATACAAGTTGTTG
The DNA here is from genome assembly GCA_030440675.1 of Furcifer pardalis. Classification (NCBI taxonomy): domain Eukaryota; kingdom Metazoa; phylum Chordata; class Lepidosauria; order Squamata; family Chamaeleonidae; genus Furcifer; species Furcifer pardalis. Next base: position 26,915,699 of record CP126892.1, read on the forward strand.
TGTTGTTGTTGTTTTTTCCAAAGCATTGTGATGATGAACAACATGACATGAAATAAAACACCTTCTTTTAATTTTGTTGAATCCACTAGTATTTATTTTAAGGGGGAAATGATCTAACAATCTGATCTAACATGTTCCATTCATGTAAGCGATATGCTGATTGTTCTTTGCCTAATATCAATGAACCTCACAAAGGTAATTTATCTCTAAATCCATGGCTCCCAATGTGCCCCACAGGGGAGCAATTTGATTTTTAAGGGAAGGAATTTGAGAATGGGAACCACAGATTTAGACTACATTAATGGCCTTTTAGGCTTCCACTTTTTAAATAATAAGAATTATATGTCACAGGGGTGGGGTGGGGTGTCAGGATTTTAGAGATGCTTTGGTGGGGCATGGCCCAAAGAAAGGTTGGGAACCACTGCTATCAATCAATCTATCTATCTATCTATCTATCTATCTATCTATCAATCAATCAATACTTTTATTAAAGGTTGTCCTTGCATGAAAGCCAGTCATATCCAACTATAGGGTGTGGTGCTCACCTCTGTTTACTGTCTGTTTCTGCAGATGTTTCCATGGTCATGGACAGACACTGGAGTGCATGGAATGCTGTTACATTCCCACTGAAGTGGTACCTTTTTATCTAATTGCAATTTCTTACTAGGTTGGATGGAAGTGGGACAGAGACAGGAGCTCACTCTGGCATGCAGCACTCAGGTCATGAATTGCTGACAAGCATATATTCCAGTTGTCAAGCTCAGCATCTTAAACACTAAGCCACTGTAGGCCCTTATACTTTTATTGGAGGACTCTAGATCTCAGAAAGAGGTGATATTTTGAAACCTGCAGGATTTTTTTTATCAAACCTGGTTTACAGAGTTGGCTTATTAGGAGAAGAGAGAGGAACAGAAGAATTCAAAATATTATCTTGTTCAGGTGAGAGAAGCACTAGGGATCAGGTTTAAAAACATGTTCGAAATGGAGGCTGCAAGCTTGTAGGATCAAGTTTCTATTCTTGGAATGCTGCAACAATTGTTTTACACCAATCAGTTACTCAGTGTCTTTTTTCAAAGTCATGGGCCCTATTTGGTTGTGTGTTGAAGCATGCAGAAACATGACAATTCCAGTCTCAGGAAATAAGGAGGTTAACCCTGGTACTTACTCTAAACAAGAAAAAAAAATAATTGAAGCAAAATTCATAAGACTGCATAGTAAGTAGTACAGAGTATGGACAGGTTGAGTTCAATTCAATCACCTGTCATTATCATGTATCTTGCGGTCATTGTAGCAGACAGATAACAGGTGTAGGATTATTTGTGGAGAGACTTGATCTCTTCTGAATTCAAGCCATGTGCTTTCAACTCATAAAACTAACTGTTCTTTTAAACTCCTATGGGGTTGGAGGAGACATGAATTAGATTTCTCAGCACTTTAGACAAGATCCACATTAACTGCTGTTATCAGAATAAAACAATATCTTAAATCCCAAATCTTTAGGTACCCAAAGTGCACCTAATGTCTATCAAAGTGCCTCAAGCTGCTCTTTGTCTCCCAAAGGTAGTTTAAAGTTTAATTTGGCTTGAGTTGTTACGTATGAGCTCATTTCAGTAAGAACATGTACGCCTTGTATGTGGTGGATTTTATGGTACTTCATGACGGAGTGAACTCCTGTCTCTGTCTCAGCTCCTGCCAGCCTAGTGGCTCAAAAGCAAACACTTGCAAGTAGATAAATAGGGACCACTTCAGTGCAGTAGTGGGCTCAATTTTTTTTACTACCACACTGTGGGTGTGGTCAGTGGTGGGATGTCAAAACATTTACTACCCCACCATGATGTCATCACAATGTGGGCAGAGCTAATGTCTTGATGTCATGATGTTGTGGGTGGGGCCAAAATATAATTAAATAAATAATAAGATAAAAATAAGCACACACACATACCCTTCTAACCACCCACCCACCCACAACACAAACACATAAATGAATTAAATAAATTAAATAAAAATTACATTAAAATACACCCACCCACCCCAAACATAAATCAACCCTACCACCACCACCCTCCACAAACACAAACCCGTCACTTACCTGTTAGTATCAGTGCTGTGGCAGCACCATGTTGCAAGATGGATATGGTCATCGTACTGGTTCTCTAGGATAATATGCTTAATGTAAATGTAAAACAGCTGTACCTCCTTAAGGGTTCTCCAAATGGAACAGCAATTGGAACAGCACAGGTGTAGCTTATTGATGAGGTAACTCCAAGACTTTGCTTAAAAACCCCAAGCCAGGCCACCAGGCCTGCCGGCCGTCAGGCCTTTTTAGGAACTGTGGTAGTAACATCAATATAGGTAAAGGTATTAAATACACATTAAAATACACACAGACACAGCACAGTGAGTCACACCTTGGGGAGCAGTCTATAGGGAGCTTCAGGCTAGCAGCTTCTCTTCCTCCTCCCCGCTTGGGAGGACAGCAAGGAGGCTGTGCATACACGCTAAGCACTGTAGGCGTGCATGCACACCAAGTGCTTGACACACATGCGCAGTGGGGAAACCAGTGAAAAGGTAAGCCCCCAAGGTGGTTCCCCCCAAAAGCTTCTACCGGTTCTCTGGGACACTGGGAAAAGTTACTACCGGTTCTGGTGAACTGGTGAGAACCTGTTATATCACATCACTGGGTGTGGTATGGTTGACGTGGCCAGGGGGAGACCTCTGTGTTGCACCTGAATTAGGACTACTTTATTTCAAAACATGGATGGGCGGGTCCCACCAGAATTTCTGCTACCGGTTCTGGTGAACTGGTGCGAACCTGCTGATGCTCACCACTACTTCAGTGGGAAGACAAACAGTGTTCCATGCACTGCCACATGTCCACAGAAATGTCTGCAAATGTAAACAACACTGGCTCTTTGGCTATAAACAGAGATGAGCACTGAACCCTAGAGTTGGATGCAACTGGCTTTCAAGCAAGGGCTACCATTACCTTACTGCCACCACTGCAAATCTAAGATTTGGGGCAGGACATGAAAATTGATGTCTTGTCATTTTTATAGTCTTTATAGAGTACATGTGTGTGAATGAAGTAGAATCAGGCATGGTGTGTCGTTGATCCTGATTCCCTGATTTTGAGCAGAGCAGCTGCCAGCAGAACCAAGGCTGTAACACACTTTATCACATTTTGGCAACCATATAGAAATACTGTAGATTCAGGGATATTTACAAAGAATCCATGAGTAAGACAAACAGTCAAACGGTACATAAACTAATGCTCAGAAAACAGATGGGCCCTTGCTGTTGCCTTTGGTTGTTTACTTTTAAATTCTTGCCTTTTTTTTTTTTTGCCTTCTGAAAAAATAGCACTCTTAATTAAATAGGACATTCTTCTGTTCTATATTCTGCTTTCCCCCTGTTATTTCATATAGGAGATATGGTCTTTTCCAACGGATAAGCTTATCATAAATTTTCTTTTAGATTTGTGTCTGGTACACAATAGTTCCTTCAGTTTGCTAATCCCTGAGAGCCAACAGTTGTTTTAGCTGTTCTAGCCTCCTGACAGTTGTCTCTTGCAGAGGATATAAAAGAGAGAGAGAGGGAATCAAAGTGCTACATTGTATTATTGTCTATAGATGGCTGCACACTTTCTTTTCCTTCCCCACCATAGTGTTGGAAGTGTTTAAGATAGTCCATGATATCCAGTCAAACATTCATATACCCTGAATAACTCTGGTCAAAAGATGTGGATATTTTTGTAGTGCTTCAAAAATATGGCCAGAGATGTCGAAAAGGGAGTTCACAAGCAGTGATATATCTCCAGAGTTGCTGGTCCTCATCTGCTTCCCCAGAACTTTTCTTGATTTGAGTCTCCAAAATCTGCTAGTTTTTCAATTGTGGGAAAAATAGTGTCATTTTAATTTGGTTTCCAGCCTGGTTACTATATAGACTGCTTTGATCAATTTTGTGGATGATACACACCAGCAGGATGATGTCTCAGTTAATCCCCCCCCCCCCCCGGGATTTCTCTGCAACTTTCAATACAAATGAACATGGCATTTTCCCTACCATGGAGCCAGATTGTGGCTTGCCGGCACCCAATAGTCTCTCTTTCATCTCTATTCTGATTCAAGGAAAATGCTCACATCTTGAATCAAAATAATTGTGACACCTTAAAGACAAACAAGGGTGGGGTTGTGGGACCAGGAACATCCCTTCAAAGTCTCCGGGTTTGGTATATGAAGCCCTCTCTGGAGATTTTCCACATATGCTTAAAAGTTTTATTTTCATTCTTATGCATCCTTGCTGATTCAGGCTGCCAAATCAAAAGCTAAATACAGTACAGTAAAACCTCATATAACACTAAAACCTGGTTCCACAAGTCTTCGTGTTATATGATTTTTCGTGTTATCTGATCCTCTATGGGATCCATAGAGATACATTGTAACCACACAGGCTTTCGCGGTTGTTATCTGAAGCATCCCATAGGATCTTAATGTTATCTGATGCAATTCTTCCCCCCAGATTCCTTAATGTTATGCGATTTTCGTGTTATTCGATACTAATGTTATATGAGGTATTACTGTATTTGTATTATGCTGATAGTCACTGCCTTATTCTAAAAGAGGTCAAGGTGATGAGCACCTCAGCAAAACATTTGAACCCTGACACATTAATTACATAATTTGTGTTTCAGGCATTTCAGAAAGCAAAACAAAAAAAACACACAAAAACATTGCAGCACTTTGAAGACTAACTGCCATATTTTTAATGTGAGCTTTCGTAAATCAAGTCCGTCAAACATAGGAGTGAAATGCAAGGTATGAGCTGATATACACCAGATACAGAGGCATAGAGTGATTAAATCAGAATGACAGATAAGCATGTAAATCAATACAGCTTCCCACAGCTGGCACTGGCAGATGATCTCTGGCTGTTATTCGGATTAGCTCTACATGTCCCCTTTTCAATTTTAAATGGTGGGGAAATACAAAACAAAAACCTGGCACTGAACATATGTGAATGAATTTGTATGGTGTTAATGGCTCATCTATATAAATTATTTGCTAAAAAAGGGGGTGGGCATCATTTTTCAGCCTTGAGCCCTATATTTGGACTTCACTTTTGAGAAGCTGCAGCAGCAGGGCCAATCACAGGGGACTCCACAAGGTGAAACCTAAAAGAGCTGAAAAGTAAAATGTTGAGTTAGATGTATCCCTTTTTGGTCTCTGGGTTTTGCTGGGAACTGATGGTGCCTTCATAATAGATTATCTGCTTATGAGATGAATATGTTGAGTGCAATACTATTGAGTCTCCTGGACTTTTTAGTGGCTTTTGTTAGGGCTGATAAATTATACTGATCCCAATCTAACTCATTAGTTTGGTGCTGTTAACTCTAAGATGGAGATTTCATTGCTGTTTATCTGCTAGTACCACGTTCTTAAATATTTTGGGAACTATAGGGTTTTTTCTGGGCTGACCTAAAGTTAGCCTTTATAGCAGTTAATTACTTAGAATGAAGCTGCCTCAAAAATTCCCCACTTTCTTACAAAGCCACCTGAGTGTTAAAAGCAATGAAAAATGTCTTTGTACTCCAACTCATCGTGAGAAATCTGTCTGTAAAATAAATTAATCACATCCTCCTTTTTTTAGTGCAGACATTGTGGAATGTATTTCCTGTGAAGATTCACATTGTTCCTTCTCTACTTTGCTTTGGTTTTGCTTTTTAAATTTTTTAGACAAGAAGATAAATAACTGATGGAACTCTGCATGTTATCCCTTCTGTCGTGTACTGAGCATCATAAAGGATTGTCACTGTTCCTTGAGTAATTATAAGCATTGGTATATTGGCCTTTTATCTCAACATACCAAAGGGATTTGCAGCACTGATGAACAAAGTGCTCCGATTGTGCAATGGAATGCATATGCAGTCAGAATTTAGTCAGTATTCTGTTTGAGTGAAATTCATGCTTATGCTACCATAGGCTGGGGAAACCCCTACTTTCATGACAACTAAATATCTGTCTTCATGAACATTCATTCCAACACATGATGCCACATTTCAAAGAAGTGGAAATACCTACAAAAAAAGAAAGAAATAGTTTTGTATTTCTGGAATGCATTGAAGGACATTTAGCCCATTCTGATTTCTTTTCACAGCCACACAAACTTTCTTTGTCATGGCTCTTACATCTTCCTTACAACCTTCTGCAAGGAAAAAATTCAATTGCATCCCTTACCTAGTATTTTAATTGCAGAGGGGAAAAAAAAGAAACACAAATGTATTACAAAACTGTTAAGACATAAAAATGGATAACTGGATCAACTAATTTGACAAACCAGATGGCTTACCAGCAGCAACAAAGGTTGCCAACTAGGACATTTCTATTGAATTCTGGATTTTGCACTATGGAATTTCCAATAGCAAGTTGATATTGTAGTTTTTTAAAAAAATTATGTTGGTGGGCACTGACCAGAAACTTTCCTAACAGCTGCCAGTCGTCTTCCCAAAAAGCACACATTGCTGTATTTCATTAGGCTCCAAAACAAAACACTCTCACTACAGATCTGGTTTCAGAGCACAATAATTTCTTAGCTGGATGAGACCATGATCCAGTTTATCAATCCGCCCATTACCAATTAGGGCTCGTAAGAAGAGCATACATAGGATGGGATTTACGGTATATTACTCTGTCTGTGGCATCTGAAACTGAAAATAATGTATGTGTTTTTTTCCTTCACAATGGGGCCACTTAAGAGTTCTGGCTAATAGTCATTCATAGATACATTCTTCTTTAAATTTGTGATGTTTTAATCTTCTGCCTTACTGGTCATAATTATACATTCTAGCACTGGATTGTGCAAGTTAACTGTGCTTTCTGATAATTATAACCTTAATCTGTAGACTGATACAATCCTGAATATAATCTTGTGAATTACAGATAATTCAATTTGTTTTCTGATGTGTTAATAGCAATAAGAACAGCAGAACCAAAGTTTCGTTTAAAAAACCCCTGGGTTATGATGGAGGTGAGTTCCAACAGCCTCCGTCGTAACCTGAAAAATTGTAAACCAAAGCACGTTTTCCCATAGGAATGCACTGAAAATAAAAAAAAGTTCTAACCAGATCAAAAATAATAATAAAATACAAAAACCCACCAAAACCTCCAAAAATGCCAGACACAATCATCCCCCACCTCCACAAAGGGGAAACAGTCCTGACTGGACAAATAAATTCACAAAAATACAAAAAGCCCCCGAAAAAAATGCCAGACATGATCATCCCCCACACCCCAAAAAGTGATGAAATGATCTTACCTTTCCACACCTTCCTGACCTTCATCCGAGCTGCCCACACAGCACTACATCTGAAACTGTGCACCTCCCCAGCCAAAAACATGCACTTTGAGCCCAGTTTCCATCATGACTGGCAGTGGGAGAGTCTGGGGACCTTATCCACTTGGTTCCGACCTTCATCCGAGCTCCCCGGGCAGTGCCACAGCTGAAAATGTGCACCTCCCCCTGGGGAGTTTTCAGCTGTAGCACTGCCCAGGGAGCTCGGACAATGGTCGGAACTGAGCGGTTAAGGAGCCCAGAGTCTCCTGCTGCCAGTAGAGGCTGTAGACAGTCCAGAAATAGCAGCAGAAACGACAAAGACGACAATGACAATGACAATGATGACACCTCCCCAGTGATAAGCGCTAAATTACGACTTCCAATAAAGGGGAGTGCGTGCCATTTTAAACTCTAAAATGGCACAAGCCACCATTTTAGTGTTTAAAATAGCACAATTTTCAGTTGTAGACAAATAACTCTGTAAACCAGGGCATTATTTTAATTTAATTTGCCATCATAAACCATGGCAAACGAAACCCAGGGCAATAATAACTAGGAGTTTTACTGGAATAGAACTGTGATTACTCACCCAGTATAATTTGTGCATTTTGTGCTGTTTATTTGACAGAAGCTTCATTACATTTATTATCAAAATATTTATGTCAAGATGGCAATGGATGATCACTCTAATTTTTGTGATGATCAGTCTATAGTGCATGGTATGGTTGGCATGAAAATTCTGAGTTCTTGACATACAAGGCGATTCAGGAGATCCCCTTAGAAGAAACAGGAATGATGGGGAGAGATAAATAGGGTTTTTTACAGGCTGTAATTACATTTAACAATCACATTTCTCAAACATATTCAGTAAATTTCTTTTGCATCTGAATATGTATGAATATACTCTAACAGAATGATTTACCCCCAAGATTTCTCTCCGTTTACCATAGAATCATAGAATCACAGAATTGGAAGGGGCCTTTTAGAACATTGAGTCCAACTCTCTGCTCAATGCAGGATCCAAATCAAAGCAGATATGAAAGATGATTATCCAATTGTCTCTTGAATGCTTCCAGTGTTGGAGTATTCACCACCATTTGAGGTCATCATGGTTATCTAAACCCTAGATACAGTGGTACCTTGCTTATAGAGCATAATACATTCCACTGGATTGCTTTTTAAGCGAATTTGCTCTTTAAGTAAAATACCATTGTAAGTGACCAATTGTGACTTCTGGTGGTGGGGATGATTGTGAACCCTGATTTAGTTGTTAAGTGAGTTTTTGGTTGGTTTTAGTTGTTAAGCAAGGTGACCATTCAGAGAAAATTCTGCTCTTTAAGTGAGTTAGTCTCTAAGTGATACACTCTTTATGTGAGTTTTTACTGTATGTGTATAAAACATATAATCTAATTTTTAAAGGGCTAATCATAACTTGTTTCAGAGAACTTCTCAAAGTATTAAATTGGGTGTTTGACAGCTAGCATGAGAACTAATTAAATTGATCTTACCAATACTGCATTGTATTGCAATATTGTCTTGGAATACATCTGATGAAATCTAATATTTTCTATAGAAAGAGAAAGAAAATCACACACACACACACACAAAAGTTGGTTGGCTTTCCTCCCCTTACAGCCTCAAAAGTTGCCAGCAAAAGTAGCCACAATAGCACCAATGGAGGCACATTAAAGTTTACAGACTTGTCTTAAAATCCCCCCCCCCCCGATCTGTACATGAGCAAAGTTTATAATGTGTTTATAGCTAAATATGTCTATAAACATTTGATTGACAGTGATGGTTGCTGGAAGACTTTATGATCATGAAGCAATTAATCTTTGAACTATAATGTGAATTTCATCCTTCAACAGATGCATAAAACAAAGTACCTCATAAATCATGTGCTGGATAGTTATATGAAGCAGAATATAGTCCATCTCCCTTCCACCCTTTATGGTCTTACTGTGAAAAGTCTGAGCTTAAAAATATGTGCTTTCCAGCTAGCTAAACAAAAATGCACCTGCAGAACAGGTACTGTATGCCTATTTTCATTTTAAAAATATAACAGTAAATACTCGCTTATAAATTAGTGATGTTAGATCACATTGTGTGAGCAAATGTGCCAGGCTTACCAATTGTGCTTCTGCCTGATTTCATCTATGTAGAACAACTTAGACCTATGTGAATAACACTATCTTTGGTCAGTGGTTGTTCATGTCACTTAAAAGTCACACCAATGAGACTATTAAAAGAAAAATAATGTGCCATAGTTCCTTATCTGGTTTTTTTGAATATAATATTTTGCACAATATATTGGAACATGTAATATCTAGTGTAGGTTTAGGTGTCCTCTAGATATTTATCAACTTACCATTGTACCTGGATTTTGGATCCTAAGTAACTCAGCTAAGTAGTACAGAGAACAGAGAACTTAAAGCCATTACAGGTAATTTAGAAATGCTCTGCAAAAATGATTGGGCTGCATGGGTTTTCTTGAGTGGAGTACTGACATTTTTATTTAAATATTGAGAAGCTTTTTCAATCACAGTCAGGAACAAAAGGTTTAGGGCAACCAAAATATGGCAAAGACATTATGAGGAAAGAGTACTTTTAATCCATATGACATATGACCTTAATATATTTTGACTGAAAGCTGAGAAATGAATAGGCTGGGGGGGGGGATGTTATTGGAGGGGAAAGGCCAGAGGCTTCTTGATACTACTGAAGTAATTCTAGTCTTCAATTACTCTTCTCTGTTTTGACAGAAGTAAACCAACCTTCTTTTCTTAAGCAACAAATGGCCAATACATTTATTTGCTGATGTTTTGTTGTATGTTCAAGAACAGTAGCAGCCTTTCTCACCGAAACAGTCAAATAAAGAAATTGTAGCTTAATTTGTCAGTTACATACCAAGGACTGTAGGGACTGAGAACAGCAGAAACGTGAGACCTGTAAATGAGGAAAGGGGTTGTGTCAGCTGAAATTCTGCTTGAGTGGACAGCAATTGTTCATTAACATTTTGTTGGTTAGTCTTTCAACAAGCTGCTAGCAATTTAGAATGGCTACAAAGGAAAGGATAATGACATTTTGTTTTGGTCACACACATGCACATAAAGATACACCTCACAGGGCTTTCAAAAATACATTTAAACTGCATGACTGGTTGCTGTTGCTTTCTATCCCCTCTGGAGGCTAACCTTGTTTATAAGACAAAGCTACAGTGCATATCCTGGAGAAGCTTCATTCTCCCATTAACTGGAAATGAAAGGTGCATTGCAACTGTGTCAAAAAAAAAAAAACTTTATTTAGTTCTTGAACATACATGGTTGGAGCTAGCACTTATACAATAAAGCAGTAGATGTGAGTTGGGCTAAAAGAGAAAATGATTGAAGGTAGGTGAACCTGAAGAAGAGGGGTTGACCCAGGGATGGGATGCAACAGGTTTGAACCAGTTCGCCAGAAGAGGTAGTAACTTTCCCCAGTGTCCCGGAGAACTGGTAGCAGCTTTTGGGGGAAACCACCTTCAGTGCTTACTTTTTCACGGGTTCCCCCACTGCGCATGCGTGCCAAGCACTTGGTGTGCATGCATGACTACGGTGCTTGGCACGTATGCACAGCCTCCTTGTTGTCCTCCCAGGCAGGGAGGAGGAAGAGAAGCTGCTAGCCTGAAACTCCCTATAGCCTGCTCCCCAGGGTAAGTGACTCACCTTTGGATGAGGCGTGTCTGTGTGTATTTTAATGTGTATTTAATACCTTTACCTATATTGATGTACTACTGCAGTTCCTAAAAAGGCCTGGTGGCCGGCAGGCCTAGCGGCCTGGCTTGGGGTTTTTAAGCAAAGTCTTGGAGTTAGCTGTGCTGTTCCAATTGCTGTTCCAATTGGAGAACCCTTAAGGAGGTACAGCTGTTTTACATTTACATTAAGGCATATTATCCTAGAGAACTGGTATGATGACCATATCCATATTGGAACATCATGCTGCCCAGGCACTTATACTAACAGATAAGTGAGAGGTTTGTCTTTGGGAGTGGTGTGGTGTGTGTGTGTGTGTGTGTGTGTGTGTGTGTGTGTGTGTGTGTGCTTATATTTATTTTATTTATTTATTTGGCCCCTCCCACGATATCATGATGTCATGATGTTAGCTCTGCCCACACTGTGATGACATCATGGTTGGGTAGTAAAATTTTTGACAACTCACCACTGGGTTGACCCAAAGTCATTGAATTGTGTATGTGTACATATTTTCGAAATTATGTATTTCACTTTCCGCCTTTTTCTAAACATTACCAAAAATAAGATTAAAATTGACAGCAAATACAACTTCTTCTTGTTCTGCCATATTCAAATCCAAATATTTATGATCCTCATGGTGATCAGCCATGAAGACTGTCCTGAGAATAAAATGCAGTGGCCTTTCATCTGCCTTACACATTGCAGCATGGCACCCATGCCACTGATCCAGTTCTGTGAGTCACTTTCTGGTGCTGAACCCTTTTGGCACACAAAATACTATTTGACCCCAGGCCAGTATTGATGAAGCTGCTCTACTCCATCAAGATGGATTCAAGTGGGATTTAATCAATTTGGGGACCATCACCCTTCCATGTGGACTACAGCAACAAAGCCATTAGTCGTCAGGGTTGTCAGGTTAGTTAACCACCTGACACTTGGCATTTAGTCACTGGAAGTATGGTCTACTCTATTAACAAAGCAGGATAACCTGGCCAGACTGCAAATACAACTAAAACATTAAAAAATAAACTGCAAATACAATTATGAAAAGATCTACAATCTACAGCCTTTTGGCTGAAATCCAGCTAAATACCAAAGATCTTTGAATAAAAAAGCTTGCCTGCCAGGAGAATGATGACAAGAAGAAAATATGTCTAGCATCCATTTCAGTGAGTTCCTGTATGTTCAGGTAAATGATTTAGGACATTTGGGTTGCAAAAAAAAAAAATGTTGAGATTTCTGGCACTGGAAATATTAACTCATGTTACCAAAGTGTAGATTATAAACAGCTTTTGGAAAGTTGGCTACTGAGCAATGTATGCCAGGAATTTTTGGACAAGTAGAGCTTTGATAAGTCCAGTGAAATTCCTCAGGTTATTATTACTCTTATCATTGAAACAAAACACAACAGAACACCTCCATGGTTAGGTAATGGGCATTTTCAGTTAATCAAAAAGAGATAATACACTGCACAGTGCTAAAATGTGATCTTTGAAAATCAAGAATTATGAAGAACAGTAAGTTAATGAGAGCCACGTTTTTGCTCCAAAGATTTAATGAAGCTTTCTGTTATTGTTTGATCAGTTGACAACAGGGAACTGTTGTTTTAGGTCTCTAATTCTTTTCTCAATACAAACATGGTATTGAACAATATTGGATTCTTTTTTTAAAATGTGAATTTTTGTGCAAAGTCTGAGGTGTTCTTTCAAAAACCTACAAAAGCGTAAGAGGTACTAGAAGACAGTATTTTTCTGAACTAGTTATAACCTCTTCCTTTGATTCCCAATAGTATTAAGCCTTGTGTTCTTCAAGTTTAGAGAGATAATGCAAAGCACCTCTCTTTCGATATCTTAATGTTGATTGCTACTTACTTGGAGATATAGGGGCTGCAGTGGCTCAGTAGTTAAAAAGCTCACATTGTTAGCCAGAAGGCTGGCAAGTTGGCAGTTCAAGCTCTGGGTACTGCATGATAGATTGAGTAACTGTCTCTGTCCCAGCTCTTGGGAACATGAAAGGAGCCTCATTTGGGCATTCCCTGAGTGGAGTTTCTACTGCAAAAATCCTTTCAACCCACAATAATTTCTGACACAAATTTATTATTACTTGGAGATATTTCACCATGTTCTTCTTGAATGTGTTTTACCTCCTATGGCTTCCTTGCTTTATTTTCTTGTTAAGGTTAGCACTAAGATGGTTTAGATCTTTGATGGTCTGCAATTCATATCCAAGTACAGTATACACTTTTTCATGGTAGCAGGAAAAATGTCATTGGTGTGAATTTGTTTAAGGTGGATCCCTGCTTGCTATGAAGCAACCTCAGACTCTATGATTATGGAGCCCTCTCCTATGATACACACGAAATGAGACATGCAGGATTTAACACCAGGACTACAATGGACTACCATAGCCTTGAGGATATTAATAAGGTGTGCCATTACAGCCAGTCCACCTGGCATGGCCTCTTCTGCCTCCATGATTGTTGAGAATCAGAATAGTGAAATGGTTCCTCATTAGCTCATTTTGCCATTGGACCCAGTACGATAGTTTCCAGTGGCATTTCCTTCACTGAATGGGACCATCACCCCATGATTTAGATTAGGCATACCCAAACTACAGCCCATGGGCTGGATACCACACCAAAGCCATTCCATCAGACCCACGATGCCCTCACCAAACCATTAAGTGAATACAGATGCTTATGTGCCTTTGCGGACATGTCTGTATTTACTTCCTTGTTCAGTGCAGATGTCCTTGCACATGCACAGAAGCATTCATATTTACTCCCTGGTTTCGCGTGGACATGCTCGCACATGTGCAGAAGTGTCTTCAGGAAGTAACTATGGCTGCTTTTGCACATGTACAAAAGCACCCGTCCTGAAACAAGAAGTAAATATGGCTGCTTTCATGCATGCACAAAAGCATCCACGCTGAACCAGGAAGTAAGTATTGCCACTTTCACACATGCACAGAAGTGTCCGTGCTGAACCAGGAAGTAAATATGGCCGCACATACGCAAACACACCTTGTTCTAGGAGCATGGTCTGACCCACTCAGCTGTTCTGGGAGTGTGGTCAGGCCCCTGGTCCAAAAAGTTTGGGCACCTCTGGTTTAGATATACATGTTAAATTTAGTCCACAGTTACAGTTGTCAGCCATGGTTGTCTTACCTGAATGTAAATAATTAGACAAACTATATTAGGAAACTTTGAATGGGTGCATGGCAAGAGGAAGATTTTTTTTTAATCATAGTTTGGCTGCTCTGACAAGCAGTGTGTCCCTGACCATGTTTTCAGAACATCAAGATGCAAAGCTAGCTAGGGTTCAGATTTCTATATGCCTCATAGTCCATGTTGGCATGCAAGCGCATTAGCTTCCCAGTAGAATTCTTGCTATAAAAGTCTTCAGACTTACTTGTCTACAAATTTTCCTAGCTTATTTCCCCATTCAGAGTTACACAGAGAACATTGTTTGGCTTCAGCAGTTTGGTTACATAATGTACATTAAAATCCACATTTTTGACTTTTTGGTTGGACATACATAGAAGTTATTCCAGAGAACTTCCAGAGTCCCATTAGTCTGGTCAAACAGATTTTGGAAGGTTTTTTTTAAAAAAAAAACACCAAAAACCATTTAACTAGATAATAGGTCTGTTTAGATGAAATACACACAATGGCTAGTGATGATCCAATCCTTCAACTTTTGATTGTCTTAAAAGTTATTGCATTATCACAAACCATAGTTTAGCCACTGCACTGTTTTTGTTTGATGACTTTGTTCATAAGTTGGACTTACAATTTCAATATTCAAGTTGACATACATATTGCATCGAAGTCTATTTCTGTTTTAGCAGTAGTATTCACTAGCAATTTACATTTGACCATAACAAGGGTTGCAGCAGTTATCTGTGATAGTTCAGATAGCAAATATATTACATGGAGGTCTATTTCATTCATGATGACCTTACTCCATAAGACACAGGAAATTTACAATGCATTAGAATGAAAAGCTCTGCCCCTTAGAAAAGACATGCAATGCAGAATTCAGATTTTCCAGATCTGCAATCACTCTAGGAGCTATAATAAAAGCTGCAAAATAGCAATTAACATGCACATCATTCACTGGGGAAAGCATTGTCTGGTATTAACATCCTACTCATTTAAATTCCGAGGAATAGCTTTAGTGAGTTGAACATGATGTGTGTTAATTTTGGTTCAAATAATTCCTTGCTTAGGCCAGCAATGGAGAAGTGAGGAAATCCAATATGTTCTTAGTAGATTTTAGGGTGGGGTGGAATAGATGCTTAATGTCTTTTAGAATTGGAGGGAAATGTTTCAGTGGATGGAGCTTTTTTGTTCACCACCATATTATAGATAAGTGTCTTTTCTCCTCAACTTGGTATTCTTTTTCTAGGAATAGTAAATGGGTAAATCCAATCTGTTTAACTAGTAAAATTATGAAAATGCATTACTTGACCATCATTCAAGGAAGAATAATAGCCTAGCTTTAAATAATATCTCAGATGCTTTGTTCTCTCTGACAGCAGTCTCTTGCCAAGTACAATTTAAAGGAAAACAATATCTAGGCTTGCTAATGCATTTGGCTTTTCCCCAAAGACTCTGAAATGATGCTGATTTCTGTTCACCACTCCTTCCTTCCTTCCTTCCTTCCTTCCTTTCTTTCTTTCTTCCTTCCTTCCTTCCTTCCTTTCTTTCTTTCTTTCTTTCTTCCTTTCTTCCTTCCTTCCTTCCTTCCTTCCTTCCTTCCTTCCTTCCTTCCTTCCTTCCTTCTTTCTTTCTTTCTTTCTTTCTTTCTTTCTTCCTTCCTTCCTTCCTTCCTTCCTTCCTTCCTTCCTTCCTTCCTTCCTTCCTTCCTTCCTTCCTTCCTTCCTTCCTTCCTCTTTCTTTCTTTCTTTCTTTCTTTCTTTCTTTCTAGCAGACTCCATAATTTTAAATTAAGTCCTAGATATAAACAAATAGAAGAGTAATGTATTGGAATTGTGATACTGTATTCCATTTCTCTCATGTTCTCCATCCTGACTGATCTGTGAGCTATCTAGGCAACAGATTTTGAGATCCAGGGATATGTTACAATAACATTAGGACTTGATAACAAATACATTAGGCAGGCAAAGTTATTATAATTCTTGCCTTTCTAGTCTGTGAGTTTACTGGGTAGCTGTACAGTTCACTATGCTCAACTGATAATAAATATTGGAAAAATAAATAAAAGGCCTGTACAAATAGGAAGGCAATATGCAATTAGCTCCACAGGCTTCCCTGTGATATGAAATGCCCTTGTGAAAATGTTCTGCTACTAGTTAACATGGTAAGATACACATTTTCAAAGAGCCCAACAATGAAGTCTCTGTAGAAGGTAAAGTTGTATTGATAACAGATGGTGCAGGATAAGTGGCAATAGAGCTACAGTACGGAACCCTAGTGCCTTTCTTTTGGTGTTGAACACCAATTTCTGTCACTCCTTGGTAGCAGGAATTTGATGGGTGTTGTGGTCCAAAGTACTTGGAAGGGCCCTAGTCCCTCCATTCTTACTGTAGTAATTCACAAGATAGCTATAGGCTAGAATAATGAAACTGAAATTGCCACTGTCACCAGTTGTACAACTATGAGTTACAGTTAAATAAGTAAGATTTGACAGCTTTGTCATTTTCACCTATCTTTTGTGCCCAACTCCAGAGACCAGATTTTTGAGTACAGTGGTACCTCGCTTAAAGAGCATAATGCGTTCCATGGAATTGCTCTTTAGGTGAATTTGCTTTTTAAGCGAAACACTATTGTAAGTGACCAATTGTGACTTCTGGCGGGGAGGGGGGATTGCAAACCCCAATTTAGTTGTTAAGCGAGTTTTTGGTTGGTTTTAGTTGTTAAGCAATTTTCAGAGAAAATTCTGCTCTTTAAGTGAGTTAGTCTCTAAGAGAAGCACTCTTTATGCGAGGTTTTACTGTATTATCTTTATTTACCCTAGCACACAGCTGTTCTGTTTCAGATGCTTATTTGTTACCAGCACATTCCAAGGCTAATAGGGCTTTAGTCCTGAAAGATTGAGTCATATCAGCCCTGTTCAGATCTTATTGAAGTGTCTTAGACTCCTACTCTTCCCATCCTTGGTTCAGCCATCCCAACATGTATACAGCAACAAGTTTAAAAGAAAAATCACCCATATTGTTGGAGGTTTTCTTTCTGTGTTGGTATGCTGAGATATACAAAGGGTCTCATGAGCTGGAATATTAAAAAGTGTTTTCACAGATAGCAAAGGCTTTCTGGCTGAGAAAGTTGTCATTTACAGGTAAGGAAAGGGAAAAAAAGTATTATGATGGGGTAGGATAATCTGTCCTCTTCCTCACATATTTATTGAAAAGAGTCTATTGCAATTGAGTAGGACTACTCTTACAATGTTGTGAAGGTCCCATACCCCAGCAATATGGATAAAAGATGGGCCAGTGGTAAGGATTTTCTCTATCCATTTACTCCCATCAGAGAAAGAGTGTGGAACAGAATATTGGTAGACTACAGAAGAGTCACATGATTGGCCTAGCTAATATATTTCTGCTGATTTCCATGGTTTTATTATAGTAGTCTAGAATAAACTCTTTCCCCAGTGAGAAAGATGTGATCCCAATAGATCTCAATGTGACCATGTAATATGCAGGATAATACACTCTTGCTCAAGCCCAAGCTGCACCCAAGTTGGAACTTTCGTGTCTAGCTGTAGGGATTCCACTTTGTTGGGACAAAGCTGGGGTGATTTTAGGGGTCATTTTAGAAGGGAGATTTTGCCATCAAAGCAATCCTTTCCAGTGTAATCAGGTGCATACCTGTGCAGCCATTTGAGTGCACAACCCAACTCAACTGCTGTCCATAGTACATGTGAATAAGACTGAAATATTTTTGACAAAGGCAAGTACATTTTCTCCAAGGGCAGCTCTAGCTCCACATCAATAAGCATGTGAAGAAAATTACATAAAGAATGCTAATCCCACACACATATTTTGGAGAAACTAGATTAATAGAGACTCAGATTAAATGAACACTGCTCAACATATGCTAAACTGTCAAAAAGCTGTAGTGGATAGAGCAGGGATGGCCAACCTATGGTCTATGGGCCATCCCCAGCCCAGGACACCACTTCATGTGCCCCTCCCCCACTGCCCTCACCACTACCGGAAGTGGAAGTGGATGTGTTTAGGACAGCCATAAAACATGTCCGTACATGTATAAACATGCCTGCCATAAACATTGCTGTGGGTGCATTTTATGACAGTGTTTATGGTGGGACGAAACAAGTGACCGGCCTGCTCAGCCTGTGGTACGAAAAGGTTGGGAATCCCTGGGTTCAAATTCCTACTTAGTCATAGAAATTTACTGGTGGTGGCAGGGGGGGGGGGGAATGTCCTTAAACATCTGTCAGATCTTGAGAACAGTGTTAAGGTCACCATAAATTAGCTTCAGTATAATGGCACGTAACACACAATATACATATACATATACAGTAAAACCTCAGATAACACTAAAACCTGGTTCCACAAGTCTTGGTGTTATATGATTTTTAGTGTTATCTGATGCATGTTAAAATCCTATGGGATCCATAGAGATACATTGTAACCACACAGGCTTTAGCGGTTGTTATCTGAAGCATCCCATAGGATCTTAATGTTATCTGATGCAATTCTTCCCCCCAGATTCCTTAATGTTATGCGATTTTAGTGTTATTCGATACTAATGTTATATGAGGTATTACTGTACATATACATATACATATATATGTGTGGTACCTCGAAGGAATTCTGAGTCTTTCCTCTAGTCTTTGCCTATAATACACTGCAAATCTGAAATTATTCCCAGTAGGTTAATTGGATGGTTATAGACACAAAAACATCTTCTTGCATTAGTAGAGACACTATGTTTTCTACAACAGTCTACATGACCTAGATTGTGCCCCATGTTTTCCTCTTAGAAAATTAATTTGGAAACTATTTTTCCTTACATTTCTTCATTTCATATACTCAGTTTGTCAGGGTGGATTTAGCCAAAGAAAGAGAACTGCAATGAGCTGACTGAGACTAGGTTCATTGATCACACTCTGGATTGACTGTGACTGTTCAGTGCCTGGGGTCACATTGTGTCATATACTACTGCTCTTGATCACTCTCTTCTGCCAAACAATGAAGCCGATCCAATATCTTTGTATCTCCCCAGAGAATGTACTTGATACCAGGTTTTGTTTTA